>CM021104.1:549951769-550112547 GCA_007115665.2 Sequoiadendron giganteum | reverse complement strand
TATCCTCTACATGCTAGTTACAACGATCTATTGTGTTTTGGGAACTAACCTTTTGCAAGTCTATCAAGAAATCAAGGTATTCATCAATCAAAATTTGTGGCAACTTGTGGTGTGGCATAACTTCATCAAGGATTTCACCATAACATTATCATTTATCATTTCAGTTAGTTATTATTGTTTTAGGCTCTATTTGACCTATGGTATGCCCTCTTGATCATCATAGCAGATTGTAACCTACAACTCAGAATCTTCAAATCCTAGAAAGAAGCATCCTAGTCTAGGGCACCCAGTGCCCCTATCCTTACAATTCAGGCTCAGATCTCAGTCACGAGTTCCTCTCTGTATTTCATTCTCAAATTTGAAGTTGTTCTATTACTTTCCATTTTTGTCTATGTAATTAAATATATTTTTAGATCTAGTGTTATATGTCAAATAGGCTTGTTAAATCACACATCAAGATTGGCTCTCCATTGTGGCAACAAATCAATCAACAACTCTAGTTGATCTTGTGTCCAAATGTATTGTCAAGTGAAGATAGGTTAATCTTAGTTGGATTTAGGATCACTTTTCCTACATCATAGAATCTATTTTGGGGAAGATAATTTTGTTGATAAAATCTTGTTTTTTGTGGGTAATAGATGGTATTGGTTACTACATTGACATTGCAACCTATTTTTTTGGTGTTTACACTTTTTTCTGTTATTTCCATTGTAATTATAACCAACATAATTGTGATTAATATTATAGAACTATTCTTTGTTTGTTGGGATATTAAAAATTTATTAGTGGTGACATAATTTTAGAATAGTTTTAAATATTGGGGGCAAATAGATTAATGTTATTGGTATTTTATATATTTTCTACTAAGGAGTGATCAAGCTTCCATTTAAACCATCTATACTTTTCTACCACTATTAATAGTTGCTTGGTTGATTCTCAAGACACTCTTCAAAGTTTCCTCATATGACTTACATGGAACTTTATATAACTCCTCACACATATCTCTATCTAGTGTATGTAGGGAAAATTCATAGAGTTATTGATGGGTCATATGGGAAGTGCTAGTGAAAGAACATGGGATATATCTCCACCATTTTAGGAAATGGGCAAGTAATTTAATATTGTCTTTCATAATATGCATTAATTCCTTAATTTTAGTCTTGTCTAGTTTATTCATGCCAAAGTAACTAAAAATTATCCAATGAGAAATAAAAAAGAATGGATTGAACCCTTTGGAAACTAGTAATTCAAATTGAAGGAATTCCTTCAATATTCTCATGGGATATTCTAGTAAGAATTGTGTCCAATAGAAGAATATCCTTAATAGCTAGATTGCATAGGCCTTTACTTGTGTATTAGGGACCCCTTCTCATTTAAAACTGGAAAGTGTCTTGGATAAGATGATTCCCTTTATCTTATGAACCAAAGTCTATTTTATATATTATATATATGTTTCTAATAAGGGGTCATGGGTTGGAGGAGGTGGCACCCCATACATAGATACTATTATGGAGTAGGTTTGAAAATATGGGTAGGTATGATAGGTTGGATTTGTTTGTAGAAATACTAAAGTTATTGAGTGAGAAGGAATGAGGATCTTAGATGTTCCACTAGGAATATATGTGATGGAGGTGTCATATGGTGGTGGATAGGGAGGCAATAATATCTCATTATCATTACAAAAATAGAGATTATAGTAAGGAGGTGTTTGGTTTACTCCTTGGTTGGGCTTATTTAGGATGATATGGAATGGAATGGTGTTTGTGTGAGGTCTAGGAGGTTTTGGTCTTTCTTAATTTAGAGAAGGTGGTTGATGAGATGGTTGAGTGCTACCAGTCTCAAAGGTTCTCATTCTATCAACCAAGATGATAATACGAGCTTAAGTGATGATCTTACCCTTCCCACTGAAGATCCCCTTCCTCTAGCCCACTGACTGGCCATCGATACCAACCTGCCACTACGCAATTAAGGCCAACCCATACATCCGACCAGCCTGAATTCACACCCAACTCAACTAGACACCCACCCAACAACACACTATCCAAACAACCTTAACTGCTAATGACTCCACCGACCCGCCTTCAGTTACAACCATAACTCCACCCAACCATAACTATAACGACTAACCTCCAGTGAGCTCTGCTCACTCTCTTTATTAGACTCTTTTGGGCGGCAGAGCTACCCGAAAGGACAAATATAAGCGTGGCCTACAAGCACAGACTCCCCCCCCTGATGGGGCCCCACCCGGTTTACCTCTACCCTCCAATCTAGCTTTACCCTTTTAGTGGGTTGTTGGGGCCCCCACATTAGATATAAGGTGGAAATCAATAGCTAGAGTGGGCCTACAATATAGGTCGATGGGGTTGGCCAATCAAGAAAGAAGATCTTTATCTTCCGGTGGGGTTGGCCAAGAAAGAGATTCCTAACGTAACACTATCCAATCTACTAATGTTCATCTAGTTCTTGATTGAGTCTACCATTCGGGAGCCTCGGCAAAATACACCCCTTCTGAAGGGGGGTATTGGATAGCCGAGTCATTCTCTCTACTCCTCCTTCCCCCACCCCAACACCCAACAAGATAACTGACTAGGACTAGGTTGGTAGGTCGGTTGTTAGGTCTCGACCGGAGGGAGGCGCCCTAGTCCTATAAGTAAAAATAATCTTATTCCCCGACCGGAGGGAGGCGCCCTAGTCCTATCAGTAAAAATAATCTTGTTCCCCGACCGGAGGGAGGCGTGCGTTGTGAGTGCCCTTTCCCTTATTGAGTAAGAGTCCTCCTCCCCTTCGGGTAGTAGGATCAAGAGAAAGAGTCTGAGTTCTCGTCCTCTTCTCGTCCTCCTCCCCTTCGGTTAGTAGTCCTAGTAAGGAAAAGGTAAGTATGGGCCCTAACCTAACAACCGACCTAACAAAGGTAAACTTCGCCAGCCGACCTAACAACCGACCTAACAACCTAGTCCTAGTAAGTCAAAGGTAAACTTCGCAACCGACCTAACAACCGACCTAGAGTCAAAGGTCAGTATGGGCTAAAGTCAAAGGTAAGTATGGGCCCTACCCTAACAACCGACCTAACAATCGGGCCTCCTAGTCTTGTTTTGTTAGGTAGGATTGTGCACCCGACCAAAGGTCAACTCCGCAACCGACCTAACAATGGATGGAAAAGGGTGGGGGTGGGGGCAGTAGAAAGAAAGAAAGAATGGTCGGTGGGGTTGGCCAATCAAGAAAGAAAGGGGTGGAGTTAGGATTCATCCTACTTCTCCGCCCGGGCTCTTACTGAACAGCCAATTCCGCTTTCACCCCAAGCGGGGTGGGGGGATGGGAAAACTTGGCCTGAGAGTTTTCAGGGGCCTTCCTGGAAAGAATCAATAATACTGAGTCACACCATTACGCTTTCACCCCAAGCGAAAAATGGGGGTGGGGGGACATGGGGGTGGGGGGACTAAAAGGTCGGTGGCCCCAATGGGCTGATTTCAGAAAGAAAATAAATACCTTTCTATCCGAACTAAGGATTTCCGCCTAATAGAATGAACGCTAAAAGGGTGGGGGACTAAAAGGTCAGTGGGGTTAAGCTAGAAATAAAGAAAGGCCAATAAAGAAAGAAAGGTCGGCCAATAAATCAATTCAATTTAGCTTGGCGGGAGGCTCTTCCCCCCTTTGGGTTTTTGGCCCAAATGGTGGGGGTGGGGGAACTTTAAACTACCCTTATGATATGACTCACTTTTTGCCCCTTTTCTCAATCCCCCTCACCTCGATTCTATACGTCACATGCCCGTGGGTAAGGACATCTAATGATATCAATCATGTTACGTATAGAAATCGGATCATACCATTGTCATTGGCCTAACTAAAGATGATGACCAATTACGCAAAGGGGATAGGGCAAACAAAGCAATGATGTCCAACATCTATGGCCTCACTACTAACTCTCTCAGGTTTACGGGATGTACTTCTCTCCTCGAGAGTGGGGCAGAGGCGTACATCACTCCCACAGCGTGGGGCTGGGGAGAGTACGCGGCTCAACATTGTGGCGTGTATCCTAGAGTGGCCCTCCTCTAGGAGCGGAAAGGCCCTTGGACCGAATGTGCACGTTGGGGGAGGGGATCCCAGCTAGTTGTCAAGTGTAGGGGTTATACCTATCCCTCATAGTATGGTCAACCCCTCGAATCTGATAGGGATAGGAGTGAGAGAAAATAGACGTGATGGAAAGTCCGGAGATGGCGGGCATCCTGCAGTATATCCCTTCTGAGGACACATAGGTCGGCTAGAAGCATATGACCGCCAGTGATAAATCATGCCGCCGCCATCTGGATCGGACTGGACAACTTTGTCCGTAGGGAGGGCCAAATTAACCCCCGTGAAACGGGCTAGGGTTTGATCGGCCTTCGGCAATCCAATCAATCCCCGTGAAACGGGCTAGGGTTGGGTCGTCGGCCGGACAGAGCCTGGGCCAATGGGTCGGCATGAGAGTGTCCAGTTTGAAGCAAGCATTGGGTATGCCTGGGTGAGTGTCGTCTCACCCAAGGCGGATAGTATTTCAATAATGCCGGAAAGCCTGATCGGTGGCAACCTCTGTTCCCGAGACCGTTACCCATCAACCCAACTATAAGGAACGAAAGGATGATGTAAACATACTCGTGCTAGAAAGGGCATATGTCAGGTAATGTCTATTGCTAAACACACATTGAGCCCTGAAGAGCAACAGCTACGATTTCAGTCCCCTTGGTGGGAAAGTGGGCGTGGCCGCTGACCACAAGGAATAGGTCAACGCGATACCCCGTGGGACCATCAAAGGGGGACGGAGGGTAGAATTGTCTAGGTTGGTTAATATTGGTGATATACCCACTTCAAGAAATATCTCATCTTTTAGAGACATGATGGCCTTGCTTGATATTTAATCCTCTCTTTAATATGAGGCTCATTAGGAGGTCTAATTTGATGGATATTGTTAGGGTTAATGGTTTTAATGATCTTTGCTTGATCCAAATTATTTTAAATTGATTAGCATATTTCTTAATATATCTCTTCCTCTTCCTCTAAGGTGTTAGAATAATTTCTCCCTCATTTCTAGAGGTTTGGTGATGAATTTGAGGGGAGAATCAATCATACATGAGGACCTAGTGGAGTTGAGGTTACAAGACTATGTGGATGTACAAATCTCTTGAGCTCTTCCATACTATAGGGTTTTTAAATTTTTGAGTATTGGTAATGTCTTAAGGTTCTCCCTATGCACCATTTAAATTTCTCCTAATTTCTACATATGATAAATTCAAACTCTTTAAATTTAATTCTCTAGTTATGACCATCTTTTAGGTCTCTCAAATCTTGATATATTCAAGGGTGTTGAGCACTACAAAATAAATTGACAAAGAGGGAATCTAAGGAAAAATATGAGAGAAATGGAAGAAATCATGAACAAATGTTTTTCTCTTCAAATATGACAGACAAATTTTGATGTGTGGATGAATGACTAGGTGGTTATTACTATGGAGGTAGATTTTGAATAGGATAGATCAATGTTGTTTTTCATTCAAGTTGATCCTTTGAATATCTAGGATAGGTTAAGTCATAATAGAAGGTGAAGTGGAGGCCCTTGTAGGTCAATAAATAGTTTGTCAAGTTGATGATCTTGTAGTACTTGAGGATGAGGTAACAATAGATGATTAGAAAATATTGTATACACCTAAAAATGGTCTGGAGCATCCGATTAATTAAATACGAATTATTTGATTAATTATCCTAATTTCCTCTACTATTGAATAAATAGAAATATTTATTTATATAGTTCACATTTAAATTCATCTTAATCAAATAAACAAAATTAAATACTTTTGTTCGATTTAATTATCAAATCCCTATTTCAATCTATCACATCAATCTTAAATTAATTAAATAAAGATCAAAACATTTTATTGATTAATTGCCATATTCTTCTGTTTAATTTAATAAACAACTTCTATAGTTCATTTTATTAAATTATTTATCCCTCTTTTGCTAAATTAAATAAATCAAAATATTTGAATAAAAGCACAAAGAATATTCCATCTATATTCTCTCAAAAATGAATTAGATATCCTATGTCTAATCTATGTCTAAAATATGTCACAATTAATACTTTGAAACTTCACGGGAAGTTTTGGAGACAAATTGGAGACAAATTCCAAATTCTTCTCTCAATCCTCCTCCATTAATCTTTCCTCTTCTCTTGCCTGGTGTTTTCATGGGTAGAGACAATCACCAAATTTCTCTCAAATCCTTCCATCTCTCACCCTTCAATCCTCCAGATTGAATCCAAGCCTCTCAATGCCATCCCTGTGCATTTCTACAACCAAGAATTCTATAAATACAGCCTCATTGAACCAAGAAAAGGATCTAGATAATCTAACTTTTGCACTCTTACTCTGCAGGAATTCAAGCATCAAGCAATCAAGCATAAGCATATCCAACAATCAAGCTTTCACATCAATGGCTGCCTCCTGTAGCTGCAATTATCTGTTTTTCATGTCAATTCATGCTAGTTTAATTCATTTATCATCTAGTATTGTCATATTTAACTCCATATCATTGCTTTAGTATCCATCTCGTTCTTTCAATTGTCATTTTAACAATCATAGTGCACTCACGATCTGAGAGCCATTTTGATTTAATAAATCTTGGGAGATAGAGAACAATATGACGCTTTCAATTGATTATTGCTTTGAATTGATTCAATTTGATTTGTCTTTGATATAATGTCGTATTAAGAAGTGTTTTGTGCTCTACACCTAATTCACCACTTACAATTTGGCGCCCACCGTGGGGCATTAACCCCAATTTTACAATTTTTCTGGAAAGTGTCAGGCAGGTTCATGATGTGTTTTATTTTAGCGCTTTCGTCAAATACTATAGCGCTTCCGTGGAAAACTACAACACTTCCGTGCTCTGTTTCGACGCTTCTATGTTACTATAGCGCTTTCGTAAAAAATTTCAGCGCTTTCAACTTTAGCGCTTTCGTTAATTGTTTCAGCGCATCGGTGATTTAGTGTTTCCATGGCAAACTTCAGCACTTCGGTGTCCTGTTTCGGCACTTTCGTGTTTTAGCGCATCAAGTAATTGTTTTAGCACTTCGGTGCAATATTCTAGCGCTTTTGTAAGATCAGTCTGGATCCGACGTGGCTGTGGCCAGATTTTATTTTTTTCACAGTTGGGTTAAAATTTATCAATCCTAGGATAGTCACTTCAGGTTTTCTAAAATTTATCAATCCTAGGATAGTCACCACATTTTTACAGTACAAGTTAAAAAGAACAACATGATTTATGTGAAGCAACACCTTCACATAGATTAGAAAATTTCTTTTTGGGCTTAAAACAAAACAAACTTATATGCTGTGCTTGTGGTGATTAGGCTTATGCTCTCCCCTTAACTGGGTGACCAAAGTGCCAGATTCACTTTTACTTCATGTCATTTACGCTTTGTTAAATCCTTTAGAAGACCTTCCGTAGTGGGAAAAAGTACTCACCCTACGGGAACGACCTAAGTGGGAACACCTAAAGCCAAGGATTCCAACCCACTATAATAAAAATACAAGTTGTTGATGAAAGTCCAACTTGACAGTAGTGAGCAAGATAACCATCTCCAAAATCTTTGTTCTAAAGATTGGGAGGTCTCTTGAGGGAGTTTATCTATTTGCCACACCGCACGGAAGCCCTATCTACGAACCATAGAGTAGTTTCTCACCGAGTCAGTATCCATACATTGTCATACTCGCAATGCAAGGGGAGGGAAGAATCTGCCCCCAAGACACTCACCATATAATTGCCACAGACCGTTTGCTCAGAGGATGAGAAATCCAACTCTGAGTATGCGCTTGGAAACTACAAAAACACGGGCACCCTCTAGGGGGTGACAAGGTTGTGTGCGTCAACGCAATTCAAGATGTGGGCTATGAGTATAATGATGACCTACTTGTCCTTAAGTGTGAGTCTGTTTGATTTCTGTACAATTGTCAAAACAACCCATCAAAATCGATAAGAATCATTCGTGATTCTTGAACATACACGATCTATTCAGTTAAAACAATTATTCACAATTGCTTGTGTTTTCACAAATTCATTAAAATCAGATTTAAGATCATCCTGAAAACAACCAAGTCAAGTTAGATCAAAAAACCACATGCTTCGAAAGTGGAAGTCCACCACGTTTCTCAAAAGGAAAATCAAAATCACAAAGCCCAAGAAACCTTTCGGTTATTGAGATAAATTGAGAAGACAACATTTTCTATATTAAAATTGGAAACTCTTTTTACAACATAGGACATTCATCCACAGATATCACGATTTTTCTAGGGGTCACACCTTAGATTACGCAGTCGAACCACTCTATTCCTGAGCCTTCTTTCAAAGAAGAGCTCTCACTCAGTATCACAACCATAGTCAGCACATACATCCTTCTTATCTTCCACAATCCCTGATATAGTATGCCACAAGACCATATCAGATTTTACAATAGAGAGTCTTAAAATCCTGTTTTTAGCGTTTTGGAATCCTGTTTCAGTGCTTTTGGTCACTGTTTTAGCGCTTATGTGAAATAGCACTTTCGGGCACTGTTTCAGCGCTTATAGTCTATATTTTAGCGCTTTCATTAAACAATAACTTTCATCATCTTTTTCAGTGCTTTCATGCACTGTTTCAGCGCTTCTATCAAGATAGCGCTTCCATCAATTTTTGCAATGCTTTCGTGCACTGTTTCGACGCTTCTATCAAGATAGCGCTTCCATCAATTCCTGCAGCACTTTCGTGCACTGTTTTAGCGCTTCTATCACCTATTTCAGCGCTTCAAAACTCTGTTCTAGCGCTTCTGTGAAATAACGGTTTTGTCCTTTGTTTTAGCGCTTTCAAAACAGAGAGTTCAAAAATTTTACCAGTCAATCAGTCTGTCATTTTATCCACAATTTTCATCAGAACCAAGTTTCTTTTTATTAGAATCACTGTCTAGAGATCGAAAATAGATAGGTTTATACAAATTTCCAATCTTATCAACTGAAACAAGATCTTGCAAATCACAAGTGTCAAAATCAAATACACAATCGATTACTACTCTAAAGTTTCATCGTCAGAATACAATCATCTTTCATCACGAAACCAAGTATAGTAATTAAATTTTTAACATAGTCTCATCAATAAGATCAGTCATCTTATTCAACTTTGTTAAAAGTTTAATAGACATTTTCCTAGCATATAAGATCAACATTTCGGAAGAAGGGGTAAAAATTTGTATGCCAATCTGCACTAGGTCCCAAAAACAAAGACTCTTAGAGCAAGAAATTTTAAAATCCCAAGCAATGGCAGAGGAAAATCCTTGGAACAATTTGAACTAAAACGATAAGAACGAAATAACTCTAGAGGATATCCAAGCAGCTCAACAAGATCCCAAGTTCCATATATTTATGGAAAAGATTTTAGAACAAGATATGCAGAGGTATCTTTTGATGTTGGCTGAATTAGGTGTAAAAATTCCCAAGGACTTCGACGTGAATCGTCTGAAGCAAACACCTGGAACAAGTGAGACTGAAATTCTGCAACCTACACAAACAATAGATCCAGTTGCTACTTTAACATCTCAAATGCAACTTTTACAACAACAGATACAGAATATGACGAAAGGGAGTACCAAGAGATATGCAATACAAGACATTTGTCCTTATCCTTTCGACGCAACCATCGGTCTGATACCTTTTCCTAGACACTGTAAGATCCCAAAGTACGACAAGTACAATGGAAGAACAGATCTGATAGATCATATCAGGGAATTCAAAACAATGAGTCTCGAGTTTGCCCAAGAGGAAACTTACTTAATGAGATTATTCCCAAGGAGCTTGGGAGGATCATGTATGGAGTGGTTTTCAAAACTACAACCAGGTATCAGAACTTTTGAGGAATTAGTCAATAGGTTCATTTCCCAGTACTCCTTTAACATCCAACACGATGTTACAATAAAGGATCTTTATAACCTAAAGCAAAACAAAGGGGAAACGTTCTTGTCTTTTCTACAAAGATGGCGACGATTGTTCACTAGATATCCTCGATCCATTCCTGATGAAGAAAAGATGGAGTTGTTCATTGACAACTTAATGGAGGAAATGAGTTATAGACTTGAGTTACAATGCCCTCGCACATTCAAAAAAGTCATAGAAAACGGTGTTAAAATTGAGGAAGCATTAGTCAAAAGAGGAGTTATCAAACATTTCAACGATAAAATGAACAACACAAATAACTCCTCCAATCAATACTCAAGCAGTGATAAGCCCAAATTTTGGCAAAAGAATTGAACCACAACTACCAATGAAACAACAAATGATTCCCAAAATGTCAAACCGGTCTTTAACTTGACAGCATCTACATCAAAGACTCAAAACAATGATCAAATTGTCAAGTCAAATGTCATACAAAACAATGATATCGTAAAGACACAATCATATCAGAAACCACCAAATCGGTGAAGGTTCACACCCTTAGGCCAAACAATAGAATCAACAATGAAAGAGCTAGTCGCTAGTGGCCTTATCACTGCACGGGAGGCCCGATTCTAGGATCCAAAGGTCAAACCACCATGGTGGAATGACGCTGATTATTGCAACTTCCATAATAACAAGGGTCACAAAACCAACAATTGTATGGAGTTGAAACATGCGATACAAGATTTGATTGACAACAATAAAGCATATGTGGAAATACCCCAAAACAATAACAATCACTCAGCCTTCAAAGACCCTTTGCCAAACTATGACAAAGGAGCATCATCATCCTCAAACTACAAAGGTAAGAACATCAATCATGTCTATGAAAAAAAAATCCTTTGTTTATCTGAAGTAGAGCGTGATCATACAGTTGGTCACAATATTGACGAACCCAAAATCAACAACACTACTCCGTTGGACTTGCTCCCGAACATATCAAACTCTGATAATCAAATTGATGTCTTAAAAATCAGAGACCGTCAAGAACATCAACCAGTAAATGTAATGACTAGGTGGCAAGCCAAGGTCATGTTAAAGGGAATTGGATCTACACATGCAGTTCCACCTCCATCTCACTATAACATTGTTGATCAACTGCAAAATATTTCTACTCAGATATCAATACTAGAACTCCTTAAAATATCACCGTCACATAAAGAGGTTCTCGAACAAGCTTTAGTTGCCACTATGGTACCAAAGAATCTAGATGTTTGTCAGTTTCAAGCTATGGTGGGACATTTGACTACCCCACATTGTCTATCATTCTCCGAACAGGATGATATCTCGCTAAACCATCCCATAATACTGCACTCCATATTGAATTCTTAATCCAAAACCACCATGTCAAGAGAGTCTTAATAGATGGGGGAGCTGGTATGAACATTTGCACTCTCAAGTTAATCCGTGCACTAGGATATTTAGATGATGCTATTGATTCTCGCAGAAAAATGACTATCAAAGCATATGATGAGGAGGAAAGATCGTCTAAAGGCTTGATTGTGCTCCCCATTCAAGTGGGGCCCATGATGAAACATATAGCATGTCAAGTGTTGGAGAAGGATTTAACATACAACATTCTCTTAGGGCGACCATGGATCCATGAAATGCAGGCTGTACCTTCAACATATCATCAATGTTTGAAGTTCCCAATAAATGGACGAGAGGTGACTATATCTGCTGATTACAATCATCCTCAACATTGTGACACCCTTAGGATCTCTCAAGATACCTTTATACCACACAACAGGGAAGCATCATGTTCAAAATCATCCAAAGAAGAACAACGCCCAAGTATCACTACTAAATGGGTAGAGAAGAAGGGTAAAGAAAAAGAGACAAGTCCTGTTGAAACTGAATCAACAGATAATCCGGATCAACAAAATCCTTTATCACACAAGTTCCAAGAGAAAATTCAACTGAAGGACAAAGGAATGGGAACATATTCTATGGAGCAATCGCTTAACCTATCATAGTTAATGCCATCTCCTAGGACATATGGTCAACCATCTATGATCAAATCTCAAACATCATTACTAGTCACGGCTCTTGACGAAAGGTTTGTCAAAAAGGGTACAATAGAGGATGAAACAAACAACAAAGCAATCCTAGATTGGCTATACAAAGATGAGGAACCCTCTACATCAGAAATCAGTATAAAAAATGTCACCATCAACACCGATAAATATGGAAAAGGAAAAGCTATTTTAGAAAAAATGGGGTATGAAGGACAAGGACCCGTTGGATTAAGAAGGGATGGAATCACAGAGCCTATTACACCCCTCACTCTTCACACAAAAGAGAAGCCAGGACTAGGATACTCTGAAGAGGAAAAACAGGAACTAACAAGGACAGCTATAGAAAATATCCTTCAGTTCAGAGATAGCTCTGAAACAAAATCAAATGAATATGAGTGGGCATTGTATTCCGATCTATCTTTCATTGATATTCAAGTCGATGTAATTCAACAATATGCACCTACGCGTGAGGAGGGCCAAGGTTTTGGGTCTACACCACTCGTGGCAAGGTCACTAGATATCGATGATTTGAGTGGGGATGAGCAGACTTCGAGTGAACTAGACGATCTTGAAGAAAGTACCATCATGGATCTCAATATTCCAATAAAAGACTATGATGAAATGGTTGTCCAAATCCTTACATCCATCACCTTGAATGAATCTGATAACCTCATACCATTAATCCATCCTAAACTCATTGACTGGGAACCTGTCAACCCTTTGAATATACCAATATTTACAAACGATGATGCCATCATAAACTTCCTATGTCATACTGAACTTGGTACAAATTCTATCTGTAATACTCATAACATCATGACTTGGTAGGAGGGTGTCAAATCTTCCAGTTGCAAAAATGACAATAGGGAAAATAGATCTAATGATGAAAACCATTCTATGGCAACATTAGATCTGGAAAAAGTAAAAATAAAGAACGCATCTAATAGTGAAAACCTTTCTGAGGCACTGAAGGATGGAAGATTTGACACTCTTTCGGAACACTATCATGAGTGATCATCAGTCCTAGTGGAACCAACACAGTCTGTGAATATTGGCACTGAAGATAAGGCAAAAATCCTACATCTGGCGGAATCCATGACAGAACAAGAAAGATCGGAATTCATCAAGTTCTTTAAAGAAAGAAGCATCAACTTCGCTTGGTCATATTCCGATATGCCAGGCTTAGACTCAAATCTGCTTATGCATCACTTATCTTTGCTAGTAGGAATCAAGCCTGTCAAGCAAAAATTGAGAAAAATGCATCCCCACATCGCATTGATGGTAAAAACAGAGTTAAAGAAATTGTTGGATGCTGGATTCATACGGTCTATAGACTATGCCGAATGGATATCAAACCTTGTACCTGTTTCAAATCCGGACAACAGTATCATAATATGTACAGATTTTGGGGACCTAAATAAAGCATGCCCAAAGGATGATTTTCCACTACCGAATATAGATATCATCGTGGACTTGACGGCAGGCCATTCCATGTTGTCAATCATGGATGGTTTCTCTGGGTACAATCAAATAAAAATAGCCCCAAAAGATCAGTAAAAGACGGCTTTTACATGTCCATGGGGAACTTTCTGCTGGAACGTCATGCCATTTGGTCTAAAGAATGCAGGAGCAACTTATCAAAGAGCAATGACAACAATCTTCCATAATATGATGCACACCTTCATGGAAGATTATGTGGATGACATTTTGGAAAAATCTAGTACAACGGAAGGACATCTGCATATCCTAGAAAACATCTTCACACGGATGGAGAAATTCAATGTCAGATTAAAACCCAAGAAGTGTGTCTTCAGGGTCACATCAGCAAAACTATTAGGGTACATTGTCTCGGAAAAAGGCATTGAAGTGGATCCAGCGAAAGTCAAAGCAATCATGGAGATGCCACCTCCTAAGAATATAAGTAAACTCAGATCACTACAGGGAAGGCTCCAATCGATCAGAAGATTCATCCCCCAGCTGGCGGATAAAAGTCATCCTTTCAATCATCTATTGCATAAAAATATAGTTTTCAAGTGGGATGAAAGGTGTGAAACAACATTCAATCAAATCACAGTATCTAATGTCACCACCCATTCTCATGCCACCAACATAAGGTAGACCTTTGATATTGTACATTGCTACGACAAATATCTCATTGGGGGCACTTTTAGCACAAGAGGATTATGAAGGAAAAGAACATGCTATCTACTATATCAGCCGTACTTTGAATGGATATGAAATTGTTAGGGTAAAGGTCTTAACTTAATTATGTTGATTAAGTTACCTTTATTCCTTCTTAAGATTTCACGTTAGTTTGCATAAAGTGACATTTAATAATTATATTAATTATTAAATGTTATCCTATTAGGGCTTCTATTAGGGTTTCTCCTATTAGGGTTTTATTAGGGTTTGCATGATCTCCTTTTTATAAGGATTGATCCCATTGTATTTCATATCAATTCATTCTCTCATTCTCTCTGATATATACATTTTCAGTTTTCAGAGAACCCTTGCTTGTTTGTCTCCATCTCTTCTTTGTGACAGGTTATTTGCATGCAGGTGATCTTCGGGGTTTGTGGTGTTGTATTTCTCAACTCCTACATGGTATCAGAGCTCCACACCTGCTGCTTCCTGTTCTTGTTGTGAAGATTCTTGGAGCTTCAAGGGTTTGGGGCTTGTTTTCTTGATCTAGGGCACACCTGTATTTTGAAGCATTTTCAGCTCAAATGGACATTGCCATTACGTCCGCAGCAGTCAAAAACCCCTGAATCGACTATCCATTCATTCATTTTGGACAAAATCGAAATCTGAAGCAAAATTTTTTTGTTGGTACGACCGTACGGTCGTCCATTTACTGGTAAAAAAAAAAATTTTTCATTTTATTTTCTATTTTTCGGAAAATTCTTGGATATTTTTTAGATTTTTTTAAAAAATCAAGAAAAAAAATTAAAAAATAAAAGGCAGTTTAAGGGCGTGCCGGCCCTGGTACTGGTACCCCAGGTGCGTGTGCAGGCCTCGGGCCCATAGTACCGCCCGGTATGACAGCCGTCGGCGGCCTTACTGCCGACCGACGGATCAGTCGCCGACGGCAGTACAGGCCGCGGCGGTAAAACCCCCGCCCAACCAAAAATTTTTAACTTTTTTTTGTTGTTTTTTATTTTTTAAAAAACAATTTTTTTCCAAAATAAGTCCAATTGCACTTTTACGGTGACGGCCGTTTGGCCGTCAAATTTAACACAGTGTTTTTGCTGCGACGGCCGTATGACCGTCAAATTTAACCCAACACTGGTTTTTTCCCTCTTTGGAGCTGATTTATTCCGGAGGTCGTAACTTGGGCATACGATATCGTTTTTTGGCAAACGAGATATCGTCGAAAAGCTGGTTTTCTCATCTTTCCAATGGTGTGGGTCTCATCACATCTTTTTTCCGTTGGTGCATTTTACAGCCAGTTGAAGACAAAGGGGCTCTTTTCAGTCTCAAGCTCATCACTTTTGATCAGTTTTTCCGTTTTTCGCAATCTCAGCGGCGTTGGAACTGTATTTCAGAGCTTTTCTGTTTCATCCATGCTATTTTTCCAGATTTCACTCCAGGTATCTTTTATTCAGTTATTTGTGTTTTCACACTCTGGTGGATTACCTGGACATATTTGCTCTTGGAAATTTTTTGTTCGCATGGGATGCTTTGTTCTTGGCTGTTCTTCATGTATTTCCAGCATTTTGTCCTTTTAGGACATTTTGAGCATCATTTGTAAGCTATCTTTTATGTAAACGCACTGAGATAAAGTGCCACACTATTGTACATGCATCTTTTGGAGATTTTGCACATAAGGTTGTGCCATATTTTGTACTCGCACTGATATTATAAAGTGCCATGAGGGGTTGTGTAGTTTGCCTTTGTTTTGCCATCACATCTTTGTCCTGTGAGTATCCCTCCACGACAACAGTGAATCCATACCATGGGGGGGTTGTGTAGTTTGCCTTTATTTGCCATCACACCTTTGTCCAGTGAGTGTCCCTCCATGACGACCATGGATCCATATGATTCCAGCCTCATGCATGTGTGCTTCGTTTTGCACACCACTTTTTCAGTTGCAGGTGCTTTCTTGTGCACTTTTAGATGTTCTTTTTCTTCAGGCACTACAGAGTGTTGCACACCATTTCAGTTGATCTGTCAGGCTCCCAGTTCACCATTACGGGGGGGTATTATACTGTTCGTGCTAATGCTTCCTTGGTTTCACCTTGGAAGGAATCTTCCATTGATCAGTGTTTCAGACTATTGGTTCTTGTACCATCTGTATCTTCGTTCCAGGTGTTTGCCTTTGTTTGCCATCTGATTCGAGTAGTGTCATATGGGCACTTATGCAGATTATTGTCTTCTTGTTCTTGATCATCCTATCTTCAGGTTCTTCAGCACCATAGCAGTCATCTTTCGACAGTTGTTTGCAGCTTCTTCTGCTTCAGTGATGTCTCTTCTTGGCTTTCTTCTTCTCTTTTTGGAGTAGAGCTTTTTCCCATGAGGTTTTCTCTATTTCTCCATTTTACAGAGATTTGGTTGTATTTGGGTACCTGATCTGGCCTAGTTGTCGGGACCCATGTTGCCTTCTTGCATTGTAGTTACCTTTGCTTTTCTGCATTTGTTTGTAGCTGCACTGTTGCTCATCTTAAGGGGGGGTGTTAGGGTAAAGGTCTTAACTTAATTATGTTGAACCTTTATTCCTTCTTAAGATTTCACGTTAGTTTGCATAAAGTGACATTTAATAATTATATTAATTATTAAATGTTATCCTATTAGGGCTTCTATTAGGGTTTCTCCTATTAGGGTTTTATTAGGGTTTGCATGATCTCCTTTTTATAAGGATTGATCCCATTGTATTTCATATCAATTCATTCTCTCATTCTCTCTGATATATACATTTTCAGTTTTCAGAGAACCCTTGCTTGTTTGTCTCCATCTCTTCTTTTGTGACAGGTTATTTGCATGCAGGTGATCTTCGGGGTTTGTGGTGTTGTATTTTCTCAACTCCTACAGAAATCAATTACACTCTCATAGAGAAATTTTGCTTGATGGTGGTATTCGCTACTCAACAGCTGAGACACTACATGCTAACTCATACAATCAAACTGATAGCAAAAATCGATCCTTTAAAATATCTACTCAGTAAAGCTGCCTTAACAGGTAGACTGGCAAAGTGGGTCATGCTATTAAGCGAATTTGACATTCAGTATGTAGAGAGAAAGGAAATCAAGGGACAGGCAATTGTTGAACAATTAGCAGAGGCTCCTCTAGTAGATGATCGACCAATGACAATGGAGTTTCCAGATGCAGACATTTTGATAGTGATGCCCCAACAATGGGTTTTATATTTTGATGGATCGTATACACAACGAGGATCAGGGGCAGGAATCTTGTTCATTTCTCCACAAGGACACACCATTCCAAAATCATATAGATTAATATTCCAATGTACAAATAATGTGGCAGAATATGAAGCATTAATCATTGGGGTCAAAATAGCAATTCAATGGAAGATCACGGACTTACAGGTATATGGGGATTCTCAACTAGTTATTTATCAAGTAAATGACGAATATCAAACAAAAGATGAAAAGTTGATGCCCTACAAGCAACAAATAGATAATCTGAAACAGTCCTTTGTCAGTATCAAGTTTGATCAAATTCCAAGAGCTGAGAACAAAGTTGCGGACGCTATGGCGACAATTACTTCATTACTACAATTTCCTGAGAAACATGTTTGTTATGAGTTTATGGTAGAACAAGTGTCATGTCCTTCCCATTATAATCCAGAATCTGCTACCATCTACCATATCGAAACCAAAGAAACCTCCATCTATGAAACGACCTATGCTTACCTGAAAAATGATGTCCTTCCTCCTGATCTATCCAGGAACCAAAAAGGAAACTTCATCTGCCCATCCGCACGACATACTTTAATTGCAGACATATTTTATCGTCGAGGTCTTGATGGTACTTTACTCCGATGTCTAGAATACAACGAGTCTAAAACGTCCCTACGAGAGGTTCATGAGGGTATTTGTGGCACTCACTCGAGTGGGATAACTCTAGCTAAGAAACTTCTCCATTTGGGATATTATTGGCCATGCATGGAGAAAGAATCCTATCAATTTGTTAATAAATCCCAAAAGTGTTAGATTCACAACAATCTGATTCATGCACTAGCACAAGAATTGCATCCCTTCACATCGACATGGCCTTTTTGTCAATGGGGCCTGGATCTGATAGGAAAAATAAATCCATCTTCATCTAATGGACACAAGTTCATTATAACAGCTACAAAATATTTCACAAAATGGATTGAAGCAGTACGTCTTACTACCATCACTGGGAAGCAAATCTCCTCTTTCATTTTGAACTACATAATATGTCAGTATGACATCCCTCAATCCATTATCACTGATAATGGACGACCTTTCAAGAATCAAGATGTCCAAGAGCTATGTGATAAATTTCATATCCAACATCGGTTTTCAACACCATACTATCCTCAAGGGAATGGCCAAGCAGAGGCCTCAAACAAAACAATACTCAAAATTCTCAAAAAGACAGTTAACAATGTTGGACGTGATTGGCATGTTCAACTCAACCCTGCACTATAGGCCTACAAAACAAGTATCAGAACACCAACATGAGCTACACCATATGCTGTGGAATATGGGTCAAAAGCTATATTGCCCATTGAAGTTGAGATTCCATCCCTACGTGTATCACTTAGAGGTATCATTTTAGATGAAGACTATAGGGTCTCTAGACTGTAGGAACTGGAGTTGTTGGATGAGCGTCGTCAGCAAGCTGTTAACCATCTAATGGCTTATCAACAAAGGATTTCAAGAAGTTACAGCCATAGGGTAAAACCAAGGGTCTTTCAGGTTGGTGACTTGGCACTAAAAGAAAACCCTAGGAATCAGCAAGACAGAGAGAAGAAAGGGAAATTTGAGCCTAACTGGCTTGGTCCCTTTGTCGTCATATCAGTGTATGGATCAGGAGCATATCAGCTATCAACGCCAGAAGGGGATTTGTTTGATGAACCTATCAACAGTATTCATCTCCAAAAATTCTATGCTTGAATCTCCTAGTGCACAGGTCAAACTTCTGGAAATTGTTTCCTTGATGAAAACCTGGCAAACAGGCATCTTGGCAACACAAAAATACAAAAAAAATAGAAACTACAAAAAGAAAGAAAAAGAGAAAAATGAGAAAAATACAAAAACACAAAGAGTGTAATAAAAGCATATGGTGAAAACTTGGAAATAGGCGTCGTATGTGATTCTAAGATCAACTTTCCCATCTATTTTTGATATATATCAGGATCATTAGTCTGGCAGTCAGTATCGTTTCATATCATATCAGTCGTCTGGCCATCTTTGCTTACATATCAAATCATGTTCAAATAGTCAAAGTATCACTCCAAAGCTTGGGGGCAACATCTGGATATCACTAGGGGCAACCAAAACATCGATTTCACCAAAGGGCACACAACAGTATTGCAGAAAAATGAAAACAAAGATCAAAGCGCAACATCAATCATCACCAGAAAAGCATCAACCATCCGTATCCTTATCGAAAATCCAAAAACATGTCAAAAAGGTAAGTCTGAAAAAGTAACATAAAAAAAAAACATAGGTCTGTGTCAGTCGAACTATGTGGTCTTTGCGTGTGTAACGTAGGCAAGGCTAATCTTTGATCAACCCCCGAGACTCTTAAGATAGGTTACTAGGTTAGGTCTTTGGTCAAAATCTCGAAAATCCAAAAACATCACAAAGTCCAGATGGATGATCTAAAATCTGACTAATGAATGAAACACTCTAAGTCACAATGGATAAATTGTATTTTTGATCATCATTTCTTTGGAGTAACTCAATGATGTATTAAACTAGAGGAACAAGGAACAAGAATGATGTTTTTATTATCTGTTGTCTGTAAGTTAATCATATAAAATGTATGAATTGTCGGGGGATGTCCTATGCAAATGTATCACCGATGACATTCAAAATTCACACATTGAAATGATTAACCACTGCCCGTTTACGCAATGAATGCTCAGGTCATCTCGGTTAAATCATACCTAGATGCTTGTGTTTGATTGCAATATCAAAAATCATGAAAGAAGTACTTAGGTCGTCATTGGTCTAACACATACCATTGACGCATGTACTCACTTTCAACATCCAATAAAGCTCTATGATGACAAAAAACACAAAGGTACTATTAAAATGACAATCGTTTTGCATATAGTTGCATGTTAAAATTAGATTGCATTCATCATATTCATTATCTGCAGAGTATTTGTTGTATAAAGGATTCTAATCAATGATTATCTAATCTACAAATAATACTGAGTATACTTGACATAAATTCAAAATCATCAAAAACATGTAGGAATCATCATCTCATCATTTCATAATCTCATCATTTAGTTTCACCATTTCATCATACATCAAATAAATTATGAATTAAATTGTACCATAAGTACATCATGTTCATCTAAACCATAAAAACATTCATTACATTATCATCCATCAAATATCATATGCATACATCATTTTCGTCCATACATTTTATCACATATATGAAATAAATGCAAGTCATGTCATTATTATCATCACACCCATCCATTATCATCAATCATAAGATCATCATTTTTATCATTATCGCATTTAAAAATAAAAAGCATCTATCCATTCATCCATACATACATCACATCATACATCCATATATCATATATTCTACAAATACATTTATCATTGAATCATCACATTTGAAATAAAATCATTCATATAGAACATCACATAATAAACGCATCCATCACATAGAAATCACAAACCATCATCAAATCACATCAACTACATCCCATATATATATATATCATCAAGTGTCAAGTATACAATGAAGTCTGGAATAAAAATACATCATCCACAATGAGCTACATCATAATATACATCATCACAATAGCATCTACGATCTGCTACTGCCAGAATGGGCGGGCCCAACAGGACCTGTACCACCACCACCCTCGGAAGGACCAGGATCTCTGGGATCTCTGCATGGAGGCTGTGTCACACCCTCATTGACTGTCCGTGTATGCGTCTGCCCAGATCTCGATGCGGCATAACTAACTCTGCGCTCAGTAGGCACTGCATCATGATACCTGCCTCTGTAAAACTCTGCCTCTCGGCCAGCCCGTAGAACCTCTCTCATATAATCCACCACCGAGGTACCATCAGCTACTCTCTGGAGGGTCTCTACTGTCTCCTGTGCCCTCTCGACAATCTACCGAGCACTGTCTCGCTTGGCTGTTAATGTAGCCACTTGCATATGTACAACGACCAACTATCCCTGAACTTGCGCTAAAGCCTGAGTGTGAGCCTGCGCCTAGGCCTGCATTTGAGTTTGGGTCTGAATGAGCAAACTCTGAGCCTGTACCAACTGCCCCTGTAGTGTTTGAACCTGTGTCTGCAGGCCTACGATCTGTCTCTGATAATCCACAGGTGGCACTGTCACTGCTCGCCTCTTGCGAGGCCTGCTGGATGATGGAGCACTGCTAATGGCTGGCCCTACCCCTCTATCTCCTCCATTGCCACCATCATTTTCATCACTACTGTTGTCGTCACTACCACTCTCCGTGCTACTGCCTGCCGGAGTATCACCCTCGCTCTGTGTAGAACCCTTTGCCACATCCTCCTTTATTGGTAACGGTGCTGGTTCATCTGAAATAGTGATGCGAGGATGTGGAACCAAGGCCAGGAATGCGACATACTCCTCGGTGATGGGTGCCTCTGCAATGTCTCTGCGCATATCCCAGGGTGATGGCTGCAATGCCCTGTATCCCTCTACTACAACATCATATGATAAACAGGGCCCCTAATTAGGAATATCCATCCATCGCCTAACATAGTGGGCTACCCCCTGTGGCATGCACTGCATGATGCCATACTGTCTATATACTCTGCGAAGCAAGAATCTCTCTAACACAAAAGGTGTCCGACCGATGAGATACATGGAATCATAGAGGAATACCAACACTGCATCATCCTCATCCCACTGCTCACAGTCAAGATAGGGACGCCAGGTAACTGTCTCAGTGTCATCGAACACCCGTTTCCAGTGCTTTAACTTGCCCATCTGGGCCTGTGTAATCTGACCTCTGTATCTAAAGACGTAAGGTCTACCTGTTGGTCTATCTGCAATTGGAAATGGCCGAGCAATAGCAAAATGCTCCCATGCCCACACCTGTAAAAGGGTCATCCCTACTGATAAGCTGCGTGCCCCTAGGTACATAACCAAATGAAGATCATGATATAAATGTGCCAACATGCACATCCCCCACGCATATTTGGTACCGTGTGCCATCATGCTCTCCAATGTCCAGCCCCAACCAACGAGGAATCCCTTTGACCTGCAATCAGGGCAAAGGAAACCTCCAATGAAACCAACAAGCACTGTTGGTAGTGTTGCGTATGAATCGGCGATCCTCTTCCATCGAATGCTTGGACCCTCAATGTCCTGATCTTGAAATACTCTACGAAGAGCATCTCTGTCGCCGGTCCCATGGAATCATATGATACAATCTCCCCCATGAATGGAATGCGAAGAATCCGCCACACATCCTCCGGTGTGACCGTCATCTCGCCAGTGGGTAGGTGAAAGGTGTTGTGGTCACTATGCCACCTCTCAACCAAAGCAGTCAGTAGACCCCGATTAATCCTAATTTGGGGCATATCGAGCAAACTGGTCAAGCCGCATCGGCCTATCACCTGAAGCTCATCTGGTGTTAGATGAGGTATCAAGTCTGTAGTCCATGGAAACCTCTCTCGCATCTGGAGAGTACCTAGATGCTCCTATCATCACAATGAAAAATCCACAATTAGTGAACCATGTCAAGAAACCAAATGTCATTCTACTATCAAGTCTATTCCAACAATCTGGTATGAATTTTTGATCAAAATTCATGGACAAACATCAACAAACCTCACCTATCATGAGGTTCATCAAATATTATCTAATCTCACCTATCATGAGATTTATCATATATTGAATCATCTCCTCGCCTATCATGAGGATCATCATCAATAGGATTTCTTCTCGCCTATCATGAGAAGGTAGTCTTATTTAAATCATCACAATCCAAACATCAAGAATTTGGATTTTCAATCATACCAATCCGAAGAATGAACATGATCAAAAGTGACGACCTCAAGGTTATCTAAGTCAAAATCTTAAATTCTGACATAAAAGTGCTAAATCAGGCTTCCAAAGCGCTAAATCCTAGAAGCGCTGCTTTATCGATCAAAAGTGCTAAATTAGGCACCCAAAGCGCTAAATCTTGAAAGCGCTATTTCAGCACTTTGATGCGCTAAAACAAGCATCCAAAGCGCTAAAATTCCCTAAGCGCTGCTTTTCCGCATCAAAGCGCTACAACAGTCCATCAAAGCGCCGCTTTACCAGAAGCACTAGAACAGACCATGAAAGCACTAATCAACCAAATCGAAGCGCTAGAACTCTCAAAGCGCTACAATTCGGCGTCATAGCGCTAAAATTCAAATCCTAAGCGCTATATCAATGAAAGCGCTACATTATCCTATGAAAGCGCTAGAATTTTTAACGCAAACGCTAAAACTCAAAGCGCTAATCTACCTACTGGAAGCGCTACACCGGAGTGAAAGCGCTACAGTGCGGCTTAAAAATGCTAAAATAGACAAAAAAATGCCTAAACTATGAAATGCATAAAAATAAAAAAAATACACGAATTACGAGGAGGTTAAGGGGTACATACCGGAGGTCCATATGCGGCCAGCCGTCGGTGACGTCGAACGCGCTCGAAACGGTGAGTGTGGTAGGGGATAGGCAACCTGCTCCAGCTGGCTGAAATGTCTTTATCACAAGGTTTTTAAACTCAAATAGTGCAAATGATTTTGAAAATGACCTTTTGGACTATTTATAAGTTTTGGAAAGGTATTTTTGGTGGGTTTTTATTATCTTTTGATTAATTTAATCCATGAAATTAATTATCTGTGGGCTAGATTTCTTCATCATTTGTCGGGAGATAAATTATTTCTTCATCATATCATCATAAAATCATCAGAAAATCATAAAAATTTGAAAAATTCAAAAAATCATCAAATCATTAATTTATCACCCGAGGGGGCATATTATCATCCATCATCTGAAAATCAAAGTCTGGGGCATGTCTGGGGCATACATAATTTTTTTTTTTATCATCATTGATCTTGGCAGTAGCAGCAAAATTTTCTTCGAAGCAATGCGAAAACACATCACTTCGAAGAGGTGCAAAATGTATACACCTAAAAATGGTCTGGAGCATCCGATTAATTAAATACGAATTATTTGATTAATTATCCTAATTTCCTCTACTATTGAATAAATATAAATATTTATTTATATAGTTCACATTTAAATTCATCTTAATTAAATAAACAAAATTAAATACTTTTGTTCGATTTAATTATCAAATCCCTATTTCAATCTATCACATCAATCTTAAATTAATTAAATAAAGATCAAAACACTTTATTGATTAATTGCCATATTCTTCTGTTTAATTTAATAAACAACTTCTATAGTTCATTTTATTAAATTATTTATCCCTCTTTTGCTAAATTAAGTAAATCAAAATATTTGAATAAAAGCACAAGGAATATTCCATCTATATTCTCTCAAAATTGAATTAGATATCCTATGTCTAATCTATGTCTAAAATATGTCACAATTAATGCTTTGAAACTTCACAGGAAGTTTTGGAGACAAATTGGAGACAAATTCCAAATTCTTCTCTCAATCCTCCTCCTTTAATCTTTCCTCTTCTCTTGCCTGGTGTTTTCATGGGTAGAGACAATCACCAAATTTCTCTCAAATCCTTCCATCTCTCACCCTTCAATCCTCCAGATTGAATCCAAGCCTCTCAATGCCATCCCTGTGCATTTCTACAGCCAGGAATTCTATTAATACAGCCTCATTGAACTAAGAAAAGGATCTAGATAATCTAACTTTTGTACTCTTACTCTGCAGGAATTCAAGCATCAAACAATCAAGCATCAAGCATATCCAACAATCAAGCTTTCACATCAATGGCTGCCTCCTGTAACTGCAATTATCTGTTTCATGTCAATTCATGCTAGTTTAATTCATTTATCATCTAGTATTGTCATATTTAACTCCATATCATTGATTTAGTATCCATCTCGTTCTTTCAATTGTCATTTTAACAATCATAGTGCACTCACGATCTGAGAGCCATTTTGATTTAATAAATCTTGGGAGATAGAGAACAATATGACGCTTTCAATTGATTATTGCTTTGAATTGATTCAATTTGATTTGTCTTTTATATAATGTCATATTAAAAAGTGTTTTGTGCTCTACACC
The DNA here is from genome assembly GCA_007115665.2 of Sequoiadendron giganteum. NCBI lineage: Eukaryota > Viridiplantae > Streptophyta > Pinopsida > Cupressales > Cupressaceae > Sequoiadendron > Sequoiadendron giganteum. The sequence goes on along the minus strand of CM021104.1, from coordinate 550,087,124 downwards.
TAATTCACCACTTACAAATACTAATTGGGGTTATCTATGCCTTCTCATAAGTTGAGGGAGAACTCTTATATTTGATGGGGTTATGATACACCTCAACTATTCTTATAGCCCTACAAGCTAGTTATCAATAAGAAAGAGGGTACTAGGAAAAAAATTCTCTTCCCATGACCTTGGAGTTATATATAACTTAATACCATGACACATTAGGTTGATAAAGGTATGTGCAAGGAATGATCTTAAGATGTGCAAGTTTTATATCCATGATTATCTTATGTTTTGATTTTGTTTTTGAATAATTTGATGTTCAATTCATCTAAATTTAAATAAAATAAATGAGTTTTCTAATTGTAAATTCATTGAAAGAAATAAATAAATCACTTGTATAAAAAATAATAAAATTAAACAAATATTCTTCTTTAAAATTTGTTTTAAGTTTTGATATCATTTTAAAATATTTTGATGTTGAAATGATTTGCATTTAAATAAAATAAATGAATAAATATAAATTAATCACTTAAAAAAAATAAAAAATAATAATATGTATTTCATTTCTAGAAATAAAAATGCATTGTATAAATTGATTTTCTACAAAAGAAACAATATTTTATTGTGAACAAAGAGGAATCTTTCACACATAAGAAAACAAGGTTTGCTTTCTTCCAAACTAAAAATGGCTTAAGTAAAAGACAAGCAAGAATATATTTTTCAATTAAATTCTATTATTAATTTCATTGTTGCTAGATTCTTATAGATTGATTTATATGTTTGAGGTTTTGTTTTATAAGAAATCTATTGTCTCAATTCATAGAATTTATCTTAGAAATTTAAGAGGTTCTTGGGAGAATCTTGTGGAGTAATCTTTGATTATGTTTTAGAGAATAATTTATAAATTTATATAAGGAATAACATTTTTATTTATCTTTAATTTTTTATATGAATAATTTTTACAATAAGATTTAAGACGATAATTAATAAAAATAACATTTTTATAATCTATATCAAAAAATAATTACAATAAATAAACTAAAATAAAAATGTGTCTATAATAACAAACCTATCAACAATTATATTATTTGCTTTCAATCATTATATAATAAGCTAAAGTATCAATACTATATGATGAATTATAAATTATATTCTTTCAAATAATTTTACCTATTATTAAAATAATATATGTATTTAAATAATTTAACTAATATATTTTTAATATGTATATAAAATATTTCTAATATAAACAGTTTATAAGAAAAACTATCTTCATTTATCAATAGCAAGTCTATTTCTATTGTTAAGATTTTTCGTTTGTAACTGTGCAATATTTTAGCATCGACATTTCAGATCATACTCCATGATCCATCATCATTTGAAAGAGAAAATGGAACAATTGAACATCATACTTCATTTATCAATAGCAAGTCTATCTATTTTAAATTTCAAATTCAACATTGTCAATAGACCTTTAGTTTAATAGAGAAACATATATCTTGAGGCTTAGCTTTGTCCATATATCCTTCATGTTTCAAAAAAGGAAAGGAAAGAAAAGGTCCTTTTATAGTCCACGATACCAAACGGTCTGTTTTTGGGTCTACAGATGACTTACAGTATATGAGACTCCTCGTACTCCCAATATGAGGGAGGCACCTAACTCGTGCTCCACAATACGAGGTGTACATACCTTACCCCCTGCAGGATTTGAACTTGTGACCTCTCTTTCAAGAGTACAAGTTCTCTACCATTACCCCAAAGGAGGGTTTACTTTTGATTGCGAATAGATGAGAACTATCTGAACACTTGGCGGTTTCTGTCTTGCAGCACTATAATCTCTATGTGACCAATCATTATAATCTCTTTGTGACCAATCATTCATGATGCTCTTGTCCACTTTTTCTTTTGTGGCTTTGCTCATTCTTTCTGATCACTGTTTTCTTTCATGCTTCCTGCTTGCTTTCACCATTCATTGGTGTGCTCTCTTTATTTTCTGGTGGCTGCCTTTTGTTTCTTTATCCAGTTTCTTTGGACTTTCTTTGCTGACTGCTGCCTTTTTCTGACAGTACTTTTATATGTTTTTTCTTACTGTTTTTCTCCTGTAAAGCTTTTTAAGACTTCTACAATATATAATATCTTATTTTACTATGATATTATACATTTTTTTAAATAATTCTTAATAAATCAGTGAGAATGAAGTCTGCCAAGCACAAGATCCCAACAATATAAAAGACAAAGCTCTACTCTTGAAATAACAAAGCTGCCAAAAAAATGATGTTCAGTCAATCATAGCTATGTCAGAGCATCCTAGGGGGGTAAGATTTGCATATAATATAAATTTGGTACTGCACAGTCTTTGTTTTTATTAAAATAAAAGTTGAGGATCTCATTGAAAGAAGGTGTCAGATGCAATTTGATGGGTGTTTTGCGAGCAGGGTAACTAGTGAATCAGTTATTATATTTTCTTTGTTATGTAGAGAACTGGTAAACTCTTGTTCTGTGTGAAAGTACTTTCAAATTGCGCACAAACATACATGATGGGCAACTGCAGATCCCCAGTAAGATATTAATCAATGTCTGCGGCCTAAAAAGGTTCTTCATCCTCTTTACTACTGATAAAATGAGTGCACGGTTGCACACTAAGTTCAAAAACACTTGATAGGCATCGTTAAATCCAATTCGTCGGTGAGTCACGAGGATCTACATATATAGTGCTACTGCTGCCTCTGCAACTGCATTCATTGTGACGCCTCCATCTTGTCAGTCACCAGTACTACTCTACCACTCTGCCATGGCTGACATACTGACCAAACAGATAATACCCATTTCCTATAATTGTCTCTTCAAATTTCAAACTTACCTCCAAGACTGATAGTTATCTACCAAACTCAGTTTTCTTGTGCAATCGTCCCTTCAAATCTCCGTGGACATCTAGGGAAGCTACTAACAACTGATATAGTTGATTTTGGGATCTTAAGTTTTCAAATGGTATTTGTTGGATTTCGATAATTTTTTTTAGTTTTTTTGTATGTGATTTAAGAGTTTATAGTTATTATTTTGGTTTCTGAGTAGTGACAATGAATATGAGAGGATTTATTATGCTCACAAATATAAAAAAGTGGTCATTTAAAGGTGACGTTTCATACATATTCTCTATTGTCTTGATAACCATTTGCTTTGACCACCACAAAATTTGCACAATTGATTCAAGTGAAAATGTCCCACATTATTGACACCAATAAGTTGCACAACTATTGATACATTTGAAACTTTTTAGCGAACATTTAATTAACACATTCGATTATTAATATATGAACAATAACTGAAACTTTTTTTTTGATAATTCAGTAATATCCCCAAACCAATGAACTCAACCACTCTATCTTTATATAATTCGACCTTTTTTCTAATGATAGATTCGACTATCTTTTTTAAGACAATTTAAGTCTAATGCCATGTGGGTGTTTTTAAAAGTCCTTTCATGGAAAGAGGACGAAGAAAAAAGGTGTGGTCTGTTGGTTGTTTCGTGAGTAATGCCGTCAAAGGCGTGGCCCCGTACTGGAAAATTCAGAGTATTAAAGTAAGGTTTTCTGCATTCGATTAGACAAAGGATTGGTAACAGTAAATCCTCAGAAAGATATGTGATGAATGCAGGCAACAGCCCCAATAAAAAACAAATCATATGCACATGCTGTGTACTGTACAATTGTGACTCTACTACCTATTTAAATAATATTGAGGGCAGCGTGCACTGTGCTTAGTCTGTGCAGTCAATAGAAAAGCGAGTAGGGTTTCGTATCGTCTGGTGTTTTGGTAACATTTTGTCGTTGGTACTAGTTGCACTTGCACCACTGACCACGCCCTAAATTTAATGGCGTATCAACGTATTTTGGCATTTTTCTCAGGTAATTCTTTTTTGTTCACATACAATCGAAAGGAAGATCGAAAGGCAATTTTGAGTGAAGGAACTTTTGCAGATCTGAAAATAAGAAATCGTTTTTTTTAATGTGTCGGTACGATTCAACTGCACAAATTACATACATTGTCAGTCGATGTTTGAAATTTTAGATCATTAGGCTAGTTATTTACCCAACCTTACCTTTCCTTTCCTTTCCTCAGATTTTTTTGTACTGAGGTGAACAGAAAAAAGTTAGTCCAAATGAAAATAGCTGGTTTGATTTTTAAGACTGTAGGAATCTGTGGGACAAACTTTTTAATCTGAACAACAATATTATTGACAGGACATTTCTTTATTCTTGTTAATTGTCATCATTTGTTTGCAATAGGATGCTTTCAGTCACTGGAGTCAAGATTTTTGTTGTTTCTGAAATTTAATTAAAATTATTATTTTATTTATTTAAAAGATAATTTAACATAAATTTTATGTTATAATTTTGCTTTTTAAAATATAATTAAAATTTTAGACTCTTTTAATTAATTTGTTTAGTTTATTAATATTTTTTTAATGCTAATCGAGTTAGGCCCTCTACCTCAACTTTCTATTTGAGAATAGCCAACTGAGTTTGTCCATCCACTACTAGAGAGGAGATGCAATACGAATCTTTCGTCCATAGCCGTTGATCTGTTCATCTCCTTCATTTTAGTTTCTAATTCAAATGATTTTAGTTTATAATTAGATAGGATCTGGTGACATAAAAATAGGAATGCATTTAGTTTAACTGAAACAATTTGACAAAACGTTTATGCATGCAAAAGGAGATGTGAAATCTATGACGAGTCTAACTTTATCATATAATAAATATTAATATAAATATAGTATAATATAATAAAAATATAAATATAGTATATAATATAATAAAAATATAATATAATAATAATAAATATATAATAAAATTAATATAATATAACATAATAACATTAGTATAATAATAAAACAATAATTTAATAATTTAATACTACAATTAATCATATTTTATTAATAATATAATATTAAGGATAAATATAATTTATTAAGTATAATATTTAAAAAATCATATAATAAGAATAATAATATTATAATAATAAGAATAGTAGAATAATATAATAGTAATATCAAAGTAATAATACAATATTATGAATATAGTATAATATAATAATAATAAATATATAATAAAATTAATGTAATATAACATAATAACATTAGTATAATAATAAAACAATAATTTAATAATTTAATACTACAATTAATCATATTTTATTAATAATATAATATTATGGATAAATATAATTTATTAAGTATAATATTTAAAAAATCATATAATAAGAATAATAGAATATTATAATAATAAGAATAATAGAATATTATAATAGTAGAATAATATAATAGTAATATCAAAGTAATAATACAATATTATGAATATAGTATAATATAATAATAATAAATATATAATAAAATTAATATAATATAACATAATAACATTAGTATAATAATAAAATAATAATAATGTAATATAATGCAAACTTGATATATTAATAAAATAATAATAATATAATAGTAAATATATAAAAATAATAATAAAATATATAATAAAACTAAATTAATAGTAATAATATAATATTATAAAAATAGTAATAAAATTACTAATAATAATATATCAACAAAATCATTTCTTAAATGACCAACCAATTTGATCTTATGTATTGCACAAATGTATGCAAAAAATTAAATCATTTTCTCCCTAATTAACCTTCCATACCTCTTCGGCATACCCATTGCACACCAAGGTGTGATTGCTAGTTATAATTATTATCACATATTAAATTAAATTTTAAATTTGTAATATAATTTATATTTTAAAATAAAAATAATATACATATATTTGGATTGGAGAGAGGAAAGTGGAGAGTAGAAAGTGTAGTGTTAATCCTATTTGATTATATATATATATATATATTTTTGCTAATTCAAAGGTATCTCTTGATCCAACCCAACATCTAAGCTATCTTAGCTTGGTCTTATTTTTATATCAAGTTGAGGTTGAGGAAGGATGAGACGATTTAAAATTAATTTTAAAGTACCTTTCTAAGATAAAGAACATTTTTTAATATCATCCACTATTATATTTATAAAAGAGTATATAAGTTTCTATAGAGCAAGGGGATTTGTCTAAAAAATATATATACATAAAAGTTATTTTATATAATTTACTCTCCTAAAATATTCTCTTGGTACCAATAGAAACACAAGTAGTTATGAACCACAAATTACATCAATGGATTCACTTAAACCATTGTTAAATTCTCCCCTAAGATTTGATTCCCATTAATTATCATTTATACTAAATCTAATACTACAATAGTCTAGTAGAAAATAGTATTTGTTCCAACACATAGAATAGTTCAACACTTCTAAAAATAGTTCCAATGCTTAGTGATAACTTTAAGAAACCCCCTTGAGAAACAATATAAGATTCTTGCGAATCTTTCATTTGTTTGGAAAAATATTAATTTTTATTGGTGAATCTTTCTTTTTTTTAATTTTATTTTTTATTGACGATTTTTTAAATCACTAGAAATTTGTAGAAAATCTTGGTGAATCTTTAAAAAAATAAGCAAATGCATTAATTACCATGGCAAGTCCTTCAAAAAAAATCCCATAAAAATGTAAGGGCTTGAGAGTGACATTGATTGACTAGATTAAAGTGTAAATATATAATTGTAACTAAATTTATGAGAATATTATAGGAGAAAATAGTCTATGATATGCAATGTATACACACAAAGCTTGATGGTTAGATGACCAATGTGAGTTAAGGCCACATTTTCTCTTAGTACCATTGTTTCTATTGTATGTAGAGAATTGTATGTTGTATAAACATAATTATGTCCACCCCTTAATTATAACTTTTTTCATGTTACTATTTTTGTACATATAACATTCATTCATACACTTGAGAGTGAAAGATTGTATTACTCCATAATATTGAACAATTCTATTATGTTTCTAAGCAACTAAACAAAAGTAGTTATGACCCACAAATTACATCAATGGATTCTCTTAAACCATTGTTGAATTCTCCCCTTAGATTTGATTCCCATTAATGATCATTTATACTAAATCTAATACTGCAATAGTTTAGTTGAAAGTAATATTTGTTCTAACACATGAAATAGTTCAACACTTTTAAAAATAATTTCAATGCTTTGTGATAACTTTAATAAACCCCCTTGAAAAAAGCTATCAAATTCTTGTGAATATTTCATTTAAAAATATATATACTAATTTCTATTGGTGAATCTTACTTTTTTTGAAAAAAAAATATATTGTCGATTTTTTTAAATCATTATAATTTTGTAGAAAATCTTGGTGAATCTTGAAAAAAAAATAAGCACATGCATTAATTACAATGGCAAGTCCTTCCTTTAAAAAAATTCCTATGGAAAAGTAAGGGCATGCGGGTGGTAGTGATTAACTAGAATAAAGTGTAGTGCTCATGTTTATAATTTCTTAATTTCTTAATATTTTAAATCAAACGTTGAATATTTTAAAATGGCTCTAAATTATTTTTCACCATTATTGATTTTATTTATAATCTAATAGTTCGGGTTCTATTTCATGAGCCAAAATATACTCACAAAGCTCCAATGCCCATGGGGCCCAAATGCAATTTCGAGCCAAATGGGCATTGGAGATCTGTGGGTACATTTTGGCCCATTAAATTTAACCCCCCATTAGATTATAAATCTTAACAACCTAAATAAAATTTTGAGCTTGATGAGAATTGGAGCTTCGTGGGTACATTTTAACCCATGGAATACAACCCCAACCATTAGATTATATATAAAATCAATGGTGGTGATTAAAAATTGGTGATATGGCCCAAAAGTAACCAATAATTATACAATATTATTGGTGAATCAATTTCATTTTCTAATATAACTTAAAAAATTTAGGTGAATCTAATCTAATTAGGTAATGAATATTGTGGTGAATTTTTTAGTTTAAAAGTTCAATAAAATAAATGTTTTGGAAATTTAATCATGACTAAAATAAAATTTTGTATAAATGTGATGATTCAAGTCAACTTACAACTTGTACTATTAGTCAAGTTTTGAATCCCCAATTTCAACTATTAGCCAATTGAAAAATATTTGCTTCTAAAAGGTTATTTTCAATACCTTTGGCAATAATCTACAACTAGAGCAATAAGAATATATATCAATACCATAAATGTCTCTAAAAAGTTCCATACCTTTGAACAATGTCTTTCACCTCTATCCAACATGCATAGGAATTTTTCTATTTCAAATTAGATTGCATGACCATTCATTACCTTGTTATTCCAACAAAAAATTCAATTGCTATAAACTTAGGAAGAGGAGTTAGAAAATTTAAAAACACTAAAAGCTGAAAAAAATTAAGAAAATAAAATTAGGTGATTATGGGTTTGCATCCCAGTGGGTGTACCAAAAACATTGAGAAGTGAAATCAAACAAGAACAAAAAGAGTAGAAAACAACATGAATCAAACTCATAATGAAATCAAAATCTCACCTTCTGATTGAGCATAAACAACAATTTACATCAACACGAAATGAGAAAAAATCACATGCATAAAAAGTATACAAATCACCATTGTCAATGGAGTGGATGTGCTTAAATGATTTGTGATGTTTGTTGCTTAGTGTCACAACATCTAGTTTCTCAATTCAAGATGATGAAAATAGAGGATTAAACTCCAATTTATAGAAATTTTGAGAGGAAATTGAATGGTGGAGATTAAATCTTGGATCATGTGTTGGATCCACAAATGGTGGGTGTGATGGGGAGAGGTGGCAATCAAATTTCCAATTGAGTGGAGATGATTAGGTAGTTAACTTACTTGATCGGTATGTTGATAATTATTTGATTTATTAATTAATTTATGATTTTGTGTTTGTTAAATTGATTGGCTTGTAAACGGTGAGTTAACTAAATGGTAAGTGCATAAAAATGAGTGATCAAAAGGAGGTCTTAAGTGACCTTTTTTTAAATCAATAAAAATTGATCTTTGATGAGAAATTGAATATAGTTATGCTCAAATTTTTAAGACACAACAAGAACAAGAGGACCGTAGTGCTTTGAATTTTTTTTAAAGGGTGGAGATTAAGGGGTTCAAATAGGGGGAGCACACAAAGTGCTCATATTTTTGTCAAAAAAACATAATATAGCATTTGTGTGCTCCCCCTAAAATATAATTTTTTTAGTATTTCAAAAATCACTTCAATTTAAAATTAGCTAACACCATGTAATTTATGCCTAATTTTTTTGTTAACTTTTTAATGAATATACATTTTTTTTACCAATTTTCAAAGTGGACACATCTTGAAAAATAAAAAACTGAGTGTTTAATGAATTTATGATTTTTTACTAATTTTCAAATTGGACACATCTTAAAAAATAAAAAATTGAGGGTGCTCTCCCCTAAATATTTTGGAAACAAATAAAAAATTATCTTGTTTAAATATGTATAGAATAGAGTCTAGTTTATAAAATTTTAATGTGTTTCAAATTTTGATGAATAGGTAAAACCAAAAATACCATACATAGGTTTTCGATAAAAAAATGAGACACTAGCAAAAGAAATTAAAGATTAAAACCCTAACATATTTGAAATGTTAAAAAATACATTGTTAGAAAGCTAAGAGAGAGCTCAAGATTATTGTGGTATTTTTTAACTAAACATTTAAAAACATGCAAACTTGATGGAGAGCATGCTTGAGGTTTAGTCATTTTTATTATTTACAAAAAATACATCTTTGAATATTGACATGTAAGTCCAACCCTCAGGGTTGGCAATACCCAAGGCAATTACAAACATAAGCATGTTATAGTGCACTCTTGTTATATTAAAAGCGTGCTTAACATTAGAAAGATATAATGCACTTGCATTTTGAGAATTAAAAATACAAGTCTCCCACTCACCCCTCTACATAGTCATTATTATGTTTTACAAGGCAATTTTTTTTAGATCTCTTTAAGGGCATTGCCCCCAAATCCCCACTAGAGCAGCTACAAAATTCTTCACCACTCCTAGACCCCTAATCATAATAGTGGGGGGTAAGCCCTCACACACACACTTGTCAAAAACTAGGATCCAAATATAGCTAAAATAAAATCTCTAAATCAAGAAGATAATTATGCTTCATCACCAACACTATCTCCCTATCTCTATCTTTATATTTCCCTCTACCTCTCTTTATCTCTCTATCTATCTTTCCTTCTCCCTCTATCATTATTTCTACCTCTATCTTCCACTCTTTGTCTCTATCTCTATATACCTCTTTTTATCTCTATCCATCCCTCTCTCTCCTCTCCCTCCCTCTTCCTAGACCCCCCTCTCTCTCTCTCTCCCAAGTTATATATCTCTCTCTCTTTCTATTCCTATCTCTCCTTCTTTCCCTCTTTTTATCCCTATATCTCCCTCTCTCTCTCTCTCCCTATCGCTCCTAATTTCTATAGCTCTCTACTTCTCTATCCTCTCTATTTCTCTCAATCCCTCTCCCTCCCTCTATATATTTATATATCCCTATCTCTCTTTATCTCTATATTCATATCTCTCTCACTCATACAAAAATACTCCCTATTTCTCCAGGTCCCTATATCTATCTCTCTATCTCTCCCCCTCTCTATCTCTCCCTCTCTCCTTCTCTTTCTATATCTCTCCCTCTCTTTTTATACCTCTCCCTCTCTCCCTCTCTACCTATATCTCTTCCTTTATCTAACTCAATATATCTATCTCCTCCCTCTCTCTCCCTTCATCTTTATCTCTTTGCCCCCCTCTCTCTCTCTTCACATCTCTCTCTATACCTCTTTCCTCTCCCTTCTCCTTCTCTCTCTTCCTCTCTTCCTCTCTTCCTCTCTCTCTCCCTTTCCCTTACCCTACCTCTATATCTCTCTCCCATTATTTTCCCCTCCCTATCTTTCTGAAGTTATATCTTTCTCTAGAAATATCTCCCTCTTTCTATCTCCATCTCTCCCTTTGTCCCTATTGCTCACACTTTCTATCTCTCTAGTTATCCTCTCTCCTCTCTATATTTGTTTTTTCCTTCCTCTATTTATATAGGTAAAAGCACAAACATGTGTCACACTTTCAACCAACTAAATAATTTCAAGAAAATGATTTCACCCTAAACTATTTCAGGTGAAACATTTTCACTTGAAACCACGTGGCATATACATGACACATATAGTTTAAGGTGAAACACTTTTCCCAAAACTATGCAATCAAATTTTTCCCTTTATAATTTTTTAATGTGCCTCAATTTAAATGAAACGTTTTGATCGAAACCTTTTCGTCTGAAATTGTTTCGATCGAAACCATCTATGTGGCATCCTTGTTGGCAACCACATCATCCTTTTTCAAAATTTTCTAAAATTTTCCACTTGAACTAAATATTTCTTTAGTCAGAATGATTTTTTCAAAAAACTAAAAATACCCTTTTGTAGAGCTCGAAGTTAAGAATCAAAATATAAAAGTTTTTGATATTTTGATTGGTTTTATTATGTTTTTTAAATATTGCAAGTAGATTGCTATAATAAAAAATGAGACTGGTTAGAAATTAAAAAAAAAAACTAAAATATATTAAAATATTTTGAAAATATATGGTACACTAGAGGAGAGAATCTTTTCCAAATGGGTATAATTTTTTTGAAAATAATAAAAAAAAATAGACAAAAGTTGACATCAAATAAAAACTATCAAATTCTGGTAATTTTGACTTTAAAATGTTATTACAAGGGAAATATCCATCGATTTTTTTCCATGCACTAGATATTGAAATTATCTATTTGGATAAGAAAATTCAGGGAAATTAATTATTTTTTCTCTTTTTTGTGACGTCAACTCTACATCAAATTTTCAACAATTCAAAATTCTCTTAAATTTATAAAAAAATATCAAAGTTCAATTTTTAAAAAAATGAAAAATTACAAGCATAAACTTCATCAAGAGTTCTACATTTTATTTTTTTACATCAATTTGAAATTCAAAACATAAAGACCACTTTTATGCGGTTGAAGTTAAGAAAAAATGTTTATGTTGGCCAATACAAACAAAAATACTCCATTTTGATAGCATTAAAGTGGTCTTTATGTTTTGAATTCCAAAATGATGTAAACCAATGAAATGTAGAGCTCTTGATGAAGTTTATACTTGTAATTTTTCATTTTAAAAAAAAATTGTTTTGATTTTTTTTTATAATTTTAAGAGATGATTTTGAATTGCTAAAAATTTCAAGAAAAAGTGGCGTCAAGTTGACATCACAAAAAGAAAAAGAGAAAATATTTTTTTTTTCCCAAAAGATAACTTCAATATCTAGTGCATGGAAAAAAATCGAGATATATATTTTCCTCTAAATGAAGGGAAAGGGAAACCTTGGAGCTTTCACCTTAGGGTTTGGACACTTTTCCCTAATTTCATTAGAAAGGGGATGAAACATTTGTGTGGTGGAAGTGTGATGGAATGTGATGGGAGTTTGATGGATTTGGACAAGGTATATGATTTACTTATAGCTTGAAAGGCGAGATAGCCAACCCTAGATCAAATCCGAAATGGAGCTAAAGATGAAATGTTATGATTCAATTGACCTAGTGATGCAAATTACTATTATGATACAAATATAACAGATTTAGAAATCATAGGCATAAATATACTATAGAAATGGGTTGAGTAGGACACTATGCACTTGTGATATAAACATGGAGCAAAAAATGTAGGACATAGGTGTCACAGGCACCATTGTCTTTGTAGAGAAAATTTAGACATGTTTTTGTAGTCCTTTGGTGTCAGATTTTAGCTTTCATTTACTGCTTATCGCATTGTCGTATCACAATCAAATAATTGTGAGTGAGTTTTGGCGAGTTGTCAAGATGTAGGGTTTCAATTGCAACAATGATTAGTTGATCTTAAAACTTCCTTCAATCCTCTCCAAACGTAAAACTTGCACATTCAAAGAGAGAAAAAAGGTTGTGCCATTTAGGGGCTTGCCTTGGTCAAACCTTGTCTTAGTGTTTCTACTTCCACAATGGCAATGTCAATGATAAATGAATAAATGATAGGAAGGAATGATGAATCCACAAAATGTTACAACTCACCACCTTTTAATGGCTTCCTTGAAGGAAAAAAGTCATACACATCTCCTCAAGGCTTGGATCTTGCTTGAATTGCTTGAAGACCTACAAGGGTTAGATCTCACAAATAATATGAAAACATAAACATGAACACACTCACATACATGATATTTGGATATTGAATTGTTGCAATAAATACTTTAATGGTTGCTCTTGAATTGCTTGATAATGCTCTTTACAATAATTCTTGCTCATAAATTCTCCAACTTGCTAGATCATTTTTTGTTAATGTTCAAATGATGCAATAACTAGGTATTTATATGCTATTGTTCTAATTTCGCAAAATTTAAATCTTGACAACCGACTTTAGATATTTGAATTTCAAATAATAAAATGTCGTCACCGAAAAATTTGAATTTGGAGCTAAAAGAGGGGGACATAAGCTCCCTAGGCACCAATGTCCCTAGCCTATTTTTTGAAACTTAAGGAGTCGGGTGTAAAGTATTAAATGAGGGCATTTGTTTTATTCTTGTAAATTATCGGAAAATGTTTAAAATAAATTGTGGAATGCATAATTTAGGAAATTAAGGGGGAGAAAGACATAGTGTGAAATTGTCAAGGGTGACAATTTATGATGCTACACTCATAATAACATTTTAAATTCAAACTTACTAGAATTTGATAATTTTATTTGATGTCAACTTTTGTCTATTTTTTTATCATTTAAAAAAAAACAAACTATACCCTTTTGGAGAGGATTCTCTCCTCTAGTGTACTATATATTTTTAAAAATATTTTAATGTCTTAGCATTTTTTTTTAAACTTCTAATCAGCCTAATTTTATTATAGCAATCTACTTGAAATATTAAAAAAACCATATTACATATAATTAAAATATTAAAAAGTATATATATATTTGGATTCTTGACTGTAAGCTCTACAAAAGGACATTTTTTAATTTTTTGAAAAAAATCATTCTATTGAAGAAATATTCAATTCAAGTGGAAAGTTTCAGAAAATTTTGAAAAAGGATGAGGTGGCTACCAACAAGGATGCCACATGGATGGCTTTGGTCAAAACATTTGTGGTCTAAAGGATTTCAGTCGAAAAGGTTTCGACTGAAACTTTACATTTAAATTGAGACACATTTGAAAATTATAAAGAGAAAATTTTGATTGTATAGTTTCAGGTGAAAGTGTTTCACCTGAAACTATATGTGCCATGTATAGGCCACATAGTTTTGGGTGAAACTGTTTCACTCAAAATTGTTTAGGGAAAAACTATTTCGCTTGAAACTATTTAGTTGGTCAAAAGTGTAACATAAGTTTGTGCTTTAAACCACAAGTACTACACACCCTTTCTTTAGTAACATATTGATGTGATATTCTAGTGAGAACAATTTGAAAGTTTATTTCTTAATTAATGCAAGAGTACAATAGTTTTAGATATTTATGAATAGTATTATATATCATTAATTGTTAAAAACTTATGTATGCCATTTCAACTTATTTATGAATGCCACAGTCCAATATTCAAAGATTTTATGTGATAAATATATAACAGGAGATAAATGTATTAGATATTGTCAATTACAATGTAAAAATATAATATTTTAAATTATTTAAAAAATAATTATAGGTGGGTGGTTATATTTATCATATCAAACAAAAATTCTATCAATTCCCTTTTATCATATGTGATGAGTGATTAACCTCTCTTCAATCTCCATCTCCATCACATTGAGGTACCCACATTTCTCCTCTACAATTCTTCTCCCATTCTATTCAAGAATTCATAATAAGAAATTACACCCTTCTCTAGTGAACTTGTTTGTTATTTGTTATTTTTTTCATTCTTATAAATGTTTAATTTTCTATTCATTAAGCATTATATTGAAATCTATACATATCATAGAATGTTCTCTATTCTTTTGATCTATTAGAAGTTCATTCCATTTAAAGAGTGAGATGTTTTCTTTCATGAATATTCCTACTTTATTTTATATTAAAATAAAAACAATACAATATTCACAAAAAAGTTAAAATTTTATAAGGGAACACTCACAAAGTCTAACGAGACCTTGATTCCAAAACATATATGAAAAAACACAATAATTAAGCAACTAATGCAATGTAGCATTAGGAACATCTTTATCATTGAGATTTGACCCCAAAAATTAGTAGGAGTATTGTCATTGACTGGCTCCCAATTAGTGAGCATGCCTTCCTCCTCAGGAGTGTCTTTGATAGGTTGTTGGGTGTAGACTAGATAAATAGCAAGTTGTAAATGAAGAAACTTGTCAAAAGTAGGCTAAAAACTCCCCACACCCTTGAGAAGAGGAAAAAGGCTACATGGGAGGCTAGGAGTAGCCACAAGCAAAAAATCCTCAACAATTGTGAGGTTGAACCACACGAGAAATTGAGATATGTGGTCTCTCTTGGAAAATTGATTGGTGACTATGCCAAAACCTCTTGGAGGAGAGGAAGAGTCTGGAGGAATCCTACAACAATGCAAGGGAAATTTCCCTAGTGGTCTAGCAACTCCTGAAGATGGGAAACCTCAAGTATAACATTGTTAGCTTACTCTTGAATCTTCATGAAAGTATTAGAGCAAATCATAACCTTGGTGTAAAGAGAGAAATGAAAATTTACATTGCAATTGAAAAAAATCCAATATTTCCAAATATAGAAGAGGATATTCACCTTGAAATAATGCTAGATTTGGGTGTAATTATGCAAGACGCAAGGCCAGTACCCTAGCAAAACCATATGCCAATAGAATGGGGAAAGACAAGATGGTTTGAAAAGGTCACGAATCCAACTCCATATTCTTGTGCTCGAGAGAAGAACCAAAAAAGATGCTCAAGGCTCTACAGATGTCCATAGAAAGGATAGTGAGGGGAAGGGGTTCCCATGTGTAGGAGATGATTTCCCATTGAAAGACCTTAATAAAGGATGCACTAGGAAATTAGCCAATTTAGGTTCCAATATAGTAGACCAAATGAATTGAAATCAATGATGCCAAGTTCTAGGAGAAGACTAAAGCTACCAATGATGGTTAAGTTGTTCAACCATAGACAAATGTGGAGAAAGCCACAAATAGCCTTTACAAGGCTTATGTACCTTCAAACATGGGTAGCTGGTTAACATTTCCAATCATTCTACCAAGGTTTAAGAGAAGAAACCCCAATTTTATGTAACATTTGAGAGGAGTATAAGTAATAATTATTTGAAAAGTCTTCTAGTCTTGATTGGAAAGCTTAAATTTAAGCTTGAACTAAGGCTCTATTATAAAATTATTGGTGGCCAATGAATAACAACTTGAAGAGTTGACACTTCACATTTAAAAAAGTGAAGAGAATGAATCCTAGGTAGCTTGGCCAAAAGTTGACCTTGAGACTGTTGGGGATACGGATTCAATTCTATCATCAAGATATGCATCTAAGATAGCAGTGCCTTAGTGATTTCAATCCAAAATCACAACAAAGACACAACCAACCATGCCATAAAGCGGAAACATGCATAGTTGATCCCCCATTGATCCTCTGAGAGAAGTGGATGCAAGACAAACCAAATTCAACACAAGCACAAATTCAGTAATACAAAATCAGACAACCATGAAAGACAAAAGGTATGAACACACAGATATACGTGGGGAAAACCCTTTCGGGTAAAAAACCCCACACTCTAAAAGATCAAGCCATTATATTATTCAGCAACATAAACAGCTACAATACAATCTCAGGCTCATAGCCTATATAGGAGTCACATCTTGTTCATCTGGAGAATGGTAGGCAACACAAAACCAAAACCTTCACACTGTTCCAACACCTTCACAACACATAGTGTAGATTCCCTTCAGCTCCTCATAACAGAATGTCATAGCTAGCCTCTCGGCCAACACAACCACTCGATCTCACAGCAGGTTCACATCGATCAGATCCAAGAGATAGAGTGTTTGTAGTTCCAATGCCTTAGCATACTGCTCGAACACACTCTCATGTCTCTTTCTCTGTCAACGACTCTCTCTTGCAATCACGTACTCGACTTACATAAGTCATACTTTGCATTCAATTCTGTCAACCAAGCGCTGACTATCAAGTACAATCATCTCTGATCCAATCGCACCAATGATCTGCCCATGTCGATCTTCCTGTATTGAGCCACTTAGACCATAACTTCTTTACCCAAATCGGGTCTTGTCCGCCACCCTGAGTCGACCTGCAATAACTGCTGCTATGACTTTGGCCTCTAGCCAATTATTGCCTTGACACTGAGCCACGTGTCTGCATCCCATTCGTCTATAGCTTCTGCCACTGAGTCCAACTCAATCAACCCTATCAACGAGCTCATCTAAGCTCTCCTAAGTCCTTATCGCGCTACCGCAGCCTTGCCGAGTTCGACCTGCGGTATGGCGGTGAGCTCGACCGAGCTCACCCTGACTTCACTGAGCCCAGATAAACCTTCTTACCGCACTATTGCAGCCATCTCCAAGACACACCATGGTATGGCGATAGCCGTCCAGGCTGACCGTTGGCGGTCTTACCGCGGCCACCGCGATCGGTCTCTTGATTGTCCGCGGTATGGCGATAATCGCCAGCCAGGCCGCTGGCGGTCTTATCGCGGCCACTAGAAGGGGTTCCCATGTGTAGGAGATGATTTCCCATTGAAAGACCTTAATAAAGGATGCACTAGGAAATTAGCCAATTTAGGTTCCAATATAGTAGACCAAATGAATTGAAATCAATGATGCCAAGTTCTAGGAGAAGACTAAAGCTACCAATGATGGTTAAGTTGTTCAACCATAGACAAATGTGGAGAAAGCCACAAATAGCCTTTACAAGGCTTATGTACCTTCAAACATGGGTAGTTGGTTAACATTTCCAATCATTCTACCAAGGTTTAAGAGAAGAAACCCCAATGTTATGTAACATTTGAGAGGAATATAAGTAATAATCATTTGAAAAGTCTTCTAGTCTTGATTGGCAAGCTTAAATTTAAGCTTGAACTAAGGCTCTATTATAAAATTATTGGTGGCCAATGAATAACAACTTGAAGAGTTGACACTTCACATTTAAAAAAGTGAAGAGAATGAATCCTAGGCAGCTTGGCCAAAAGTTGACCTTGAGACCCAATATGGGAGACCACCATATGGAATATTGGTTGATGGATAACCCATTAAAAAATTATCTATTTCCTATCCAAGCTAGGGTTTGACAACTTCTCATAATTTCTAAATACTTTTGATAACAATGATTCCCTAGATAATAACGTGCTCCTACATTGTAAGAAGGCTACCTAAACCCAAGAATTTTCAAGTAGGGTTCCCAAAAGGGATGATAGTGCTAATGCAATGTCAAAAAAGAAATTTTCAAGCTTTATTACCTTAAAGTGCTCTAACAATCCATTTGGCACAAAGGGAAATGCCTTGTGGAG
Organism: Sequoiadendron giganteum; assembly: GCA_007115665.2. NCBI lineage: Eukaryota > Viridiplantae > Streptophyta > Pinopsida > Cupressales > Cupressaceae > Sequoiadendron > Sequoiadendron giganteum. Next base: position 550,068,654 of record CM021104.1, on the reverse strand, counting down.
AAATAAAAATTATACCAAGACCCTTAGCATCTTGAGGTAGGCAACATAAATCCCAAGCAAGGCAATGGAAGCCTTGATTTCTATCACTAGAAGCTCAGAGGAAATCATGAAGGAGCTTCTCAATATTTAATTAAGAAATCTTAGAAGGAACCCAACATGAGGAATAGTAGACAAGGGTGGTTGTAAGAATTTTAGTACAAATTTGAAACTTACTTCCCAATGAGAGATTCTTGGTAATATAATATTGGAGTTTATTTTCAATTATAGTAATAAAAACTTGCCAAACCTCAGTGGGAAAGGTTTGGAATAAGAAGGGGATCTCCAATAATCAAAATATTTCCTCGTGGTCAATCTATTTCCACCCAAAAGAACCAATCCATGCAGGTTTGGGAAGGAAGGATTAGCAATACCTTAAAGCGGTGCAAGGCTTGATTGACATTGTTCTCGTCAACGAGTGAGGAAAGATTCATCAACAAAGGGACCATTAACTAGCTACCAGAGAGAATTGGGAAGATAAATCCCTTTGACATAGGATTGAGAGACTGCCTAAGAAAGCAAGTAGCCAAAAACATAAAGAGTCAAGGTGAGAGAACATCCCTGAGAGATGGAATTATGAAGCCCAAATGAGCTAGATTGTTGGTCAATAATGGTGATATAGGAAAAAGTATAAAAAAAACATTTGAACCATCTAAATGATGTGTGGTCCAAACCATAGATCTTTCACCATGGCTAGAATGAAAGGCAATTCAATATGATCATAATATTTGGAAAATTCAGTTTTAATGAAAAGGGCAGGATGCTGAGAGCGACAAGCCCATTTCATCCCTTCCTAGACTACAATAATATTACCCTAGATGAAATTGTATTTTATGGATCAAGTTTTCTCAGGATGAACAATTAGAGGAGCATAGAGCAAAGCTTGATGCCTAAGTCTTTGATAATGATTTCGTAGGAGCCATTGAGCAACACGATATGCTGCTAGTTACAAATTTCTTCAAGATCCTCAAACTTAGGTATGAATTTGATATTGTTTTATTATTATGTTTCCCACTGATATAGTTTGTATGGCCTCAAGCTAAAAATGATGCAAGTCACAAGCCATCTTATCCTATTTTTTTTATAAAACTCATAAGAAAATTCATCCAAGAAAATAGCCCCTTTGAGATCATCTTGAGAGAGAAGTTTATTGCACAAAGTGCATTATGCATTGGAAACCTCTCAAGGGATGAAAGAAATACATTGTTGTAAATTAGATTCCCTAGTCAGAGAGGATTATTGAGTTGAAAATACTTGCTCATAATGTCAAACAAAGGCTTACAAATTATTTGGTGAATATTGCAAGATTTATTGTCCTTGACAAATCTGTTGGATGGAATGAGAAGCATGGTGGGCCTGTAAGGCTTTAAAAAAATCTTTCTTACTTTTTCTCCAATCTTAAGCAAGTAGATCCAAGCTTTGATTTGAGTTCCGTGAGTTTTATGGGTATTGGCAATCTGATTTTGTTGCTAGAGTTGAGCAACTCAAAGTTAGGTGGTTGGGTCAAATAGTTGAGCCTCCAAAGCAACAGTGGAAAGGCAAACATCTTGGGTGGTGGAATCATAAGAGAAATGGAAAAGTGAGAAATTTGACACCCATAAATATAGAGGAACCACAAAGTGTGAGTGATGTCATCATTCCACCAAGCTATTTGACTAGACCCACGCATGGGAGAAGGCTCTAAATTTCAAACATGTTGGATATTATTTGATGTGGCCTTGTGGTGAAGCAATTATTTATTGAGGAAGACCCAAGTTTTCATAGCTGTGGGATTGGAGATAGACCAAACAATACAAAACACTATTAGGAAATTAGCCAAAAGGATAAGATCAACCAATGCTTCCACTAGTAAGGAATAAAAACTAACAAATGAAAAGAAGGATTGGGTAGAAATAATGGCACTATAGAGTTTATTTAAGACCTTGCTGGAGCTTACTCTTAAATCAATCCATGTGTACTAAGGTAATGATCTTGGTTGTGGCCAATATTGGGATCAAAAGGACCCAATTTATTACACACAATAAACCAATCCTCTCTTTCGCTAGATATCCACCACATAGGTAAGGCTCCACATTTATCATATGCATGTTTAAGAATATTTTAATCTGCACACAAAACCCAAGTGGTGACCAAAATTGAATGAGTGATCCATCTCCAAAGAGAAGATCTCTCCACGATTTCATTGGGAGCATAAGCATTAATAACACCAAATGAATGATTATTAACATTAAAAAGAATCCATAGAACACAGTTGGTGGGGTCACAACCATGATCAAACAATAATTGATGCCAAGTAGGAGAGAGAAAGGCAACAACCCCTATGTGGCCATGCTCATGGCTATTGTACAAAAAATGGCTACAAGGCTAGATAACATGACATGTTGCTGAAATTAAAAAACTAGACACCTTGACCTCCCGATGGAAAAGACTTTCTAAATATGAATATTGAAGATGAGCATCATAAAAAAATATTTTCATGCGAGGTCTATTAGACCTTGAACATTCCACAAAATACAATTCATTAACAGGTGTTGAATTCATCTCCTTGTTACCCAAATCATATAGAGTAGAATGACTATTTTGAATCAACATTTTATTATCATAAAAAATTTAATTTGGAAGATGAGTTGAGCAAATTACCATTTTGATGGAAAAGAATCCCCTTCTTCCAAGCACCTAGGGAGGCTACGAGACCTCCTCTACCCAATAGGAGGGGAAGGATAGCAGGTCGTTACCATGGGTTGTTGTTCAACTATTGGATTATGCATTTTCACCTCACCAAATGACTCCTTAGGAAAGGAAATAGGATATTTCCCAACATTGAGGGGTTTTGAAAAAATATATGATGCCAAAACCCTCAAACTAGGGGTTTTAGGAGTTGGATTTGAGACATTCTTGTTGGAAATTGATTAACCACTATGGACTAGCCTTCCTCTTCTTTCACATGATGTGTTAGCCTTGACAAGGCTCATGTTGAAGACTTTGGGTGTAAAGATGCCTATGGACAATCTTGAATCTTATGCTTGGAGGAAGAGTAACGATAACATGTGTTGGGAAAATTGATATACTAAACTCGCTAAGAATATCGAGTTTGGCCAATTTGTATATCCATAATGGCTTTGAAGTCCTTGGAGAGGTCTGTCTCCACACAAACACATTTGTGGAGATGAGCCACATATAATTTTTAAGTTATATGAATACCATAGTGCTTAGTGAAGATGTTATTTGAGGTAAAAACTCTAGCAAGGGAGGGGGAAACCATGCAACTCGACCCAAATGAGAACTTGAAGGGAATTTTTATTTGAAACAATAAATTCATGAGTAGATAGGGTTTCAAACCTAGAAGGGAAGAACAAACAAGTTAGGGGGGCCATTTGAGAACCTCAACATGGTTGGCCTCGACAAAGTGAAAGATAAAAAACCAATTGGTGAGGTTTTGCATAGTGATAAGTTTAATCCCATGTGGGGTCCAAGCTTTGTCGACCCAATCTTTGAGCATGAAAGTTCATGGGGGACCCTACACACAAAATATCTAGCTAAAGTGAATTTTCTAGCCATTTACAAGCATTACCAAATTTAGGAATTGGAAGAACCACTTTTGTGGTGTTTCAAGGGACATACCTCATGGAACACCTTGGGTCCAAAATTCCAAGGGTGTTTGAATAAGGGAGCCATTGGATGTCATTGTCAGGCATTAATAACACCAAATGAATGATTATTAACATTAAAATAACCCATAGAACATAGTTGGTGGGGTCACAACCATGATCAAACAATAACTAATGCCAAGTAGGAGAGAGAAAGGTGACAACCCCTATGTGGCCATGCTCGTGGCTACTGTACAAAAAATGGCTGGAAGGCTAGATAACATGACATGTTGCTGAAATAAAAAACTAGACACCTTGACCTCTTGAAGCCTAAGAATATCTAAATATGAATATTGAAGATGAGCATCATAAAAAAGTATTTTCATGTGAACATTCCACGAAATATAATTTATTAATGGGTGTTGAATTCATCTCCTTGTTACCCAAATCATCTTGAATAGACTAACTATTCTGAAGCAACATTTTATTATCATAAAGCCTCCAATTTGAAAGGTGAGTTAAGCAGATTACCATTTCGATGGAAAGAAATCTCTTTCTTCCAACCGCTGAAGGGGTTATGAGAAATCCTCTACCCAATAGGAGGGGAAGGATAGCAGGCCATTACCATGGGTGGTAGTACAACTATTGGATTATGCATTTTCACCTCACCAAATGACTCCCTAGGAAAGGAAATATGATATTTCCCAAATTTGAGGGGTTTTGAAACAATCTATGATGCCAAAACCATCAAAATAGGGGTTTTAGGAGTTGAATTTGAGACATTCTTGTTGGACATTGATTAAACATTGTGGACTAGCCTTCCTCTTCTTTTATAGGATATGTTAGCCTTGACAAGGGTCGTGCTAAAGGATTTGGGTGCAAAGATTCCTATGGAAAATTTTGAATCTTATGCTTGGAGGAAGAGCGACAATAACATGTGTTGGGAAAATTGATATACTAAACTCGCTGAGAATATTGTGTTTGGCCAACTTGTATATCCACAATGGATTTGAAGTTCTTGGAGAGGTTTGTCTCCACACAGACATGTTTGTGGAGATGAGCCACATATAATTTTATAGGTTATATGAATACATAGTGCTTAGTGAAGATGTTATTTGAGGTAAAAACTCTAGAAAGGCAAGGGAAACCATGCAACTCGACCCAAATGAGAGCTTGAAGGGAATTTTCATTTGAAACAATAAATTCATGAGTAGATAGGGTTTCAAAACTAGAAGGGAAGAACAAACATGTCAAGGGGGGGCCATTTGAGAACAACCTCAACATGGCTGGCCTCAACAAATTGAAAGAGAAAAAACCATTTGGCGAGGTTTTACATGGTGATAAGTTCGATCCCATGTGGTTTCCAAGCTTTGTTGATGCAATCTTTGAGCTTGCAAGTTCACGAGGGACCCTACCCACAAAATATCTAGCTAAAGTGAATTCTCTAGCCATTTACAAGCATTGTCAAAATTAGGAATTGGAAGAACCATTTTTGGTGGTGTTTCAAGGGACATACCTTGTGGAACGCCTTGGGTATAAAATTCTAAGGGCGTTTGAATAAGGGAGGCATTGGATGTCATTGTCAAGCATTAATAACACCAAATGAATGATTATTAACATTAAAAAGAGCCTAAAGAACACAATTGGTGGCATCACAACCATGATCAAATAATAAGTGATGCCAAGTAGGAGAGAGAAAGGTGACAACCCCTATGTGGCTGTGCTCATGGGCCCATGGCTACTATACAAAAAATAGTTGGAAGACTAGATAACATGAAATTTTACCGAAATAAAAAAAATAGACACCTTGACCTCCTAAATGCAAAGAATTTCCAAATATGATTATTGAAGATGAGCATCATAAAAAAAGTCATGCAAGGTCTATTAGACCTTGAATAGTCCACGAATTACAATTCATTAATGGGTGTTGAATTCATCTCCTTGTTACCTAGCTCATCTAGAGTAGAATGACTATTTTGAAGCAACATTTATTATCATAAAGCTTCCAATTTGGAAGATGAGTTGAGCAAATTACCATTTTGATGAAAAAATCTCCTTCTTCTAAGCACCCAAGGGGGCTATGAGACCTCCTCTACCCAATAGGAGGAGGGGAAGGATAGCTACGGGTTGTTACCATGGGTGGTTGTGCAACTATTGGATTATGTATTTTCACCTCACCAAATGACTCCCCAAGAAAGGAAATAGGACATTTCCGAACATTGAGGTGCTTTGAAACAATCTATGATGCCAAAACCCTCAAACTAGGGGTTTTAGGAATTTGATTTGATACATTCTTGGTGGACATTGATTAACCACTATGGACTAGACTTCCTCTTCTTTTATAGGATGTGTTAGCCCTGACAAGGGTTGTACCAAAGGCTTTGGGCGTAAAGATGCCTATGGATAATCTCGAATAACAATAGTAACATGTGTTGGGAAAACTGATATACTAAACTCATTGAGAATATCAAGTTTGGCCAACTTGTATATCCACAATGGCTTTGAAGTCCTTGGAGATGTCTATCTCCACACATACATGTTTGTGGAGATGGGCAGAATATATATATTTAGGTTATATGAATACCATAGTACTAGTGAAGATGTTATTTGAGGTAAAAACTCTAGTGGCAAGGCAAGGGGAAACCATGCAAATCGACTAAATGAGAACTTGAAGGGAATTTTCATTTGAAACAATAAATTCACGAGTAGATAGGGTTTCAAAACTAGAAGGGAAGAACAAACAAGTCAGGGGAGCCACTTGAGGACAACCTCAACATGGTTGGCCTCGACAAAGTGAAAGAGAAAAAAAACCATTTGGTGAGGTTTGACATGGTGATAAGTTCGATCCCATGTGGGGTCCAAACTTTGTCGACCCAATCTTTGAGCATACAAGTTCATGGGGGACTCTACCCACAAAATATCCAACTAAAATGAATTCTCTAGCCATTTACAAACATTACCAAAATTAGGATTTAGAAGAACCACTTTCAGTGGTGTTTCAAGGGACATACCATGTGGAACACATTGGGTACAAAATTCCAAGGGCATTTGAATCAGGGAGCCATTGAATGCCATTGTCGGGCCTTCAACACTAGCAGCAACAACTACGAAGGAAAGAAAGGCGAAGGCTATATAAAGAGGGAAGAAACTCTTGCAATCTAAGCGACATAACTCGCGTTGCAATAAATGCAAGAAAACACAATATTATGTAGGTGTACAATTTAATTGACATAAAAATTGCAAAGGAAAAAGACAATTTAATGGACAGAAAAGATCCTCACAAATAATTTCTAATTCCCCATTCTCGAGGGGATATAAATTGTTTCAGTATTTTTTTTAAAACTATTTCAGATTTGCTAATGAAATGAGCGAAATATCTGTGAAAATTTTGCAGGAGCTTCTTGCTGTCTTGTGCATCTTCGACTTGCCTGATATGCCCTTACGCACAAACAAAACTTTGTTAGCTTTTCAACAATTTCTGTTAATTGATTACAGATGGTAAAACAAATCCAAAACTCTGCAATTGAAACCATCGGGTTTCTCTCGTTTGAAGGATGTGGTCGTATGGGGTTTCTAATTGAAATGTGCCCTGTTTTCTCTGCTCTGGCTGGTCATTTCTGTTATCATCTGATAAATAAATGAGAGTAGAGTACTGGAAATCTTGAATGGTTTTTTAAGAAAATATGAGCAGGATTCAGAAGCATTTGTTACTTAATAATAATGCACTCAGATTACAATGGCTACTGCTACAATTTGTGCGATATTAAAACAGTACATTTGGCAAAAGCAAATGTCTCATGCGGTCGATGTTTCTAATGAAACGATCTGATTTGGAGATGCGGGGTATCGATCCCCGTACCTCTCGCATGCTAAGCGAGCGCTCTACCATCTGAGCTACATCCCCTTCATATTTTAAACTGTTGAAAACGATAAGTAAAATATATTTTCTGGAAGGAATTTTATAAAATAAATAAAATCGTGAGGAGCTCTTAATTTAAATTTAATAATATAGGGGAGAGGACCCAATACCTGAGCATGTTTCAATAATTGTGATAGTAGTTGTTAATATAATGGCCAATATTTTTATCAATATGGGATTAATAGTTGTGACTTTAAAGTTGTTAGTGTTGATGATAACTATCCATAGTTAAACAAAATGTATTCCTTTGATCAAAAAAGCAACCAATCATGTGATTCCACATCAGCGCTCAATAAAACATGCTGTGAATTCGCAAGTATTGGTCTCACTTTTTTTTTGGGCCTTTTTGGACACCTTGACAAAAAGCATGCTGATGTGGCATCATATTTGATGATGTGGTCCTGAAACCTTAGTTATAAGCAGGGGACTTGCCAAGTAAGCTGCTGTAAAAAATTGGGAGTGATTTGAAATTTCCACGTAGGATTTTGAGAAGCGCGAAGTTAAGGTGCACAACTACCGGGTCCTCTCCCCTAGTTGTAAATTTAGTATTTTTTTGTTAAAAATAATCACTAAATATTAATGTCTCCAATTTTGGAGATTAAAGTTTTTAAGGTTTTTCATTATTAAAAAATCTATAAGATTTCATGCTTATAACTTTTATTTTTTTGTAATATTAGTAGAAATATTTTAGAAAGACTAATAAAGGTACATTTCATTAAAATAATTAAAAAGAAAATGCATTCTTTTAATTAATTCAAATTGATGAAGATTAACTCAAAATTATACAACTAAATTTAATTAATAATCATATATTTTTTCAATTAAAATTGAAATAATAAAAGTAGTTTATTATTATTCTCATAATTTTGATTTGAGTAAAAAAAGAGTTAATACTAGTTTATTTGTGATAAGGTATTATTCATGACTATAAAGACATTTTTGTTTGCTTTTTAAATTTAAAAAATCAAAATAAGAAAGTATGAAGGTACATTGAGAAGTATTAGTATATATTTTTAAAAATAAATATTTGAAGTAGATTTTTAAATAATAAATTAAAACATAAAAGTTTATAATATATCAATATAAATATTTTTTAAAGTATTTATTTTAAAATTATCATAAAAAATATATTCAATTTGTTAAGCTCAAGCTAAATGAGACAAGTGCAAGACAAGCTAAATGACATCACTTTTCAAATAAGAGAATTTGGTATGACTTTTAAAAGATTACAGGAGGAATTTTCTCTTTCTCAAGAGCTTCATGAATGAGAATTGAGAGAGGACGATTTTTGGAAGCAAAAGTCTAGGATTACTTGACTCAAGGAGGGTGAGCAGAATAACTCTTTTTTTCATAACTCAGTTAAAGATGGGAGAAGTAGCAATGTTATTTCCTCTATTGTCTCCTCTCAAGGTACTCAGTTAACTTCTTTTTAGGGTATTAATGATGAAGCTATTTCTTTTTTTGTTACTTTATTTCATGAAAATGGTCAAGGTTTAGATCATGCTGAAAGAGTTATTTTTTTATTTTATTTACGTCAGAAATGAATAATCATCTAATGACACCCATAACTCTTATGGACTTAGAAAATATTATTTTCCAAATGAAGAAAGGTAAGGCTCCTCGTCTTGATGGCTTTCCCATTGAATTTTTTCAAGAATTTTGGGATATTTTAAAAGATGATCTTTTAGAGGTGGTGTGTGAATCTCAATCTTAAAAACAGATGTTTTATGCCCTTAAGTGTACCTTTTTAGCTTTGATCCCCAAGAAAGCTGGAGCTAATTCCTTTGATTCTTTTTGTCTAATAGCTCTTTGCAATGTTATTTACAAGATAATTACTAAGTTGATGGTTGATCGTCTTAAGCAAATTTTAGATTTTTTGATATCTTCTAAGCGAGGCTTTGTGAAGGGGCACCAAATTCTTGATGAAATAGTTATAGCTTCAGAATCTATCCACTATATGATGTGTTATAAGAAAAACGCCGTGTTTATCAAACTGGATATGTCTAAGGCCTATGAAGGGGTTCAAGGGTCTTTTCTTTCAAATATTTTATCAAAAATCGGATTTTGTTCAAATTGGATTGCTTGGGTTATGAGTTGTGTGACTTCTCCATCCTTCTCTATTTTGATTAATAGTATCCCATCTGCTATTTTTTATGCTTCATGAGGATTGAGATAAGGGGATCCTATATCTCCCTATCTCTTCATTCTTATGATAGAAGGTCTTGGTAGATTCTTGACTCAACTGAAAGTTAATGGGTGTATTCAAGGTTGGAAATTTCCTTCAAATTTTGCTTCATTGTCCCATCTTCAATTTTTTGACATTGTTTTAATGGGAGTTGCTACCATTTCAGAAGCCGCCAAAATTAGAGAAGCTTTGGATATATATTTACCTGCTTCAAGTCAACAGATCAATGAGGATAAGTCAAATATTTATTTTTTCAATACTCCTCCTAAACTCCAACAAATAATTGCTCCTATCCTTAGGTTTCATATAGGCCAACTTCCTTTGACCTATCTTGGGGTTCCATTATCAATTGGTCTTCGTAATCATCTTCATTGGAAGCAGATAATTGATAAGCTTAAAATGAAGGTAAATCATTGTGCGTTCAAATGGTTATCCTTTGTTGGGTGACTTACTCTTCTTTAGTGTGTGTTACAAGCTCTTTCTATCTATAGATTTTTGGTGACTGCTCCTAAATATTTCTTAAATGAATTTGATTCTTTATGTCACAAATTTCTTTGGGCTAGAGATTTAGATTCTCCTAAGTGGAGTCTAATTAGTTGGGATCATGTTTGTCGTCCTAAACAAAATGGTGGTCTTCGTCTCAGAATTTTAGAGTGTAATAGTCAAGCTTTGGCTACAAAACTTTTTAGCAATGGTGTCAACATCCAAGTCAACCTTGGGCTCAAATTCTTCGCCATAAATATTTGAGTGGTGCTACAACTAAAGAGGTTTCTCGTGTGGTTTTAGGTGGAAGAGGATCTATTATATGGAATACTATTAAAAAAGGAGCATCTTTGGTTAAGTGTGGCCTCTTTTGGATTGTTAATTTTGGTAGTAATGCTCTTTTCTAGATAGACTTCTAGGATCTTTATCCTCCTATTCTCTAATATTTTCCTCACCTCCTTGATTTAAGTAATATTTTCTTAGTAGTTGGTTGGTCTAGAGTTGTTGATTTTAAGTTTTCTCGTCTTGTGGGTAACACTTGTATTTTCTCTTCGAAAGATATGAGTTGTTGGTCGGCAAGGGGTAATCAAAATGATCAGTTTTCTCTCTATTCTATTTTGAGAGACCGACCTTGTTATTTACAAGACCTGATGATGTTCTTGATTGGGGATATGAAGGGAGCTTATTAAATGTCAAATGGTTATAAAATTTTATCGTAAGAGTGAAATGGGTAAGAGGATTTTCCTTAGTGGAAAAAAAATTAGAATTCTTATTGTTGGCCGAAGTGTAATGTTTTTCTCTGGCTTCTTTTTCATAATAAATGTCTCACTTGGTATAACATACAAAAAAGAGGTTTTCAAGGTCCTTCCAGATGTGTTTTTTGTGGAGCTAGTGAGGAGAGTGTGTCTCATCTTTTCTTTCAATGCTCCTTTTCAGTTGGACCGTGGAGACAATGGTGGTCTGTTTGGAATCACCCTTTTGTTCATGCTTCTTCTTTATCTAAATTTTGGGCTACTCAATGCCAATCTCCTACTTCAACCTCTATTCTATTGATTGCATAGGATATAGGTCCCGTTTTCATCCTGCAGAAAATTTGGTTGGAGAGAAATTGTTGAGTTTTTCAAGGTTATCAAAGTCTTGTTGGGTATATTTGGAAAAAGGTTTTAAGTTCTTTGAAAGAAACTTTGCAGGCCAAGTTCTCTTTGGATGGTGTTCTTTCTTTCTTTGATAATCTAATTTTTCAAAAGTCAACTTTGGAGCAGGCGACTTTCTCCACTAGCCCTAAGTCCAAGGTTCACTCTTTGAATAAGGTAAACAAAGTTGGTAAATAGTCTCTTCCCTGTTTGGGATTTTATAAAATTAATACTGGTGGTTCGTCTCGAGGTAATCCAAGGGCAATAGGTATTGGTGGAATTGGAAGAGATAGTTCTGGGTTAGTTCACTTTTTCTTTTTTCATTCGCTATGGGGATTACTACAAATAATCACATGGAGGCTCAAGCTCTCTTAGTAGCTCTGGAGAAAGCTTGTGAGCTAGGTTGAAAAAATGTTATTGCAAGATGGATTCAATAGTGTTGGTTTCCCTCTTGAATAAGGGGAATCTTCTCAATCTTCTTGGAGGTTGTCTCGTTATGTGGCTCAAATTCTTTGCATGACATGAAATTTTGATTTCATCTCTTTTATTCATATTCCTTGTGAGTGGAATGTTGTTGCAGATTGTTTGGCTAAATGGGATTTTGATGTTAATCGTAGATGGAATGTTATGGATTGAGGATCTCTTTCTTCAGTCCAAATGTCAAATCTTATTTCACTTCTTTGTCATGATTTGGACTGATATTCTTCTTTTTGGTTCTTGTTGGCTTTTTGTTTTCTTATTTTCTTGTGAGGCTCATTGGAGGTGGTTCTGTAACAAACCTCCTCGGATTTTTGTTCTCTGGACTTTAATGACAACCATTGTTGTTTGGAAATCTTTATGTAACTCTTTCAATTTAGTCAGTTAATATATATTCTCTTTTTTTCTAAAAAATAAATTAATAAAAATAAAAATGAATAAATAATTGTAAGGTTAAAATTATATTTGCTTGTACAAGTCAAAAGTCTTAATCTTACTTCCTCTAATCAAGATGGCACCACAAAAAATTATTAAAAAAAACACTTTAAAAGATTTTTACAAAATTCATAACAAATCTAGTTAGTGATTTCAAATTTCTTTTCTTGTTGGACTTTCCCCTTTTCATTTTTTGAAACATTATAAAAGAAACACATGGTATATTTAAATAATTTTGAGTAAGATTTAGTAATGTTAATTGGTGACAAGATTTAATTATGATAACTAGTAATAGGATCTAAATAATTCAGACAAGATTTCATTATGATAGCTAATCACAATGTCAATTTTTGAATTTCTAGATACACATGCTTTCACTTCCACCCCACCGTGATTATAAAATACTTCTTGACATAATTACTTAATTAAATCATAAATTTAAATTGAATATAAATATAATTTAAATTATTTTTAAATTATCTGATACATAAATTCATATAATATTTTATATTATTTTTTAAATTATTATTTTTAAAAATTAAATTTTAATCAGTAAAAATTACCTTTATAAATATTTAAATAATAAATAAAATAATTAACAAAATACATAATTTCATAAATATTAATATAATTTTGATCACTTCAACTACCATTTCTATAAGTGTTAAACTCATGTAATTATTGAATTCAAAACTAATGGGTGAATCCCCTCTAATTACATAATCTTTATTCTAGTATACTCATATTTCCTAGTTTTACTTCTTATTCAAAGGTTATGAGTCTTGTAGGTATCCATGCAAATTCATGCACTTTTTTATATTTCTTTGAGGTTGTTAAATATAAAAAAAAAATTGAATAAATAAATTGTAAAGTTAAAATTATATTGGTTTGTGGGGTGGTGGGTCTAGTTTGATTGACTAAAGCATCTTGTTGCAGGCAAGAGGTCACGGGGTCTAGTCTCCCGGGGTCTAGTCTCCCCACCGTCCTGCAGTCTAAAAATAAAAAATATTGACTTGTACAAATCAAAATCCTTGATTTTACTTCTTGTAATCATGGTGATTGAAATTTAGCAAAAAAATTCCTACAGTCTAAAAAAAAAAATATTGACTTGTACAAATCAAAATCTTTGATTTTACTTCTTGTAATCATGATGATTGAAATTTAACAAAAAATTCATTTAAAAAATACTACAATTTTTTTCAAAAACTCTCAACAAAATAGGTCTAAATAAATGAAATTATAACAATAATCAAGTGAGATTTTCAGGCACAATAGAAAACAATGCTCTAATTAGAATTTGAATTTGACCTTAAAAAGTATTTATAACATTATTTTCTTCAAAATTTTTGTCTTATCTTTTAAAAATATTATAAGAAAAAAAATGAGAAATCTATTTAATTTCAAGCCAGAGCTAATAACATGATCTAAAATGGTAACATTTAAAAGAGAAGATTTAATTATGATAGCTAACATTAATATCTATTTTTATGTTTTTATGTTGCACCCCAAGATTTAGTCAAAAGAATGAAGCAGCAATGCTTGTAAGGTTCCTCATGCTTTTGAACTTAAGTGCAGAACCTTTGCAGTACTTTCAATTTCAACATCATGGCCATAAAATTAACCTTTCATTTAAATCTTTCCTAAAGCATGTTTTATATTCTCTGACAGACAATAGTGCATAAACAAAAGCATGCATCAAATGCCCAGCCAACACTTGTGACCAGTATATGATCTCATACTCATATATATATGCAACCAGCTAGCAGCTTCACTATTTTAAGGAAGGTATCTTGTTGCCAATATTGGAAATGCCACTGAAACCAGTGATTGTTTACAGCTACTCTGACAAATATGTGATGTCATACAGGTGCTTTCATGCAACCAACTTTAGTTTTACTTTTCCCAAATATCAATATTTCTGCCAGTACCTAAATAGTCGGATAGAAATTTGAAGGGCAAAATATGTTTGTTGTTGGGGTTGGGAATCACATTCTTCTGGTGATGTCTTGTTTTCTTCCTTTGTCTGCTCTCCATTTTTTATCATACTCTTGTAAAACCAATTTAAAATTCCAGAATGACATTTTTAACTTTTAATATTGAAATGCAAATATTTAGACCTTCAAAATGGGAGGCTGAACTGTTTGAAATCTGCAGCACCATTGTGTTGTTGATCATTATAACTTTAGATATAATGTTCATTCAAGACATGGGTCTCATGGGTCTCATGGACCTCCTTAACACAGATGTCATGGTTGGTCTTTATCATGTGGGCAGTCTTCAATGTGATTGTGATGTGTCTAGTTGACATGAAAATGGGAAGTTCCCTTGACTAGATCTTGTTATTTCACCTATTCGCACAACTCTTAATGATCTAGAAAGAAAAAAAGACAATGAAAACTTTATTACACACTAGGAGTCTCCCTGACGCCCTGGACCTTGTTATTTCACCTATTCGCACAGCTCCTAATGATCTAGAAGAAAAAAAGGACAATGGAAATTTTATTACAGACTAGGAGTCTCCCTGACGCCCTGGACCTTGTTATTTCACCTATTCGTACAGCTCCTAATGATCTAGAAGAAATAAAAGACAATGAAAACTTTATTACAGACTAGGAGTCTCCCTGACGCCTAAGATCCTCCAGTTAGATGGGGCAAACCTCCTAATAATGAACTCCGTCCTCCCTCCACCGGTATAGCTCTAATTGCTTAACAATATAGCCATTATTATTTTCTTTAATTTTCAACATTAAGAACATGATTTCATTCCACCTACTTTTTATGTGAAATCAGCTGATATAATTGCCTCAGAAATTAAAGGGTGGAAGACATTAATCCCCTAAAGCCTTCCACATGAAGACTTTTCTGTTGCTTTCTATTAACTTATGTCTACTGCACTTTCTCTATAAATTTGTTTCAGATGGGACCTCCAGGTTGTTTCTCTGACAAAAAGCATTCATGCCTAACTACATAATTCCTACAAGCTTTGAACTAATTGTGTTCCCTGTCATTCTCCAAGCATTAAAAATGGATATGGTAGCTCCCATTTATTGGACTTTGTTCTTATCATCACCACTTTTTTCTTTCTTTGGCCTGTCTGATATTTACTTTCACACATCTTTTTTGAACAGTCCAAATAAATATATGGTATAGAATATATCAGTCTCACCCACTTATGTACCCATTTCTTAAATTCTATGCTTAGCCCTTAGTAAACTAGTCACACTTACATTACGATTCACTGGAAATGTTGTGGGGTAGGAGTGCAAATGGTACAGCTTGAAATAAAACCTCCTTTACAGCTGTTATTTGCACTTGAAAACAGTCAAGCAGTTGTGGTAGTCCTTAGGGTTGTATTGTATTTCATGAAGGGAATATTATTGACTAAATTTAAACAATATGTATTTGCATTTTTAAAATGGGTATGTGTATGGAGATGGCTGTCAAAGAGTGGTCAAAATTAATATTAAAATCTGAAATTTTTATTATGATTATTAATACATATTTTATTGTGAGATTATATAATAAAGTCATCATGGGGCGGGGGGCCTAGCTCGATTGGCTAAAAACATCCTGTTGCAGGCAAGAGGTCACGAGGTCTAGTCTCCCCCCAAACCCGTGGTACCGGAGGGCGTGTCGTGCCAGCGCCACCGGTCACGTGAAAAAGTTTATCAGGCGCACTGCAGTTTATAGGGGGACGAATAACCGACCGATTCCTGCAGTCTAATAAAAAAAATATATATATAATAAAGTCATCATATTAATATCTTTTTTAATTATATTTATTTTTATATAATTTAATTAAAGTAAAATTTTAATCTTTAGTTTTTAAATAATTTGTTGTATGTCATTAATAATTATTATTTTGTTTAATATTTTTATTTAAATTTGGAAAAAAATGTAAAAGTATTATATGTTTCGTTCTAATGTAATATTTTTTAAATTATTATTTTTGTGAAAATTAGATGATGTGTACTATCTAGTGAGCAATTTTAAAGATACATTTATTTTGAAAAAGCACAAAAAAATTATCTACTAAAAAATATCTTGTATTACATACTCTTAATTACTTGATTATCAATCTATTTAAAATAAATAAATTAATAAAACAAAAAATGAATAGACAAAGTGCATGCCCAACATTATATTTTATGTTATTTTAATATACTTTTATGACTGCTCAATATTTGACCATCTTAATCTACATCATTTAATTATAACTTAGAAATTTAATTCCAAAAATTATTATTCATATTCTCACATCTTTAAAATTTAAATGTAAACATTCCCTCCTACTTATTAAAATTCAGATTTTATTAATCTGAATATAAAAAATAATCACTAATAAGACTCCTTTTTAAATTTCATTTCTTTGAACTCAAATAAATCTCATATTCAAATATTTGTTTTGGATATTTAGTTTATTTGATGAATAAGTGTCTACATTATCATTTATAAAGAAATAATATTAAATATATTCACAAAAATATGATAGGTGGATATTTAGTTTTCATTTTATATGATGTAATTAAAATTGATTGAGGTAATTGATTAATTAAGGTTGTTTATATTTATATATCTTATGTGTAGCAATTTTTGTTTTAAGTATGTCTTTGGAGCATGGACTATACCAAAAATAGAATTTGAGAAGATCCAATACTCCTATATCTAGTTTGTGGTGCAAATTCTATTTTTATACTCTTAATTATGTTGTTTCAAATTGAAGAAACATTTATGAACAAATAGAACCTATCATTTATAGTAATGTTTCAATAGTGGGACTTTTGACCAAACTCCATCTTGCAAATTGTGGAACCAAGTAGCTTAATCGAGGTAATAATTCTATAGATATTGTATCTTTATATGCATGGAGTATTGCATTAATGGTGTTTATTTTTTATGGGGATTTCAATAGGGTGAAAGCATATAGTTCCACTTTTGGTCCAAAGTGAAAAAATGTCATAATGGATCACACCTATAATTGTAGAGGTTCAATTAAAGTGAATTGTCTTTGATCAAACCTAGTTAGGACACATGTGGCAACTAGGTTTGATTGAATATGATTCAATAAAACCATCTTCAATTGAAGCCCCTTTCAAGTCAATAAGTGATGTGGCTCACAAATTGCTTTAACACACCTACAAATTGAGCAAGAGACCTTCTACATATTGAGGACTCAATAGATATGTGCTTGAAAGTATAATTGAATCAAAATAGGAATTATACACCAAGTATCTAACATCGTCGCTAGCTAATATAAATTCTTGACCTAATCCATAAGGCTTCATTAATAACATTGGTGTTCGATCAAAACCTATTGGTAGAGTGTCATAATATTTTTTATTATTTAAAAAGGGCCACATGAAATGCTCTATTTTCTAACTTAGTTTTCACAAATAAGATTTACATGTTATTCTTAACCTACATTCATTTCCTAGAGGACCTATCATGTTTTCATATTTTAACAAGACTTTCTTTGAAAGAAGTCATTGACTTTTCTATGATTTGTAAAAAACAATGTAAAGCCTCAATTCATTTATGCAATCTCAATTTTTCTTGTAGGTTTTTTTCTTCTATTTGTATTTGTGAATTGACGTATCTAGGGTCTGGACATAATTAACAAGATCATTTTCATACAATATGTTGCCATTTTTTTTTGAGATTTACAATTCTAGACTATATGTGTTTCTTTAAAAGGTGTAAAACCTATACATTTTGAAAGTAATGATAATTATTCTTTAATGGAGAATGGACTACATCTTGTTTTTCTTATGATACACTCACATCTTTATCTTAAGAGAATTTTAAGATGACAGAGATTCCTACCCCTTTTGATTGTTATATACTAGCCATTCATATAAGGGAATAGTTATCGGTTTTATGTTGACTTCACAATATACAATTGAAGAATTAATAAATTACACTCTTCTCATACATTATGTGTCTCTACAAGTTTTTAAGATTTACCAATGCAACTAGTCTAGGAACAAGATTCACAAGTACTTTCTCTATGTTTATTAAAAAGACGTGAAACAAATAAAAATTGCAGATCATTCTTGTGTTTTGATATATATTTGCCATTTGACACACATACATGTATAATGGTGAGATTATGACATATTGCTCATTTCCTATCTCACATATCTTCAACCTAATATCAAAATGGAAAATCTCCTACTTGATAAAAGAAATTGATTAAATATATTGTATGATTAAAAATATCAAATTTCTAATAATATTCTAATTTTTTTTAGATTAAACTATGTAACTACATTTCTTATCAATAAAATGTGATCCACCATCAAAATGCATAAAATATAATATATATATATATAAATAAATTACAAATCCAACAATCTAACAAAAGATCTAAATAAAAAATTAATAGTAATAAAAAAAAAAAACACATACAATATAAAATAAAGTAAAAAAATGGTTGTTGCTTACGTATTCATATACCTAAACAAAACATCATTATGAGAGAAACTTCCATTTGACTAGAGTGAATGAATTGTGTGTAAACCATCTTTCTACTTGTCATCTTCAATAATAAAACACTTGTCCTTGTCGTTAATTTCTTTCTTATTAAATCTCACG
Source organism: Sequoiadendron giganteum (assembly GCA_007115665.2). NCBI lineage: Eukaryota > Viridiplantae > Streptophyta > Pinopsida > Cupressales > Cupressaceae > Sequoiadendron > Sequoiadendron giganteum. The sequence continues at coordinate 550,049,805 of CM021104.1, read as the reverse complement.
TTTACCTTGTTCAAACTTCCACAATAATAACAAAATACCTACAATTCCTAACGTTACACGTATATGATTTATGACAACACTAAGTAGTGTTTATTTTCTATCTATGGATATGTGTGCTCTATCATTTCAAGTTTTCTTTTATTATTATTTTTTTGTTAAAGAGAATTGTTGCTGACCTTGGTTTTTATTTTTTTAAATGAGCTGTATTGTTGTAAGGATAAAAAGTCTAAATAGTATTTTTATTTATTTTAATATTTGTTTATAAGTATCATTTATATCATTTTAAAAATTGATTTTTCTTTAATATTTATTTCATATTAGAATATAATTTATGTTATAATTATTATTTTTTTCTTATTTTTTTTTGGTTTATTTGTTATTTAGTATTTAGTGTTGTAGTTTATTCTCTAAACAAACTTGTACATATTCTTATCTTTTGAACTCAAACTTGATTTTTTTGTTTATTAATGGAATACAAAATTAATGTCTGATATTAAAAAAATCACGCCTGCATACAAAACACTGGTGCACAACTTGGACATAACCATTAGGTATATAGACACATGACTTGACAGTAGACAAAACATAATGGCACACACTACTATCTTTGATAGCACTATCATACAACACACTGTCTAAAATTTGGATCTAACAAAAACCCCCTACTATCTTCTTTCATACTTGTCCAACTCTACTATTAATCAACGTAGGGATCTAACTAAGTTAGATCACATAATATGCCATAGCCACCCATATTTTGGTAGACAACAAGTTACAAGTTTGTCTAAGAGTCACAAAAGATGCAAACACATGGAATACGAGACAAATATATGACATAACCCCTATATGGCACAACCCTTCTCCCCCTGTACATCTTGCAAACTTTACAAGTCTAAAGTTGATTGAAGTGGATTTGAGATCTCAAGGCTTCCAAAACCCTAGTTCATGCTTTCATGTACCTATTACCAACAAATTAGGGTGAGTTGATTATTCACACGTTGTCAAACTTCGGATCTAGGTTTTCATAGTCAAAGACTTCCAGACCCTACTACACCTGCACTAGATTTAAAACCCTAAAATTCAACACTTCTGGACTAGGGCATCCAACACCTTTGTCTTGCCAGTTCAGCTCCAAATTTGAATTTGAGGTCCTTCTCTATCTACACTCTCTAGATTTGCTTCCTATTTTATCTTTATATTTTTTATTTTCCTAATTTTATAACAATTTGTCACTTTAGTCTTAATTCGCTTGGTTAAATACATCTCATCAAACAATCACATCCATAGACAACATAAAAAGGGACCAAACCCTGACCAACCTGTTTGGCTCTCCCTTGAGGATAACAACCAAATAATATCTCTTGATTATTTTTGTGTCCCTCAATGTTTAAGGTGGAATGAGTGATTTAGGTTAAGTGTTTAGCCTAGATCCCATTTACCCAACTTAATGCTTTATACTTTGGGGAAGTGAAGGAGAAAGTTGGGTTACCCTCTCCTCCCATTTGTTTGACATTTTTCACTTTCATTCCATATATTTGGGCCTCATATACCCTCATGGTATATAAAGGACACCCTTAGAAACCTTGTTCATCCTAGTTTAAGACCTTTTAGCCATATCTTTTTGTGATGCATTGGATACAATTTAGGCCCAAAATGTTACCCACATTGTACTTTCAAGTTAAGGAGATAGAGCTTACTTTGAGAAAGGATTTGGACTCCAAGGTAAGGGATGCATAGGTGGTCCATGATCTTGCATTGCCTAACTATATGGTACTTGATGGATAATGTATTTGTGGCCCCCAAAAAAATTAAGACTTAAACTTTACTAAAACTAGGTTGTTCTTGTCAAAGCCTGTGCACTACCTCCCCCTTCATACAATTATTTTTTGGTGTTTTTTTAATTTCTCCTTCAAGAGAGAAACCAAGCCCCTCTTATCCAATGTCTAATCCACATCTAACCTTCTTCATCCCTTATCCAATATAAACCATCAATTTTTTTAATCCAAAAAATTCCAATCTCTTCTTCTATCCATAATGGCTACCTCCTTCAATCATTTAATGCAAATGGCCAATCCAAAAATTAAGTCCTCTTCTCTCAAATCACCGTCCTGTTGTTTGATGCTTATTGGTAGAGTGTCATAATATTATTTATTGGTCAAAATAGGCCACATGGAATGTTCTATTTTTGCCAACTTAGTTTTCACAAATAGCTTTTACATGTTATTCTTAACATGTGTCCATATTCTAGAGGACCTCTCATGTTTTCAATTTTGACAAGACTTCCTTTGAAAGAAGCCAATGTCTTTTCTATGATTTATAAAAAATAATGTAAATCCTCAATGTATTTATGCAATCTCAATTTTTATTATAGGCTTTTTGCTTCTGTTTGTATTTTTGAATTGATGTATCCTGATAAGGTCTTGACATAATTAACAAGATCATTTTCAAGCAAAATGTTGTCATATTTTTTTTGAGATTTACAATTCTAGATTATATGTGTTTCTTTTAAAGGTGTGAAAGGTAAAAGCGAGAAGTTGGGTCCACAAAGAGGGGAAGTTTCAGCCAAAAAAATGTCAAACTTTGGTAATATGGTCGATGGAATTTTTTATTGAATCAATCTATGAAATTAAAACCCATTAGAGAACACAATTTCTAGTTTCTAAATATATAATTTTTATTAGGATTGGATTATATTTGTTATTTTTTAATTAATTGCTAAGAAAACTAGCCCATAAACTTGAAATGTTAGTTTTTTTTTTAAAAAACTTAATAACCTTTTTTTGGTTAAGTTTCTCGTAAAAAAAATTATATGGCATCAATCTCCAGACAATTCTCTACACAATGAAAAAAAAATTCAAAAATTGTTTAGTTTGAGTCCAATTATGTTGTCTGTACATGTTGATTTTTAAAAGCAGCAATTAAGGCCAATAAAAATTCAATTAAAAAAAAATTACAAAAAAAATTATATCAATATTCATGTTGTTAGCTCTCTTTCCCTAAAAGTAATTAGCAAAATACTTTTATTTGGTTCAAAAAGTGGTGTTCGTACATGTGCATGGTATGGTAAAAAACAGGGACTTTTAAAAAGTGGTTTTTATACATCCCTATCAAAATTTAATTTCTATCATCTGGATATTTCAATAAATTATATATTTAGAAACTAGATTCAAAATGCTAACTTTTATATTACTAGATTTTTTCAAGATTTATTGTGTAAGTGCCTCAATTTTATTTCAAGTATGATAAATTCTGAGAAACAACAAAAACACTTCCACTTTTTGAGCTTTTTGTGGATCCAACTTCTTGCATCAGCCCAAAAATCTATACATTTTGAAAGTAATGATAATTATATTCTTCAATGGAGAATGGAATACATCTCTTTTTTCTTATGAGATATTTAAATCTTTATGTTGAGAGAATTTTAAGATGACAAAGGTTCCTACCCCTTTTGATTATTATATCCTAGTCATTCATCTAAGGGAATAGTTATTGGTTTTATGTTCACTTCTCAATATACAATTGAAGAATTAATAAATTACACTCTTCTCATACATTATGTGTCTCTATAAGTTCTTAAGATTCATCAATACAACTAGTCTAGGAACAAGATTCACCTGAGTACTTTCTCTATATTTTTTCAAAAGACATGAAACAAACAAATCTTGTAGATTGTTCTTGTGTTATGATATCTATTTATCATTTGACAAACATGCATGTTTGTGGAATTGAACAATCTTGTGAAATATTGGAAGTAATTATGGAGCAAGGGCTTATTTAAGAACCCATTGGTAAGTAATAATCTACCTTTGTATAATGGTGAGATTATGACTTATTACCCATTTTATATCTTATATATTGTAAATCCAATATCAAAATGGAAAAATCTCTAACTTGATCAAAAAATTGATTGGGTAAGTTGTGTGACTAAAGACATCAAATTTCTACAACCTATAATATTTTAGATAGTTTTTCTAGATTAAACTATGTAATATTCTAGATAATTTTTCTTGATTGTATTGTGTAATATTCTAGATAGTTTTTCTTGATTATACTATGTAATATTTTAGATAGTTTTTCTAGATTAAACTTGTAACAATTTTTCTAATTTTTCTAGATTAAATTGTGCAATATTCTAGATATTTTTTCTAGATTATACTATGTAATATTCTAGATAATTTTTCTATATTAAAAAATGTAACAATTTTTCTCATCAATAAAATTTGGTCTATCATCAAAATGTAAAGATAGTGAAAAAAAGTATAAAATGAAAAATTGCAAACCCAACAATCTAAATAGTATGAGAATGTAAGGGGATGTGAGCTCATGGGATGGTGCTCCAAGTGAATACAAAGGTCTTAAGGAGCAGGACCAAAAGAGAGTACCGGGGGCGCTCCAAAAGTGGACCAAAGAATCCCAAATCAAAGTGACAGTGTGCTCCAAGGGTTGGGACTAGGTACTCCAGTAGAGGTATTGGGTTGGACTCAAGAGTGGAACAAGGTGTTCCAATGTAAGGGAATACCAGGGTGTACCAAGGGTGCACCAAGGTCAAGATAGAACCATAAATGGGATGTGACAGGGTCAATAGGGTGTTCCAACAAATTTGGGCTTGGAGTCCAATGTTGTGAAAAGGAGTTGTAGTAGGCATCTCAGAGGCAGAGTTTGGAGGTCTTTGGAAGGCTTGGGGAGTTGAATTTTACCATACCAAACATTAGTGTAGTGGTCTAAAGCCGAAACTTGGGGATTGTGGACCAAACCAAAAATTGGAGTGGTGGACCAAAATTATGGTTCAACCTATCACTATTTGGGAATGTGTTGAATAAATTATATAAGGGGGTAGTTTTGGTTGAAGAACCAAGTTCCAGGAGTCCACATAGGTGTCCAGGGGTACTAGGAGCCTAGGGGGTGACCGAGGAAACCTCCCCCAAGGATGAAGAAGAGTAATCCTACCACTTGAGCTTATGGGAAGCTAGGTGTTCTACATGGATTTTAGGAGTGAAGAATTTTTTCTCTGCCTTGTTGTTGGGTAGTGAGGTTTATTGGTGGACACATACATGGAGTCCCAATCTCAGTGAAGCAGAGTAATTGAGCCAATATGGAGGATAACTCCTAGGGAGTTATCCAACTTCCAAGACTCAAAATCCATGAAGTTGAGTAACCAGGCCCTACTTTGTGGGGAGATGACCGACATGAGGGTTGTCTATGTTGGTATGTTGGAGCTCAAAGAGTTGGGTGAGTTATGTAGGCACAGGATGTGGAATTGTGTATCCATGGCAATGGATTGAGATGGGTGATGTGTTGGGCACACCTTAGGTTGCCTTGACAAGTCAAATGTTGCATTGGGGTCGAGGATCCCAAGTCCCTTAGAATTGTGGGGTAGGATGGCATTGAGAATAGGGTCCCCAAATGAGTGTTCAAGATAGAGCCATGTCACAAGGCAAGTATGGAGAGGTTACTAAAGGAAGTCCAAGGAGCTTGGATTTGGATGTGTGTATGGAGTTGGTTGGAATGCATGGGATGCATGAGGAACTAGGTTCATCAACAAGGTAATGTATACATGAGCTTAGAGTTAATCCAAGGAGAGCTTACAAGTATGGAAAAAGGAGCTAGCTCATGGAGTCTAGCTATCCCATGGTGGAATGTAGCTTGAAGGGTTTAGTGAATTGAGGAGGCCAAGGTGGGATGTCAACATTGGGAATGTCGTGCATGCACTAGGTGTGTGCAAAAGAGCAAGGAAAAAAGGTGGATACATGGAGTCTAATTTGTTGCTAGGTCAAGAAGCTTGGCTTGGGTGCTTAGGGAGTATGCCAAGGAGTGAAATGCACAAAGGGGGTATACCAAATAGAGGTGAGGACTTGGAGTTCCATAAAGAGCATTTCTTATGAGGGACCTAAGGGTGAGTACTTGGTAGGACCAAGAAGTGTTATGTAGGGCGCAACAGTAGTCCAGTGGACTAGACAAGGTTGCATTGGGTGCAAGGAGGAGTGCCAGGGGCACTAGAGTAAAGGAGATTTGTGAGAAGGATCCAAATACACTACCATTTTGTGGTGTGTGTGAAGTAAATTCAAGTGTTGGACACTTGAGTGTTGGGTGCATAGTCTGGGAACAAGAAAGGGCTTGTCCGCAATGGGAGTCATGAGTAAGGTTTGCCAGTTATGCATGAGGTTGGACCTTTGTTGGATTAAAAAGTGTGTTTGGGCATCATGCCAGTCTAGCCCCATGACAGTTGGTATCAAAGCATAAAAAGTAGTCCTTTGATCATAGGAGTTGGGTTTAGAGCATGCAAAATAGGAGCAACAAGGTTTCTCAAAGGCTGAAAGGAGAGACAATTTGAGGTGGCAAGGCTACAAAGTGGTCAAGAGGGACTGTGAAGGAGAGCTTTGTTGGTGGATGAGTTGGACTTGTTCACCGAGGTAGTGTTGGAGAGAAAAATGTAGCTAATGTGGATCTGGGATCTAAGAGGTCAATCTAACGAGGTAGAAGGATAGTGTTTGTGGTTGAGTTCCAAGGTGGTAGTAATTTTGGATGAGTTGGACTTGTTCACCGAGGTAGTGTTGCGAGAAAAATGTAGCCAATGTGGATCTGGGATCTAAGAGGTCAATCTAACAAGGGAGAAGGATAGTGTTTGTGGTCGAGTTCCAAGGTGGTAGTCATTTTGGCTAAAATCGTTGGGTCTAATGTTTCTAATATAGTAGTATGGAATGTCGGGATCTAGAGATGCATTGGAGGGTGGAATGGAACTGTCCATTGTACAGTTATGTTGTGTAGGATAGTCGGTTTTAGTTAGAATGGGCTATGCTAAGTGGAGCAAAAAAGAGGAAATCTTGCACGTGAGGAGCCTCAATAGTTCATGTAGAGCAAAGAAGGTGAGGTGTGAGTCGGTATTGAACTGAGTTCAGTGTTGGGAATGAGTATGCCAAAGTAGTTGGATACTAAGTTGATGCAAGTGAGTGCCAACTGAGTGGACTCAAAAGTGGGATTTCGGTGCATCAACGCATGAGGTTGTAGATGTGAGCTCAATTGGAGCCCATATGCGCACATCAAATTCTTGTTGTGAATTCGACCTAAGTGAAGTCTAGGAGAGAGACGTGGTTGCAATGACTCATCCAAGCGATGGGAGATTGCTTGGGAAGTTAGGAAGTTGGCAAGGCTGCAATGTTGTGGTTGTTGAGTTGTGTCTTTGGTCAGATGCAAGTTCAATTGCAACGATTTGAATGAGAAGTTTTGGCATTGTCAAGGTTGCAGAGGTCAAAATGGGCCAAGTTGCTTGGAGCAGCGCATTACAGTGACATGTAAGACCAATATAAGTGTTTGGAATGGGGGACTTGTGTTAGACACAAAGTTTAGGGTGTAGGATCATGTTTGGAAAATGAATCTGAAACGAAATCAAAATGATGAATTAGACTCAAAAATTAAAACTAAGTTGAAGATTGAATAAATAAATAAATAAATAATAATAACAAAGAAACTTATATATATATATATATATATAAACACATACAATATAAATTTTTTAAAAAGTTTATAGAAACCTACAAGCAAGAGCAAGAATGCATATTAATAAATATATACAACAATTAAAATAAAACAAACATACAAATCAAAATCTACATACAAATCAAAATCTATATATAATATTGAATTTTTTTAAAAATCTACATACAAATTAAAATCTATATATAATATTGAAAAAAAAATTATATAAGAACAAAAGGAGAGGCATAAAAGTAATTTGTTGCCGAAAGACATGATAAACATGGATATATTTACATAACTTGCCTTCAACTGCTTAAATTGCAAATTAAAATAAAGTTAAAAAATGGTTGCTGCTTACGTATTCATATACCTAAACAAAACATCATTACGACAGAAACTTCCATTAGACTAGAGTGAATGAAATCTTTCCACTTGTCACCTTCAATAATTAAACCACTTTCCTTGTCATTAATTTCTTTTTTATTAAATCTCACGTTTACCTTGTTCAAACTTCCACAATAATAACAAAATACAATTCCTAACCTTAGACGTATATGCATATGACAACACTAGGTAGTGTTCCTTTTCAATCTATGGAAATGTGTGGTCTATCATTTCAAGTTTCCTATTATTATTTGTAGGGATGAAATGTCTAAATAGTGTTTTTATTTATTTTAATATCATTTCTATCATTTTAAACATTGATTTTTCTTTAATATTTATTTCATATTAGAAAATAATTTATGATAATTAAACTTTTTATTTATTTATTTCTGGTTTATTTGTTATACAATATTTAGTGTTGTTATTTATTCTATAAATAAATTTGTACACTCTTATTTGTTGGACTCAAACTTGATCTTTTTGTCTATTCATGAAATAAAGAACTGATGTATGATATTAAAAAAAATCATAAGCATACAAAACATTGGTGCATAATATGGACATGACCATTAGATGTATAGACACATGACTTGACACTAGACAAAACATAATGGCACACACTATTTTGATAACACTATTGTACAACATATTGTCTAAAATTTGGATAAATCTTCCATGCTTGTCCAACTCTATTACTATTCAATCTAGGGATAAGCTTGATCACATAATATGTCCTAGCCATCCATTTTGTGGTAGACAACAAGTTGCAAGTTTGTCTACGAGTCACAAAAGATGCAAACACATGGAATAAGGGACCAATATATGACATAAAATAGGTGTATGGGCATACAAAACATTAGTGTGTGATTTCGACATGACCATGGGTATTTAGACAACAAAGTGTACACACCAAATAGGACATAGTGGCACATGTTACTATCTTTGATAACACTATTACAACACACTATCTAAAATTTGGATCTACAAATCAAAACCTCTTACTATATCTTTTATGTTATCTTTATCTTCCTCAATTGACAAATCAAATATGATTTAGGGGAGAGGACCCACTACCTGAGCATGTTTCAATAGTTGCAATAGTAGTTGTTTATATAATGCCCAATATTTTTATCAATATTAGACCAATAGTTGTGACTTTAAAGTTGTTAGTGTTGATGACGACTACCCATAATTAAACAAAATGTATTCCTTTGATCTAAAAAGCAACCAATCATTTGATTCCACATTAGCGCTCAATAAAACATGTTGTGAATTCATAAGTATTGGTCTCACTTTTTTTTTGGGCCTTTTTGGACACTTTGACAAAAAGCATGCTGATGTGGCCCTGAAACCTTAGTTATAAGCAGGGGACTTGCCAAGTAAGCTGCTGTAAAAAATTGGGAGTGATTTGAAATTTCCACGTAGGATAATTAGAAGCGCGAAGTTAGGGTGCACAACTGTCGGGTCCTCTCCCCTATATCCATTATGCTTTTCCTTAAGTATTTCCAATTTTTATTCAACTTGAACCTCAACTCTATCCTTCTTTTACTTATTAAATCTCAATGTTTGTTAACTATTTTATTGACTATTTTCAATTGTATTTTAGATATAAAAAACACACATTTAGTAATTAAATTTAGAACAAAATAGTTGGGGTTCTATTTTTATATTACAATTGATGAATCAAGAGTTAAAATTTAGGTTGAGTTTTATATTCTTTTGGAAGTTCTAAGTTTGATTGTAGCATATTTCAAGCATTATTTATTGAATGAAAATGATATTAGAGTTTAATAGAACATGATTCCTTGTTTGAGTTGGAAAGTTTTTCTTTAATCCCTTAGTAATCTTGAGTGGATTTTGATGATTTATTTGGTTAGAGTGCTTACTATTCCATAAAAAATAGCACAATATTACCTTAAAGCACCCAACTATGGCTTGAGGGATATATTGGAGCAATTAAAATTTTAAACCATGTAGGAGTTCAATATTTCATTGGTAAGAGTACATATTGTGATATAGAGAGTATTATATTTGATTGAAATATCAAGTTAGATATATTGTGTGGAATGGATTCTTTTTTAATAAGTGTTTTATAATGTTTCCCTATGCTATGACACTAATATCATATATTCCTAAGTATATATTAAGTATTCTAAGTATAATAAGAATAAGCACTTGCGTCATGCTTAATCTTAACATTAGTCTTAGTTAATACCTTAACCCCTATTGACTAGAATGAAGGGGTGTGTTCATATATAGTTATCCCTATAAATAAGGAATAAACTCTCTTCCATATCATCATATCATCAAATATTGAATTAATATATATATTTTTTATTATTGGAGGTCACCCCCTCAAATTGTTCTACTATTTTTTTGAGTTTTAGAAATATGTTCAAGAAATACCATAACTAGTGGTACCAGAGCTATAATTTGGGCCAATAATTTTGTTTCCACCATAACTTTCAAACTATTGTGAACTTAGACTTGATTTTTTTGGTTTTTGAGGGACACGTGTCATAAAGCTTCGGTAAAAAGATCAAAGGTTTGTGGTAAGTTTTGTGATTTTTTAATTTTAAACTAATTTACTCTATATGTTATAAAATTTTAAAATTTTAAAAATTATTTATACTTTTGGAAATCTCATGAAAAAATATATTGGGTTAGTTCTTTGAGATTTATTGTTAGACATCAAATACATTCCTTAATTTAGTGGTCAAAGTTTGGTCAAAACATGAACATCAAATTTTATTGTAGTCCACTATTTTTTAAAAAATACAGTTACAACTCATACTAGATATTATCCCCATTACATTAAAAATCTAGATTTAAAAATTAAAAAACACTTGAATTCATGTCATATTCAAGACCAAAGGACTTTTCTATGAATATTAAATTCAATGACACTTTTTATTGTCCATCGCCTAAAATTAACGAAAGAATTGCATAAGGACGTGAACAATGGTACATTTCATTAAGGATAAATTAATTGATCCTTTTGTAACATCCTTAAATAAGGGTTTAAATAATTTTAAAAAGGAATTATTATTAGAATTAAATCTTGAAGAAAACCACTAGGGTGGGTAAAACCCTAACAAACAATATCAAGGGATAGGAGCACATTTTCAAACTCAACGACTGAACCTACCAAGAATAGACATCCATAATCACCCCTTATTTTTTGAATTTCTCTTTCTCCCTCATTTTCCTTCTATAGGTTGTTAGTTGTAGGATTAGTTTATATTTAATCAATGTTGGTTTGGACCAACACTTGTGAATTTAAGTTAGAAAGCTAGTCAACCTTCTCTAGAGGTTTGATCTCAACAAGGGTCTCACACCTGAGATTAGTCCCATTGTGTCATTGGAATGCTCAAGCTAGTTTGACAAGGTGCAATATCATGTGACAAAAGAATAATTAGATGTTCTTATTCATAAGTTGGTACAAACACCATGACTCACCCATCTTGAATTTATGTTAGTTATATCTCTACCTTCAATAGTGGTGTGAAGCAAAGAATGAAGTTGCTTTATTGCCTTATGTAGTGCAAATTTTATAAAATTAGGTGCATGAGAGATAACAAGTGGTGTGCAATCAAAGGTCATAAAGAGATTATCCTATTCAACAATCTAACTTTAGTATTGTTGAAATTTAGTCTTACAACTAGTTGTTGATTTACTTGGTGGTGGGTGTAAATGGTCCAAATAAGTAATTTGTTGAGTTTTATTTATCCTATAGTTGGTGAAACATAGGAAAATGGGGAGGAAGGGTGATTATTAGGATAAATATGGAATGGGGGAAATGCACCTATCTTCCTATTTTCAATAGGAAAAAGAGATCCCCAAAGGTAATATTGAATTTCAACCCTTAGGCGAGTCAACCTTAATGGAGATCTTGTTGTTTTCCTTATGCAAAGATGGGGAAAAATTTACCTAAACAACACTTTGGGGAGAAAAACTAAAAATAGTCAATGAACTTAATTATGCAATGTGCAACTTGGGTCATCAATTTAAAGCATAACAAAAACATAAACAATCAACTTTGAACAAATTTGAGAAGGGTAAGACATCAAAAACCTGTCACCAAAAGTTGTTGTTGAGTGTACTCCTGGGATTGATTCAACCTAGGGTGAATGGGTCTTGCTACAAGGATCCAAAATCTATTTTCGTAGTCCTTTACTCCTAGATTTGCACTCTCGATTCCTCTGAGTTTCACAGTTGGAAAGTCATAATTAAATTATACAAGTGAGTTTATGTGGCTTGACAACTTTGATGACAACTTTGACAACTTTATAAATTTGCACTTTAGATCAATCTTCAATCCTTCTTCTTAACCTAAGAGCTGCACATACACAAGAGAGAGAAAAATGTTTTTTTTTTGTTGAATGGGGGTTTGCCTCGGTCAAGCCTCATTTTGGTAATTAAACCTTGAAATGATTTGAAACATGAATGAACAAAATGATGAATGAAAAATGTTATATTGCAACTCACCAAACCCTTGAATGAAAACCCTTAGAGGACTAAAATCTAACACATCTCTCAAAGCTCTTGATCTTCCATGAAATGACTTGATTGGATGTTGATCTTGATGCTTGAAAACCTTGAAACCTACATCACAATGTTAGCTCCAAAAACATGCATGAATGAAGATAAATTTGACCTGATGCTTGAGATCTTGAATGCTAATATAAAATACTGATAAATCTCCTTTTGAACACCTTTGACATTAATATTTTCTTTAGGAATGCTTGCCTAAAAATTCTAGATATAGAATTGATAAAATGATGTATTTATAGGTAATTTTCTAATTTCTCAAAAATTAAACATCAAAGGCCGACAATTGAAATTTGAATTTGAATCATAAAAATGCCACCAAAAACATATTAAAAAATGAGATCCTAAACTTAAGGGGGACCCATTCGCCCTTGGGTGAATGGGTCTTAGGACCTAAATCTAGGACACTTAATTTCCAAGGCAATTTAATTAATGTTTGTAATTGTTTAATACAATTTTCCCTTTCAGAAAATGGGACAGGCTTTTAAATGCATAATTAGACCAATTAGAGGCTTAATTAAGTCCAATTAATTAAGGTACCCAAACATAGTGTGCAAATGTAAAGGTGTACATTTTTTGACACTACATTTAGCCCCCACTTTAGTGAGAGGATGAGCCCTACGCTCAAAATCACACTAAAGTAGACAAACAAGCATCAAGAGGGGTCCAAGCGTACAAATGTTAGTAAGAAAAGGGGGTGGATCAAGCCTTAGTTGTTTTTCAAAAAAAAAGTTCGCAGTGGAAACCCATTGTCCACTATGTAAACAAAATATACTCACACGAGCTAGTGAAATTTGCTGTCCACTAGGTGAGCCCCAAAAAGTGGCTAATGGGAAAGTCATGTCAAGTCTACAGGCTCCCATGTACCAACCATACCAAAGTTATAACTCCTGATAAATTTGATAAGGCACCACACAAAAGGGTTCCACAAGACTAGCAAGTTGTGTTATGCTAGACACTCATGAAAAAGGCTCCATTGGCAAGAAAGTTGTGTAATGCTTGGCGGCCATGAAAAAAAAAAGAAGAAGCTCCACTGGAAATAAATTTGTGTTATGCTTGGTGGTCATTTTAAATACAATAGGATAGGATATTCAAAGGGGTTTTTCTTAGTTCATGAAAGGTCTCACCTTAGGGAACATCGTGCTTAATGTCACCAAGAGAGGACTAGCTAGGGATAGAAGATTCACAACTTAAGAAATGCAATTCATAGCATCACCACTAAGAGGAATGCCATATGCCAAGAAAGGTCATGCTCTTGAAGGACATCAAACCAAATGTCACTACCAAGAAGACACATCATGTGAATTAAGAAGACCACACTTTGAATCAAACATTGAGCGGATATGTATATGCCCCCACTTTAAGGAAATTGCTAAACACCATGTTGTGAGAAATTACTTTAAAGTAGAACACAATAAATTCCAATACATGAGAGGTTTATTCGAAAAGCGCTATTTAAAACATATGTTTCCAAAATAGAGTTACGTCATGGAAAGGAGGTTTCCCACCATATGCAATCCTAAGATAACACATAAGGGATCCATGTATTTAGGGTCAACATTATGCCTTTTCTAGAGTGATATAATTGAGATTGAAATCATTATTATTCCCCAAATGACTCAGGGAACAACGAGCACAAAGAAAGAATGATACATAGAGAGTGAAAACAAATAAAATATTTTTGGTCAACATGGAAGAGACCTAAATGTCTCGACGCCTTGTGTCACCCCCAAAAGGAAGAAACAAGACAAATGGAAAAGACAATGGTGTATGATATATAGAATAATGGAGATACAATAGAAGAATTCCACAATAGTTTTACTTCCTTTGTATCCTTACACCAACAAAGTGACAAGGGTCATCCAAAGTAGGATCACAAATATATAAAGACACACCAAACAACACTGTACAAGGGATCATATTACGTACATGAAATCATAAAGATCATGAAAATAAAATAAAGAAAAGACTAGTATGACACATGTGAGTCAACCTATAGCAGGTCATTTACATCCCAATCTTGTTTAGCATGGCAAGAAATTAGCCAAAGGAACAACAACGAGTGTTATACTAGGAGCATCATCGGGTTCAACAAGTGATGAATCACTCTTGTTAGGAGGATCATCATAGTTGTTATCATTTAAGCTCATGGAAGAGTCAAAACAATAAATTCAGCTCATTATGCACTTTCCCATCGATCTTAGCAATCTCACCATACTCATCCAAGTCAATCCTAACAAGAGGCCTAATGACAATGTCCATATAGGTTTCATGTGTTTGTTGTAGCGAAGGTGGAGAATCGTCATGCTTTGTTTGAGTTAGATTTTTTTTAATTCTCTTCTTTTAACTTACAAGCAATAACATGATGTCTACGCCTACACTCTTTAGCATTTTTGTTTCTTTTTGTGCGATTTTCAAGTTTTGATTATTTAGGAGTGGGTTTATCAACCGTTGGTTTCTTTTCTTCTCATAAGGGAGGAATGAAAGGAACGATGGAAGGTTATTAAACCACTTTCTCTTTAGCTTTGTACAAAAAATTGATCTTAATAGGAACAATGGGACTTATATGGTTTTCTCTTGGTCTTTTATAGGAGATAGGCGAAGGATTTGTCATGGGTATGTCTTGGTTACTTGGAAGGGCTTTTGGTTCAATCATGGTTTCATCAATGATAGGAGACTCAATCATGGGGTTGAGGCATGTTGCTAAGGGATAATTTTTCTATGTGCTTTGCCTTGAAATTTTGATAAGATTTGAAAAAAGTCCTCACAAGGCTTAAGGGGTTCTATAGGTTCGAGCCAAAATAAATCGAATGAGAAATTCCCACGGGAAGACACAGGATTAAAGCCACTATGATGCACAAAAAAATATTCCATTGCCAAATGGAAACTTTAAGCATTTATGCACTATCGATGGGACACAATCCATGGAGCGTAGCCATTAATAACCAAGCTTCACACATAATTAGTTTGAGGACGGCATGATGGAGAATGAGACATTCAATTGTTTCGGTCCAAATTTTAAAGGAAGAGTGATCAAACCTATCGTAGGGCAAGCAAAACCATTATGTGTTTTGATCCATGCTTTTAGTTGTTCATAAGAATTTTGATAAATTTTATGCACAAATAAGAATTTCTCGGTGATCACATTCTCTACACACACAGGATAAATTAATATCCCATTAGTAGGGTTGTCATTAATTATTCTAGCGATGTAAAGACGACCATCGAGTGCACGTCTAATTATGTCATTTTGTGAGAAAGCAATGTCAAGGGGAATTTTAGTTTGGCCCTTACAAGGTTGAACATCAATGAATCCAACCATACATTATAAATCTTCATCATTTTCACTCATATCGACATTATTTGTATCTTAGAATTTGTCAAAATTCATTACATCATTCTTGGCATCAATAGCTTGCACAAAAGAGATATTATGATTTGGCATAGGGTTGGTAAAAATTTGCAAATTTTGGTTGGATGGGGCAATGGAATTATTTCCTTGATCATTAACACAACCAATCTAGGTTTGATTAGAATCAATGAGGTCTTGCACAATATGTTTAAGACACTTACATTGTTTTGTATCGTGTCCATTTTGTTAGTGAAAATGACAAAAGGAATTTGAGTTAAATTTTGTAGGTAAGGGCTTAGTGGTATCAATTGCTCTAATGGGAGGTAAGGTGAGTGAGTTATTACTTAAAAGTTGCAACATGATGGAATGAAGGGTATTGGGTACGTGGTAAAATATCTACTCCTTTCCCTGAATTGATATGGATTTGTTGTTTTTATTGCCGCTACTTGAGAGTCAACATGTTGACTTGTTTGGGGTGGATTTATTTGTAAAAATATTTTATTGTTTTTTCTTGAATGGTTAGAAATTGTTATGGGACACGAATTCAGATTTCTCGGGATGGTTAGAAGGAGGTTTTGCTTCACGATTTGACTAACCGAATTCTGATAGTCACAAAGGGTTGTGCACAAATGTGTAAAGGAGGGAAATTTCATCATCTCAAGCTTGTCTTGAATTTTGTTTTGTAAATTTTCAATGAACATTCTTTGGAGGCCAACATCAAGAATCTTAATGTTGATTTGTGAGTAAAGCAATTGGTATCGTGCTATAAAATCAATGATCTTTTCATCATCATTTTGTTTACATTTCATTAAATTAGCTAAGGTCATCTTAGGACCAATTTGCACTTGGAAGTGGTACAAAAATGCATCAACAAGCTCATTGAATGAATGAATTGAGTTATTCGATAAAGGAAAAAACCACTCCAAGGTAGTGTCTTTCAAGGATCTAGGGAAAAGTTTAGCCAAGAGCTTGTATTAAAAGATGAAGTCATTACATAAGGTTGTGTATGCCAAGACATGGTTACTAGGGTCTCCTTTTCCACCATATTTCTCAAATCTAGGAATCTCTATACCTTGTGGCATTTGTGCTCTCAATATCTCCAAGGATAATGGGTTTCTTTTGACATAATGTGACGGTTGGCCATTTTGATTTTGGTTCAATGTGGAAATTTTTTGTTGGAGGGATGGAATTATTTGCAAGAGTTGGTTAAGGATGAAATCATTGGTTGTGTTGTGAGATGGAGGTGAATAAGGTGGAGGTGTATCTGTATTTGGAGGACAAGTGAATTGTAAGTTTGTGAGGGGAGATAGATTAGGAGATATGAGATTTGAATGCACAAAGCTAATAGGATTCCTAATGGAAATACCTAAGGTTGTATTGACATTGTTAGTTGGTTGTATGGTTGTAGTAACATGTGGGTTGGTATATGTTGGAATAGAGGCCGCAATTGTAGGAGGAGGAATTGAATTTCCACCTTGAATTTTAGTGTACCCCAAAGTTTGAGCACAACTAGCCATTTTAGGGACATGATTGTTAATGATATGAGATAGGCTACACACAATTTATATCCCTTGTTCATTATCAAGCATTTTCCTCATGTTAGGTATGACAAGAATGGTAGTACCAATAATGTATTCAAAACACAAAGTTTTGTAATTTTTCTAAGGCTTCATCTATTTGTTTTAAGTTTTATTGAGGGACATTAGCAACCATTGTGTCAAAATCAGTCACATTAGTTGTGGGTAGGGTGGTCATGGGAAATAAAGTATCAAAGCTATGGTCCATAGTGGGTTGACTAGTATCAACACTATGTGTGAAAGAGTTGGAAAAATCAAGATCCATGGTGGATGTAGTAGCATGGGATGGAATGAGTCTTGAACTATGTCTTACTATAGTATTAGTAATAGGACACCAAGTTGTGAAGCTTATACAAGTTTCACCAAACCTAAGTGCACCTGAAAGTATGAAGTGCAATGCAAGTATTAAAATGATTTTGTAATTTTCAGATTTAAAGCAAGATAATTTACTAATTATGCCATGCAAAAACCTGAAAATGATGTCTTTTAATACCAATTTTGATTTTCAAACAATGCACTGGATTTGGAAAATTGACCCTAATGCAAACAATTACAAAATTTTCTAATTTCTGAAACTAAAATATAGAATGAACAACATAACTAAATGAAGCAAACAAAGAAAAATCAGTACCCAAAAATTTGAAACAACACCTGTACAAGGATGTATTCGCCTTAGGGTGAATGGGTCTTAGCACAAGGGTTGAAAAAATTAAAATCCAAGTCTAAGGTTCATTGCTAGGGTTTCCTGTTTTAGGTTGCAAACTGTGGTTTCAGTGATTGAGTTTTCAAGATTTAGGTGTCTTAATGCAAGTAAAATTAGTGAAAAATGATGAAAAAATGACACTTTTTGAAATGCAACTTTGACCAAATTTGTGAATGTGAATGACTGAAAATACACTAATATGCAAGTACTATGCAAAATCAATGTAATATGCATTTTTTTTTTCAAATTTTAAACAATGCAAAATGAAAATTTAAAACCCTTAATGAGATGCAAACTAATGCAATTTTGACAACCCTAAATGAAATGCAAACTATTGCAAATCCTAGATCTAGGTTTTGAATGGACTCCGAATCAAAAAAATTATAGTGCAAGAATGTCAGGTTCACCAAAATGAAACATAGGAAAATGGGGAAGAAGGGTGATTATTAGGATAAATATGGAGTGGGGTAAATCCACCTATCCTCCTATTTTCATTAGGAAAAAGAGATCCCCAAAGGTAAGATTGACTTTCAAACCTTAGGTGAGTCAACCTTAATGGAGATCTTGTTGTTTTCCTTATGCAAAGACGGGGTAAAATCTTCCTGAACAACACTTTGGGGAGAAAAACTAAAAAAATTAATGAACTTAATTATGTAATGTGCAACTTGGATCATGAATTTAAAGCATAACAAAAAAAGAAACAATAAAATTTTGACAGATCTAAGAAGGGCAAGACATCAAAAACTTATCGCCAAAATTTGTTGCTAAGTGTCCTCTTGGGACTGATTCGCCCTAAGGTGAATGGGTCTTGCTACAGGGATCCGAAATATATTTTCAAAGTCCTCTATTCTTGGATCTGCACTCTTGATTCCTCCAAATTTCACAGTCAAAAAGTTAAAATTAAATTTTGCAAATGAGTTTTTGTGGCTTGACAACTTTGATGATAACTTTGCAAAATTGCACTTTAGATCAATCTTCAATCCTTCTTCAACCTAAGATATGCACATACACATCAGAGAAAAAATGTTTCTTTTTGGTGAATGGGGGGTTTACCTTGGTCAAACCTCATTTTGATAATTAAACCTTGAAATGAAATAAAACATGAATGAAAGGAATGATGAATGAACAATACTATGTTGCAACTCACCAAACCCTTGAATGAAAACCCTTAGAGGATTGAAATCTAACACATCTCTCCAAGGTCTTGATCTTACATGAAATGGCTTGATTGGATGTTGATCTTGTTGCTTGAAAACCTTGAAACCTATATCACAATGTTAGCTCCAAAAACATGCATGAATGAAGATAACTTTGACTTGATGCTTGGGATCTTCAATGTTGATATAGAAGACTTATAAATCTTCTCTTGAATACCTTTGACAATAATATTTGCTTTAGGAATGCTTTCCTAAAAATTCTAGATATTGAATTGATACAAAGATCTTGTATTTATAGGTAATTTTCTAATTTCTAAAAATTAAACATCAAAGGCCGACAATTGAAAATTGAATTTGAATCATAAAATACTGCTAAAAACATATAAAAAATTGAGATCCTAAACTTAAGGGGGACCCATTCAGCCTTGGGTGAATGGGTCCTAGGACCTAAATCTAGGACACTCAATTTCCAAGGCAATTTAATTAATGTTTGCAATTGTTTAATACAAGTTCCCCTTTCAGAAAATATGATTAATTAGGATTTTAAATGAATAATTGGGCCAATTAGAGGCTTAATTAAGTCCAATTAATTAAGGGACCCAAACATAGTGTGAAAATGTGAAGGTGTATATTTTCTGACACTACAATTGGAAACTATGTACATTAGACTATTATGTGTGTCACTATTTGGCCAAGGAGCTCAAGACTCCTAAAGTTTCCTTCTACTTGGGATATTGTTGATCATTTCCAACTTGTTAATATGTTGTACATTATTTTTTAGTGTTGAATTTCTTTTAGACGTGTGTGATTAATGCTCTTCTTGGGATAATACAGACCTCTTAGGATAAGGGGCCACAAAATGGTAGTGAAGCACCATGTTGTACCTGTGAGTCACATCAAAGTGATCTCAAAACTTAATCCCCTTTACTTTAGAGCATGTGGTATTTATTTATGTTGTATATGGATGGGCTAAGTCACCTCATGCATGTAGCCCTAATCATCTAGACAGGTTGATAAAAAACTGCTTGAACATCCAAAGAGGTTGACCAAGAACCATATCTCCCTATGAACTATTTTGATTTTTGTTTTTCCAAGTAGTGGCATGAGATTGAACCTTTACACACCAATACTAATGATTCAATTTTAATGTAAGGATCAAAGGACAACTTCACATGTAGGAAAAGTCATGGAACCAAAATCCAAGTTAATGGAGTTAGGTTTACTTTGAGTGGAAAGCTTGAGATACAAGTGATTTATATAATGCCATAAAAAAGATCATGTGAAGACATGAGAAATGCATGAGTAATGTTGTCGTGCATTTATCAAAGGTGTATAGTGCACACTCACAAAGAATTTGGCAAGAGAGAAAAGTCTTGTAATAAAAAAAATCTCCATATGATTTTCCAAAGGAACCCTAGAATGCAACTATGCTAGGTTTAGTAGATAGACTTAGCTAACTACTTTCATAATGCATGGTGAGTTGTATTTATATAATTGATTATTAGTTAAGACCTCCATAATTTTTTGACAAGTGTTATGCATGTGTATGGTGTGTTTCCCATGTGGCTAGGGTTGTGCCAAAATTTAGATCCATATGGGACTAGATCATTATCATATGGAGTGGGTATGGCTAGGCGTTGGATGCATATGAAATCAAACTAACTGTATTTGTGCAAATGCATGTGCACCCACATATAGGTCACACTAAATTGTAGACCCCTAAAATTACATACCCTAACTAGAATGTGTAGTTTTTTTAATTAAATTATATGAAACTTGTTGAAATTAGTGCTTGCACATATGCATGTGAAACCATTTTACTAAAATTCATTATATTTGTGTGATATATCTCGATGTGTGAACACAAAAAGATGTTAATGTTGAAGCATTACACACAATACAAATTACACACGGATCAAGAAACCTATCCACTATTCCTAAATAAGCATTTTAATATTCCCCCCTAATATGCACTCCCACACAACTCTCAAGAGTTCTCTATTAAAACACCATCAATGTAAGGCTCTTCTCGTTATCCCTACATTAAAAGTAAAGTCAAATCCTTGAAAAATGAACAACCAATCAAAGAGCCTCTATAGACCTCCTCACTAACTTCAATTTCTTTCTAGAAAAAAATCACATAGAAAATAACGAAAGAAGACTTTCTTATAGAGTTCATAGAATGTGTGCATGACAATGGTGGGATCTATGAGGAGTTGGTTGTCATTACCAAGGAGACAGAGGACTTTTCCTATACATCCAATTGTTTAAGAGCATAAACTACTCTATAATAACTAAGAAAAGTCTTAATTAAAACTAATGGCATATAATAAAATGAGAAAATATTAAGGCCCCCATGTTACTCGAATCACGTGCATGGTTGGCATGTACCCCTAGGTGTCGTGAAGGTCTACTCCATGTGATCCCCATTTCAGACTACGAGTTCTTTTTGTCTTGCACTCTTCTTGCCATCAATTTGTAACTAAATTGTCGTTGAGGGAATCTTAGATTTTATCCCAACATTCCTCTAAATTAATACTTAATTCTCTCAACTTCTCCTCCCCTAATTTACAAAATCATAAAAACATCCTTGTCTTACACAAAGGTCTTGAGGGAAAATGTGTAAGTGGGTGTCAATGTGTAGTTCAATAGTTTAAGGGTTGTTTATTTTTGGAAGAATTTAAAGTGTTAAGGTAAATTAATTGATGTGTCATTGGGATGGTTTTCATTTAAAGTATCATTATAATGTGTCATAGTTTGTAGTGAATATTTGTTTCTTTCAAGATTTTGATAAAGACATGACATTAGATGCATGTGCATATTGTTTATATAGGACTTTTGCGATTTTCAAGTTGAAAAATGTTACAAAAATTATTTCATGTGAAAAAGTCGTAGCATGTCATAGAAGTTGTTTTATTTTATACAAACACACTTTTTTAGTATAAGAAAACACTTTTAATTGAAAAGATGGGTACTCTTCTTTAAATGACCTAGAATTTTTTTTTAATACATATAGATATTTGTAAAACATTTAGTAATAAGAAGATATTTTAATAAGAAAAAAAAGTGAATGAATGGTTAGTGAACAAGGGCATAAAATGTGAGCCAGTGACGAAAAAATAGACAATGAAATGCAATGGACAACAATAAATTTTTTAGCAACAATAAAAATGAATCAAAGGAGGTTGAATTCATTAGGAGTTTGTTTGAAGTGACTAGCACATAAAACCTCTTCAATCTCGTGTTGTGTGGCAAAGACAATCATGATGTCTTTTTGGAGCATGAGGCTTAATCCTAACTAGGGAAAAAAGGGGTGGCTTCAACCATTAGGGTTACCTATTCCCTAGAAAAAAAGGCTTCTTGAATTCCACTCCTATTTAGTCAAAGGCCCTTGCTTTGAATTCAAAATTATAAATGGAGGAGTTGTCACTAGTTGATGGGGTGTTTACGGAATTCAAACATTATTTAAACCCTTTCCATTGTTATATGGGTTTTTTGCGAACAACAAATTATCTCTCAAACCTAGAAATAGGTTTCTTTTCTTAAATCCATTAAGAAGAAATAAAGAATTTTGACTCAAGAACTATTTAGAATAAGGCTCTTCCTTTTTGAGTCCAAGACACTTAAACATGATTGAACACTATGCCTATAAATCTTATTTTTCCCTAGGAGATTTTCTGTTGAAAGTTGTAAAGAAAAGAACCTAATTTTTTCATTGTTAATGGTTGCATAAAATTGATTGTATTGACCTTAGAAGTAGATCTTCAATGTGTATCTATATGGGGAAAAAACCTTCTTATGAGACATTTGTTCTTTGTATGCACTCTTCTTGGAGTATTATTTCATAGCCTCCACTATCTTTGTTGGAGAATGGTTTTTTTCTTGGTCAGTTTTCATACCCTCAAGGATTGAGATTTCATGTGAAACAAGGGTCAAGTTGGTTTTTAGAATATTTGGTGTTTTTGTAAGTCCTTGGAATCCCTTTTTAAAAACAGTTGTAGCATCGATCACAAAAGTTCCACTGTGGCTACAATTGTACAACCTCCCATTTGAAATGAGAGACCCTAATTTGATTTAATTCATGGTTGGTAAGTCGTGTGATTTTATCAAAATCAACATGGATTCACTTGATCCACTTAATAGTTTTGTAAGGGTGTGTGCCATGGTGGTTGTATTCAAACCAATCTTCCACTGCATCAAAACCTTGTCATCTTGGATAGTTTGAACTCAATTTATTAATTACAAAGGGTTGCCTTTAATATTGTTTTGCTATAACAATTTGGAACATAAGGTAGTAAATTGCTCCTTTAAATCTTCTTTGGGTTCTTTCTCTATTTATTTGTAGAAGTAGATTCAAAATTCCAATACACTTAAAATTTGCATAAAGAAACTACATGTAATTTTTTTGAGGAGCATATTATTTCCTCTTCCATCAATAAATCAAATGAAACTAAATTAGATAAATGTAATATTCAAATTGTAGATTGTATGAAAGATTCAATTTTATCAATTACTAATGATATTTTTCTTATTAAAAATGTTAGAAAAAAATGAATATTAGTAAGAATTGAAAGACTTAAAAAAAGAAAGAAAAGATTGAATATCACTTAATCACAATGTAGAATCTTTCAATCTTTCAAATAAAAAATCCAAGACCAAAATAAAATGAACAGGGAAAACCTAAGTTTGAGAGGCTCTTACTGAAGAACAAAGGCTTGAAAAGGAGGAGAAAAATCTCAATAGATGTGTGAGACCCTACTTCTTTGATGGGAGGCATCCTAAAATTTCTTTGGTCGACAAGTGCTCTTCGTTTTCTTTCTTGTCAATAAGAAAAGTTATAATCTCTCCCAATTTCAATACAATAAAAAAAATAGGTGGGCATGCTAAGGTAAAGTGAGAATACGTTTCATTTGGCCATTAAAGCATGAAAAGACATGATAAAGTAAAACTTGTCTTCCCGAGGTGAAGAGGAAATATATATATATATATATATATTCTCACACAGGGGGGTCTCACCTGCCACGTAAGCATGGTAGTTACAATAAAAGGGATTAGGACACCATGGGGCATGGGGGTATTAGGTAGGTTAGGCGAAAAGGACGATAAAGTAAAAATGTTGATTACTTTAAGGACTTAGAATTCTTTTTAAACAAATCCAATTATAGTCTTCTTGCATTTATAGGATAAGGATAAATGTGCAATTATATTAATATTTAGCAAAGGTCAAAAGATAAATAATAAGATACTAAAGAATTTGTTAAAAAATAGGAGAAATTATTCTTCCCCCACCCGACAAAAAAAAGGGGAGAAAATGGGTAAAGTTCTTTTTAATTTTAAGTGCTTTTGTTATTAGTTTTTTTTATAGTTATTTTTAATAGTTGGGTGTATATACAATTTGTGAAAGTTATTTATTTAAATTAAATTATAATTTAAATATTTTAAGGATTTAGATTTTATTTTAGATAGAATTCATATGTGTAAGTTTTATTTCTAGATTTCTAAAATCAATTTTAAACATAGGTCTTTATTAACTTAAATTCAATTAAAGTATTAAATATTCAAATTTGTATGTTAGGGTGTTGTATACAAGGATATATCTTACAATTTTTTTTTATACAATTAAGGACATCATGATCTAGCATTGTACAATCATTACAAAAACACTTAAAAGATTACAATATCAACATCTACATCGAAAAGGATAGCTTAGACGTCCAAATTATAATTGACATATCTTCCAATTTGTCCAAAATTATTCAATCAATGAAACAATGATTTGACTAAGGAAACAAAAGGGGAGCAAGTCACCTTCCATGCCTAGCACACTAAGGTCTAATGGTGTCTCTAAGAGCCAACAAGTCTAGATAATAGAGTTGGACATGTTTTTTTTAAGATTCCATATAATAAGATCAAGGTTGCATGAAAATATTAAATCAACACAAAAAGTTCAAGGTTCTAGGTATGAGGATCAACTTTGTAGCTACATGATTAATTCATAGTGATGAATAATTATTTTTACAATATACCAAGACTCAATGCATATATAATTTATTTGTAGATATAGAGATGAATCACAAAACTTCCACTGCAACTAAATATTCTTCAACAAGTCCTAGAGGTAAATACCCTAATCATTTTTACCAATTTGGTGTTTATCTATGAAAATGTTTGTGTATTGTTTCTAACTCAACTCATAATATATCTAAGTTCATGTGTTTATAATTACTCATTTATAATTAATTAGCTTAAATATTTACGTGGGAAAATTAAAAAATCAGTGAACCCATTTGATCTTACACCCCCTAGGGTTTATCTCTTCTATTTGTTAGTATATATCAAATTTGATTGGTTAGGGTTTGGATCCATCCTCTTGTGGTTTTCACTATTGGATCCTTTACCATCTATGTATTTCCTCTTTCCTAGCCATGATCACTTCTTATGCCACCTTGTTATATAATGATGATACATTCTTCAAGACCTATGATAGTGACCTAATTATTACTTTAACCCTATACTTATTTGATGCATCTAGGGATGATGTGTTGTATGGAGGTAGTGTTCCATTGACTACTCATGATGTTGTTGGGCCTATTGATACCATATTTCCTACATGTCGTAATAGTTCTCCACCCCTGGGATCATGTTTTCTTGATGTTCATTCTTATGTGGAGCCTAGATATAGTGATGTATCTGTTTCATCTTCTTATATATATGATATTGATGCACCTTATGATTATAGCTCTCTAGAAACTTCTTTGGTTTTATGGAGCTTCCACCTAATTCAGATTTTAAAGATTGTTTACCTTTGAATATTATGGTGAAATATGAGAATTTAAATTTAAAAAATATCTTGGTTAATAGTGGATCTGTTTTTAATACATCTAGAAAGTATTGTTTGCAATGCTACAAGTGGATATATTAAAAATAGAAAAATTATCTATGTTACTACCAAAGGATTTGATATTTTGTAACATTGATTGACAATAGATTTGAGTGTTATTATGTTTTTATTACTTTGGGACCGGTTAGGTCATTAATTCATCATCCCACGTGATATCTAGGATATTAGTGTGTAATATGTCAGGATATCCATGGGTTTGTGCAATCAATATAGTCTTGTTGAATCTACATAATAAATTAAAATTTAAATATCTAAGAATAAGCTTTATAACATACTAATAGATGAGCATCCATTTAGTCACTTAAATGATTGAGGAATTTAAATAGATTATCTAAAGAGGTACTTAACCAAGAGGAAAATAATCATAAAAGAGAAACAAGATGTTAAAGAAGAATTTTAAAATGAACATAAAGAGGTGGAACCTAATTATGTTATGTTTGGGGATGATTGTGGTGAATTAGATTTTATTTCTCATCCAAGAGTATATAAGACTGATCCTAAATATTTTAATATTACTCCCCTTTGTATAGATCCATCTATATATGGTTTAATTCCACCAAAGAAGAAAATTGATAATAAATATTTTAAATCAAACTTGTCTATGTGATAACGATTTAGAGACTAGCTCTTCTATTACCAATTATTTATTCTACTTCATCTTTATCACTTAAAAATCTATATGGCTCTAGATATAAAATAATGCAAAAATTTGGATACAAAGATAAAGGATCTAAACTTCATGAAAATGGTATTCTTGAACCAATTGAATTGAAGGAAATAAAAATGAATGAGGTTATTGGATATGTGCACCTCCCCTACAACTATTAGGCATGTACTCATTCTATGATATGAACAATGTGTCCTTGATGATGCCACATGCTTAATTTCCTCTAAGATCTCTCTAAATAATGGATGTAAAAATGAATTACTTGTTATAACATTTTTACCTTATATAGTAAATGAATATTCCTTTTTAATGCACCTTTTCTCAAAAGTGTTACCTAATTAGTTGTAGATGACACAAAGATTTATTTTCCATAATGAATCACTTATTGGTTAAGATACTTCATTATTTACATATTTCAACAATAATTTTCATTAGGGAATTTATTATATTGATTGTTTCTATGGAAAAATATACATGCTCTGAAGGTTTATTTTTGGATGATACATTAAGAGATTTGATTGATATTATATCTTATGGATATTTTATGATGATGCTAGTTATTATTGGACACTTTTTAACATGCTTGATTTGTAAAATAGGATGGTTATTTCATACATTTGCCATAAATAAATTATTTAATTTAGAGAACAAAATTGATTAATTTTGGTTAAATAATAAATTTAACAATAATTTAAGGAAAACATATAGAAAAGGATCGCCACATAGAGTAACACAAACATACTCTGGTGAAACTCACTTGGAGGTCAAAGTTGTTACACCCGTTTCCTAGTTACTGAGTTACTTTTAACTTCATGAGTGAAGATGTTGATATTTATGCAAATTATGACTTTAATATGTTTACTTGGTGAAATAAATACTGAAATATGCATTAAGATGATAAATTTTTTAAATGAGTGATTATGTTTTATATTGATGAAATGTGATAAAAGAATATGTATTACAATGTGAATGCTTTGTCAATGCAAATGTTTTATGATGCAAATTATTTATGATGTAAGTGGATTGCTTGTGAATGACTAACTACTGTTAATGTGTGCTAAGTTGAATGCAGGAATAGGTTCAAACCTTCAGAAGAGAGGGGAAGTATCACTTAGGAGAGGGGCTTAGTTTGGTAACCCTTAATTGAGCCTAATTGAGCTTTCACACACTCACTTCCTAGTTGGTCTAGGTGAGTTGAGTTAGTTTATGAAACCGGGTAAGTAAAACCCTTGGTCTTAAGTTTCAAGGATGATTGAATTATTTGAGCAATGCCTTTGATTCTTAAATTGTTTTCAGTAGAGCTACTATGATTGAATCTTTGAGTATTGTTATTTTTCGCAAAGTTATCCTTACAATAATTTGTATACATACATTAAATATATATATAATGACTCATGTATGAGAGCATAAGCATGTATGCACAAATGTGACAAATGTGAGTAGAAATACTTATGAGCATACATACACAAGGGAATCAATTATATATATGTGTGTGTATATATATACGCTTAATGTATATGCCAATTGATTAAGTTATGAATTTATTTGTGTTGATAAGAAATAGTAACATGATATGTATATGTATATGCGTATTTATTAAAATATGTAAATATATGCATGTATCAATAATATATACATACATATAAACACATACAAAAATATATGCATATATATATGTATATTGATATATATATACTTGTTAACGTATATTTGAATGACAATTAGTGGTTTCAACATACATATGTGAATATATATATGTATGTATATATTGTCAAATAATGATTTGATAAATGTGTATATATATAAGTTATATTATGTATATATATATTAATAATATATACAAATATAATGTTATATGTATTTCCTATCAAAGTTTTTTCATGTATATATATATATATATATATATAAGCATATGCACAATAGGTAGCACAAGCTTCTTAAGGAAAATAGGCTTGGATAAAAGCCAACATGGAAATAAGTATGGGGATGTGCTTATATAGCACATGGTTGAGTTTGGAAATCAACTCATGATAATTAAATGTTGAAAAACACTACCTCATATGTGAAGGTTGTGGCTAAAGTATAAAGCAATGCATAAAACAAAGTAATGACTAAGTCAATATTGTGCATATGAATGGCACATCATGTAGAGGATACACACCAATAAATAACAATTTTTGAAGTATTTAAAATGCAGAGTAATAAGAGGCATTGGCAGTGTAGTGCATGGTATCAAATGTAACCAACACATGTGAAATATTCTGTGAAGACTAAGCCAAAATGAAAGGGAAAAGTGAATACTCACGTACCTAGGAAACTTTGACCTAGTTATTAGCGAACACCAACCAAAGGAATAGGGGCTTGATGTTTTGGTGGCGCCAATATATGAAAATTATAAGCCAAATAGAAGTCTAAACTGCAATACGAAGTCCAGCTTATGAAGCAAATTGAAATATGAGAATTGGTCAAAAGTTGGTCAAGTTGAGTTGATCTGTAGAAGACATTAACCTTGCATTTCTAATTATCATTCTTGTTATCCATTTAAATAAGCAACTCATTCACTATGATAAAATCTAGTTGTGCATGTGTTTATTGTGCAATGATTTTAGCTGACACCTTTTCTTTTTCTTGTTGAGTCAAACCTTTGGATTGAGAAGTGTCATCTTTGATAACTTGTTTCTAGCCCACAGTTGCTCACTTTGATGTATAAATAGAGGTTCCTTCTCCCTCATTTGGGACACATTATGCACACTTGATGCATTTTCTAAGTTGTTATTATGATTTTCTAAGTTTGAGAGTTTATGAGAGTTTTTTGAGAGTAAGATTTTGGTAATTGGAAGAGAGATAGTTGAGAATTACTTGTTGATTTAGGAAGGCTGAGCTAGGAATCCAGTTTGAACGATTGGAGCTTTGCATAAAAATGCATGCTAGTTTCTACTTCCTCATGTATTTTATGATAATAGGATTATATGATTGTATATGTTTTGTTTGGAAAAGGAATTGTGATGAAAGAGAGTTTAGTTTCTTATTATGAACTTTCTTTTATTCTTCTTGGGTTAAGTAAGAAAGTTGCATGATGAATCTAGTTGATTGTGAACCTCGTTATAGGGTTATACTCTTATGCTATATATAATGAGTATATTTAGTTAAGAGTATATAGATATTGCTTGGCTTGAGAAAACTATATTAAATTGAAGTACTCTATTAGCTTATAATGCTAAGAAAACCATTATGGACAATAAGGTTAGTAATAAAAAGGGAAGGATGATATGATAAAAATCTTGTCATTGTTAGGTAGCATTGTCATGCAAACCTTGATGGATACTATTTACTTGATTGATTACTTATTTCTTCTAGAAAGTAGGAAGATAATCTTTCCCTAGGGATAGGGTATACACTTGAAGGTTATATCAATATTCAAACAGTAGGGTTAAGAGTTGTATTTTCTGGTTATGCTATGTTGATTAAGAGTCTTCCTATTCACAAAATTCTAGAAGGGAACTCACATACTGACAACTCAAAGCCGCGATGAGTAGAGAACTTGTAGGTGCAAGAGCACAAACCCTTCTCAAGCTATTGTCCTTCATATTTATACAAATTTAGTAAACACGAGAATATTTGTGATATATTGAAAGAGAGGCTTTTATGATGGTCACTTGATTGTTACACTACTTTTTGTTGCAAACCCTAGGTTAGGAATAACCTTTTTTGTAGGGTTGTCTATTTTATTATTGATTGAATCAAATAAGTCAGGATTAACCTATATGATCTAATTGATCATTTGATTGTTGATTATACTTTCAACTGGAGTCGATTTATTGTTGAGACCATACCTTTGAGTGAGTCCTTTATTGATATGATTTTGATTTTGATTGAGGTAATTTATTTATGAGATTATACTTTGATTGAAGTCATTTATTTTTGAAGGTTATACTTTTGATTGAGGTCATTTATTGATAAGTTTATACTATTGACGCGAGTCATTTACTATTGAGATTACATTCTTGATCGGGGAATTTTATTGTTGAGAATATACATTTAAAATAAAGTCAATTAATGATGTGACATTATGTTTATATTTATTAATTAATTGGTAATATATAGTTACTTTGAATTACTTAAGTAGAAGTGTCATAGTAAACATAAGACGGAAATAGGTTATTCTTGGGGTTAAGGTTACTCCATGGCATAAGAGGATAGCCTATGCATAGGTTATGAATGGTTAATACAAATCGAGTTAGGAAGGTGGGTGAAGTTTTATGACATCCACTCCATAATTTTGGGTGATGAATACTTTGGCCAAAGTAGTGTAAGTTGCCACTATTTACACTCTCAGTTCACTATGATCAAAATTTACGTTCTAGGCAGGGAACACCATATGAGTAGGTTGTAGCCATTGTATGAAAGATCTAGAAATGTTTAGGACACACAACCAATCTCAAGGAAGGTCATTATTATTATGAGTTTACCAAACCAATCTCTTCATCAAAGGGAGGGCCATCTTACCATATGTGGTAGATGTGTGGGGGAACATAATAAGTCCATGGTTGGTAGAAAAATGCTTGAGTAATGCTTCTCCTCATCAGTTGGCGACCAAGATTTGATGGAGGGAACCTATACCATTTGTATACCTAATTTCAATGAGCTCATGGAATCTATGTAAGTATTTATGTATCCATTTATATGGAAGATTGTAAAAGAGGGAATGTAATCATGAAATTATTTAATATGAAATCAATACTTTGGAAAGTTGAAATAATTTGTTGTAATGCAATGGGAAAGTTTGGAATGATATTTATTTCAAATGTGCATATTACTCTTATATACAAAGGAAAATTTTATTTCTAAGTGTTGGCATCATAATTTATTACTTGAGGTTAAAAGCATAGTAAAATTATTGGGTGGAACAATGGGCGTGTTACAAAAGCCATAGAAAATATGAGCACAATCTCACTTACAACTACTCAAAATAGAGAATAGTATAAGCCTCTTAGGATTTATATATACAAGCATGAACCAACTCTAGCTTTAACTTTTATGACCCCTAGAATTTCTCACAACCCATTTCCCTACTACTTGCTCATATGCAGTCAACTTTAAAAACTTATAACTTTCTTAAGTTTCCATCTATATCCTTTCAAACTTCCTCTTGATTCCTCAATTCATATTACAACTAACTATATAAAGCCTTTACATCATATTAGGAAGTTGAAAATTTAAATAAATTGAAGAGAAAATGAAAACTGGAATGTCATGAGACATTTTTATAAGCATAGACAAAAACACTTTTTTTAGTAGGAAGCAATTTTAAAAGCACATAGGAAATTTAAAAACCACCCTAGCACTTTCAAAACTTTCCCTATAGTTTCAAATTTGTAATTAACACTATAAATACCATATATATTTATGGTTTTTCCCCTCCAATTTTTGGAATTCATAAATTTTATAAAAACATGCTCTAATATTTATGTTTCTCTATCATTAAATACCTATTCTTGAATTGCAACAAAAGTAATTACTTTGTCATGTAGAGACACTAGATCCATTTATGGATCACACCTCCTCAAGATAGAAATATTTTTATCTCCAAAAACTATAGACTCAAATAGACAAGGAATGAACCCCTCAATTACCACCTTGCCCTAAAACATAACAAAAATATTAACCAAAACTTGGAACACCGTAGTCTCTAATTATTCATGTGATGTGATAATAAAGTTTATAAACATGGATGAAATTGATCAAAACTAAGTTTATAAATGGATGAACTAGATCCATTTATGGATCACACCTCCTCAAGATAGAAATATTTTTATCTCCAAAAACTATAGACTCAAATAGACAAGGAATGAACCCCTCAATTACCACCTTGCCGTAAAACATAACAAAAATATTAACCAAAACTTGGAACACCTTACTCTCTAATTATTCATGTGATGTGATAATAAAGTTTGTAAACATGGATGAACTTGATCAAAACTAATTTTCTCCAAGGGAGTGGTCATTTTGTTTCCACTCAACATCTTCACATGAAGATTCAAGACCTCTTTAGGTTATTCCTTATTTTTGTAAGCATACAACAAAAAAATACTTCTAGCTTTGATGAGATGATACTTTTTTCCCTTTAATATGGACACTAATTTATTGGTAGAGATATCCTTATGTTTTGGGAAATGGGAATAGGTTATTTATGAGGTTAAAGATTGCCTATGGAAGGAAATTACCTAAGCATAGAATATAATGGCCTAAATTCAAATCAAGCTAGGGTAGTGTATGTGAATAGGATGACTGTCACTCGAAGTATTGAGTGAGAATACTTTGGCCAAAAGTAGTGTAATTGCCTTTGGTTACACTGTCAATTCACCATGTTCCTTTTATGCATACTAGTTTAGGATTGTAGTGGATACATGTTCTAGTTATGTCTAGGGCACAACACTAAGCTCAAGAAGGTTGTAGTAATGAGGTTACTTCACCAAGATCTTCATCGAAGGGTAGGACCATCTTGCCATATGTGGAAAATGTACGGGGGACCGCATTTGAGTTTGTAGTTGGCGGCAAAGCGCTTGAGTGATGCTTCCCCTCAATAGCTGACAACCAAGATTTGAAAGGAGATTCCTGGACCATATTTATATGTTGCTTTGAAGCTCAGTTGAGAAAATGTATGTATTTTGTATACAATCTTTGGAAAAATTGTAATATGTGAAATATTATATTGAGAAAGAAATATATACTTGAATTTTTTCATGTCATTTATGCTCATATGTTCTCTTTTGGAAACAAAATTTTATTGCAATGGGAATGAAACATAGTTTACTTACTTGAAAGTGAAAACTTAGGAAATTTACTTGCATCAACAATTGGCATGTTACAATAAGATAGGGTGTGTA
Organism: Sequoiadendron giganteum; assembly: GCA_007115665.2. Lineage (NCBI taxonomy): Eukaryota > Viridiplantae > Streptophyta > Pinopsida > Cupressales > Cupressaceae > Sequoiadendron > Sequoiadendron giganteum. Next base: position 550,016,153 of record CM021104.1, on the reverse strand, counting down.
ATTATATTAACTTCCCCTTTTTTCTTTGTTCAATCCCAAAAAATTGTTGGGAAAGGTATCTTGAACTTGTGTCCTATTGTACATATTTATTAATTTTTTGCATTTATTTATTATTTTGTCTTTGCATGGGAAAGAGGACATCCCACTTTGAGATGGAAATCTTGGTCACATATCAATATTTTGTAATATATGTAAGAAATTATAAGAGCATCTAATGATATAATCTATGATGTGTAAGAGAATGACTATAGGGGAATTATATTAGAATATTGAGTAACATTATAATAGTCTATGACACATTTCATAGATCATAATTGAATGGAGGAAGATGAAAAACTAGTTGGCTAAATTAGTTGGTAAAATGTGACAAGTTATAATAATATGACAACAATATAAGAACATACTAAATATAGCTCAAAGATAGAGACCAAGAATGGGCCATTAGAAATTATGCTAATTTGGGCACCATTTTTAGGCTCATGAGTTTGGTACATGGTTTTGTAAATATATTTGTGGTTTCTTTCTTATTCATGTTGTATAAATTAGGTGCTTATGATGGAGTATGTATGGTTGATTTGCAAGTGTTACACCCTAATTGTGTAACTACTATTTACTGTTACTACGTAGGGTAAAATGTGAATTATGGGGATGAATAAAATATGTTTGTACTTTGTTATCAATGCATTATGAATGTATGTTATCACATATAATGTTATCTCATGGAAAATTATTGCATATATGTGAATGGATAGTTATTGAATTGATATTCTAAATTTGGAGATGTATTACATATGTTACATATTTTGTGAACAATTAATAACCATGAGCATGTGTTAGTGGTTGCAGGTAAATACTCATTCCTCCAGGTGGAGGGGAAGTATCACTCAAGAGAAGATCTTGGTTGAGTAATCAGTAACGTAAACTATCTGAGCATACACACACCACAATAGATTGGTTGAGTCTAGACATAGAAGACGGAAGTAGGTAAGTCATCCTTATTTTGACGTGTTTGCATTAGTAAGGGTCTTGTTTTCTATTGAGAGCAATATAGGGTGATGTTATCTATCTGAGCTTGCGAGTTCCTTCCTTATATTTTTGTGCTTGATCATGTGGATCATTTGACTAACATGATTACTATATAATAAATATGTGTATATATATGTACAAATACACACATAAGCATGAAAGCTCAATAGAGGAGTGTGTATATACAAATATATAATATATTATTAGTATGTGTGAATGGTTACTCATTTGTATCGAATGTATACATACTTGTTTGACGTAGGATATAAATATATAAATATATATATATATATATAAATATAGATATAAATATATTTTTTATATATACATAAACATATATACATATGAGGGATAGTGTTAATGTTATTTATCAAGCATACACATATATGTGTGTGTGTGTGTAAGTGCATATATAAATATATATTTATAACCATATGATGTTGTTATGTGTTTGAGGTTTATGTGTCTTTGAGCTTTCCGTCGATACATATTTACGTCAAAAGTATTCATGTATATGAATATATACATACATTGATCCGTGTTTGAGAGCATAATTATATGCAAGTATTTGTAAGTAGAAATACTTACAAACATACTCACACGAGGGATAAACTATATATATATGTGAATATATACACACTTAAAAAATATGTGTATCGATGAGACTATGATAACCTGATATGTGCATGAACACATTAGATATGTATATATATGTATATGCGTTTATGTGTATGTATGAGTGCATGTGTATTGTTTGGTGGGTAATGATAAACAAGGATATACACATTCGAGTTATTGAAAGATTACTTGATTATTGAATGGTGGTGGTATATATTATATGAGAGTGCATATATGTATACATATATATACATGTAAGCATTTATGCTTATATAGAAGTGTGTGTGTGTATATATATATGTATAAATATATATGTGTATAACATGTAATATAAATATGCATGAATAAATGATTTTTGTATAAATGGATTTACATGGGGTATATGGGCTATGGCACACCTCGCAAAACATAAGTAAATATGCAACACATATACTTGATATGTTGACTTTGACAATGGTTGATATAAATAAGTTTAGGCTATGATCGATGGAGTAGATATAGCACTATCCTTAAGAAAGGACATTGGAATAAATTAGGATTGCTCGAACCATTATGTAGCTATGCCCTCCCAAGGGTAACATGGAAATATTTAAACAAAGATAGAAGCAACACACCAGGTATGAAGGCGTGTGGGTATAAAGGAAAGGGCGTTGATATAATGTGCAACATAGTAAGTAGTATTGAGGCCGATTTATTAGCTGAGCTTAAGCCACGTAAATCATACATATAACTGTATCTTGAGAGGCTAATATTTAATGGTTGATAATAATAATTTAAGACTATGTTATTGGAGGCCGATAGAAGTAGCTTATGACTATTTTGTGAAGCCGATTATCACTCATACTGTCACGTGATATGAAACACTTATATTGAATTTTGAGTTGATGTATTATGTCAATACACACATGGACTAAGTTGACACCTATGTTTAAGATCCACTTTGACTTAGTAAACATACCTACCATGTTATGTACATCTATCGATGACTTTTTCAAAATGTATTTAACATCTTAGTCGACTCATTCTCTAACGCAAGTCGATAATGCTTGGTGTTGTGAATTAGTAGTTGACTATTTTTTTAGGCAAGGAAACCACACCAAATAGTGAGGAGTGTGGATGAATTTGGTGCCCCCTCTAGAAACCCAATTGTTGTAGATGTCCAATTCATGAGATAATTTGAATTGAGCATATATAGATTTGAATAAGTCTTTGATAGCCGTCAATATTGCAAGCCGACCTGTAAGTCATTTTGTTGAGTATGAACTTAGGAGATCACCACCTTTCTGTTGCATTTCATGTGTTGCTTTGCATGGAGCTTGTTGTCAATAAACATGCCTAAATTGTAGGCTATGAGGTTACCAAGTTGCTCTATAAATAGCTAAGCCATTTCATTTGAAGGGACACATTCTTTAACAAGATTACACATCTTTTGCATTCTTCTTGCAAATATTTTTACTACATTATTTCCAGCCATACTTTGTTTTATATTGTGAGTGAGAAAAGGAGAGAGTTATATTTTTTTGTGAGGAAGATTGTTGTTGAGAGAAGTGTTGATGGTGAAAATGACACAAACAACGTTAAAAAAAAAGAATTCTACTCTATTTCTCCTAAAAAAGAAAGACAACATATGGTAGCCTAACTCCCAAGGTCCTGGTAGTTGGTTCTCAACTATCTGGTGTCACTCAATCAGTTCATGCAAATGTAATGTTCAAAGGGCCTATGCTGATAACAAAGAATGCAAGCAATGACTCATTTTACTGAACTATTTTTAGTAAATCAAAGGGGTTTCAAACAAAAGAAAAAAGATAGATCAGAGGGTAAACCGGTAAACATGAACAAAACTCATCTAACATCCAAACATATATCTTCAACAATGAATATTTTCCAACAGATCAAGAAAACCAAAGCATGATACAATTTAAGGAATAATCTATACCATTGTATCCATCTAAGGTGCTTATTTTAATTTTCCTATCACAACTATTTCAAAGATTCCAAAAAGAACACATATTCATTCATTGCCAAGATCATAGATCAACAAACTTCAATAAATTTAATCCAATGATAATATAACAAGATAATCCTTAAACCCAGTTTCTTCTAAGGATTTTCATCACAAAAGAAACTCTTATGCTTCAACACAATCACTGGCATATAGATAGATTATAACTTATCAGCCTTATCAAGTAAAACAACTCAATTCTAACACCATATTGCGAAAACTTGTAATTTTATTTAACTGTAAAAATCAAGTAACAATGTATCTCTGTAATAACTATGCAAAATTCTATCTCCTAATATCAGGTAGGCCAATTCTATTCTCTATCAGCTAACCCTTACAATATGATACCCAGAGGGTATTTATAGATATACAAAATTCGAACTCCACTTCTATTTTAAGTCATCCACCCTTTTAGGGTTTTACAATTATCCTTGGAAACTTAGTTAAACTGGAAGAAAAGGGAATAGAAAATAAGAAAGTCATGAGCTCCAAAACTGTCAGTGTTGCATGCAACATGCAAAGAGGAAGAAAGCCATGCATGCAAGAGAATTATGCATGTAAAGTTGGTTCTGCAATAAACTCGTCATAACTGGCGAAGACTTGTTGTAATACATCTAATTGTGGCCCATCAACCCAACTGTCTTCAAACTTAATTCACTCCAATTCTGTTGCAGCAAACTCTCTCATATCCTTTATCTTTGTCAACTCTCTTTTAGCAGCCTTTATCTCTTCTTTGACATCCATCAGTCGATTTATCGTCAGATCTTCACCATCATCCCCTTTTTGCATGAGTCCTTTAAACCTTTCATCCCATTTCTCTCTTATCTGGCTCAAAGGCAGGCCTTCCTTTGTTAGTATATTAACATCTACTATGATAGTGATGACCGCCTCCAATTCTTCAAATTGTTCAGTTAGATTATTAACAACAACTTGGACCTCATTTCTATGCTTGCACAAGAAATATGTTTTGAATCGGAGTATCAAAGAGGTCTTTTCCACAAAATCTTTATTATCCTCCTCGAGTATTGACTGTTCAAGAAGAGTAGTCAAAGGCAATGCACTAACCTTCTTTAATTTTTGATTATATTCTTTATATTCCTCTTCCAGCTTCTCCAATGCCTCAATATATTGATGCATTTCCCTTATCAATTCTTTTGTCCCTTTGTGAACCTCAAAACCTTCAACCAAAATTTCACCTACTTCTTAATTTAACTTGTCAACCCACCTATCTAACATCTCCGCTTTGCCCCTTACTTGTACTAAATCATCTACCTCCTTTTTTCTCAACAAAATTGGAGTCTCAATAGCCGCTACCTGTTGTGATCTTGGAGAAGAGACACTTTTAAAAAACGAATGCAATTGATCCAACTGAGCCTTAAGCTCATCTTTCTTCTGCTTATCCTTTAACATCCTTGACTTGGTTGTCAACGCTACCTCATCAATTAGATTCATCTGCTGATTCCTGGTAGGCCTTCCCAAGTTAACAGTACTCAATTGATAATCTGTTAATTGCATGTTTCCTACCTCCTTTTCTGTCATCGGTATGGCACACTCAACAACAATTTCTCCATTTTTCACGAGCCTGGTGGAGTGTAGGATCTTGGCCTTCTTTTTAGGCCTTTCTTGTTCAATCTCCTTCATCATATTCTCCTAATTGAGAGGTTGTGAAGGTGTTACTGTTCTTTTCTGTAGGTCCAATTTTAACCAAGTGGGAGCACTTGGAGCAGTAGTCATCATAGCAGAAGAAGAAGCAATACTAGTAGTAGGGGGTGGTTGCACATTTACCTGGAGCTGAGAATCAACCCTTGGTTCCTCTTGCTGTTATTGCACCACATGCATCTATACAAGCTTTTCAGCCTCTTCCCTATCTTTTTGTTCCTATATCTTCTTACTTTCTTCTTCTTTCTTCAACCTTTCTTCCTCCAATCGTTCTCTTTCCAATTTTTATTTGTCCAATCTTTCCTTTTCTAATTTCTCATTCTCTATTCTTTCCTTTTCCAACTCTTCCTTATCTAGAGATTCTTTTTCTAGTTTCTCTTTCTCTAATATTTCTGTCTCTAAAGCTCTAAGCTTTTCTGCCTTTTCTTCTTCTTCTTCTTCTTGCTTTCTAACCAAATATTCAATGTCCTTTTCCTTTCTTAATCTTTCTGCTTCTTCTTCCTTTCGGTGAGCTTCCTTAACAAGCTTTAACTTGGCAACCAAGACTTCTTTCTCCCTTTGGTGTCTTGCCTTCTCTTCCTCAAGGTCATGAATCTTTTGTACCAATTTTAACTTATCATTTTCCTCCTTAACCTTGAGTTCATGCTCCTGTTGCGTTTGCTGCCTCTCTACCTCATCAGCTCTTGACTTAGCTTCAATTTGTTGCTGTTGTAGTATGGCATCAGCTTGTGTCTTGCCATCCATTAACTTTTGCTTTTCTATTTCTACAGCTTTTGCATCAACATCCATTTTAACTTCTTCAAACAATGCCTACTGCTCCTCTTGTGTCATTACATGTTCAGTATCCTCCTTTAAATGCATATTCTCTTGCACATCCTTCTCTGACACAGTCTCATCCGAGTCTGTTTCAACATCATGAATCTCTACCCCTTTTCCCTTCATGGTTTCAGCTATGTCATACAGAGTTTCCTTGAGCATCTCTTTACTTTGCTTCTTTGCAAGCAGGACTTGAGTAGAAGATTCACCTAATGTAGGTGTTGAAACAACTGATCCCATTTTGAGCATCTCCTTCTTGTGTTTCTGCTTCATCAATTGCTGCTTCAAGCTCTATTTCTTCAATATCTGGAGGAAGGAACTCCAAAGGCTCTTTGGGAGGTGTCTTTATTTTGAGCCTTTTATACCCTTTCCCCTTTTTAGGAGCTGGTCCTTGAGGAGCTTTGGTTCTTAAAACCAACCATTGAACACTTCTATCCAAGACTGCTCTTCCTATCTACTTAATATCAATAGTTTCCTCACTATCCCAGTCAATTGGATCCAGAATTTTAGTTCCAATGTTCAAAGCTTCATAAGATGGATCCAATACAACTCCATCATCCACCAAGGTATCAGGAATGTCATTCTTGACTCTAAACTTAGACATGAGAGCGACAGGTAATATTTCATAATTCTTCTTCCTCAAATCACACTCATCCTGTCGGTCACTCCAGAAATCTTCTAATAAACTAAAATTCTTGTCAAACACATAAGGCAACAAGGCATGCATCTTACCCTTTGGGTCAAAATACTTACGAGTTGTGTATAAACCTAACTTTAACTGTATCAGCTCACTGCAGACCACCTTTACTCCTACCAAATGCTGACAACTATACTCACCCAACTTCATGGGGAACTTATGACATCCTATCTTATGTTTTAATCCAAACCGAGCATTAACCCCAAGAGCCTAATATAAAAATTCCATCAATACTATCCTGTTATTGCAACACCTTGGCAGCAAATGTGGATGGCCTTCAAAACCAGCTAGCCTGAAATATGTAAACCTGGGGTATTGAATATACCAACATCCCCATTCAGCAATGAATGCCATGTCCTCTTGACTCGGTCTGTACCTTGCATCTCCATTGAGTTGGTTACTGACCACATATATGAATGCATCATTAACCCTTCTGTATTGAGTCTCAACAACTTGTAGGGACAATTGGTTATAATGCTCCCATACCTTATTCTGTCCATCTAACACTTCCATTATCCCCACTTTGTTCAAACTTGGGAAGATACCCAACCTTGCTACTACATACACAATGTAAGAAGTCATGAAAAAGAATTTAGTCTCCCTTATGCTGGTCAACTGATCATGAATGACATCTGATACAATCATCAGCCAATCAAAATGACGGGTGCCATTTAAAATTATCTGGATGAAGGGAAACATCCACTCCTTGAAATGAAAGGAATCTCTCTTCCCAAAAGCCCTAGACAACATCATTATTAAATCTGACACCTCCTTATAGAAATCTCCCCTTTTTGGTTGGTCTGCCAGCTTGGTTAGAGACTTCTTCTCTGTCCTCAACCACTTTTTTTTCAAGTGGGACTTGTTGGATTCCTTATATTTATTGTATTTCTCCAAGGCCTCTGCCTCATCCAACTGCACGAAGTTCTTGAGATCCTGGACATTAAATATACTTTGAAACATATGAGGAGTAAGATCAATGATTACATTATCCTGGGAATCCATGCATTGTCAGGTAGCAGGGTTGTAGGCACTGGCTGGTGTTAAGATCAACTCCGAGCATTGGATTGATAAGGGAAATAGATTGATATGAGCCAAGCCAGAATCAACAATTCTTTCTGTTCTCCCTGTTATATCTTCAACAAAGGTTTCTGCATAGAGCTCCTCAAAATTTTACTGGCCCAAATTTTTATGGTGATGTCTGACCAATCTGATTCTACTTTGCTTACTGTGACAACAGGACTCCTGTGATTAGACCTCAAGGTATAAGGTAACTGTTCTGGCTTGATCTTCTTTGATTTGGCTGCTGCCTTTGATGTTCCTATAGGCCAGTTCCTTTGAGAGGCTTCTCCTGATGTTCCTAACATCCTCTTAGATTTCTTGCAACAAAACCTCTAGTTAGATCCTTGAATAAAACATCCCAAAATGTGTCTTTTAACATACTGCCAGGATCAGAGAAAAAACTGTTACTGTCATTGTACTAGCAAGAAGCGGGCTCGGAGTCAGAATTGAAATAGTGATCAGAACCAGAACCAGAATGGAAACTGATTCGATTTCCTTCATATTTTCTATTTTCATATTCTGTTTCGGTTCTGCTTCCGCCTTCACCAAGGTTAACATTTTTATGAAGTAAAATTTCTTACTACAAGCGGAGTCGGAGATGGGATGGAAAATGGAATTGACACTAAACATTAAAACATATCCAAAACTCTAAATCAATTCCGATCCCGCTTCCGACTATGTTGACCATGATGTCATCAACAATTTTATCCATTTAATGCGTAACTCCATGATTAAAACTAAGGTCATATTAAATAAGATAAGGCTTAAAATATAGCATAAAAGGACCATGCCCATATGATCGTGGAGCCGACTGTATTTTAGGGCATCATATTTAATCATTTTTAGATGTGATCATAGAAACGCATAAAAAACCTAACCTAGAAAAATACGATATAAAACTAGGGCACAAATTTAGCCCCTCTATTTTAACTAGACAAATGCGTAAATAAAAATCCTAAGTAAAAACAAGATCTTACAAACCCTAACTCACTGTAAAACGGGATTTAATCTACATTACTGACAAACCCTAATTAAATCTACGTGTTTGCAACCAAGCGCAGCACAATGCGATCACGACAAAACGTGAAAATGAGTGTGCCTCCAACTCACTATAAAACCAGAAATGCAAGCATAAAATCAAAATCAAGAACAACAAACAAACAAAGAAAAACAAACACACCAACCTACCGAAACGACGAACTTGCCCAAAGATCTAAATCAAACAACACAAACAAAGAACATGAAAGAAAAATAAAAAAGAAAAACAAGAATAGGAACCCTACCTTGAACGCAAAACCTGGCTAACCTTCTGAATTGATTCGCAAGCAACTATATCCTCCTCCTTCAATCGATTCACTCAGATGAACTCCACAGTTGCTCTATTTTTCTCTTTGATTCTTTAACAATGATAATAATAATGCGTTTAATCCCTAATGAAGGTAAAAATCAGAGTTTCTACCTACGTATGGCAACTGTCATTAATGCATTAAATGCAGTTAAGCGGATTCAAAACTGGAGAAGAACAAACACTTCACTACAATGCGACTTCAGTAAAAAGTCAACGACCAAGAAACGGCGGGAGCAGAATCGGAATGGAAACTGATTCAGAAACTTAAGGAATTTCCCAACTTCATTCCCGTTCCGGGTCTGGGTCTGCCAACAAAGCACAAAATGAAACCAAACACAAAAAGTAAAATAAAAAGACCGACATAATAAAACATAACACAAGGACTTAGTCTAAAACCAAAGTTCAAAAAGCGGAAGTGGAGATAGGATGGATTTTGAGGTTGTTGTTTTTTTCAATAAACTCCAACTTAACGTCCACTCCATCTCTGGCTCTGATAAAGACAAAAAAAAAGTCCAAAAAAGATAGATTGTCAGGATGGGGATCAAAACGAGTTTTGAAGAAAGTTTCAGAACTCGATTTGGTTCCGGCTCCGATTCTGACAGACTAAACCAAAGAAAAACAAAGTGTTTGAAACAAAAAGACTCCAAACTTTGTTTGAAAACAACAAAGGATAAAAATACAAAAGGGGGACCCATTTTGACCAAGGCAAAAGATGGGGTGGTTATGCAAGGCATAACAAGAAGTAAGCTATCAACTTGAGAGAGAGTTTCCTTGTGACGTTCTAGAGAAGTTGATTATCAAGCTTGTTGTTGTTGGAAAGGGTTGTATTGCTATCATTTATTTGGATAAGCGATAAAAGGCATGATGATCTCTTCTTTGTTATTTTATTTATGAATGATGTGTCTTCCATGAATTCTTGAGTTGTCTTTTCCAGTATGTGCATTAGAGAAATTAGAGTGTCTTGAAAAGGAAATTGAAGCTTTTATGCTATTTTCTTGTTGTGTTGGTCACTACTCCATAATAGGAGATTGGTGTATATCATAGGTATTATATATTAGGTATGATTGAAAATGAGAGGCATTTGTGAAAAAGTAGGCTAAGTTATTGATTTAACTCTAGGAATGCTTGTGTTTACCCTTAGGATAGTTAATTTAGTATGGGAGGGAGATTTTGTACTTACTTGTTAAGTAGGTTTATTCCAAGTATGGAAAATGGCGACAGGTTATCTTTGGGATGATAAATTATGCATTGAAGGAAATACCTAGTTTATGTACGTACTTGTTAAGTAGGTTTATTCCAAGTAGATTAAAATTGTGATAGGTTATCTCTGGGATGAAGGATTATCCATTGAAGGAAATACCTATGCATAGTTTAAGATGGCCTTAAGTCAAATCAGCCCTAAGTAGTGTATGTGATAGATGACCCTCAATAGAACATACTAAATGAAACACTTTGATCAAAATAGTGGGAATGTTCTAGACACCACTATAGATAGTGGGAATGTCGAGACTGCACCATCAATTCACTGTGATCCAGTATTACATACTAGTATGATATTGTGGGATTACAAAGTTCTAGTTATGTAGGAACCCACCACTATACTCAGTTGGTTGTCGTTATTAGTTACTCTACCAATATCTTCATCGAAGGGAAGGGCCATCTATCGAATGAGATGTGCGGGGGACTACATTAAGAGTCCTTGGTTGGCAAAAAAGTGCTTGAGTGATGCTTCTCCTCCACAACAGGCAAAAAAAGAACCAAGATTTGAAAGGAAGGATCATGGATTGTCTTACAACTATTTGTTCCAAAGCTCATTGAGCTATGTATGTAAATGTATGCAGTCTTCTATTGTTGTAACTTGTGAATTATTGCAATGAGATGAAATCTTTATTGTAATTTTTTATGACATATTGTTCATATATTCTCAATAAAGAAATGAATTTTTTTATTGCAATGGCTTGTTACGTAGTTTATTTACTTGAAAGGTGAAAAATTATATATTTTTACTACGGTAAAGGGTTGGCATGTTACATGTGGTATCAAAGCTACTAGGTTCAATATTGAAACCTATGCAAACAATGTGTAAACCTTATTAGAGGATAATGGATGAAAAGTTCTTATGCCACAATGGCAAGAGAAAAGAACATGGGAATTGAGAAGGAAGATGAGAATTCCTTGGATTTTTTTAAAATTTGGGACTAGTTTAGAGTCATCCCTAGAGTTAGGAACTCCTAAAACAACAACTTATTACAATAATACCTTGGATTGTGAAAGATTATGTAATTGGGTTATGTAGGAAGGTTAGGAAGAATAACCAATAAATATACTTTATCCTACAAAATAGTTAAATGAATCTAAGGGGATGGGAAGATATGAGATAACAACCCTATTAGTAGCTAACTATAGTTGCAGAGAGTCAAGAATTATCAGATTTAGTAAGAATACTATGAATCTAGGAGTATGCATTATTGACACAAGTTTGAAACTTTAAACGAACTAGAGATTCAACAAAGGAGACATCCAAAAGGTTGGAGAACTATTGAAATAAATATAATTCTTGTGTAAGGATAGGATCTTTCAAGAAAAGAGTTAGTACTTAGGGAAAAGGGAAAATCTTGGAATAGTTAGAAATGAAGTAATCAATGAAGTGGACATGGTTCCACCAGCCAACATCAATGAGATCAATTTGGAGTTTTGATTAAGATGAGAGAAAGAAACCAAACAACCTTGGTATCTCTAAAGTTTATGAAGTTACTTAGAAGTAGGGCAAGTCACTTGAAAAGATGATTGTAGGAAAGAAACCTAAAAAGATAAATTGGGTTGACTTGATCAAAGGTTTTGGATAGTACATAGATTGGGTGGAGTATAAGATGAAATCACCAACATGTCTACAAAAATAAACAGACGTAATATAGGTTCCAAAAGGAATTGGGATACAATAGGGCACTATGTGTCAAAACTTTTTAAGTTGTAAGGAAATAACACTCTAAGTTGGGAATTACATCAACCAAAGAGGCTTTGTGGGTATAGATATTCCTCCAAAAAAAGGTTATTGGAAAGAGAATTGGAATATTAGTGAGCCTCTTAACTTCTAAGTTGCTGATTATTCATTAGATCCACTATTGGATAATCCAAAATGTTGATTCTACATGAATATAAATAAAAAATGAATCTAACTTGGGAAAAAGTATATTCAAAGTATACCATTGAGGCAAGAAAAGGGAAATGGAAAGTCAACAACAAGGAATGACAAATCATTTCAAAGAATCAAGTGCTTGCTAGAGTACAACTTTGATTAGATCGAATGTTGTGGAAACACTAAGGGGGGAAGGAAGAGAGTGGATTGAATTCGATTAAGTACCCTAACCAACAAAAATCATGAATATATTAAATCAATTTGGAAGAACTGATGAATTCTTCGTAAGTCATGATGTCAATTAAGTCATAAATTTTATGACCACAAGGAAAAAGGTATTGGAATTTTTGGAGAAAAATAGTGAAAGGTCAAGGATTGTGATCTATTATTACATCACACCTTATAGATATTTGATTGGTAAGATCAAATTATATTATCATTGATGCCTTAAGGAAAGGATAGATGGATAATTTGATCATGAATGGGAAGATCATTATCTATGGGATAGACAAGGGAATATCTATATTACTCATGATTGGAAGAAAGTGTCTCTAAACTCATATATACTTAATATGGAGAATTTACATAGTGATGTTATTTCTATACATAGGTAGTAATACTACATATTAAAAAATATATCCATGTCATGAAGTGACTTGACACTATAAGCTTACTATGCTAAGAGACCTGGGGATGAAAAGGTTTAGCTATAAAGCCATAGAGATGGTATGAAAGATAAGGCAGGATGTAACACTATGCAACCACAACAATTATCTTTACTTGTTTGATCACATGACCATACCTTACTCTTGAATGAAACCCTAGGATTTGAATAACCTATTTGGGACGAGAAGATCATTTGATTAAAGAGAGGAACCTTAGGTTAAGTTATACCTATTGGGTTGGGATATGTACTGGACTACTCATTGACACCTATAGGTTGAAAATAACTTGGTTTAGTTGTATATTTGGTCTCGATCAGAACATATAGGGTTAGAGTAACCTATAATATCAAACTAGTCATTGACTGATGACTCTATCCTAGAATTAGGGTATATCGAGGTTGGGACTTACCTATGAAACCAAGTGAATCAATGGAGCTAACGAGAAACATGCATGCTTGGTAATTAGGTATGCAATTAAAATTTGGTATCTTCTAGGGACCAACATGAATGAACAAGGATTAATACATGAAATTAGTACCAATTCTTAGCGAAAAAATTAGATTGAGTTAAAATATGAAATTGCATCTTTGGAAATAATCCTAGGATGAAAGAAATCCAAGTCGTGGATGCCCTAAAATAAAGGAGATTTATCCCTGCAAAACTCCTAACCATTATTACTTGGGAACTAAAGATGGAATGAGTTAGTAAAATAGGTTTCCACTTAGTCAAAGAATATACTATTATTGGATATAAAAGAACCTATGTACCCCAAAATTTTGGAAGATTCGAGAACAAAACATGGAAATTGATGTCAGAGTTAGGACATTAGAATGACAAAGTTATTTTTCGGATGAGGAACCACTATAACCTGGTAAAAGATAGAGTAAGAGGCTACACAAAATATGGTAAGATAATGTCTAGTATGCTAGGAAATGAAGATTGGATGTCATCATCAGTAGGGCATGTACACATTCTCTTGAGATTCCAAAGGGAAAGTGGTAGAACACAAGATAGACCAACCTGTCTATGTCGATGAGACTGACATAATGTTATAGTAGACAGACTCACCAAAGTAACCAATACTATTTGGAAACTTTATTTTTAGGATTTTGGTCCTAAATAATATATTGTGAGAAGTAGTTGCTTAGTATTCCTGAGAAGGTTGTCTCAATTGTGAACAAGCAAATAATGATAGGTTGTGTAAACCATGATCATACTACGAAACATTCAATTGAGTGAATGCATAATATATTATTATAGCCAATGGAAAATGTGGTAAACCAAATCTTGAATGATTTATAAACTTCTAACATTGAGGTTTGGACCATTATTTGGAAAGGAAGGTTGGAAAATCTATCGGGCTAAAATAGGCTTAGAAATAGGGTCAACCATAGACTTAATAGATTTTAAAAAGGAGTAATAGATTGAAGAGTTCAATGAAAATTTGTTGATATAAAGCTTAAGTATGAAGTAGTATCAAAATTTGATAGGTGTCCAAGAGCAATGTTATGCTCAAGATAGACAAGTAATCTAGAACAATACTTTATGATAAGGAAAAATGGATGTGTAACTGATGGATAGACTCAACTTCTGAGCTATCTAAAAGTGTAAATACCAAAAGGAAGGATAGGACCCATAGTTTAGTGTACAATGTGCCATTTTTCCTTTCTATTTGGGTTTATAATAAGGATAAATTCATGGGCCAATGATTTTTGATCACTATGTCTTAGGTGTTATGTATAGTTACTACTATACCTAGGATGTACATATGAAGTAATATGATAATTAAACCTTTGGGATAGTAAGTATGTGTGAGGCATAATTTTTTTCCCTATGTGTTAGCAAGGACACTCGATGCAAGGCCCAGGGAGGACAAGGTTGCAAGGAGTGATGCTATCTAGGATGAATGTTTTATAAATCTTATGTATTTTAAGAATGGTAAGTAAAACTTTATTTGAATTTATCGTTGTTAAAGTGTTATAGATCATCGATGACGATGATTCACAAGGAGGGAAGTATGTTACACCCCAATTGTGTAATTACTATTTACTATTACTACGTAGGG
Source organism: Sequoiadendron giganteum (assembly GCA_007115665.2). Taxonomy (NCBI): domain Eukaryota; kingdom Viridiplantae; phylum Streptophyta; class Pinopsida; order Cupressales; family Cupressaceae; genus Sequoiadendron; species Sequoiadendron giganteum. The sequence continues at coordinate 550,001,062 of CM021104.1, read as the reverse complement.
TCAAATGTGAATGTAATGTGAATTATAGGGATGAATAAAATGTGCTTGTACTCTTTTATCAGTGCATTATGAATGTATGTTATCACACCTAATGATATCTCATGGAAAAGTAATGCATATATGTGAATGGATGGTTATTAAATTGATATTATAACTTTGGAGATGTATTATGTATGCTGCATATTTTTTGAACAACTGATTGTCGTGAGCATGTGTTAGTGGTTGCATGCAAATGTTCATTCCTTTGAGTGGAGGGGAGTATCACTTAGGAGAAGATCTTGGTTGAGTAACCGGTAACATAAAATATTTGATTATACACAGACCATAGTAGATTAGTTGAGTCTAGACATAGAAGTGGGAAGTAGGTAAGTCATCCTTAGTTTGATGTGTCTACATTAGTAAGGGTCTTGTTTACTATTGAGAGAAATATAGGGTGATGTTATCTATCTGAGCTTGTGAGTTCCTTCCTTATCTTTATGTGCTTGATTGTGTGGATCATTTGACTAACATGATTGCTATATAATATATGTGTAGAAATTCCAAATTTGGACACTTACATTTGTCCAAATTTATCCCTTTTCGTCTAAACATCCTCTTATTTGCGTTAATTGGGTAATATTGTTATTATCTAATTAATACCCTTAATCCCTCTTTAATCCCTAAGGTATTTAGTTAATGATTAAATACCTTACCCCCTTTACTCTCCTTTTCATCAAATGAATTAAATAAATATGAAATTTATTTAATTCCTCACATGTTACATCCTTTTCCTTAATCCTAATCCATCTCCTAATCCCATCATTAGGAATGTGCACATGGCTAATCCATGATTAGGATGTGTCACATCCTCCAACTTTTGGAAGTTGTCTCTTAATATTCGTTAGCCACTATCTGTCTTCTAATCAGTGATTAGTCAGTCTAATCAATCCCCCTTTGGTCAACTCTCTCATTCCCCAAGGAATTTTTAATTCCTTTTTATCTTTCCCATGTGAATTTAAAATTCACTTTTGATTCCTCCAAGGAATCTCCCTCTTCCCCATGAATTTAAAATTCACTTTTGATTCCTGAAAAGAATCTCCTCTTCCCCATGTGATCATTGAAAGGTCACATCAAGTCACATGAAGGCTAACAACCTTCCATTATAAGGGCCTTGTTTTATCCACAAAGCACTTTTCAACCTCCTCCATAAGAACCTTGTCTTATCCATAAGGTGCTTATCATATGAATTTAAAATTCATATTTATTATCCCAACCACCTTATCTCCTCCAATCATGTGAATTAAATATTCACATTTATTTCTCCAACCAATTCTCTCTTCTCCATGAGGATTTTTTGAGAAATACTAAAATTCCTCATATGTCATTTTCATTCTCACTTGGGGACAAGAGGTTCCCTTTTGAGGAAATCCTCTCATCCCCCAAGGTACTTATAAAATAATTGTCCTTCCTCCACATCATTTGTACCTTGTCCATCTCACTGTACCCCTTGAACAACTCACCCTCCACATGTCAAGTTGTGAGGGCTTGTGAGTCCTCAACTCACCACAACCCTCCATCTTGGCCATGGTGGCTCAATCCTGACCGTTGAATTCTCTAGAGAATTCAATTTCCTCTATAAATACCCCCCCTCTTTCTTCATTAAAGGGATCTAGACTTCATGAATTTTTAGTAGCCAACTTATGATTCTAAGCCTTTCAAGCAGCCATTAAGCATTTTCTTTGTATTCAAGAGCTCATTTTCAAATCACCTTTCCATCAAGGAGCACATATTTCCAGCTAAATCAAGGGCCAACCAAGGAGATCAACATAAGAGGTATAATCGTTTCATTGCTTTTCATCTTTCTCTTTTGTGATTTACTTAGGCTAATCATTGAGGTGGTCTTGTGTTCTTTTCTTTGCATTTTTATTTAGTTTTGCATATTTAAGAGTAAGAAACACATGCACACATTTTTGGCATGCAGGGTGAGACCCACAGATGGGTCATTTGCTTTTAAATTTTCTTGTTGTTTGCATTTTTGCAGGTTTAGGTGATGTAGAAAACCGATTACACCCTTGCAGAGCCGGCCATGCCTGGGCATAGACACCCCTCGACGGAAACATCTATATTTTTACTTTCTGACTGAATTTTTTTGTAGGTTTGGGTGATGCAGAAAATCGACTATGCCCTTGCAGAGCTGACCATGCCCTAGTAGGGGCGACCACGCCCGGGCATAGACACCCCTTAGTGGAAACATCTATATTTTTGCAGGTTTGGGTGACACAAAAAATTGACTATGCCCTTGTAGAGCAGACCACTCCTTAGTAGGGGTAGCCATGCCTGGGCATAGACGCCCCTCAACGAAAACTTCATCTTTTTTGCCCACACTTTGACCCAAGGGGCGACAGGTCCTACATAGACACTTGTCTGCGAAAAACCAACACCATAAGCTCTCTATTTTCATCAGAGAGCCTACCACGCGCTTGCAGAACTGGCCATGCCCCAACAGAGCCAAACACGCCCTAGCAGGGGCGTCCACACTCGGTCATATAGGCCTCTCTGCAGCGGAAACAATGTTTCAACTCTTTGTTTTCACCAAGAGAGGTGGCTAGGTTCAAACGAAAGGTAAAAATAATGTTTTGTGCATTTTCAGACTCTTTTTTTTATGAATTTATTAATACTGACCCCCTAACTTGTCTTGTTGGTGATTGTGAAGGATTTTATACTAATGTTTGTGTAGGAAATTTATGATTGACAAAGAACGATGGAAAAACTACTAATCTGTTTCTTGCAAGATGAAAGGACCTTTAGTTAGATATTTTTTTTCCTTTATTTTACACTAATTAGGCACATAGATTAAGTAGGAAGGGTTAAATAATTTGTTTGCTTTGTGTAAAAAGTAAGCTACCGATGTATCCAATCCCCTTGCACCATTTGGCGATTCTGGGTGAAGAGAAATCTTAGCTTACTTTGTAATTGTGTTACCCAAGGGGGTGGAAATCTTTCAAGCTTTCCCCTTGCACTTCGTGTGAGCCTGGGGAGTAGTTGAAAATGATTTACACTTTATTTTTAGTGGGACCTTCTTGGGGATTTCATCACTCCAAGGGACGATCCCGACCATGTGTACCGGTGGGGTATAAAAAGGGGGGAGAACAAGTTGTACCCCAATCTAGTTGTGTCGTAATTGGTAGAGCGTCGAAGCTAGGGTGATACCTAGATAGACGTGAGGAGTTGGTCTGAGCCTTTCAGTATCTCATCGAGGTTCCTGACTTACGCTTGTGATAGATTGGTATTCATGGTTTGGCCTCACATACCATGCGTATATCGAGGAATCCCTAGATCACCTTGTTTATCCTAGTTAGAGAACCATGTTGGCCATACCCTTCTTACTAATCTTAAGATTGTGCTGCTTGAACTATATTCTCTATGTAAAACCAATGCATATCTTACAAGTCAAGTCAGTCTTGCCACTTTGCTTGTTGATTTTAAGTGTTTTCAATCCTTTTCCATAGCCATTTTTCACCTAATTCAAGTCGGAGGGGGCAACCATGTCCTTGTAGAGCCGTCCACGCCCTACTAGAACCAACCACACCCCAGTGGAACCAGCCATGCCCAGGCATAGACACCCCTCTACACCAAAATAACCATTTTTGAACCCTATTTTCACCCAAAGGGTGGCCACGCCCAAAACCAGTCATTTTTCAACATCCCCCCGTCATTTCGTTAGTCCATTCCCCTATTTTGAACATCCATTTTGCCATTTTTTTAACTCGCTCATCCATTTAGAGGATTCATTCTCCTGTTTCATTGACTCGTTCATCCACTCAAAAAGTTTGTTTGACTGTTTGGGGAATCTATTTTCCATTTAGGGACTTGTTCCATCATTTAGCAAGTTTGTTTCACCATTCAGTAAGCTCTTTCTTGATTTGGACAAGTTAAAAAACCTTGCAGAGCCGGCCATGCCTCAGAAGAACTGGTCCCGCCCTAGCATGGGCGACCACGCCTGAGCATAGGTTCCCCTTTGTAGTAAAATCAATATTTTTTGGTTCTTTGTTTGGTACAACCAACCTTGCCAAAGCCCAAACCATGGGAAACCTAAAACCTTGTCATTTGTTGTGATCTAAACACGTTCATCCTCATCCGTTCACCCGTAATTCATCCTTTAGGCCACTTGCATTTTCCAAAGGTCATTCAATCATCACCCACATCATATAGGTAATCTTAGAGCATCTCTAGATAGCGTAATCCATCATCACTTTATCAATTCAAACCTTTTGAACTTCATTTGAAACCATTATCCGAATTGACCTAGGTGCTTGAACCTGATCGTCATCCTTGAACATGCGCTTAGGATTGCTATCCATCCTAAGTGGATCATCATCCTCGGCCCTATCAATCCCCTTCCATATCAAGATGGATTCGATGAAGTGATCATCAGTTCATCCTTCAATCCAATCAATCAACACCTTACGTCACCAAGGGTGATCTCTGAACCCAATTTAGAAACCCTTCCAATCATCCAATAATTTTATCTTCAATTCGATTTCATCCAATCTTATCAATTGTTTTGTTGATCAAATCCAATCCTTATCAAATCCTCTTATTAATTGATACGTCATCAATTGATTCATCATATATCCTATCAATCAATCCAACATCCAATCCAATCCAACAATCTTTATCTAATCAATCAATCCAAATCATCCTCTCGATCATCATTTAGGAGCTTAGTTGCATTTTAGATCACTTTATTATTTTGCACGTTCATGCCTATTTAGACCTGTTCACAAACGAAAAATAAAATGGCAGACCAACAGACCCAAGGTTGCCAACCAAATATGCCTTAGGATCCCAATAACGTTTCAAGAAATCTGCAATATCCCCATAACGATGCCTCATCCCAATTGAATACCGACATCTAGAATACCACACCACCCGACAACGAGAAAATGGTTAACCAACCCGAGGTCAGTTTTGATGAATATCTCAATAATCCTGCCAATGTCCAGGTGACAGATCATCTCCTAAATGAACATGGAGATAAGATCCTTGCCACCCTACTCATGAAGGGAGTCAAACCACCATCTGATTTCGATGCATCACAATATGCCCTTCCAACATCTTCCTTTCCGTAATTCCTATGTCCCTGAGAATGCACCCATGGATAACTAGTACCACCTCGAGTTTGGAAATGTCATCATCCATCAAGTCTAAGATTATCCTCGTCTTCCAACCACAACATCTACTATCCCACCACTTGATCCTAATGAATCCTATGCCTATGGCATGACATCATACATCCCATCTACTCCACTTCTTTTTCCCCCGTATCCTAATGCTGGGGGCACACCTATCCTTACCAATTTTTTGCCTCCTACATTCCAACAACCTCAAGTTAATCTGCACCAATCTACCACATTGCAAGCACTGCCACAACACACTACTACGGTTGTTGCTTCATCTTTACCACCCCATCAACAACCATCCCAATATAAAATTCCACAACAAAATGTCTCAGCTCCCACCCAACCCCCACATCAGGCAATACAAGTTGCATCCTAGCAGCCACAATTGCCACATGACACTTCCATAGTTGTCCCCCAACAACAACATATTCCATCTCACCAACAATAGCCATAGTAGTGACCCCCACAACAACATGTACATATCCCTACACAAACACAAAATAATCCACTTACAAAATACCTCTACATCCCTCTAGCACATGCACTGCTCCATCCCACCTCATTTCAAATCCTCATCATAATTCTCAAAACCAAATGCGGACCCAACCGCCACCTTACACCAATCCTCCACAGCCACATAATCACCCCTACCAGTAGCCATCAAATCTACCCCCATACATTACACAACAACACACCATTACACAACAATACCAATCTTATCCGCACTACCTTCAACAACAACAAGCCTACCAGTAGGGTGCACCTTCCATCCCCTATTACCAACAACCATCATCACATCAACAAGGGGGTCCTACCTCTTTGTATTATCAAAATTCTACACAACAACAAGGCCTATCTTCTGCTTCTTACTATCAACGATAACCACCTTACCAACAAGTGGCTTCCACTCATCACAATCCATCATCATCTTATCCACCTTCTTATATCAATCAGAATCAACAAACACATTTTTATCCATCTCAACCCGCCTATGATCCAATCACGGGAGGGCCATCCTCATCATACCCACTTTGAATCCTGCAACACCAATCAATAAGGACTTGGAAGAGGTTAAGGCTGCATTGAAGGATCTACAGGTTGGAATGGGAAAATATACATTCAAGTTCAAGGACATCTGTCCTTATCCTTTTGATCCCTCCATCTCCTTGGTTCCTTTTCCCAAACACTTTGAGATACCAAAATTCGACAAGTATAATGGAACCAAGGACCCCATAGCCCATTTGTAAGAATTTTATGCCCATTTCCAAGAGGTCATGCATAATGATAACTATCTTATCCGAATTTTCCCAAAGAGCCTACAGGGGGTCGCCCTTAACTGGTTCATGGGCCTTGAAAAAGGATCCATCAAAACTTTTTCACAACAATCCTAGCAATTTGTCTCCCACTTCTCTTTCAATCTGGAGAAGGACATTGAAACACTTGATCTCTTAAAAGAAAAGCAGGGTGATGGATAGCCCTTCACTAGCTATCTACAAGATGGCATGCCCTAGCCAGTCAGATGAATTCCCCACTGTTAGAAAAGGACATGGTTACATCGTTCATAAAAAATTCTCATCTAGACATGGCTCACAATTTTTGGTTACACTGCATCACCACCTTCACGACACTTGTCGAGAAGGGTCCCATGCTAGAATGAGCCCTTGTTGCTAAAGGGCAAGTCAAAATTTTGAATTGTGATAAAGAAAAATCCTCTAGGGATAAACCTCAATATTGGAATTAAAATAAAAATGTTGTTAATGATGGGGTCATTGACACCAAACATGTTCAGGTGGCCACCACCTCACAAAAATATCCTCCTTAACAACAACAATCAATCCCAAACACCATATATGTGCCCCAAGGAGCACCTCGACAACAGTCAAACCAAAACAACCAAGGGGGAATAAAAGACAATTCACACAGTTGGGAGAACCCCTTAGTGTTGTGTTTAACAAAGTTTTGCAAGCCAACTACCCCATTACTTATTCTGTAACCAAGCCCCTTGATGAGTCCAAACCCAAGCCAACTTGGTTCAAAGAGAACAAACATTGTGACTTCCACAAGATCAAAGGGCACACATTAGATAAGTGTCAAGGACTAAAAAATTATGTTCAAGGTCTTATAGATCGAGGTGAAATCTATGTGGATGCTAACACAACATCTTCATCCAATGCTCAATTCCAAATATATCAAAATGCTTTTCCTAAACACAATCAGGGTCCCAGTACGTCCAATTCCAATCCTGGCCCTAGCAACAACAATAATCAAAATAAAAACACAAATAATATCAGTTATAAAAATATGCCATACAATTACCAAGGTGTGGTCACATATATAGAACAAGTGGAGCCATGTGTATCCATGATATGCGTAAAAGGAAAAGAAACAAAATGTGCTATTACCACCCATCAAACCCGCATCATGGTCCCAACTGCTCCTTCATCCACCCAGCCGCCATCTGTTAGTTCCCACTACAACATCCTTGACCACTTGGGCAAGACTTCAACTCAGATTTCAATCCTAGATTTTCTTAGATCTTCCCTTGTGCATCAGGACATCTTGAACAAAGCCTTACAAAACACACAAGTCCCTAACGATATCAATCCGACACAGCTCCAAGCATTGGTAGGAAATTTGTCCACAACCTACCAATTAGGTTTCAGTTAGAAGGACATGCCACGCCTTGACTCAAGCCATAATCATCCCCTTCACCTTGAGGTTGGGGTGAATTGTGAAAAAGTGAAAAGGGTATTGGTAGATAATGGTTTGGTCCTAAATCTTTGTACACTAAAGTTTATACAACAGGTGGGATACACCCAGGCTGACCTAAATAATCAGGTTATAACCATTAAAGCCTATGACAATGCATAAAGAGACTTTGAGGGCACTAGCTGTCTTCCTATTCAGGTGGGTCCCATTGTATAGTATACTACGTGTCATGTTCTAGACTTGGAACTTCCATATAACATCATTCTTGGCCGACCATGGATTCACTCTATGCAAGTGTTCCCGTCAACCTACCATCAATGTTTGAAGTTCCCATTTCAAGGAATGGAAGTAACCATACAAGCTGACCCTCAACTATTTGAATATTGTCACGCCATAGAGGCTTCCTTTCTACATTCTCACTATTGCACTAGAGTGGAAATGGGGGCAGCCCAAACATCAAACTCCTTGTCATCCACCAACACACTAAACACCACTTCATCCATGCCATCATCCACAACTGGTTCCACCATCACCAAGGTCCAGATCATTGACAAGGGATGTGGTGAGTATGAAATGTGTACAACATTGAACGTGGTAACCATGCCACCCTCACCATGTAAATATGGCCAACCATCTCCATCTATTCCAAAAGAGGAAGAAAAGAAACTCAGACTCACTTCCAAAAATATGGGCTCAACAACATTCAAAGATCTGGGGTCTCTTCAGGATCAAGTGGAAGCTGATATTAGCCAATGGGTTTACAGAGAAGAGCCTGAACTGCCACATCGTCTTATAGAATACTTCCAAGAGGTCTATCCACATGCATCTAAGGTCATTGAAAAGTGCAGTTACTAAGGCAGAGGTCTTGGTATAGAAGAGAAAGGAAAACGTCAGCCCATGAAAGCAATTACCATCCGACCACAAAATTTGGGCTTGGGCTATGACCAAAAATAGAAAGGCCCTGTAGCATTCACTAACACTTCTAACAATGTTAGTGTAGACGACAATATCTTTAAAGACATTCCTGAGGAGGAATCCATCATACACGCCTACGATGATTTGGATCACATTGACCTCCCTGCCATGTTTGAATGCCTATCTATCTACACCATCACTTTGTCCCTTAAACATCCTGAACTTATAGACCACAACCTACAAGGTAGCACACCTATCGATGCATTTACCTTAGTGGATACTTACATACATCTCATGGGATTGGGGGAGGATGAATGCCCTAGCCATAAAAAGAAAAAGAAACAAAAATAAAATGGGTCATCAAGTGAAAACCTCCTTGAGGCGCTTGTTGACTGGGAAAAAGTAGAAATAAAGGGTGTATCTAATAGTGAAAACCTCAGTGAGGCATTGGAAGATGGGGACGTTCATCTTCCCCTTGTAGGAACTCAAATATTTGAGCGATCTTCTATTCTTATTGAAGAGACACAAGAGAGAAATTTGGGGATTGAAGAAAATCCAAGAATTACTTATGTAGCCAAATCTTTATCAAAAGAAGAGCATTCCACTATTGTCCAAATTCTCAGACAAGGTGTTATCAATTTCACATAGGCTTATTGAGATATGCCTGACCTTGATCCTGATCTTGTTGTACATCATTTGGATGTTCGTCCAGATACCAAGCCTGTCAAGCAAAAACTGTGCAAAATGCATCCTCAGGTAGCCCTATTAGTCAAGAAAGAACTGGAGAAACTGCTAGAAGCTGGATTCATTCGACCTATTGATTATTTAGACTAGATCTCCAGCATAGTACCTATCATAAAGCCAGATGAACATATTCGGATTTGTATGGATTTCCAAGATCTCAATAAGGCCTATCCTAAGGATGAATTTCCTCTACCGAACATTGATATGTTGGTCGATCTCACTGCAAGACATGAGATGCTATCCCTCATGGATGGCTTCTTTGGTTATAATCAGATCAAGATTTCTACTGAAGATCAACACAAGATTGCCTTCACAACATGTTGGGGAAAGTTTTTCTATAATGTCATGCCTTTTGGCCTCAAGAATGCAGGGGCAACATACCAGCGTGCCATTATAGTCATCTTCCATGAACTCATTCATATCATAATGGAAGATTATGTTGATGATCTGTTAGGAAAGTCAAAAACAAGAGAAGAACATCTTGCAATCCTAAAAAAAATCTTTGAGCGGTTAGAACATTATAAGTTGCGTTTGAATCCAAAAAAGTGTCTTTGGGGTCATGTCAAGAAAGTTACTAGGCTTCATTGTTTCCAGAAGAGGCATAGAAGTGGATCCAGCTAAGGTCAAGGTGATAATGGAAATGCCTCTGCCACACACTCTAAAGCAGTTGAGGAGTCTTCAAGGAAAGTTGCAGTCCATCCGTTGATTTATAACTCAGTTAGCTAATAAGTGCCAGTCCTTCTCCCACTTGCTATGAAAGGATATCACCTTCAAATGGAATCCAATGTGTCAACTAGGTTTTGACCAGATCAAAGAATACTTGGCTCATCCAACTGTCCTCATGCCTGCAATCCTCAGAAAGCCGATCTTGTTGTATATTTCAGCTACTTCAATTGCACTGGGGGCATTGTTAGCCCAAAATGATGAGTCACTCAAAGAATGTGCCATTTATTACATCAGTTGAACATTAGTGGGCTATGAGATTAACTATTCTTCGATGGAAAAGGAATGCTTAGCAATTGTCTTTTTTCACAAAAGTTACACCATTATATGCTCAGCCATCTAGTAAAGTTGATATGAAAGGTTGATCCCCTCAAGTATCTGTTGTCTAGGACAACTCTAGCCAACCGCATGGCTAAGTGGATCATGCTTCTGAGTGAGTTTGACATAGAGTATGTGGACATAAAATATATTAAAGGGAAAGTGATAGCAGATCAATTGGTCGACACTCCTTTAGAGCATACCTATCCTTTGACTATAGAATTCCTTGATGAAGAAGTCTTCACAATCACAAAATCTACTACCCAAACACTCTATTTTGATGGTTCATATACTCACAGTGGATCTGAGGTAGGCATTTTTCTTGTCACACCACAAGGTGATTACATTCCAAAGTCATCCAGGTTGGCATTCCCATGCACTAACAACATAATAGAGTATGAAGCTCTCATTACAAGTCTTAGATTCACCACCCAATGGAATATCACTCATTTATGAGTTTTCGACGACTCCCAATTGGTCATCAAACAAGTCAATGACGATTTTCAAACCAAAGATGACAAGTTATTACCTTATAAATGCATGGTGGATGACTTCAAGAAACATTTCACTTTCATCCAATTTGAGAAGATCCCAAGACTCCAGGATAAGGCAATCGACGCTATGGCTACTCTTAGGTCCCTAATTGACATGCCAAAGGATCATATAGATTGTCAGTTCCTAGTTGAAAAAATCTTAATACTAGCATATGATATCCCTGAGAGTGAAATGGTATGTGATATTGTTGGTCCCGAATCCCCCTGGTACCAAGACATTTACACTTATCTTCGTGATAACACCCTACCATCTAACCTCACCAAAAACCAACAAAAAATGTTTATCCAACACACTTCCCACTACACCATCATTGATGATACACTTTATCGACATGGGTATGATGGAACCATCCTCCAATGTTTAAACGAGACCGAAGTTCACACTGTATTAGAAAAATTACATAGTGGTATTTGTGGGGCCCATTCTAATGGTACGGCCTTAGCCAAAAGGATTATGAGAGTAGGGTATTATTGGCCTATGATGGAACATGATGCTTGCGAGTTTTTCAAAAGGTGTCTTCCCTATTAGCAACATGCAAATTTGATTCATGCCTCGACACAAGAAGTACAACCTATCACGACACCTTGGCCATTTTCACAATGGGGTTTCAACTTGGTTGGCAAGATATACCCTCCATCCTCCGACTATCACACCTTCATCATCACAACCAATGAATACTTCACTAAGTGGGTGGAAGCCATACCACTAACTCAAATCATTGGTGTTCATATCTCTAAGTTCATCCTCTACCATATCCTTTGCAGGTATGGAATCCCTTCCACCATCATCACTGAAAACGAAAAACCATTCAAGAATAAGTGCATGAAATTCCTCTGTAAAACATATCATATCCAACATCATTGGTCTACTACCTATTACCCCCAGGGTAATAGAAAAGAATAGGAAACCAAAAAAACATTGATTAAAATCATTAAGAAGATGGTCAATAGCACTGGTTGAGATTGGCACCTCCATCTCCATCCTTCCCTTTACGCCTACCGCACGTCCATCCGCACCCCCACTAACACTACTCCATAATCCCTTATCTATGGTGTCGAAGCCTTCTTTCCAATCGAAGTCGAAATCTCCTCACTTCGAATATCACTAAAGAATTTGATCACTAACGAAGACACCCGAGTGGCACGACTCACACAATTGGACTTGTTGGATGAAAAATGGGTCAAGGCTTATAACCATCTGCAAGACTATCAACACCAACTCAAAAGAAGTTATAATAAGAAATTCCACCCTCGTCAATTTAATGTTGGCGACTTATTTCTCAAAGAAAATCAACAGAATAAGCAAGATTGAGATAAGAGGGGTAAGTTTGAAGCTAATTTGTTAGGCCCTTATGTCATCACCACCAAATATGGTTATGGAGCGTACAAGCTATCTACCCAAAAGGAGAGCCCCTGGAAGAACCCATCAACATCATGCATCTAAAGAAATTCTATACTTAGGTTAGCTTGGAGTACCCTTCTTGTTAAACCCGCAAAAAATACAAAAAAAAGTAAAAAATTGTCAAAATACAAAAAAATAAAAAAATCAGAAAAATCCAAAAATAGTAAAGAGAAATAATTCATCCTATGGTGAAAACCACCCTTGGTGGCACCTTGGATATGTATGTTTGGTGAAAACCTAGCAACATGTGCCTTTCGTATAGGGCTTAATCATTATCTACCTTGCATCCTAGTCACTTTATGATTTCTCCATCCAGATCTCCATATCCTTATCCTCCTATCAATCATATCCTCCCATTCACTTACATCCTGGTCACTTGGTATATTTCTAGTTGAGCATTGGAAAAAAATCATCTGCTATCCAACATATTGAGCTTCTATCCTAATCTGAGCTTGTGTGTCACCTCGACACTTTGGTCGTCTCCATTTAGGGTCATTCATCATGTCTATCTCCATCTAGATCCCATCCCATCTTTGGCGAACTACATTGCCCCTGTGATTTCACATAGGCAAGGCTGATCACTTGATCCACCCCCGGGGCACTCTATCCTTCATCATACATCACCATTTGTCCACTTTCTGATCTTAACCATTGTTGGTCTTTCATCCTTTTCGAACTACGTTGCCCCTGAGCTTTCACATAGGCAAGGTCGATCATTTGATCCACCCCCGGGGTGCTATTTGTTGTCTGTCTTTTCATCTTCCATTGCCTATCTTTGGCCTTGTGTCAAACTACGTTGCTCCTGCGCTTTCACATTTGCAAGGTTGATCATTTCATCTTCCCCCAAGGCATTTATCCAGCCATCGTCCTCCATCGTGGTCTCCATTATCCTCCTTCCACTTTTATCCATGGTCTTTTGTCGAAATACGTTGCCCCTACGCTTTCACATAGGAAAGGTTGATCATTTGATCTGCCCCCGAGGTTTTGTATTTTTCCTATCTTGTCATCTTCCATCGTCTGTCTTTGGCCTTGTGTCGAATTGCGTTGCCCCTGTGATTTCACGTAGGCAAGGTCGATCATTTCATTTGCCCCCAGGGAATTTTTCTGATTTGTGTCCTCCATTGTGGTCTCCATTATCCTCTTTCTGCTTTTATCCATGGTCTTTTATTGAACTACGAGGGCTCTGCACTTTCACGTAGGCAAGGTTGAGCTTTGATCAACCATCAAGCCCCTAGATATTTAGGGTTTTGTTGTCTTGTGTCTTATCATCTTGTCATCTTGTCGTCTTGTCATGTCATCAAGTATGTCCCTATCCTAGCTGGTGCTTACAAACAAATGTCATTAGTCTCATGAGATCCAATCAGTTTCAGATATCCTATGTTATCTTGATCAACCAATCTATCCTCCATCTTTGGTCTCAACAGGATGAATCCTTCCTAGTAGACTGCATCAATCCCATCCATCCTTTTGATCCTATGGCAAAGGACGTTTGAAATTTGATTGTGATCTTTTGATGCTTTTAAAATTTTGTTTATCGCTTCAGCTCCCTATCATCACTTGTCAAGGGTGCCATGATCTATCATATTATGGTGTGTTTTGACTAGTTAACATAGGGGCATATCTTGATTTTTCTTTTATTTGTTGTCTTCTTGGTTGTCCCACATAGTACACACTAGGACCCCTGTGGTCTTGCATTACATTGGGACATCCTTCAGTGCTTGTGGTTATCCCAATACCTATCCCGATAAAAGTCATCGTGACTTTGGTTTGTTGGGATAGCCTTCTTGTTTATTATGTTTGTGTATGCATTAGACACTAATCTACCTTAGTTCCACATACCATGGTATCTGGTGTCTTATGCTATAGAAAAAATCAGTGCTCTAAAAATGGCAAATTGCATTTCATTCCATTAAATTGCATCTTTACCTTCATCATCTTCATTCATTTTATCGCTCTCACATCTCCATCGAATCCTAACCCATTCAATCTAGCACAAATAATCTAATCACACCCTTGGTCTTGTTCCCACCCTTGCTACAAGCCTTGATCCAATCATCATCATCATCATCGTCATCCTTGGGATGTATCTTTCCCTATCCTTTGGTGTTGTTTAGGGATATATCCTTCCCTCCTCAACAACACTATCATCATCATCAACAATGAGATTGATCCTTCCCTATCCTTGTGTTGTTTTGGGATGCATCCTTCCCTCATCAAAAACACTCTCATCAGGATGTATCCTTCCCTATCCTTTTGTTGTTTTGGGATGTATCCTTCCCTTACCAACAACACTCCATCGACCATCAGTCCATCCTGGCTTGTAGCTTGACTAGGGAAACATCATATTTGTCTTGGAATCCATTTGTACTTTCCTTTATCTCTTCATTTCATCATCCTCTCTCATCCATACCCTTGCATCATACCATCCATTTCGAGAGAACATCCATGTTCTCTTAAACCTGCATGTCCTCTCGAGGGGGCATCCTCAATCCGTAATCTTCATCTTCACCCCCATCATCTTTCTTCTCAGTCACTCCTTTGATGACTGGGGCATCTTTCTCAATCTAACCACCTTTTGGGTTCTATGTTTTAACATTCTTTGAAATGATGCTACTTCGTAACACCATCTCAAAGAGGGGAAAAATGTAGAAATCCAAATTTGGACACTTACATTTGTCCAAATTTATCTCTTTTCATCTAGACATCCTCTTATTCACATTACTTAGGTAATATTGCTATTATATAATCAATACCCTTAATCCCTCTTTAATCCCTAAGGTATTTAGTTAATGATTAAATACCTTACCACATTTACTCCCCTTTTCATCAAATGAATTAAATAAATATGACATTTATTTAATTCCTCACATGTCACATCCTTTTCCTTAATCCCAATCCATCTCCTAATCCCATCATTAGGGATGTGCACATGGCTAATCCCTGATTAGGATGTGTCACATCCTCCAACATTTTGAAGTTGCCTCTTAATCTTCGTTAGCCCCTAACTGTCTTCTAATCAGTGATTAGTCGGTCTAATCAATCCCCCTTTGGTCAACTCTCTCATTCCCCAAGGAATTTAAAATTCACTTTCGATTCCTCCAAGGAATCTCCCTCTTCCCCATGAATTTAAAACACTTTTGATTCCTCCAAGGAATCTCCTCTTCCCCATGTGATCATTGAAAGGTCACATCAAGTCACATGAAGGCTAAGAACCTTCCATTATAAGGGCCTTGTTTTATCCACAAGGCACTTTTCAGCCTCCTCCATAAGAACCTTGTCTTATCCATAAGGTGCTTATCATATGAATTTGAAATTCATATTTATTATCCCAACCACCTTATCCCATCCAATCATGTGAATTAAATATTCACATTTATTTCTCCAACCTATTCTCTCTTCTCCATGAGGATTGTTTGAGAAATACTAAAATTCCTCATATGTCACTTTAATTCTCACTTGGGGACAAGAGGTTCCCTTTTGAGGAAATCCTCTCATCCCCCAAGGTACTTGAAAAGTAATTTTCCTTCCTCCACTTGATTTTTACCTTGTCCATCTCACCACACCCCTTGGACAACTCACCCTCCACATGTCAAGATGTGAGGGCTTGTGAGTCCTCAACTCACCACAAACCTCCATCTTGGCCTTGGTGGCTCAATCCTGACTGTTGAATTCTCTAGAGAATTCAATTTCCTCTAAATACCCCCCCTCTTCCTTCATTAAAAGGATCTAGACTTCATGAATTTTTAGTAGCCAACTTATAATTCTAAGCCTTTCAAGCAGCCATTAAGCATTTTCTTTGCAATTCAAGAGCTCATTTTCCATCCATTTTCCATCCATTTTCCATCCATTTCCCATCCATTTTCCATCATCTATCCCTCTCATATTGCATTGACATCATTTTTCATCCATTTTCAATCACCTTGACATCAAGGAGCACATATTTCTAGCTAAATCAAGGGCCAATGAAGGAGATCAACATAAGAGGTATAATCATTTCATTGCTTTTCATCTTTCTCTTTTGTGCTTTACTTAGGCTAATCATTGAGGTGGTCTTGTGTTCTTTTCTTTGAATTTTTAGTTAGTTTTTCATATTTAGGAGTAAGAAACACATGCACACAATATGTTTGTATATATGTACAAATACACACATAAGCATAAAAGCTTAATAGAGGAGTGTGTATATACATAAATAAATAAATAAATATATATAATACAATATTATTATGCATGAATGGTTACTTGTTTGTATTCATTTGTATATCAAATGTATACATATTTGTTTGACATAGGATATAAATATATATTAGTATATGTACATAAACATATATATATATATATATATATGAGGGATTGCGTTAATTTTATTTATCAAGCATGCACATATATATGTGCTAGTGCATATATAAATATATATTTATAACCATATGATGATGTTATGTGTTTGAGGTTTATGTGTCTTTGAGCTTTCCGTCGATACATATCTATGCCAAAAGCATACATCTATATGAATATATACATACATTGATCTGTGTTTGAGAACATAATTATATGCAAGTATGTGTAAGTAGACATACTTACAAACATACTCACACAAGGGATCAACTATATATATGTGAATATATACAGACTTAACGAATATGTGTATTGATGAGAATGTGATAACCTGATATGTGTGTGAACACATTAGATATATATATATATATACGTATATGCATTTATGTGTATGTATGAGTGCATGTGTATTATTTGGTGTGTAATGATAAAAAAGGATATACACATTCAAGTTATCAAAAGATTACTTGAATATTGAATGGTTGTGGTATATATTATTGTGAGAGAAGGGGGATTCACTACTCATGAGTTCTCTTCAATGAGAGACCCTCACAGGGTGAACTGCCTTAAACCACCTCAAAGGACAATGATGAAGGTTCTATAACCAGAAAGAGAAGGTCAAAGTGATCCTCTAGAAAAATTGTCAAGCTCTCAGCCAAAGGACGAAAGCGCAGGATTCAGATGATAGCGTGACATGCTGACATCCTCGAGGTGTGCTGGTGTCTCAAATGGACTAGAGAGCGAGTTTATCACAAAGAATAACAAAGTGACTACCAACAATCCGATTACTAAGAAATTTTAGATTGCAAGGAAATGATAGAAAGCAATAAAGCTGAAATAGAAGTGGAGTAGATAAGGACAAGGAGAGAAAAGGAAAGGAAACACTTACAACCATGTGATTGATGAAGCCTCCAGCTCGTGAGTGTCTTCAATACCTACACACAAGAGAGAGAGAAAGTGTTGGGGCTGTATAGGGGTTTACCTCAGTCAAACCCCTATTTTGGTGTTCCCACCTCCACGAACAAGCAGATAGATAGAAAAGTATGAAATGAAGTAAAGTACACAAAAGCACTACAAAACAGTGTTATGCTACTCAACCAAGTAATAGAGGAGAGGAGTGAAATATTACCACCTCCATCCAAAGCATGCAAGGCTTGTGGAGGAGAAAATGAGAGGAAATCAAGCCTCTGCTACCATGGTGTTTCATTCCACACTTGCTCTACTGAAGTGATGGAGTGTTGATGTTGCTGCTGTGAAGTGTAAAGTGTTGCTTGGGATTGAAGAGAGGGTGAAGAAGCTACTTGGAGCTTGTGGAGAGGTTGTAGAGTGGATGTGAAGAGATCAACCAACCATGAAATGAATGAAGGTAAGTGAATTTGAAGGAAAGGGGCAAGAAAATGACCATGTTCGGGTCGGTCGACCGAGGAGGGCATTACAAATCGACTCCCAATAGGAATGGTAACGCCTTTGTAGGCTCCAGACATGAGAATCTATCAAGGATGTTAGTGTGTCATATAGACGTCTGCGTGCCACACGGGTGTCCTAGACAGAAACGCCTCTACTGATGCTCAAAACAGGCGCTGAGTGTGACGAAGGCAATAGGCTTATGTGGAATTAAATCTCCACTTTCAGTTTTCTAAAGTGTAAGGGGATAAAATGGAATTTGCATTAGTGGTGAAAATTCATGTTGATACATTTTTCCCCCACTTTATGGAGCATGAATACTAATGAGTGCCTCAGTAAAGTAGAGTAGAGAAGTAGTAAGGTAAGAAAGACCTGCACAAGACGACAATGTTAGAACTTTAAAGGATTTGAGTAAGCAAAGTAAAAGAGACCTTGATGTAAAAGGTTGTCTTAGTACTATGCATCGTCCCCAAATTAAAGATATTAACACAGAAGAATTCTGAGATGAAGAAAGGAAGGGTATATACTCAAGATGAGGAAGACGTAGATATTCGATGCACTATGTACAAGAGTTTAAGAATGGAAGAGTGATAAAATCAATCCCCGCTCAAGGAGGAAAACCCGTACCACTGAGTAAGAGTGATAAAATAAATCCCCACTCAAGGAGGAAAACCCTTACCACCGAGTAAGAGTGATAAAAGCAATCCATGCTTAAGGAGGAAAACCTATACCACCGAGTAAGAGTGATGAAAGCCAAACTTGCTTAAGAGTAGAGCCTATACCATTGAGTAAGAGTGATAAAAGAAAAACCCACTTTAGAGTAGAGCCCATATCACCACGTAAAAGTGAGAAAAGAAAAACCTGCTTTGGAGTAGAACCCGTATCACTGAGCAGAAAGTCACACAAACCATGGTTAAGTTGAAAGACTTTCAAAGGATTCACTTGGGAACCCTTCAAAAGGAAGAGGGGTCCACTCAAGGGACACGTTGTTTGAAGAGTAAATTCTACTCAGGTTGCCCCCAAGCTAGACACAAAGATAGGTCTAGACGGGCTGCCCGCGAGCTATACATAAGGATGTGAAAAAGGTCTAGTCGGGTTGCCCCTGGCCTAGACGCAAAGATGCGAAATCGGTCTAGTCGAGCTGCCCCCGAGCTAGGCACAAGGAATTTGTTTGAGAGAAAAGATTTCAAAGAGGTCCCTCAGGAACCCTTCAAAAGAGAGAGTGGGTCCGCTCAAGGGATACATCATTCAAAAGACACACAAAAGAGAGGGAGTCCTTAAGAAGGATGCACATCTCCAAGACAAGTTATCACTACCCCCAACATAGAGGGGAGGAGAACCATGCAAGATACTTCAAGCATGAAGGATAGAGGTAGACCTCGATATCCCTTGTCATGCAAAGGAAAGGCAGGTGCATGAGTAGGCACTCGAATCACGAAGTTGTTGTATTTTATCCTTCAAGGCCTTACATTCACCAGTGGAATGACCAAGCACTCAATGGTATGCACAAAAATTATGTTTTGCTTTATCAGGCTTGTGAGATTTCTTGCGTGTAGGAGGAGGAAGAGTGATCAAGCAGGCTTTAAGAAGCTGCAAAAAAATACACTCTCGATCAGATAAAGGATGAGGAGAAGGAAGCAACCCTTTCTCTTGCAGAGAAATACTTGACTTCTCACAAGAAGAAGATACAAAGATAGAAGAAAAGGGAGAATAAATCAATCTGCAAGAACAGGGTTGAGTGGACGTCGCATCAACATTCAATAGTGGTTTCTGCTCAGATGGTTTATTTGAGAAACCAAGCCCCAAGTGACGCTTACAAGGCACAAATTCTATAGGGACCCAGATGCCTTGTTCATTACGCCCACAACCTTTATTCTCATAGCCATACTTAGAGATGAGCTTAAAGCCGAGACCATAATGTGTTTGCAAATCTTGAGGAGGATCCTTATAGAGAATTATTCTAGCAAGGGGGAACATACTCCTCTATGGGATCACCATCATCCTCTTTAATAGAACTGCCAACATTATCGTCTCTAGTAGAGGCGTAATCATCTTCCTTAGAAGAAGGATCAACACTAAGAACATTATAGTTCACACTAACATTGTCCCATGACACAGAAGAATAACCATCTTTTATAACAGATGTGAATGATGTTGCCAAAAGGTCTAAGTGGATCAGGTCGACTTTATATTCTTGTATGAAGGAATTTGTAAAGTCTGAAGGACCCCAATCATCACCAAGACATGCATTCCTTTGAGAGGAAGTAGAAGGAACAAAATTAGTATTTCTCGCTTCAAAAGGGTCTTCCTCAGGGACATTTATCTCAACAGTATCGTTTGTAGTAGATACTGCTGGAGTAAACATTGACACATTGGAAGAAACTGAAGGAATAAGAGTAGGCACAACCGAAGCTTGACCAACAACTGCCATCTCACATAGGTGTATAGCATCAGGGTCAACCTTAACTATGACTACTTTATTATTAGTAATAAACTTAATAGATTTATGCAAGGTAGACGAGACTGCACCCATAACATGAATCCATGGTCTACCAAGAAGAAGGTTATAAGGTAACTTCTCTGACATAACATACACAAGGGTAGGTACGGTAACAGGTCCAAGCTGTAAAGGTAATACTATCGTACCTAGAGCTTGTCTCCCAACATTATCAAACCCATGAATGTCAACAAAAGAAGTATTAAGAGAAGATTAATCAAAATTAATCTTAGGCAAAAGATCAATGCTACATACGTTAAGAACTGAACCAACGTCAATGAGATTACGTCTAATGCCAATCTTATTAACGTTAACTATGATCATTAGAGGATCCACTTGCTTCTATACTTCCGGAGGTGGGAAATCCTATGGATAGAATGTAATATTCGGTGAATCTGCATGAATATATGCCATCAACGCATCAACATCTTCCAGCCTAGCAGAAGAAGGCAAGATGATCTTTTGCAAGGCTTCCTAAAGCATACCTTGATAAATCGGAGCAGATTGAAGCAAGTTCCATAGTGAGATCTTGGCCGGAGTAATGCACGGTTTCTTGACAAGATCGTGATCACTGGGTGGTTTATTCATAGGTTCAAGAGCTTCAAGAAGGTTTAGTTGTTTATTCATTCTAGTATCGTAGGTATTGGCTACTGGTCTATGGGAGGGATGCTTAGAAAGATCAAGGGAGTCACTATCAAATGAAACACCTTCAACAGAACAAACCCTTTCAGGAGAAGGACTAGCTAGTAGAACAATTATTCAAATACATATTCTCAACATCGATCCAAATAAAATCAAATATGGAAGGAGATGCATCATGTGCTAATGCATGATCTCTACGAGAGAGTGCATTAGCACAAATAAGGAATTCATCATTCATGCATGCATTGTCTCTAGGAGAGAGTGCATCAAAAGGAGTAGGAGATTCATTGTGAACCAATGCATCATCTCTAGAAGAGAGTGCATCAGAAGGAGTAGAAGATTTGTCATTAACAAATGCATTGTCTCTAGAAGAGAGTTCATTGGAATGAATAAAAGGTTTTTCATTCACAAATGCATCCTCTCTAGAGTGCATTGGAATGAAGAGAAGGTAGAGTAATGTTAAGAAAGGTATCAATGATTTCATCTTTATGCAAATAGATGTCCTCTGAAGAAAGAGGAATCTTATGGGAAGGATCAAAGATACAAAGTGACATAGGCAAGGCCAAGTCACTATCACATGCATGAAATAGAATATCATCAAAATTTTGAACAAAATTAGATATAGAACTAATAAAAGAAGATATTAAATTCATTATGATTTTTTCGATATTTTTTATGTTCTAGTAATTTTCATTTTCGAAGGTCTCCGGAATGAAATATGGGTTCGTAATTTGTGCCGGTCCCTAAACTTTGATTGCCGAAGGCACTTGTATTTTAGGGACTAAACTAGTTCTCTAGGATACCTTTCCAATGGTGCAAACGGTTCTGAATTCTGAGCACTGAGTCAAAAGTTATGACCCCACCAAGTAGGGGTAAACAAATTCCTAGTTTTTCGAAGAACACTGTTCTTCACGTTACGTTCACCAAAATGTGAGAGAAGGGGGATTCACTACTCACAAGTTCTCTTCAATGAGAGACCCTCACGGGGTGAACTACCCTAAAGCACCTCAAAGGATAGTGACAAAGGTTTTAGAACCGGAAAGAGCAGGTCATAGAGATCCTCTAGACAAACTATCAAGCTCTTGGCCAAAGGACGAAAGCGTAGGATTCAGATGACAACGCGGTGCACTGACGTCCTGGAGGCATGCTAGCGTCTTGTACAAACCAAAGAGTAATTTTATCACAAAGAAAAACAAAGTGACTACCAACAATCTGATTACTGGGAACTTCTAGATTGCAAGGAAATGATAGAAAGCAATAAAGCTGAAATAGAAGTGGAGTAGATAAGGACAAGGAGAGAAAAGGAAAGGAAACACTTACAACCATGTGATTGATGAAGCCTCCATCTTGTGAGCATCTTCAATACCTGAACACAAGAGAGAGAGAGAAATTATTGGGGCTGTATAGGGGTTTTCCTTAGTCAAACCCCCATTTTGGTGTTCCCACCTCCACGGACAACTAGATAGATAGAAAAGTATGAAATGAAGTAAAGTACACAAATGCACTACAAAATAGTGTTATGCTACTCAACCAAGTAATAGAGGAGAGGAGTGAAAGCTTACCACCTCCGTCCAAAGCGCTTAAGGCTTGTGGAGGAGAAAATGAGAGGAACTCAAGCCTTTGCTGTTGTGGTGTTTCGTTCCACACTTGCTCTACTGAAGTGATGGAGTGTTGATGTTGCTGTTGTGAAGTGTAAAGTGTTGCTTGGGATTGAAGAGAGGGTGAAGAAGCTGCTTGGAGCTTGTGGAGAGGTTGTAGAGTGGATGGGAAGAGATCAACCAACCATGAAATGAATGAAGGTGAGTGAATTTGAAGGAAAGGGGTAGCAAAACGGCCATATTCGAGTTGGTTGGCCGAAGAGGGCATTACAAATCAACTCGCAATGGGAATGGTAACGCCTTTACAGGCTCCAGACATGGGAATCTATTAGGGACGTTATCGCGTCATGTAGATGTTTGCATGCCGCACAAGCGTCCTAGACATAAATGCCTCTACTGACACTCAAAAAAGGTGCCAAGTGTGACGAAGGCAACAAGCTTATGTGGAATTAAACCTCCGCTTTTGGTTTTCTAAAGTATAAGGGGCTAAAAGGGAATTTGTGTTAGGGGTGCAAATTCATGTTGATACAATTATATGGGAGTGCATATATGTATACATATATATATACACACGTAAGTGTTTGTGCTTATATAGAAGTGTGTACATATATCTATATATAAATGTGTGTATACCATTTAATATAAATATGCATGAATAAATGATTGTTGTATAAATGGAAACATGGGGTATATGGGCTATGGAGCACCTTGCAAAACATGAGTAAACATGCAACACATATACTTGATATGTGGACTTTGACAAAGGTTGATATAAATAATTTTAGGCTATGTTCAATAGAGTAGATAAATTACCGTCCTTAAGAAAGGGCATTGACATAACTTAGGATAACTTGAACCATTATGTAGCCATTCCCTCCCAAGGGTAACATGGGGCTATTTAAATGAAGATAGCAGCAACATACTAGGTTTGAAGGCACGTGGGTATAAAAGAAAGGGTGTTGATATAATGCACAACATAGTAAGTAGTATTGAGGTCGATTTAAGAACTGAGCCTAAGCCACGTAAATCATACATATAACTATATCTTGAGAGGCCAATATTTAATGGTCAGTAATAGTAATTTAAGACTATGTTATTGGAGGCCGATAGAAGTAGCTTATGACTATTTTGTGAAGCTGATTATCACTCATATTGTCACATGATATGAAACAATTGAAAGGAAGTCAGGTGAGTGGAAACAACTTCCTACACTAATCTAACCAGAGGAGAGTTACAATTTTTTCTTTATAACACCTTATTCAATTACAATGAGAGATACACATAGAGAATAATGGACAAAATCAACAAGTACACACATACAACAATGCATAAATAGTGACACGAAGTTTACCGTGGGGAAAACCCTTTCGGGTAAAAAACCCCACCCTCCAATAGGATAGTACTATCTTTATTACTTCAAATAATGGTTAAAATATATCACCAAGTACAAGCTTCTTCAACAAGTGCTTCAACACCAACACCTATTTCTGGAGTAATATTGGTAGCACTTCATTACCTGCAAACAAACTATGCATTCTAAAACACAAGGCACTCAATAAATAGAGTGATACAAGCTTCATGAAGCATCTAGAAGGTGTGGTTCTTCCAAATTAAAAAGGCACAAGTTTCAACACCTTAGACATGAATTTGGACACATATACAACATTCACTTACACCCCCGACAAGTGTCAACCATGCCAAAATTCTTATTCCAAGCTTGGATGCCTAGAATATTCTAACAATAGGCTATGGAAAATGCCTTACAACTATCATAGAATTTGTCATAGCATTTTCCATAAAATTGTCATAGTATCTGTCATAGGATCTATAAGAGAATTTGTCATAACTACCTAAAAATAGTTGATTCTCTTACATCCTGTCATAACCCATTTTGGGTGCCAACTTTCTCGATGCATTCAAAGATGCCTTATGACATTTCATAGAATCTATAAGATGTCATAGATTCCAAAGTGTGATGCCTATGTCCACTTGGGATGATGATGTGTCATCCAATCACCTCCAACGGGGATGTCACCTAGCCAATGGGCCCCAATTGATGACATGGAACCATAGGAAATTAAATAATACAAATAAATATATTAATTACATTAATTAAATCAATGTTAGGAATCTAAGGTTGAGACACCTTAATACCAACATTCTCCCACTTGTCGAAGACCTGTCAAGAGTCATACTGAATCATCTGCTTAGGGCCCCAAGGCTCATGGAATTGGAATACCATCTGAAATTCTTTGTGCTCACTAGTTTTTCAATGCATCTGCAACATTCACCAAAGTGTCAACCTTCTCCAAGTTCACCTTTCCATCTTCTACCATATCATGAACAAAATGATATTGTACATCAATGTGCTTTGTTATGGCATGGAAGGTAGGATTCTTTGCTAGACAAATTACACTTTGATTGTCACAAAAAATAGTAATATGTCCTGCATCTAAACCAATATAAAAACATAATCTCTTAAGCTAAATGGCTTCCTTACACACATGAGTGGATGCCATATACTTTGCCTCTATCTTAGACAACACGACTACAACTTACCGCTTACTCATCCAACTGATAGCACCACCAAACATCATAAACACATAACCACTGGTGGATCTTCTGCTGTCAATGTCACTTGCCCAATTTGAATCCACATATCCTCGAATTCTCATTGAATGTTGAGGTCCAATAGGATAACCATGAAAACACAAGGCATACTCAGAAGTACCCCATAAATATTTGAACACTCTCTTAACAACATCCCAATGCACTCGTCCAAGATTAGCCATAAAAAAACTAAGGAGTCCCATTGCTTGGGCAATGCCTGGTCTTGTACACACCATCACATACATCAGACTTCCAACTGCACTTACATAAGGTACTCTAGTCATGTCCTCCATCTTAGTAGGATATTTTGGATAATCATTCACATAAAGATTTGTCCCTTGCATCACAGGAACAAATAATTGTCTTCAATATATCATGTTGAATCTCTCCAACACGAAGTTCGTATACTTGCTTTGGCTTAACCAAAGCTTTCTGTTAGCTCTATCTCTCATGATTTTCATTCCTAGAATGTACCTAGCCGCACCTAGGTCTTTCATCTCAAACTATGCTGACAACTGAAACTTCAAATCTAAAATCATACTTTTACCATTCCCAATAAACAACATATCATCTACGTATAGAACAATAATAAGAATGTGAACATTATCAGTTTTAAAGTATACACAATGGTCAGATTTAGATATTTGAAATCCCAATGACAACACATAGGTATCAAACTTCTAATACCACATTCTAGGAGTTTGTTTCAAACCATAAAGAGACTTTTTCAGTTTGCAAACCAAATTTTCTTTACCTTTTTCAATGAAATGCTCTGGCTGTGACATATGAATCTTTTCCTCCAAATCACCATGAAGAAATGTTGTCTTCACATCCATCTATTCCACTTCTAAGTCATACACTATTGTAAGTGACAAAAAAAGACAGATAGATGTCAACTTCACTATAGGAGAGAATATCTCCCCATAATCAATTCCCTCCACCTGGGAAAATCCCTTAGTGACCAACTGTGCCTTATACTTCTCAATATTGCCATCGAGACCACACTTTTTCTTGAAAACCCATTTACAACCAAGAGGCTTACGCCCAACAGGAAAAGGTACCAAATCCCAAGTCTTATTTTTCTTTAATGAAGCCATCTCCTCATCCATGGCTTGCATCTAGGAATCTGAATATCTCATACCCAATTCCTCTCTAATTGTCCTAGGCTCATCAATATTAGTAATCAAGGCAAATATTCAACTAGAATCCAATAATGAATATCCATACCTTTCCGGTTGTTTCCTAACTCGTCTAGACCTCCTCAAAGGTCGAGGTTGAGGTTATTCTTCTTCTTTAGAACTATCAGAGCTATTTGAGCTCTCCTCATCATCAGGTCTAACAAGAGTACTTGGTTCTTCTTTCTTTAGAGTAGGCGGAATCTGAACTACCTCCTTTTTTTATTTTTCTTCTTTCTTAGGTTGTAACTCAACAGAGGAAGATTTCATCTCTCTGAAGATCATACTTCTATTGTAGAGAACCTTTTGTGCTACTGGATCCAAAATCTTGTACGCTTTCACATGAAATCCATAGTTGATAAAGATACACTTAACAAATTTGTTCTCCAACTTTGACCTCTTCTCAATTGGAACATGAGCATAAGCTTCGCAACGAAATACTCTGAGATGTCTCATCGAAGGCTTTTTACCAAACCACGCCTCCATGGGTGTCTTTCCAACAAGCACCGATGTAGGAGATCTATTGATCAAATAACATGTAGTGGCTACCACTTCAGCCCAAAATTTATGGTCAAGGCTAGCACCACTCAACATACTCCTAGCCCTCTACATCAACATTTTGTTCATCCTCTCTGCAACTCCATTTTTTTATGGAGTGTAAGGAGTAGTTTTATGTCTCTCAATCCCATGCTCTTTTATAGAACCTGTCAAACTCTACAGAACAAAACTCACCACCATTATCAATTCACAAACACTTGATCTTTCTACTATTCTGGTTTTCTACCAAGGGCTTAAACTCCTTAAACTGATTAAAAACTTCAACTTTACTTCTAAGAAAATAAAAAAATGTCCTTCTATTGTAATCATCTATGAAATAAATAAACTATACAAATTTTGATAATGAAGGAACATTTACAAGACCAAAAATATTAAATGTACATAATCCAAGACTCTAGAATACTTGTGAGAACTAGAGTAGAAAGAACCATTGTGTTGTTTTCCATATACACAATGTTCACAAAAGTCAAACTCAAGATTACAATCATCAAGGGCTTCAACAAAGCTCTTATTTTTAAAGGTTCTAAGACTCTTCTCACCAATGTGGCCAAGTCATTGGTGCCATAACATTGTCTTCTCTGTAGGAAGTTTCATTTCCATGGAATGAGCACCCTTAGGTACCCAAAATGCACGACCATCAGATGTAGCTGCAATATGCTTCTTTTCTGCACAATCAAATGGTGAGGATGAAGAATCCAAAGGTCTCTTCTTTGGTACATCAGAAGAACTAGTGCACTGTACAATGCATGCATCCAGCTGAAACAAAGTCCCAATACAAACTCCCTTAGCCAATACCATAGCTCTTCTTGTCATCTTGCACCCTCTATCAGAGTAAACTTGTACTCTTGAATCATTCAATTTACTTACAAAAAGTAGGTTTCATGCCAAACCTAGGATATGCAAGACACCATTGATCCCCTTCACTCTTCCATCATTAAATCTAATTTTGACTCTTCCATGGCCAACAATCTTCAGGTGAGAATCATCACCCAAGTACACCTCTCCACCATCAAACTCCTCATACTTCGAGAACCAATCTCTGTGAGAAGTCATGTTCAAAAGGATGCACTTGAATCTATCAACCACACATCATCTGATGTATGGGCTACCAAGGCTGCAATAAAAGCTTCTCCATCATCTTGGGATGATTTCTCAAATTCAGAATCAAAGAAATACTTATTTTTCTTCTTCTTCTCCTTCTTGCAATATTTCTGAATGTGACCAACTTCACCACAATTCTAACATTTTTCCTTGGAATTCTTACTAGGAGACTTTGATCTCCCGAGAGACTTTGACTTAGATTTCTTATCTTTCTTTTTGCTTCTATCTTTGGTCTGCCACAGGCTACAATTGCCTCCTTTCCCATCTCATATGACTTCCTTTGCATATCCTCGGATAGTAATGAGGCAACAACCTCATCCATCTTGAAAGTGGAAGTAGTGCTTCCAATAGCCATTACCAGGTGATCCCAAGAGTCCGACACTAAACACAAAAGTAGCATGCAAGTATCTTGTCCATCTATTTTATCTCCAACAAAACCTAGTTGTGCAACCAACATGTTAAATGCATTTAGATGATTTGCTATAGACCCTCCATCTTCCATTTTCAGAGAATACGTCTTCTTCCTCAAGAAAAGCTTGTTTACTAAGGACTTAGCCTGGTAGACATCACCAAGCTTCTTCCATAAAGAAGCAAAAGTGTTCTCTTCATGGAAATTCAAGAGGACAAAATCAACCAAACTGAGTCTAATAAGACCCTTGGATTTCCTATCCATGAGATCCCAATCATCTTGTTTCATGCTTGAAGGTTTGGTTCCAAATATTGTAGCTCATAGGTCATGATCTATGAGCATGTCTTCCATTTTGAGCTTCCACAACTCAAAATTACTATCGTTAAAATTTTCCATCTCAATCCTCCTAGATGTGCTTGACATCTCTTGTTTGCAAAACTCCCACTGAAACTGAGATTAGCACAAAAAACCCTTCTACCCAACAAAGGAACAAAGGCTGGCTAGGATCTAATACCAACTGAAAGGAAGCCGGGTGAGCAGAAACAAATTCCTACACTAATCTAAGTAGAGGAGAGTTACAAAAAATTCTTTATAACACCTTATTCAATTACAATGAGAGATACACATAGAGAATGATGGATAAAATCAACAAGTACACACATACAACAATGCATAAATAGTGGCATGAAGTTTACCATGGGGAAAACCCTTTCGGGTAAACAACCCCACCCTCCAAAAGCATAGTTTATCTTTTATTACTTCAAATAATGGTGACAAGGTATCACCAAGTACAATCTTCTTCAACAAGTGCTTCAACACCAACACCTATTTCTGGAGTAATATCGGTAGCACTTCATTACCTGCAAACAAACTATGCATTCTACAACATAAGGCACTCATCAATAAATAGAGTGATACAAGCGTCATGAAGCAGCTAGAAGGTGTGGGTCGTCCAAATTCAAAAGGCACAAGTTTCAACGCCTTAGGAATGCATTTGGACACTTACACCCTCAACAAGTGTCAAACATACATATATTCTTCTTCCAAGATTGGGAGACTAGAATATGCTAAAAATATACTATGACAGATGCCTTACAACTGTCGTATAATTTTTCACAACATCTATCATAAAACTGTCATACCATCTGCCATAGGATTTGTAAGAGAATCTATCATAACCATCTAA
Organism: Sequoiadendron giganteum; assembly: GCA_007115665.2. Classification (NCBI taxonomy): domain Eukaryota; kingdom Viridiplantae; phylum Streptophyta; class Pinopsida; order Cupressales; family Cupressaceae; genus Sequoiadendron; species Sequoiadendron giganteum. The sequence goes on along the minus strand of CM021104.1, from coordinate 549,971,023 downwards.
TAAAAGTCGATTCTCTTACATCTTGTCATAACCCATTTTGGGTGCCAACTTTCTCCATGCATTCAAAGATTCCTTATGACGCATCATAGAATCTATAAGATGTCATAGATTCCAAAGTGGGACGCCTATGTCCACTTAGGATGATGATGTGTCATCCAATCACCTCCAACGGGGATGCCACCCAACCGGAGGGCCCCAATTGATGACATGACACCATAGGTAATTAAATAATACAAATAAATACATTAATTACATTAATTAAATCAATTTTAAATAATACACTTATATTGCATTTTGAGTTGTTGTCTTATGTTGATACAAGCATGGACTATGTTGACACCTATGTTTAAGATCAACTTTGAATTAGTAAACATACCTGGCATGTTATGTACATCTGTCGATGACTTTTTCAAAACATATTTAACATCTTAGTCAACTCATTCTCTAATGCAAGTCGATAATGCTTAGTGTTGTGAATTAGTAGTTGATTGTTTCTAAAGGCAAGGAAACCGCACCAAACAGTGAGGAGTATGGATGAATTTGGTGCCACCTCTGGAAACCCAATTATTGTAGATGTCTAGTTCGTGAGATAATTGAAATTGAGAAAATTCATATTTGAATAAGTCTTTGATAGTTGTTAGTAGTGCAAGTCTACCTGTAGGTGATTTTGCTGAGTATGAACTTAGGAGGTCACCACCTTTTTTCTATGTTTCATGTGTTGCTTTGTATGGAGCTCGTTGTCCATTAACATGCCTAAACTATAGGCTATGAGGTTACCAAGCTGCTCTATAAATAGCTAAGCCATTTCGTTTGAAGGGACACATTCTTTCATAAGATTATGCATCTTTTGCATTCTTCTTGCAAATATTGATACTGCATTATTTCCAACCATACTTTGTTTTATATTATGAGTGAGAAAAGGGAGAGTTCTATTTTTTTTGTGAGGAAGATTGTTGTTGAGAGAAGTAAGCTATCAACTTGAGAGATAGAGTTTGCTTGTGACGTTCTAGAGAACTTGATTATCAAGCTTGATGTTGTTGGAAAGGTTTGCATTGTTGTCATTTATTTGGATAAGCAATAATAGGCATGAGGATCTCTTCTTCTTTGTTATTTTATTTATGAATGTCATGTCTTCCATGAATGCTTGAGTTGTCTTTTCCAGTATGTGCATTAGAGAAATTAGAGTCTCTTGAAAAGGAAATTGAAGCTTTTATGATGTTTTCATGTTTTGCTAGTAAGTACTCCATAATAGGATATTGGTGTATATCATAGGTATTATATACTAGGTATGATTGAACATAAGAGGCACTTGTGAAACACTTGGCTAAGTTATTGATTTAACTAGGAAAGCTTGTGTTTACCCCTAGGATAGTTAATCTAGTATGGGAAGGAGCTTGTGTACTTTCTTATTAAGTAGGTTTATTCCAAGTGTGTAAAATTCTTGTGTACTTACTTAGTAAGATTGAATTTGAAAAATGCTTTAGGGAAATTGTCAAAATGTTCAACAAAGGAGCTATCAAGATTGATGAATACATATGCATCTAAAGACACAATAAACTATAATAGAGCCTTATCATTTAAAGTTTCTATGAAAGCATACATTAGAAACACATCATCATGCATGTGGACAAATTTCAAGAGGAAACAAATTTTACATTTAAGTATACATTTATATCTCCCCTAAAACCATTGATCACATGACCATTGATGATATGTACAATATAAAGAGTATGATCCAAAACATCATGAGAACATGCAATGTTGGTCCAGCATGAGTGTCATTGATAGTTTCTTCTTGAGAAAACTTATCATCATCATTATGTGATAAAGAATGCAAAGCATAAGCATCAAGCAATCAAACATCATGAAAATCCTCATTAGATATTTTTTCAAGAGACAAGGAAGAGGCATCACCATCATTAAGTGTAAAAACACTGTCAATTGTAGAATAATATGACTATACTATTGGTTCAAAAATAATAACATCATTAGAAACATGAAATACATTATTAGATCACATAATAAAACATCACATACATCAATGAGATCATAACAAGCTATTTGAGAAAGGTATTCATAATCAAGTGAAGTAAAATTACGGGGAGGTAGAATAAGTAAGATGAGACACAAAAATGTATATCATGATTACTAGATTGCTAGAAGTTAAACCACCACCATAAATATCATCATTATTGCAATCATCATAGCTAGGTAACTCAAAAGGAAATATATTAGTAGGCGACTCTAGATATGACTGACAAAAAAATTAAATCCATCCTCAAGTGCATCACTAGGCTCCTCAACAAACAATGAATCACTATATGCATATATAAGAGAGTCCATATATAGAATAATTAAAATACTTCCATGAGATGTGGGCAAAATATTAGATCACTATGTACAATAATATCACATGATATATAATCCCTAATATGTTATGATTAGGGACTAGGTGGTTAGTACACCTTGCAAATCCTAGGTCTAGTAACAAATATTTAATATTTGTGCAATATTATAAATAATATTCCCTCATGCAAAATGGAGTCCCATGTGGATGTAATTTGAGACTCCATAGTTAACACTCTATGCCATACATGTCATAATCTTATTCATGATTGCACAAATTCATTGATTTGCTTGGGTTACTTAGCAGATCATGACTCACATCTTTGAATGTGTATTTATAGGGTGTCTAAATGAAAATTATTATACCTAAAAGGAATGCTTCAAAGTTACTTTGACCCCACTTGATCTTGGGAGTCAAACTGATCAATTAGGAGTTACATTCTATTTGAGAAGGAGTTACACTTGGAGGTTAGGCACAAGGGTTGAATGTGGAAAAAGGACAAGTGTAATACTTCAAAAATTAAGGGAGCCTAAATTTTTAAAAGGGAATGCTCCCAATTGAGTTAAGAACTCCACATTAATTTGGAACATTTTTCCCAAGTGGAGTGCTCATGAAAATTGCTTTTTTGTTTAGTAATTAAATACATATTTTTAGAACACATATACACTTTTTAAAAATTATGCATGACTATACCAATAATGCATCATAATATGTTCTAGCCATGAGAAAAGTTGGGGCTTCCAATAGAAGTGTCTAATTCAAACAAATTGAGAAGAAAACCTAAAATTCTTGGTTGTTTTAGATGCAAAGGTGGGATTCATTTGAATTCAAATCGTTTATATTGGAAATCATCTACAAAAGATACCAAATAACTTGTAACCTTCAATACTTGATAACTTTGCCTTCAATTGTCCAACATAGATGAATATAGAAGAAAATAATTTTCTTGGTCCATTTGGACACAATGGACATAATATAGAGTGCAAAAGTCCTTGAAAAAATACCCTTCTGAAAGGATTAAAGCCTCTACAAAAAAAACCTAACATAATGGAAAGGAAACTAGCCTAAATACATAAAATCATATAAGATTTGTTGCTAAATCTACCCAAAACCAAAATGCTTAGAACTAATTCAATTAATTTATTTTTTGAAACTAATAAAAGTCTCAACTAAACAACAATGTCTATTCCACTCATTAGAAATTCAAAGAAAAACATAAATTAAAGGCCTCTTGGATTGATAAGTCATGGTGGCACATCCAAGAGGAAATGAGTTAACTTTAATCAAGAGGAGCTAATTCAACAGATTGAGACAATGTTGACATTTGATGAGGTAGAGGTGACACCTAGTTGTTATCAATCAAAGATTGATAAGGTGGAGGTGACAAATGCTCGTCTTTAATCAAATATCATACACCATTATTAGCTATGTAGGAATACAATTTTTCTAAGCAAATTAATGCACCAACATGATTAGATGCAACTTTAAGTCAACTACTTGTTTGAGTATGACCATTATTTTGTTCAAGCAACTATTCATCAACAATTCTGAATTTAAAAATTTAAACTTTTGGTGATAGTTATATAAGTTGCAATTCAAATACTAATACTCACTTTTTTCTATATAATCTTTTACAATTTCTATTGTTATCTTCAACTTTAAATAGATAAGTTGAACAAATTTGACTATCATAATTTCTTTACAATTTCTATTGTTATCTTCAACTTTAAATAGATAAATTGAACAAATTTGTTTTTTCAAATAAGATAGTTAGCAAAGTTGATAAAAAAATCATTTATCAATATATTTTTGGGATCTCTATCTTTCTTTCATCAAATTAAAATAAAAATCTGAATGCAACATCATTATGTCCACTATTATTACTTCTATTCTTAATACTAATTTTACAAAACAAAACCGCTACATTAACATTATTAAAAAAAATCACAATAAAATACATATTTCATACAAATAATAGCTAATTAAATTCAAAACACATGGTTTGAATTGATTTTGATTAATGATTAAGTCGCAAAGCTTAGAAATGTTTCATACAAATATTATATATTAAATTAAAAAAACACATGGTTTGAATTTATTTTGATTAATAATTAAGTCACAAAGCTTAGAAAAAAATTCTCCATTTATGTGCCAAATTTGACTGTCTTCCTAATTGGCATAGGGGATACCAAAGTTGACCGATGATGCAAAAGCATGGAAAATTGTGGTGGTTGGGACATATTTTATGTTTGAAGAAAAAGAGGGGGAAGCAAAGGCAGATATCATAATGGAAGTGACCTAGAATGACACCACTTTTGGGAGAACAGGTGGCCCTACAAACTTATCTCATTTGCTAGTGGTCAACATACCCTAACTTTGGAGGGCCAGCAAAAAAAATACCCTTACATTTGTAGCTGTTGCCCTGTCATTTGACAGGAAGGCAATCCAATGCATGTGCTCCAGAACCATAGCTCCTTTTTATTATTATTAATAATCTAACGGCGGGCCCCACAAAACCGTTAAGCATCTGTGGGCCGATAGCGACGTTGCCTGACCGCCGTTCACGTGGAGAGCCTTAAAAGCAAACGGTCCTCCCCTCGGGCAGATCGCCTGCCTGCCCGCCCGTGCCGTTTGACCCATAACAATTACCTTTACCGCTTGCCGCCGCCAAATGCTTTAAAATAATCAGTCTTCAGCCGTCATTAAGCATAAAAGTGTTTATTTAACCGTGCTTTAACTCTAGTTCAGTTTGAGAATTACACAGGGCTGTTTATTTCACCGTGGGGTAAAAGATCTGGAGTAAAATTAGTATTTATTTTTACCTCGGACAGGCGAAGTTACAGAGGATCTGAGAAGAGGGAGTATTTTTAGTCCGAGAGGTAAATGAGGGGAGTTACACGGGAAAAATGAATAACACGGTGAAAAAAGCAGGCCAAGATTACAATGTCGGATTTGTAGCTTGTAGGGGATTGGAACTCGGGAGTAAAAATGGCGTTAAAGGTTTGATTTAGAGGCTTCGAATGCCGTTTCTGACATGGTGAGGTGAAATTTCGGGTCGAAATGGTTGGAAAAAGGTTTTGAAACGTCTACTGGGACCCCCGGAAGAGCATTGTATAAGGCATTTTTAATAAATTCGAGAAAACGTTAAAATTTATGGCATACGAGTAGGAATCGCGTTTTGTTGTTTCTACCTTTTCTTTAGGAACTGGGAATTTAGCCGGCTTAAGCGATGTGTTTTAGCCGGTCAAGGTCTTTTACGCGTTTCGAACCTCCGTTGCTTGCGTGGTTTAGAGGCTGTGCCTTGATTTTGGGTTGGGAACGTTCGACGAGTAGTAGAAGATGAAAGCGAAACGAACAAGAGGAGTGTGTGTGCGACTAGGAGTCTTCTTGTTTGAAGTTGAAAATCTTGTTTCTAGAGGGGATCGTTATTTTGTTTGATTTAAGCTTTGTTTGCTGTAGGCTGGATGCATTGTTTTGGATTGTTTTGAAGGAATGCAGAGGATAGAGGCAACTATTTCGTAGATCGCTATAATTTGTATCCTCACTGTTGAATTTCTAGAAAGACAGCCTGTTACAGGGTTGAATTATAAGGACATTTTTCCCGAGGGTTCTTGAACAGAGAAGGCTTTGATTGTTGTCATAAATTGTGTAACAGAGGTTCTACAAGGGATTTGAGATTAAAACTTTTGTTGATGAAGGTTCTGTGAGGAACTTTAGGTTAAATCTTTGGACTTGAAATATTCAGCCATAGAAGGGCGAGGAGTTTTGTGTTATAGGCTTCAGGCATGGGTTCAGGAAGAGGAAGTTTGGAAGCTGTTCGCAGGGGGATCCGAACCGTTTTCTTTATGGTGATAATGCTGGGGTCTCTTCTGGTTGTTTCAGCGCCGGTTTTTGTGGCTATAGTGGACATTATTGTCCCGTCTGTTTTGCTTAGGGTTTTTAAATCATGCCATGGATTGAAGGTGGACTGGAATATCTACAGTTTTCGCTCTTCTTTGGTCGACATTCCTCTCATTTCTCTGATTCGGTCTTTCATTATAATCTGTAAGTTTTTTCTCGGCGTTTCTCTCGCAAGTCCTCACAATTGATTTCTTTTTGTATTCTGTTGAAAAACTGAACATTTCGCATCTTATTTTGAGCACCAAATGCTTATTTGATTAATGGGTGAGAATAGAATGCAAATGAGCTTTAGTAGCTATACAGTAATAATTTTCGTCGCTTTTCTCTTTCGTTGGATAAGTCCAGAAATGATCAGATTTTGATCACTTAAATAGAAATGTGTTTCTAGCTGTGTTTAGAGCTTTAAACACTGAAATGAATCTCAGGAGTTTTTCAACTCTCCTAGGCTGGATCTTTTGTGAACATTTTTAATTGCAAATGATAACGGTAAATAACACACTTCAAGCTATACCTGCAACTTCATGACAAGAAGAATGAAAAAAATAGTTGTTTTATAGACTGGATGATCCAAGCAAAACGCTCTTTTAGGTGTATAGGCTGGATCTTCTGCGGACATTGTCCACAATAAATGAAGTATGGACAATGCAACATGTTGATTAAAGGTTGCTACTAAATGGAAAAAACAATGAGATTCTTTGTTTGATTTCATAGGGTGGGATAATCCAAGGAAAAACTAGGTTTTGGTCTGTTGTAAGCTTCATCCAAATGGAGCATAATATAGTGCATGCATTTCAGCTGATTAATAAATGTCTCTGTTGGTTCAACTTTTCCAGGTGTTTATGCCTTCTGTGACATGCCAGCCCTCTCCCATGGACCTTATCTTGGTACTGCCACAGTCTGTGCGTTGGTATCGGCCGTGATCCTAACAGTTAAGGCACTTTTATTCCATGTACATGATGCATTGCAAAGTCCATCTTCTGGAGCCGGAAGTCTACATTTGAAGCAGTCGTGGGGCATGCCTGTAATGTTCTTGTCATCTATGGTGTTGGCACTTGGGCATATTGTTGTAGCATACAGGGCAAGCTGTAGAGCACGACGGAAGCTTGTTTTTCATCGAGTTGATTCAGAAAGCGTAAGATAATTTCCAATCAGAGGATACAGTTTGAAACTAAATCTTGATTAACTTGATAGCAATTTATGATTTATTAAAAGTTTATTCTTTATTATGGCCTTACCTGATTGACATCTTTTTGGGTTTGGCAGGTTTTGTCATGCAAAACGGTTTTTAATGGATACCAGAAGGTTCCTCGCTCCCCAACTCCAAATTCCAGTAAAAGTTCTTCTAAACTTGATTCTGATGAAAAGAGACGACTCATTTATGAGGAGAGGGACATGCCTGCCAGAATGCTTGCTGATGCTGACAGTCTTTTCATTCAGCTTGAAGGTCTTCTTGTTCATTATAAGATTGTGAATGGAGGCTCATCTGCTGACTCTCCCATTTATAGGTCTTTTCAGGGTAACCATGGTCGAAATCAGTGTGTTACCCCGGGAAGGCTTAGGATTGATAATACGTTTGCCTTTCCTTCGAAAGGTAGTCCTTTACCTAGGAGTTACAGCAACAATATGACAAATGAATCTCTTTATGCTCCACTATTAAGTGGCTCTGTTGCAGTGGATGTAGATAAAATATGGAATCCGGACTTCAATGAACATTCTGGATTTGCTCATAATATGCCTGAATTGAATCTGGAAGAGTATGAAAGGCCTGGAAGAGTAGATATGAAGTCTGGGCAGCAAAATAATGGCTCTGATGTTATCATATTGATACATGGGTTTGGGGGAGGTGTTTTTTCATGGAGGCATATTATGGCTCCCTTAGCCAGACAAACTGGGCATCCTGTTGTGGCATTTGATCGGCCTGGTTGGGGATTGACTTCTCGTCCTGGCAGGGCAGAATGGGAAGAAAAGCAAATGTCTAACCCATATGAACTTCATACTCAGGTGAACACCAAAAATTTGACTGCCTTTCCCTCTTCAAATCTATTCTTTTTGTTTCTTGGGTTGCCTTAAATGTTTGATTCAAGCAGTGACTCAAGCCTTTGGTCACACGCTTTATTATAACTAGGAGCATTTGAATGTGTTTATTGATATTCCTTTTTCAATTAGAGATCTCTTAACTTTGAGCTTAATTTTTGTTTGTGCTTTTAAATCGTAAAGCAATATATAATACAAGAAAGCTGGGCATTTTGTGCTGAAGACCCTAGTATGGTCTTTTGGTTAAGGACCAGTATCTATTTGCTCCACAAGTTGGGTATGATGTAATCTCTTTCAAAGCTAAATCTGAAACATTTTGCCTTTGGCAGGTCAATCTGCTGTTTTCTTTTTGTCGAGAGATGGGTTTTTCTTCAGTTGTGCTTGTGGGTCATGACGATGGAGGATTACTTGCTCTAATGGCAGCTGAAAGAGCACATACCTCTAATCAACAGGTGAGGTTTGCTGGATGTTTAGTTGGGTTATCTTATTTTATTTATACACAATATTTTTAACTAATTTACATTTTGGATGATGCAGATAGAGGTTAAGGGGGTGGTCCTTGTTAGTGTAAGTCTAACTCGAGAAGTTGTGCCAGCATTTGCGAGGATTTTGCTGCACACATCTCTTGGACAGCATATGTTACGTCCTCTTTTGCGCACTGAGATAAGCCAAGTTGCCAATCGCCGTGCTTGGTTTGATGCAGCAAAACTAACATCAGATGTTCTGGATTTGTACAAGGTACATAATTTTTACCTTGTAAACTGAAAAGCATTCATATTCTACTGCAAAAAAAATCACCAGTCAGTTCCAGAAGGATTCATTTGTTGTTGGAAAAATGAACAATATTATTATGTTGGCTGTGTTGCAGGCACCATTATGTGTTGAAGGATGGGATCGAGCACTTAGAGAAGTTGGCAAGTTGTCCTCGAGTGCTGTTCTTTCTGCCCAAAATGCTGCAGAATTATTGAGAGCAATAAAAAATTTGCCAGTGATGATAGCTGCTGGTGCAGAAGATATTTTAGTTCCACTTAAATCGGCTCATGCTTTAGCATCAAAGCTTCCTAACTCTGTAAGTAAAATGAATCTGTTACAACTTTGATAGTTTTGAGATTGCATTTGCCATTTATTGATTTGTATTTTTAAAAGTTCAAGTGTTCCACATTTGTTATATGACACAGCTGGTATTGGCATTGCAGAGATTAGTTGCAATATCTGGGTGTGGACATTTACCTCATGAAGAGTGTCCGAAAGCATTGCTTGCGGCCTTGTTACCCTTTGTCTCAAGACTGTTCAAGGTTTCGTCGGAAACGTGAAGCTCAGCATGAGAACTAAACCAACATGTTTGATGATATTTGCTAAATTGCTGGATGTGAATCCTCAACTTCCTTGAGAGGGAATGCTTCTATTTTTCAGGGACAGACAGTACCTGTATACATTTGAATGGAACTCACAAAATTTCTCAGCAAACTGTTCTTGTTGTCTACATGGAAGGGAGGATATATTCTAATCCTAGTCATTGTGGGATTGCTAACCATTCATTCATTTAAATTTGCGATTTCGGAGTGCAGAATTATTTGCGGGCTTGGTATCTCTGTATGTCAAAATCCCGAAGCAATGAGAGGGAACCCAAAAAGGCATGGATATTTGGGAAAGAAGCTTATGACAGCATTCACAAAAGCCCCTAATTGTGAGAGTGTGACCTTTGTATCTACTTGGAGTTTGTATATTTTGAGGAAATTGAATGGGTTTGTGTATAATATCTACCCTTATATTGCACATTTCACTTGTGCTGAATGTTGATATGATTTATCAAATTGTGTCATACACATGATTCTTCTAATGGCAAAGCAAATTATCCTGCTGGCTTTCTTGATGCACTATCTTAAAAAGATTCCAATTCTACTGTGCTAATGTGTAATGCAGGACAATCCTCGGGTTTTGAAAGATATGGACTGTGCTGCATTAATTATGATCCGCTCATTATGGCGGTTAAAATTTGTTTGTTCTTTTGTGCCAGGGAATCTTTGCTGGCATGTATAGAGAGCATGTTTGTTAGCTTAGATACTATTTTTATATTAGCTCCAACATGTCTTGAATGGGAGCTGTTCTGTGCAATATTAAGATTTAGTGGATTATTATCATCTACAAAATGAACTTAAAAAATGAAGAAATAATTATCCAAGTCCAGAACGGCAACCATGTGACTTGCAACCTAATTGGACATGTTGCTTGTAAATATTCAAGCTCGAATCAGCAACGAAGATGAGTTTGATGTGGAAATTGGATAGGCAAGGCTTAGTCACTAGGCGGTAAATCTTAAAGGTTGGACAACATACTAAAGCCGTTGGTATTGGAAGGTTGGGTTTATATTGAAGTTTTCGCCTACATCGAAGCTTTGGCCTTGGGATCATTGGCTTTATCACATCTTAAATTCTTGAATGATTTGCTCTTATACTTATTTTCATCCAAAGGTTTTTGAATCTTTACATCAATGTTAATAATGAAGAAGATGACTCAACATCTTTTTTAATTTAATTGTTCAATGGGACCTCTTAAAATTTGCTAATCAGTTTAAAATGCAACAAGTCATTTGATTTGGTTGTACAATGTATCATTGAGGTTAGCACTTAATATTTTCATCCCTTCAATTGTTATAAATATTATCTATGTGAAGAGTGTTTGTTAAGATTGCAACTTTTAAAACTTTTGTTTGTCTCATGATGTTTTTGGACAAGGCTAATGATTCTTGCCATTCTTTATATCATGAGTAATAGTCTTAATTTTGATGATAGTTGTTTTGTTTTATAAACTCTCAATATTACATAATCTTCATTGTAATACTCAATTTCTTATTAGTAAAGTCTATGTAATACTCAAAGGGTAATGATTATTGATTGCCATTCTTTATGTCATGAGTAATAGTCTTAATTTTGATGATAGTTGTTTTGTTTTTCAAACTCTCAATATTACATAATCTTCATTGTAATACTCAATTTCTTATTAGTAAAGTCTATTTCGTAATCTTCATTGTAATATTCAATTTTTTATTAGTAAAGTCTATTCCATATTTATAGGAATGTGAGATTTAATTTTATCAATATTATTATTAGATTGTTATTTTCAATATTCAAATATTTGAGCTAGATTTTTGTGTCTCTAGGAACTTTTTAAAATATAGTCTCTTTAATATTAGAAATTAGTTCTTTGGTATTTAAGGATTTTTTAATTTTTTTTTAATTTTATATACATTCTACATGTTTGATTATGGCTTTAGGCTTTATTTTCTCAATTTTGTTTTATGTCTCACACAGATGTAACAAATCAACAGTCTAGGATCAAGGATGAACACTCATCATCTACAACATAGACTACTAACATTTTTTATTTTTTTACTCCTTGTGCTTTCAAACCGCAATGTCATTGTAGACCTAGAGAGTTGCCTTCACTTATGGCATTCTTTCATAACTATTTGGATTTAATCTCTACAACAAATTCCACTCTCCCCTATCTCACTTGAATCAATTGGTTATGAAAGTACTTTTCACTAGAAAGTTCGGTTAGTCAAGAAGCCACCCACCCTTAAAGTATGAATTACATTGATTCTTTCTTTCTTTCCATAGTTGGATAAAGAAAAGAAACAATAAAAAAAAAATTGTTCCTTATTGTAAGAGACCCCTCCTAACATGATTGCAATCATATATAATAATTGGTATGACTTATGTTTTGATTTTTTTTAATCTTATCTCATTCTTATAGATTATTATTTCGACATGCATTTTTAAGACCATAATAGATTTTCCAACCATCATTGATTCTTATTTACATATTGTTATAATTTAAATAGCAATTTATTTCAATTAAAAGCATGAGATTTCCACAGTCCATGATATTAGAATGTTGTATATGTTTGGATTGAAACTGTGTGAGCATTTTTTCCATCAACATTTCAGATCATACTCCATGATCCATCATCAGGATGCTCTAGTTGTCTTGATTTGCAGAAAAGTTCCCTCCCATGAAGGGTATTTATTAAAAGCATGATGATGATGGATCATGGAGTATGATCTAAAACATTGATGGAAAAAATGCTCACACAGTTTCAATCCAAAAATATACAACATTCTAATTTATTTCAATGCTAAGATTTGGTAAGATTGAATCTCATATTATTGTTATATAAAATTGAACAATAAGATAGTTTAAATTTAGTTATTGTTACCTTCATTTTTTCAACATTACTGTTAAGTTTCTAACTCTTACAAAATTTTAGTGGAACATTGAGCCACCTTTGTAGATCTTTGAGAGTTTTGCAGAAACAATATCCTTAGGTATAAAAAAGGATAATGAGCCTAACCATGTTACCTTAAGTGCATCCTCCATCCTCTTAATGTTGATCAATTTTGTTGATATAAATGCCAAAAAGGGGTGGAAAGAGTGGTTAACCTTGTTTCACTCCAATTTTGTAGTTTATATTATTGATCAGTTCATTGTTGCATCTTATTTTGGAAAAAAATTCAAAAAGCCTAATCACTCCACTAGAAAACTCAAGAGGGATGCTAATTTCTTTGAATATTTTTCATATATTGGTTCTTAGAACATTGTTACAAAACATAAGGTCTCTTTTGTCCCACCATTCCTCAACAATAACTTTGAAGGTGACGAAGATCGCAATAGTAGCATGCTGATTTTTTAAAGACAACTTGCTCATTTACCCTTTTATTGTTGTCTTTAACCCAAGGGCTAAATTTATGCTCAAGTATCAAACCCTGTGATTTTTTCAAAAGAGGGCTAATCATGATGGCTCAATAAGTGGTAAGTTAATTTTGGCTTCTTGAATTGAAATTAGGAACAATCAAAATTTTAGTTCATTTTTGGTAAGTCATGCATAATAACATAGTTGAAAAATATGTTTTATATGATGTATGAGGATCAAACTTCCAAGATTTGAGATCTTAGTCCCTTTACCATTCATTCATTTATATGAGCATGCATGTCTTCATGTAGGAAAATTAGGTGGATGGCTCACTATCAATCAATATATGAACATACATTAATATAAATTTACATATAAATTGAGTGTTAGAGCCTATCCATGCATGCCCCCAAAAATTACAATTTTAGCTATGTTTTACCATGTGTTTTAGTGACTTTGTTTGAACTACCTTTTATAACCAATCTAAGATAATATTTCCCTTGATAAAAAATACGTCTAACTCCACCTTGCATTGTCCCCTGTGTGCTCACCATGCTTCAAAGTTAGTAAAAGGTCCAAAAAATTATGTGTCGAGTTCTTTGGAACATTTCCTTGAAGTTTTACAAATTGTCAAAGTTTTTGACTTTTCGATTTGTCCATCCTAGTATGTCATCTTAGCCACCTCCACTTTCTCCTTTTCTATTCGGTTATTAGGCTTTATCCTCATGAAATACTCTTCTATTTGATCCTAACAATCTAGTCCAAACCTTTGTAAAATTTGTCTAGGTGTGGATATTTTTGGCCTATCAAACCTGTTAGGTTTAGGGTCGTCATGCTAGTAATTCAAACTCCAAAAGTGTTAATGGATTAGAATATTTTTATTGTTGGAGTGTCAGACTTGGTACTCCATTCATACCACTCCCATTGCATTCTCAACCTCTGATCCTTGGTAGCTTATTGTTAAAATCAAGTCTTTCATTCACCGAGATTTTAGACTTGGTCATGCCATCATATTGCTTCTCTTCAATCCCCAAAATCCTAATAATTTCTAGTTCAAAAATTTCTAAGACTTTTGGCACTAGAGTTTAAGCATCCCCTAACTACTATACCATCTCCATTGTTCCTCTGAAACATTGAAATCCAACCATTTCCCTTAAATCCTTTGTAGCACTAGACTATTAGATTTGTCCTTCCCTTCATACCATTTATTTGAGATCCTCGAGCCCCATTCCTTGAAAGTCTATTAAAACATTTAATTCTCACTCCTATTAGACTTTTATAATTCCTTATCTCTCCATGCCCTTTACTCATCCATATTGACCTATCAGTGTTCCCCTTCTTGGAGTATCCATTCTATCTTTGCTGCTTCTTGGTATTTGTTGTCAAAATTTTCCTATCTTTTAGACACAGAATTCAGACCATCCTTAACCCAAGTACCCTTCACCTATCATCCTCAATTCCTAAATCCTACTTCAAAATTCTTGTCTTTCAAAGTTAGAGTTGCTGGAATTCCCTTCATATCAATACTTGTTCCAAGGTATGCTCAACTCCCAAACCTTGTTGATTCTTACATACTTCTTTGGAGTCAAGCTTTCACCCATCCTTCCACCTTGATAGTATTTCCTTGGTTCCTTTGAAATCTCATCGCCTGACAACGTACTATGGATTTTCCATTGGAGTTTGAGGGCCAAAATTTCCTTCAAAATGATGCTAAGTATGAGCCAAGTCAAAACCTCAATCCTTGATAGCTCAACACTCTATAAACTCCCCAGGGCTTCCATTTGGACTTCCCTCTATTGGAATGACTTCCTAATGATCCCCAACCCTTGACATCATAAACAATGGTATGATGTATGGATTCACTTCCACCTTTAAAATTCAAAAACTCTTTCATATTTTTTGCTAGCTTCTCACCAACTCACCAAAATGGCCCAAATAGCCACGTGGATGTCGAGAAAAGGTCTTGATATGCTAGAAAGGTACTAATAGTTGACAAAAACATGTTTTTATTTCTTGAGAAGGAGTACATGTGGTTTTGACATGTGTTTCAAATGTTTTCAATGGTGGATAATAGAAAATGGTTAGGGTTTCATTTATTGTTTGACTTGGTCTTGCACAAACCACAAAACACATAGAAACCATTTTTTTCCTAGAAAGCACAAATTTGAAAGAGAATGACTCCATGGACATGCCAAATTTATTCTAGTGGATCAAATCTTGCAAGAAATATATTTTCATGCTAGCTTGAGTAATTTTCTTGATAAATTTTGTATATTTTCCCATCATTCTACACATGTATTTGGGCACGATTGGTGAATATATTGACAATAGATCTTCATGACATAATGTTGATGATTGATGGCATGTTCTTTAACACCAAGATAAAAATTTTGTGACTTGAGGATGTGGTGTATGATGTTAATGAAATGATTTTCTCTTGTGTGCTCTATTAGTCATTTTTTTTGTTCCCTAATCATCGATCTATGTAAGAACATTTAGTTTTCGTTATAAAGGGTTGGTTTTTTACATTTGTATGAGAAGAGCTTGTTTGGTTTGAGTTATATTTTATGTGTAACTTGTGTTTATTATTGCAACTTAGATTTTTGGTTTTCTTAGAAATTGTAATGGCAATCTAAACAATTTTAAAAAAAATCAATATAAGACAACTTTCATCTTTTTTTTTTTGCAATCTTCCTCTATTAATTTAATAAAGTTTTAGGGGATTCAAGGAAACCTTAAATACACATTTGTTGTATTTTATATTAGAATCTTGTTAGTTTTCATCCAAGGGATGTAGTAAAAGCTTTTATTTTGTGCATATGTATGTCATATAAGAATCTTTCAAAATTTTGTGAGACTTTGAAATAGTTCACAAATTATTAATTAGAGATTGCATTATTGAGGTTAAGGGAATCTAAGGGTTTGTGCTTTCCAAGAAAAAACCAAGTAAATCATACTCATTTGGAAATTCAGGGTTTGCACTATTATTAGGGTTTCATTTAAGGTCAACTTTGTGTTGCAACATTAGGCAATGGTCCAATAGTTGAAGGCTGAGCACCCATACATTTACAAATCATGAAAAATATTTTGAACCAATTTTTTTTTTTTCATTATGTATTGTCCATTGCTATAATTTTTTGTTGTAATTATTGAGCTCTTGTGACCATTAAGAACATTAGAGGATTGTTGCATAATTTATTTCATTGGGTTAATGATTTTGTAACTATCATTGAATATATCTAAAGGGATTTGTGAGCAAGGTTCATCCTATGTTGCATTAATTAACCTAGTTACTAAAAGTAAGAGATTTGCAATATCAATGAGTAGAAACCCTCAACAAAGAACAACATTATATACTAAATATAGTCATATTTGTGTAAGAGTTTGTATAAGTTTTGTAAATTATTTGATTCTTTGAAATATCTCTTGGATTACCCTCCCAAGCTCATTAGGGCTCAAAGTGTAGAATAGTTTTATAATCCTCTTGTTCATTGAACTTTTTCAATCCATAAACTAAGTATAGGTGTCTTCTATGAGTGCTAAATTCTAGTCACATTACTCATATCTTGGTAAAAACCTTAGGGTTAGGGGTTAATAAAAAAATAACCCCAACAAATTGGGAACTCTACTAGGGAAATGGTTACTAGATCCTTAGGTCATTCATCAAGTGTTCAAGAGTTTGATTCAAAAAATATTGTCGTATCCAATTTTGTGTTGTCCTTTTCCTTGTCCCTAGAAAGAGTGGCGACTCTATTTTTTTAAGATATAAGATTATATTGAGTATTTTCATCAAGGATAGAGGGAGAGTGTTTTTATATGTAAGCCTAATTCGATACTATCTTGAAAACTTTGATAATTCTTATTTGGTCCTTTGAATCTTTAGTTTCTAGAAAAGTATTTGTAATGTATAATGTCAAGTGGGAGAAGGTTAGGATTAAGATGATATTTACCTTTCAATCTTATGTATATTTTATGTACATCCAAGACTCTTGGAAATTGTCCTTGGGAAACTCGGGTGTACTTACAAAAACTGATAATTTAGATTCCCTTAGAATGTTTTTATTGGTCATTATATACATTCATGATGAAGGTGGAGTTTGCAATGGTAGTTATGAATCTATTTTGAGTAAATTTCTCAACTTGGGCATGATAATTGAGTAGCAGAGCATCTTGTATGATGTTGGTGGGTTCTATATGATTTGGGTGATATTTTCAAATTCCTACAATGGGATATGGGCCATTATGGATGATTTACAAGTCAATTTTTTTATTATCTATTATTGATATGGATGTTGTTTTTCTATTCATAGCTCATTGGTAGTTAGTTTTATTATTCTAAAAAGACCCTATTCATTTTGGATGTAAGAGTTTTTTGTATTTTACCATGGTTTGATGGTAGAGAATTTTGGAAAACAATGTGTGATATTGATAGTCATTTATCATTTCTCTACATATTAGAGGCACGAGATAGTACTTTCATAAGTTTATTGTATAGGCACATAGGTGATTTCAAAGTTTTTTTAAGTAAATAAAGTGTTAGTGTGTTGAATGTATCTCTTTGGTGAAGGTTAATACATAATTTTCTTTATCATGTAATTTTTTTCTCAAAAGGGTTTCTCCATTTAAATTTTATATTTATATGACTTACTAATTTTATTCTTATTTCTAATTTTATGTAATCACATGGTAATCCTTAGATAATCATTATGTTTTAGATTTTCATAAACTTGTAAGAGATTTTACTATAGCAATTTCACCTTTTTCTCAACACTAACATAACTACACTTTTTTTCAAGGATCCATATCCATACCCACCTAAGATACACTTATGGGAGAATTGTTGCATTATTTATTTCTTACGTTTAGTTATTTAATTTATTGTATATTATGTACCTAGGATAAGCCTATTTAAATTGGTTTTATTTTCTTTGTTAATATAATAATATGAGTAAACATTGATTTGAGGTAGTCAAGTGCCACTATTACTTCGTCAATCCTTGATTGATGATAGTTAAGTGTCACCTATATCGAGTCAAGAGAATTCCTGTCTTATATTAGGTTAACTCACTTCTTGATTGGGAGTGTGAGAGTTAACTCGTGAAATCTTGGACATGTCACTTCCTTATGTAATGTATCCAAGAAGCTTATATATTTGTACTTCATCTATCCATTTGGTAGTTGAGATAATTATTGTAGTCCTCTATTTTATATAATCATTCCATATTGTTGTTATAACTTTATTTTATCATCTAAATCCAGGCTTGTGTTGTTTGTATTGACTTATACTATGCAAAATTACTGTTAGATCCACATGTCACATGGAATTTCCATGCATGCCCTAATACACTCTAAAATCTAAGACACGACATGTACCACTTGATAGTATGAACTAACCATATCTTTCTATGCAATATAGGCACCATGGTTCACCTAAAAATTAAATATGATAATATTCTAACATCAACATACCTTTTGGGTGGAAGTCTTACCATTATTTTTTCGAGTTCATAGATTACCCATCTAATGTTTTAATTTTTGAGGAAGTCATCTTGACCTTGCATTTCAATGTTCTATATTAATTAATTATCTCATCCTCACATGGGAAATAAAACATCTGAATATGAGGTGACCTTAATGTCCATGTGTCAACTATATTATAAAGCGTGTAAGAATTTGTAAGATCATATCACATCATTATGATGTTTAAGAGCATCTTATGACATTTTAAGATGTGGGATTCACATTTGATAAATTCTATGATTTGTAGGAGCATTATTATAGGGGATTTACATTGCAATATTGACCAACATTATGATAGTCATAAAAAGTATCTTGGAATGGAGAAAAAATAAATTGGGCTCCTAAGTTGGTTGGTCAAATATGATAAGTTGTGATAAAAATGACAAATTCAAGAGAACATTCTACAAACAACTTGAAGATAAAACTCTAAATGAGGAATGGAAATTTGTACCATGAGGATTTGGGAACCATACCTCCTATGTGTTGTTGCAAAGTGGACACTCAAGGTAAGATAAATGAAGAGATAAGAAATTATGGTGATGTACAAGATAAAATCGAGGATTAATATGCAAGGATAAGTATCAATAACAGGGAATGTAGTCACCTAGAAGAAGACCATAAAGTTGTTCTAAGGTATGAGAGATATAATGAAAACACTTTGGAAGTAAGAATTCAAAAAAGAGGAACACAAATGGTGATGAGCCTAATTAATAGCTAGTTTTCTCTTGTTTATTACATATATTTTAAACACTTTAAGTTG
>CM021104.1:549816187-549950237 GCA_007115665.2 Sequoiadendron giganteum | reverse complement strand
TAGATCCAAAGAGTCACAACTATTGTATGTGGAGGCAGTGAGACACTTGGGGAAGATTTCTCCCTTCAACACATGAAGCTTTAGAGGATACTGGTGATCATAGTGAATAGAGCAAGGGTATTCATAAAGAAGAATCATCCCTAACACCAATATCCATGTTAGATATAGAGGAGACTTCCCATACATAAATCATCACCATGGGTGATGTTGCAGTGGAAGACCGACCAGAGCATGTAACCTTTCAGTTCCCCATTGCCAACTAGGAGAGAGAAACTACAGTAAAGAACATGTAACTCCTTCAACATTACTTGTCTTCTATGGGTTAGTAACAGATACACTCCTATTTGAGTTTGATGTGCTATGCAAAATTTATGATTATACTACAGATGCACATATGCTCAAACTGTTTCTAGCAACCCTGAAGGATGTTGCTTTGAGATGGTTCATGGGTTCAAGAAGAGATGTTCCTAATTGGAATTCTATGGAGACAAAGTTCCTAGAGAAGTTCCAAGACTACTATAGAGGAATTGACAAAAAGAGAGATGCCATCTTTAGGATGTCACAAAAGAAGGATGAATCTCTAGAAGACTATATGGAAAGGCTTTAGTTTTTCCTTAAGAAATCCCACCAGAACAAACTCTCAAATGAGTCTTTAAAATTTATATTCTTAAGGGGGATTAATGAGGATTGCATGGATGTACTTAAACTCATCAGGGAAAGAGATATCTCTCAAGCACCATTTAAGGAGATTCACAAAGCATGCAAGAATTACTCAAGGCCTTTTGCCATCATCAAACCATCCAATGGAGTCTTTAGAGTTGAATTGAGTAATCTTCTATCCAATATAAAGGAGGATATTATTATCCATCTAGCTACACATCTAGATACCCTCCACATCAAAAAGAAGTAAGAGGAGGCAATAGCAACTCTTACAAAATACTACCCACATTGTAGACAAAGAAGGACTAACTGCAAATACAAGAAGGTGGAAAGTATCTCTGAGGGGACATTAGAATTTCATGCATTGGAAGGAGAAGATGGAAAAGTATTCTACATAACTCAAAGGAAACCATGGTATCCAAGACAAGGTATGCCCAAAGATCCTTTGAATGATAACATGTCATTTTTTGGTAACAATTCAAATCTTCCTAATTGGAATCCTCAATCTTGGGCCAATATGAAAAACCCAATATTGGCCCAAGATTGAGGATTCCAAGGATCTAACTATAACTCCCAATGAACACCCAAAAAAATCCAATGGCAACCCTAGTGGAAAAGAGGCCAACAATGGAAAAACCAAAACATGAATTACCAGCGACCACAACATCCCTTGCAACCACAATATCAAGCCATTATGCCAAACCTGACAAATACAACACCACAGCTACCTAGAGCACCTCAACTACTAGCCCAACCTACACCTAACCCCAATAACAAGCCTATTCAACAGGCCTATACTAATGAAGTTGTTCAATACCCTACTTATGGGGTAGAGGTGACTAATGTCGATCTCATATAAGGGAAGACTTTGATTGGGCCTTCATCTCCTCAAATTACTGAATTGATTGATGAGGAACCCCTAGCAGAGAACTTGAACAATCAACTTACGGAGCCTGAGTCAAATTAGGTTAAGCAAACCAATCCAAGTCCAGAGACTCCATTCCCTGAAAGGTTAGCAGTTCAAAGACATCAAACACAAGTTGAAACAGACCTATTGGGACAACTTAAAGATGTTTGTATCAAAATACCCCTTATCCAAGCCATTAAGGAGGTTCCTATCTACAACAAAATAGTGAGAGAACTTTTCCTTAAAAATCCAGGAAAGAAGAGGAAAGATCCTCAAATAGTACAAGTCCTAGGTCAACTTGCAAACATTATGTTGGGAAACATAACTGTTCTCGAGTATGCAAAACTTGGAAGTCTTGTGGTGGATGTGTAGTGTTTTAAAATTGAACCCCTTGCAATTTCACCTACATTTTTGTATCCACTTTAGTTTCCACTCCCTTAGTATTTGTGTAGGCTATATTTAGCCCTTGCATCAACCTTTCCCCCTCTTAGGATGCTTAGGACCCATTTTCAACAACTACCTTTGTGCGTCAGCTTTGCATCAAACCTTGTGTTTCCTCATTCCCACTATTTGTTAGCGCGATTTGTCTAGACACTAGCACGTTGTGTGGATGTCCACGTGTTGTGCTAGCATCCTACTATATTTTGACATTCAAATGCCTATTTTTGAGCATGTTTCTACTTGTTGCCTACCTTTCTTAGTCGTAACAACTTGAGATGCCTTGTAACAACTCAAGAACATTATTTTCCCTCAGATTCTCTTTTAAATCCATCTCTTTCATTATATTGCTCTTTGGGTCTATTTCTCTCTCTTAGTCTCTCCTCTCCTCTCTTGGACACTCTCTCACTAGTAGAATTTAGCAAATAAATGAGTACATGACTAAAACTAGTCACAACAAATAAAAATGACTAAATTCTACTAATTTTTTGCAACTTAGCTATAAATGAGTAAATAAATGATTAATTTGGCCATTGAATAAAAATTATTTAGTCACACAAATAAAAATGACTAAATAGTTAGTCATTTATTTAGTCACAATCCATTTAAATAGATCATTTAAAAAATCAAGAATCAATAGCCCGCCAAAATACTCTAAAACTTTAATAAACATACTCTAATTTTTTTGTCAAAATCTTATTTTCAAGCGTAGCCCACCAAAATGGAGTTTTCATTTTAATAAACATACTTTAAAACCTTCGTTGAAACCTTATTTTCAGGCGTAGTCCACCAAAATAGAGAAGTGTTTCAGTAAAGAATGACAAAGAATGGTAAGGAGATGTGCCTGACAAGAGGCATATGATTCATTATTGTGTATCTCATTCCTACTTTGCTCAACAAGGGTTACATTGTTCGTGCTACTATTTGTAATCTAGGTATTTAATTGACATATATTTTCATAATTTCAAATTCCTTCAGATGCTTTTGAAGTATCAATGTATCCTATATAGGGTTTAGAATGATTTCTTTTAATTTTAAAAAATAAATAAATGATGTATTTGCCTATGATTAGATAATGTGGAGAAGATAGGGTATCTATGGGATCTGCCTATGATTAGATAACTAATTTAAAATGTATTTTCCTTCTATGACAAATGGAATTTTCCTAGCAATCCCTCTTCTCTAATATGTACAAATTTAATTTTTTATTTACTTTTGGGAAGTTAAATCTTTATTTTATTATGACTTGCAGTTGATGATTCAAAATAAGGGATTGGATTGTCACGATTTATTCCACCTTCTCAATGAATAGTAAAATGTGTATTCATCACTTCAATAGGGCCAGGTTGTTATTCACTTGGAGTGGGTGCATTCACTGAGCTAGACCCATTTTATCCACTTGGAGATGGTCGAGGACTCAGGAGAAATTCACAATCTTGGAACAAAGGTATCATATCATCAAATATAAACCATATGATAATTATGGATGCATGGAACAATATTTGTTATTCCGACTTGCTTTCTCTTGAAACATGCAGTATCAAACCTCCTTTTTGTAGAATCTCCTGTTGGAGTAGGATGGTCTTAATCAAACACTACTTTAGATTATAACCATGGTGATAAATCCACATGTGATTATTGAATAAATTTTTATTACTTCTGTGTCTTACACTTTAAACTAAACTTATAGCTTGAATATTTTCTAATACATCTATGGACATGCTCACATTTTTTTCAAATTAGATTAAAAAGTTTCCCAAGTATGCATTCAGAGATCTATTTTTAGCTGGAGAAAGCTATGTAGGTTAAACATCCACTCAACATCTTTTCAAAAATCTCATTGGGAATTTTTTGTTTCTCTTATCATGATTATTTTGGTCATGGAATACAGGCCATTATATACCACAGTTAGCAACTAAGGTGATAGAATACAATAATGGATAGACAAGCTATAAATTCAACCTTAAGGGGGTATTTGTGAGTATTTTCCCAAGATTTTTTTATTATTAGATTTTTTAATTATGTATTCTTTGAAATAGACGTAATTGTAAATTTAGTTGAAATTTCTATGTGGTCTCATTATTAGTTGAGAGCATAACATAATTTATATTGAATAAAAATTATATATTGAGACTTAGATTTTTTGTTTTATGGTAAAAATTCAATCATTTATCACTTATACTTATTAAGACTATGCTCTTTATTGTCACTTATAACTAGTTTCTACATCTCCCTCTTAGCTCTTTGAAGTGTATATCCATAGCCAACAGTTACATTCTCCTTGCATCGTCACTTTTAATTGTTGTCATTTGTTAAAATGAATACCCTTGATTAGGAATGCTCTCCTAAGCAAACTATCCTATGAAATAAAGCTGCATTTATTGTAAGAGCATTGTATTTTATCCATATTGTCCCTCAAGATGCAAAATCCATTATCATTACAAAGATCTACTAAATCTGCCCCGACTCACTATCCTCTTTGGCATTGTATTCATTACTCCAATTGCTAGGGTTTTGCATGTGACATCTTTAATATCTTCATGATAGTGGCTTTTAAATAGATCTCAGTATTTGCTTTAATATTTATCATGGTAACCCTTGAGTTCCATAATCCACCTTCAATCTCTTCTAAGAACGTTGTCTTAAGCTAGACTACATAGTATGCATATAAAGCAAGTCCTTCATACCTTCCATTGTTCCAAACCACCACTCACTACCTTGCTTAAAATGTTGCCTCCATAAGCACAATATCATGCTTTAAAATCATGGTTGTCAGTGATTGACCATTAAGGTCACTACTTACATCAAGATACAATGAGATTTTTCTCTTCAAACTCAAGGCATTATGCAAGATAACATTATGAATTGTTTGGTGTGTAGGGTTTGATTTTTTTTGCACATTTACTGCTTTGCTAACTTCCTTTAAGACTAGATATTGCACCCTCAGTTGAAATCTCAAATAGCTCATTCACTGTCACTTGAAGATTCCTTTCATGAGCATCCTTCTATAAAATCAAACTATGCCCTATATATATATATATTTCATGAGACTACAACTTCTATGATATTATTATGCATTGACCAATGCTATGCCTGTCCTACTACAATCCCACTTCCTCACAAATGATTACAATCCAAATTCCTATATATATTTACTCCTCCTCACTACTACATAACCAAGCTCTTATACTTCCCTTATTACCTATAGAGATTTGATATAGTCTACTTGCTTCACCTGATGATTATGTTGTTAATGTGCCTCTCCAGGAAAACTACACTTTCAATATTAGATAATGAACTATGGGAAAGTAGTTGCATTACCCCTTATTCTCTTCACTGTCAAAGAACAAACAAGATAAGCATAAGAATTAAGGTAATGCCTCCAAGTTCAGGCCTACTTCCTTTCCATTTGCATCTTCACTTGTTGCATCTTTTATTTTAGGTCAATCATTTTTCTTCAAGTTGTTGTTGTCTCCTTTTGTATACTTTTCCATGATCTTGACAATGCCTTTGCTATGCCTCAAAGAATTGTCACTCTCATTCTTGATTGTACCCTCCTCATTGGTTTTCATCAAAACCTTGTAGCTTTCATACTATATTTAATATTGCTCCTTCATGGTGAACACTATCTTCAATGTCAAATCATCATCATACATTGGGCTATGGCAATAAAAAGGTCAATGAACCTATTGTCTCAAACCTCTAACTCTTTGATATTTTCTATCACGAAACTCCATTCATCTATGAGGGCTATCACATATAACATCTCTTCCCATTAAGGTGAAGAAAGTTGTCTCAAAACACAATCTATCACAGTCATAGAGTTTTTTAGTTGTCCCTTTTGTAAAAATATCTTCATCTCTGCTTTTATCTTTGGATCTCTATTGTTAACACTCCTTCACTAACTCTTCATGGACAAAATCAAGTTAAATATATCAATTGGAGAAACCTACATGAGTTTTCCCTCATCTCACTTGAATGATTGTTATAATCATTCATTCTATTGCTATAAAATGAGCCTCTTTCCTTTCAAAGAAATGAATTCATGATTCACACTCCAATCCCTTCCATATTTGCACGTGTGTAGACTCTTGAATATCTGATTTTTTAACATTTCACATAGACCTAATAGGCGAGGATTCTTTTGAGTGAGTGACCCCTTCTAAGCTCTTAACTCGAGGACTATTGTCCTATTGCATATTCCTTTTTGAGGTATCATCCTAACTGTCCTATTACACACATTTCTCTCATTGAAAGACTATCCCATCACCTACATTCCTTTTGCTTCCCTCTTCTATCATGCAACCTCTTGCATTACTTGCCCCTTGGTCTTGACAATTATTGTATTTAGATTGTCTTTCATAGATTTCCTATTGCATGTAAAACAATCCTCCTTCTCACCGTGAGCATTTGCATGAAGTAATCATTCTTGGAGTGTCATCTTCTCTTCTCGTTGTAATATCCTACAAGATACACATTAAATATTTTGACCACTCGTGTCATCTTCCCTTGGTATGATGCATTAAAGAGGGATTTTTTCAATGGGACGGTTCAAAAGAACGTTGCAAAACTTGCATGTTCACTCACACAACTAGGTATCCATCTTTCCAGGGAATTCAACAACATTAAACAAAAAAAAATTGTACAGAGTCTTATAGGCATGCTGATGGTTATAGTTGTGAGTATTCACATGGTATTTTGAAGTTTGGTTGCACCCTGGTCAATATTGAATATCATTGTACAAAGATGAATCCAAATAAATAATTGTGCACCCACCTTAAGTTGTTGCTTATTGGATGTAAATTTAACTAAATCCTATTATCCCAAGTTCATCATCTTTCATGTTAAAGATGTTTGATGATACAACATTTGACAAACACAGTTTATCTTTTGCTTTAGCAATTTTAGATATTGTGTTGATATATATGTGATGTCATAAGATTGGCCATGAACATGCAATAAACAAGCTATTATTGAAATGAGTTCTCATCATTTATGTTATGACTTGTCTACTTAGAAGCTAGTATTGCTAGCCTTTCAAGAACCTATGTATGATTTAGCCTTACTATCACCATGATTGTTTATTAGAATATCTTGCATGATAGTTTTAATAGGAATAGGGGTACTCAGAGGTTCAAGACAATGGGAATAGACAAAAGAATGAAGAGCTAGCCAAGAGATAGTGAATGGTTTGGTTGCATGATTAAAAGACCACAAGAAGGATAACATTAAGAGAGCAACTATATTGATGACAAATGGTCTTTCATTTGATACCAATGATTAGAAAAAGGTGATGCCACTAAGTTATTTGAGTTAAAAAAGTCATGATGTCATTCTCTAAGTATTCAATCTCGGAAATGGTAATGAGATTTTCTAGCAACTTGTGGGGCATTTGCGAAGGTACTTGACTCTGGAAGTCTAGAAACTGAATTTGATTGGTAATTGACTATTTTTTTTTTAATGTGAACCAAAATGGGCCTTTGTAAACTGAGGGACTACTTGATTTTTCAAGAGTACACCTACCTAACATTACAATTGCTATTATATAAGATGTTTTAGATGCAAAATTTATAGATTATATAGATTTTGATGAGTATGAATATGTCATTTTAGATGACAGTGATAGTTACAAAAAAATGAAACAACACCACCATATCAATGAATATTGAGGATGTAGATGCAAAAGGTTGGATGTATATTTTGGTTGGCCAACTTCATCAAGTAAGACTTTGATAATCAGGTTTCTTTCTAAGCTAATTGGAAATACATTGCATGAATATAATTTTTTTTTATGGAATAGATACTTCAAAATTGCTTGGTTGTTTTGAGAAATATGATGCTTTTCACTATTGGAATGATACTTGTTTACAGAGTCAGAGGTATTTACGAGAACTATATGCTACATGTTTTGTGGCTCTTGAAATAGTATTAACAATAGAACATAGTAAATTTGTCATAAAGGATTGGCTTGATAGGTGGGAAACATTTCAAAATTTTAGTATTTTAAAAGTTTATCAACTGTAGGGACACTGAAGCTGCTATACATGTTTTCCAAGCTACACTTTCTATGGATTCTAATTTCTAATCATGAGGATATTATTGACCTATATAATAGAGCTTGTGGTCAATCATATTGAATATTATGTTAGGGAAGTTCAACCTTCAGTTCATCTTATGAACTATCATTCTGCTCAAAATTTGAGAGGAACAATTGGTGCCTATTCTAAATGTAAACCTCCTGAATGTGAGTAGGATCAAGTCTTTGCTTTGTCGATTTCACTCTAATATGGTTGATAGTTCCCAACAAGTCCTTACATTCGAAAGATTGAGAGTCGAAAACAAAATGACAGATTATCAAACACCAAGCTATTTAAAAATAACAATCAAGAGCTCATAATGTATCATGTGCAGGGCTACTATGGAAAAGTGCAACTAACAACTTTGAAGTCATTGAGGGCGGATGACCAAGATAAATGAAAAGATGCCGCTATAACCTGATAATAGTGTTATGGGGGGTTTTCTTGGTGACTGTATAATTCACTACAATATCAAACTAATAGAGCATTAGTGGTTGTTTCTATGAATGCTCCTCCTATACTTGCTCAAACATGAACAAACACGTGATCAATAGTCAAGAAACAAGTAAAGACAAATCATTCCATATGAAATTAATTTGAACATAAGAACATGAAAACAAAGTAAAATATCAAATACAATACTAATGAAATACTATTCTAAATGCTCAAACAAAAATCCCATAGGGGGATTAGTGCTCCTTTGATGTGGAATGAAGCCATTTCCTAACCCCTTGATAAGCTTGGTGATGAATGTGATGAACAAGTATGAAAATGGCTATAATTTTGCTAAAGTGGATGAAAATATGAAATGCTATGTACTCAAATGGCTATAGTGATTATGCTCTTAGTTGTTGTATCTATATTGTGCAAATGATGCCTCTATTTATAGAAGCCAAGGATGGAAGAATGAAGGAGATTGATGAATGTGGGATTAAATAATAGACCAATAGAATAATGCCACTTGTCAACATGCTAATGAATCTTGGGGAGATGTGCTCACACATGTGTGAGAATATTTTGGGAGATGTGATGTATAAGAAGAATAAATGTCAAGGTGGCTTGTGTAAGGGAATGTGTAAGATTCCATTTAAAGCCAAGGTGGCTTGTGTAAGAGGAGGTGTAAGACCCATTTAAAGCCAAGGGGGCTTGTGTAAGAGAAGAACATGTAAGAGCTTTTAATGCCAAGGTGGATCCAAAGAGGACAAAGTCCTTTAGGAGGGAAAATTCAAATGGGTGGAATATTCCAAGAATATGCCACTTTTTTGAATAATAAGGTAATTAGTAAATCAAATAAATTGATTTACATGTGCAACTTGACCAAGGTTGACTTACCTTAGGGTGGAGTCAAAAGCTAGAGGAATGGGGGATTAGTGTTAGGAGCTAATTAATTTAGGATTAATTAACTTAGGTGAGATTAGTTGATTTGTGACACTTGATTTAAATGTTTGGGTTTATTTAAATCAAATGAGAGGATATTAGAACTTTTAGGATTTTAATTAAATAAAATTGATTTATTTAATTAAAAAGAAGAACATTAGGATTTAATTAAATAAACTTGATTTATTTAATTAAAAGGACATAAGGATTTAATTAAATAAAATTAATTTATTAAATTAACATGATGATGAAATAATCTGACAAAGTTCATTATTAGGTTTAAGGAGAATTAATTAAATAAAGATTATTCAATTAATTGATTAGTGTGGAAATGATTAAGGAAAAATTTGTGTTAGTAGATCAGCATCAAGTGCACGATATCGATCAGGATATTTTGAGTGTCTACATTTTGCCCCTCTTTGAAGCAATGTACCTGCTGTGTTGGTTCAAAGAATAACTTTGGCGAGGTCAAAAAGTCAAAAAAAATTCTAATTTTTCATATGCCCCACTATTGCCCCAACAAGAAGAATTACGCTAGTATATTGCCCCCTCGAGAGATCAGATGAAAATTTGGATTTTTTGGGGGATTTCTCTAAAAAAGGTGACAAGTTGCCCGAAGGAATCAAAAAGGCTCTAGGATGCTAAAAATATGCCAAAATGCTGAAAAAAGATGTAGAATGAGCCCAAGTCAAGGATAAACAATGACAAGGGAGCAAAACCCTAGTTTTACGGTTAAATCAGGGCACAAAACCCTAATTTTCATGCTTAAATAGGCTTGGAGGGGTCACTTTCCATTCATTTGTGCATTCACACCTTAGAAATTCTAGTCTTTTGAGCTCTGAACCTTCTGGGAGATGGCGCAATGAGTGCTTCCCCAACACATCTCCAAGCGAGTTCGAGTGTTCCAGAGACCTCCAGACGCAGGACCACCGATATGTGACCTAAACCTGACTTTGAATTTTGACTTTTTAAAGCATTTATTACATGTCAAAGAGTTGAAGTCCACAACGTCACTATATAGCAATGCACAAACACTCAGTTGACAACGTTAGAAGGTCAAACAATGTCGCTAGTGTAAATGGCGATGTTGATCGTGATTTGACATTAGGGTTTTTATTTTCAAATAGTGACGTGTTTGTTAAAAGCGACACTCGAGTCGATTTGGGTTTAGGGTTTGCTGGTCAAATAATGATACTTATGCAAAGAGCGATGCTTGAACCAATTTGGAATTTTCAAAGGGTCCAACATCGCTATTTGGAGTTTTTCAAATGGTGACGCTTTTGCAAACAACGATGCATTTGTTGTTCTAGGGCCGAAAACTCCAAACGGGGTCAGATCTTTTTTACAAATTTTGACATTGTGCGCCTCATGGGTATAGGAGGTGATTCATCCTGTGTTTTTATGCGAGCATCGCCCCTCGGTCCTAAGTGAGTTGGGAAACCTACATGAGTTACTATAGGAGCAATTTGGGGGAGATTGGCCTCTGGTATATAGTGTATATGCCTATTATTCACACCCACCTTGCAATGATGACCGCATTATGCAAGAGATGACACAACGAGACCTCATCATTTCACCTTCTGACTGGCGAGGCAACCGTGACCCTTGAGGATGCATGGCGGATCCTACGGTTGCCGATTCATGGCGCTCACATGATTTATGACATAGATGTCGGCATCGATGCATGCCATGATGTCATGGGATATGAGGACCTTATATTGATCAAGGTTCAGATTGATTTGGAGGTTTACAGAGGTCGGGTGCCACAATTTAGGTTGATTGTTGCTGCCATTGTGTCTGGGTTAGTGGCTCTAGATCGACGGCGCATATTTTTAGTACAAGATGGGGTTTTTCCTGGGAGAGCATGCCGAGGTAGAGGACTTTGTTTCCGTGGGGGCTAGTGATGTTGGCATCATTATACCATGATCTATGTGATTTTTCTTACTGTGATGGTTGGACGATTGGCACCAAAGTGACACTATTGCAACTTTGGACCTGGGAGCATATTGTCATGCTCCGTCCGATAGTCACCTTGGTTGACACAGAGCCTGATGATCCTGTGGTCTGGAGATATGGGGGTGGGATTACCCTACGGCATATAGGTCAGCTTGGTCTTCCCTACTGGCACCACACTATTGATGATCTTACAGTTTTTACCTAGCGGTTGTGGCTACAAATACCTGCCTAGTATGATGATGTACAACTGTTGTTTTATGCTTGTTAGACCCAATTGATATAGGGGCAAGAGCATACCATCATAGAGTGGTATCTCCCAGACAAGGTGGCTCGTCAGTTCAAAGAGGTCTAGGACAAATCGACTAATAGATATACTATTTTTTTTGCGAGATGAATCCAAGAGATTGCATGGGGGTAGACGATCCTAGCGGCCGAGGCAGTGGATTCCTTCAGACAGTTGGTTGCTAGGCCATGGGCCCAATGGTCAAGGACCGACAGATCCATGGGTCACACAAGCTTATGTAGAGTGGTTTAGACCTCCACTATGGCTAACAGATCCAACAAAAGCACTTCCACGGGGGAGGCCCAGGGGTAGGACTACTCAGAGAGAATAGGTAGGGGCAGGTGGGAAGGATCCAAGGGCACCACCCAAAGATGGGCAACCTCCACACCAACCTCCCCAGTAGCCACATTAGCCATAGGATCCTCAAGTTCAACAACTCTAGGCACAAGTGCAGGGTCTACAGGCACAACTGCATGCCATGACAAGTGAGCGGGACCAAGCTCGCCAACAGGTACAGGCTGTGATTTTAGAGAGGGATCATGGCAGACAACAGGTTCAGGCCCTCACCATTGAGAGAGATCATGAGTGGCAACAACGAGGCTATAGAGCTATAGTTAGCTCAGGAGATTGGTCAAAGAAAACAGTTGGAGACCATGGCCAACACGTCTCAGGGGAGGACAATACCTACGTGGATGTAGCGCAAGGTAGTGAGGGAGGCTAAGTATTACAGGCTCCACTACCGTTAGGCCATTCTTGTAGCCCTTAGACAACTTGACTATTCATAGCAAACAGGGCTTTGACAGGCAGAGGATTCACTAGAGAGGCAAGCAGGCGAGGGGAGCAACCATCAGGGCTAGCAATTTTGACATACCCTCACAGACTTTGTTTTTGATAGCCCTGTGGGCTTTGTATCATGGTTGATGTATATACACTTGAGCTATATTTTGTATCATGATAGTTGTGATTTTTTTACATATATATGATATGAGTTTGATTAATTCATGATGCAATGTATCTATGCCTCATGTATGGATGCATTTGATGTTTTACATATATGCGATGTGATTCTATATGGATGTGTTGTATTTTATTTTCATATTATGTGATGGATGATTATGATATGCAGACATTTTATGAATACAAATGTTATGGATGCATTTCTTTTTTTTATATTTTCTATGCATTTTTACGATGATGTATGCAGTATGGGTGTATGGATGCAAATAATTTCTAAGATTCTTAGAATAAAAAATATTTACTATGTCCTAAATGATAATTCAAAATGGATGATGTGGTATGTCATGATTATGAGATGTATGCAATCTTATGATATGCTATGATATGGTGGATGCATTTCCTTTGTATATTTTATGTGATGATGTATGGATATATGGATTTGAATGCAAATGATGTGTTTTTTAAGATGCTTAGAATAACTAATCTATATTATCCTAAAAAACTTAAATGATTATGAAATGGATGATGTGATATGTTATGAGATGTATGTGATGTTATGATATGCAACTATCATGGATGTATTTACCTTTTGCAAATCATGTGGATGCGATGTTTTTGTATCTTTTTCATGTACGTTTTATGATGACGATGTATGGATATATGGATGCGAGTGTTTATGACATGCAAATGATTTCTAAGATACTCAGAATAAAAAATCTATATTATTCTTCGTAACTTAAACGATAATGTAAAATGTAATGATGTGATATGAAATGACTATGATATGCAATGATTTATGATTTGCAATGATATGAATGTAATGATGTGAATACTTATGATGTGAATGTAATGAATTATGATTTGCAATGATTTCTAAGATACTTAGAATAAAAAATCTATATTATTCTTCGTAACTTAAAATGATTATGAAAAATGTAATGATTATGCGAATGAATGTTTTATGCCTTAAATATGAGATGTATGCATGTTGATGATTTATGGATGTAGGATGAATGCATTAGTGATGTTTTGGTTGGCTGTCATGATACCATGTTAGCATGAAGATATGAAACAAGAAATAAGATGATGAGAAGAGGATCCAACAAGTCTATGATTTGCTGAGACTTTATTAGAGATGACGATGAGAGATGATGATGTTTTGCTTATCAGAGATTAGGGAAGTAAAGAAATTTCTTTCCTTATTTTTGATAACAAACATAGATACGATGCATCAAGGTATAAAGAACCAAGATGGTGTTTTACCTAGTGTGATGGACTTTGACTCGACAATTAGATATGAGTATTCTTGTTCACACCTAACATATAGAAACCCTACTAAGGTGTACTTTAGAAATTTCAAACATCTCAGACCAAAACACAGAGAGGCCAAAACCTAGCAATGCAATAGTCAACAAGGTGTTCAAAACATCTTCCATACACACCTAATAAAGAAAGTATTCGCCAAGGTTATATTACAAAATATCCAACAAACACAACAGACCAAAGATAATGATCAATTCCCCATCATCGAGAGGTCATTGGAGTGAGTGCAATAAGATAAATCAATAGAAAAGATCAAGTAAACAAACAAGCTAATGTTCTTCATGCCACTAGTCAAGACTAAACTACGGTGATGCGTGATGTTGATGTCCATTGTAGGAAGGATGCATCCTACGACATGATGTTATCAGATGATTTTGGAGTTAACTGGATGATAGACTATTGATGCGAGAGTTGACCAACTTGCTTACCTACTGACCTAGACTTATGACCATAACATTGAAGAACACACTTTTGACTGCTAAGATTTCTTCTAATTGTTTTTCCAAAGGGTGAAAGCGATGATTGATTTATTATGAGTGGATGTTTATTGTAGGTGAAAGCGAAATGGAATGGATGCACTTTTTTGGGTTTTTTGAATGTTTTTGGTATTTTAAAATGTTTTGAGGTTGTTTTTTGGGATATTCGAGATGTTTTACAAATATTTTGGCTTTTTTTAATTTTTTAATGTTTTTGTATTTTTTGAGATTTTGACCAAGGACCTAACCTAAAGACCTATCCTAGGGGTCTCAGGGGCTGATAAAATATTAGCCTTGCCTACGTTATACACGCAGAGACCACATAGTTCAATTGACACAAACACGATTTTTGATGAAGATATGAACATGTGGATTGCCAGCTTATTATGATGGACTCCTAAAGGACTAAAACAATGTGTCTCAGGGGTACATCGATGATTGCCTTGCCTATGTTCAAGCTCAGAGATGACATAGTTCGACAAGACGACTCTATTTTTTTACTTTTCCGACTTTTCAACTTGATTTTTGGATTTTTGGTATGATTTGGATGTTTTTGGATTTTCTGATTTTATGAATGTTTTTGGATTTTTTATGATTTTAGGAGGATCTCTAGAATATACATGAATCTGATCCAAATGTGGGTAAAATAAAATACCCCTAGTGTGATGCGATAGTCTACTCTGATGTAGGTAGGACAAATTGACCTTAGAAATGTGCCAAGTAGTACTAGGGTGGAACATGATACAAACACAGGATCAAGCTATGATGCAGACATGGACGGGTGATGGAAGGATGCGATGAAATGCGATGGATGATGCAAAAGGTGATGGTAGGTGATGCAAAACAAGTCGTAGAGATCATGGTGGATGAAGAGTGCTTTATTTACACATGGTGCCTATTTGTCAGGTTTTCACCAAGGTATTTGCCCAAAATTCCACTCAAGTGGTTTTCACTAGAGGATGATTTTTTATCTTTACTGTTTTCAATCCTTTTTTCTATTTTTTTTGGATTTTTTATATATTTTGATTTTTTTATTTTTTGGTTTTATACCTAGTGTAATGTCGCAAAATTGCACCTAAGGGCAATTCCACATTTTCGCATCTTGCCTAGAATTTATGACACCTTAAGAGCATTAATGAAAAAATCCCTTGAGGCATAATTTCATGATTCTTACTCCATGTGGGTGCATGGCGGAACGAAAAAAACCTGGCAAGGCGTTTCCCAAAAATCTAGGCTTTGGACGCCTGCACGACGCGCGGACGTCCGCACGACGCGCTAGCTTCCTAGCAGTTTTTTGAGTTTGAAACGATGAATCTAGAACCCTGACCCCTGCGACACGTGTCTTGGAAGTGAGGTCTCAAGTGAAACGGCCTTGTGCTGCCCTTGCATGCATTAAAAACTCCTTTTGGCCCTCATTTTGAGGGGGGTAGTTATGAATCAAAACATTGTCACCACTTGCTCTAGTCTTGGGTAAGTTCTACCCTTGACTAGAAGCACTATCACTGGAGAAGCCATGATAGACTAAGGTCCTCCAATAGCTACCAGCTCTCGAACAAGCACAATGCGGTGTGCCTGTGTGTTTCGGAAGAGGGTCTTGACCCGTGGGTAACTCTCTTTCTGCCTATCACTCCCTCTTGCTAAGTTCATTTACTACTTTGTGGTGCGGGATCTACTCCGAAGTGGGTTTTGTTTTCACCACACTTTGTTCACTTCCTTTGCACTCTTTTCCAAACTTGGTTGTTCGTGGAGGTGGGAACACCAATATTGGGGTCTGACTAAGGCAGGCCCCTATACAGCCCCAACCTTTTCTCCTTGATCTAGTGTGTGCAGGTTACAAAGAGGAGCTTAGGATAGAGATTCAGACGTGCGAAGGTGATCTTGTTTCAAGTTCTCTTGTAATTTCCTTTAGTTCTTAACTTTCTACTGATTGTTTGATTCTTCAAGTCCCCTGATCTGAGTCAAGAAGTAAGACTCTTTATGTCTTCCAAAGCTCTTGAGTTCTTCACGACTTAGGACGCTAGTGCATCTCTCAGATGACAGCGCACCGCACTGGATTCCTAGAACTACACTGACGTCTTTTGGTAGAGAGCTCTTCAGCTGGAATATTGGAACCCAAAAGTCTTATTCTTTTAGGCCCAGGATCTGTTTTCTCATTCCTCTTCACGATTCCATTGATTCATTCAATCTGAGGTGTATAAGGGTAGTTCATTCCCTGGTGATCTCTTGAGAAGAAAGAGACTCGTGTGCAAAAAATCCCTCTTATATCACATTTTGGTGAACGTGACGTGAACCATCTGATCCATTTTCATAATGTTGGCTAAGTCTTTTTCTGAGCGAGATTTTGATATGCTGGAAGATTCTCTAGATGACTTCCTAGACACACTCTACCCTATTTGTGGATCTTCAAAACAAACTCCTTCCTCGCTAGCTGAGAAGTCGATAAATGTGGTAGTAGTTTATGTGGCTCCTCCAAGCCCTAAGAAACCCTTCAATTATGTGACCCCAACTGAGTCATTCCCTGGAAAGGACTATTCTATCTATGGGATTTCAATTTTTAGCAATCCATCAGACTTATATTCGAGATTTGTGAAGGCTGCTATCTCTACTTCT
This sequence comes from Sequoiadendron giganteum, assembly GCA_007115665.2. Lineage (NCBI taxonomy): Eukaryota > Viridiplantae > Streptophyta > Pinopsida > Cupressales > Cupressaceae > Sequoiadendron > Sequoiadendron giganteum. The sequence goes on along the minus strand of CM021104.1, from coordinate 549,933,173 downwards.
TATAATGTCATAGGGCACACATACCCTACAAGGAGAAATTTACAAAACTTAGAACAACAAGTTGTTGTTCCTACATCACATCCAAACCAAACTCCTACTTCTATACCTCTATCTCAACCCGACCTTTCTCCAGCTCCTAAAATCATGATCAAAGCACTGGGTGATTATGATCTTGTCGAGCAACTTCGTGTTACTTCGACTAAGATCTCACTTTGGGATTTGCTTCAGACCGCTCCGATTTATCAAGAGATGTTGTAGGAAGCCTTACAAAAGATTCTATTGCCTACCTCGGCTAGGCCTATGGATGTCAATGTGTTGATGGCACATATTCGAGTGGATTCATCGAATATTATGTTCCACCAACAAGAAATCCCGCCTTCAGATGTGCAGAAACAAGTAGAAGCTTTGATGATCATAGGAAACATTAGCAACTTCAGTATTAGATGTACCCTCGTTGACACCGGTTCAACCCTCAACATGATGTGTTGATGGAACATATTCGAGTGGATTCATCTAATATTATGTTCCAGCAACAAGAACTCCCGCCTCCTGATGTGCAGAAACAAGTAGAAGCTTTGATGATCATAGGAAACATTAGCAACATCAGTATTAGATGTACCCTTGTTGACACTAGTTCAACCCTCAACATTTGTGGTATAGATCTACTACCTAAAATCAAGGTTGATTCATCTTCCTTGGCAACCTCTTCCTTATATATTTGTGGGTTCGATAACGCTGGTAGCCAAGCTCTAGGTACAATAACGTTAACTTTGCAATTGGGCCCCGTTACTTTGCCTACGTTGGTTTACATAATGCCTGGCCCGTTACCATACAATCTTCTTTTAGGAAGACCTTGGATTCACGATATGGGGGTAGTAACTTCTACCCTACATCGTTCCTTGAAGTTCATTGCTAACAATCGAGTGGTTATGGTTGAAGCAGACCCAGAGGTCGTGCACCTTTGTTTACTAGTTGTTGTTGGTTGTAACTCAGCCGCTTCCACCCTTAATAATTGCATTCCTTCCTTAACCGCTGATGCTATGGCTTGTTCCTCGTTGATACCTACCACATAATTTTTTCCTTGAGGAAGTATCAACCGAGACGAACCACCTAAGATGAAAAGTGTGAATCGCCTTCATCTCCTCCTTTATCCCCTGGAGCGAATTCTCTTTTAGGCGATGATTGGGGTTCCTTGAATTTCTCTGAATTCTTCATAGCAAAGTAGAAGTCAAACCCCTCTTCTATGGACTTGCCAGGTTCCGCTAACATGATAACAAGTGACGCTCCCAATGAGGAGGAGAAGTGTGATCCTATCCAGGAAACCACTCCTCCCCTGGATAGTGACTCTACCCCCGTAAAGGAGGTTAATTCTTGCAAGCCGAGTAAGGGAAGTGGGACTGCTCCCATATAAACTTTTGATGTCCATTGGTGGAACAAAACACTCTATGTAGATCCGCCCCCTCCTGAAACTCTACAAGCTCATTATGGGTTTGGTTACAAACTTGCCTCTCTGTATGGTTATGGGTAGAAAGGCCTAGGATGTATCAACCAAGGAATACAAGTCCCTATCCAGTTTAAGCAATGACAATGCAACCTTGGTTTGGGATGTCCTGTTGAACAATCTAGACAAAAACCTTGGTGGAGTGTTAATATGATTTTGGTTGAACCATTGAGTTTGACCCATCCCGAGTTGATAGAAGAGAGAGGACAAATCGAGAAGGTTCCTATAGATGTCTTCTCTTCAGATGAAGCATTAGGGGAATTTTTAGGTGCTTATTCTCTATTACCTCATTATCATCACAAGAAATGATTCTTGTATCGCTTACATAAACAAGTATACTTTTGAGAATCTATTTTGAGAATTGATGAGGAGGACCTTCTATCTAATGTTAATTATGATGTTCTGATATCTCATCCCGAGGACAGTAGTTCCCTCCTTAAAGGGGATACTATTGATGTCCCCGTTGATGCAAAATCTTCAGAAAAATTAATCAAGATTGGGAAGTGCCTCTCTTTTGAGGAAGCCAATGAACACTCTGTTCACTTACATGCTTACCTTGATATTTTAACTTGGATGTATGAAGATATGCCTGGTATTGATGAATCCATAGTGGTCCACAATATCATTCTATGTCCTGATGCCAAGCCCATTAAACAAAAAATATGAAAGATCAATCCTAGGGTAGCCCTAATGGTCAAGAACAAGATAGAGAAGCTATTGAAAACAGGATTTATCCGTCCCATTGACTATTATCCCTGAATCTTGAATATAGTAGTTGTTAGTAAACCTTATGGCCGTATCCGTATATGCATTGAATTTCGGGACCTTAACAAGGCTTATCTTAAAGATGAATTTCCGTTACCTAATATAGATATGATTGTGGACTCGACCGTAGGTCATGCATTGTTATCTTTTGTGGATGGTTTCTCGGGTTATAATTATATCCATATTAATCCAGACGATCAGTACAAGAAAAAATTCACTACCCCTTGGGGGAATTTTTTCTATGTGGTCATGCCTTTTGGATTAAAGAACGTGTTAGAGTAATTGGGTATTTACTTTATTAATTAAACAATATTTGTTTAATTACGTAAAGTTCCCTTTTACCTCTTTTCACTTAAGCTAACATTAGGTGCATAATAATTAATTACTTTATTAATTATTATTGTGCAAGCCTAGGGTTTTCCTTTTTAGGGTTTTCATCTATATGTAGTTGAAAACTATCTTTTGTATCATCAATTCATTTTACATTTTCAGGTGAATGCATTGCTCCACATTCTTGAGCATTTCCTTTGTTGCTTCTCTTTGCTTCTCCTTGTAACAGGTTATTTCCTTGCAAAGATATTTTGGGCTTCTGTGGTGTTGTATCTTCTCAACTCCAACATGGTATCAGAGCTTTAGATTTGCAGCTGCTTGTTCTTGTTTTGAGATTTTGCATTGGAAGCAAATCTAGGGTTCTAAGTTTTTTTGGGTGGATTCAGCATACTCCTATTTTTGGGTTCACTTTGGGCTCAAATGGACAGTGCCATTGGATTCGTAGTGCCCAAAAACCCCTAAAACGATTGTCAAATAATTGATTTTGGCCACAGTCAACCAGGGTTGCAAATTTTTTTTAGGGTTTGGCCGTATGGCCCCCTACGCAAAAAAATAAAAAATAAATCAAAAAACACAAAGGTTTTTGATTTTTTATTTGCGCAGCCAGTGCAAATTTTTCCGCCGCCCGACGACCACCACCACGTCGCTACCGCACCGCTCGGCATCCACAGTGCCACCTGTGTTTGGCCACCGCCTGGCTCCGCGCTCCCTACCTCGGTCGCCACCCGAGCTCCGCCGAGCTCCCTGCGTGCTCCACCCGACACCGCCAGCTCGCGATGACCTTGATATTTCATGACTTCATTCATAAAATCTTGGAAGATTATGTCGATGAAATCTTGGGGAAGTCTGTAAATCATCAAGATCATGTGAGGAATCTCCATCTTATCTTTGAAAGGATTCAACTTTACAAGATGAGGCTCAATCCCCAGAAGTGTGTCTTCGGCGTTGACGTCGGAAAGCTTCTCGGGTTTATAGTCTCTTATCGTGGGATCGAAGTTGACATAAATAAGATTGATGCTATTGTTAACATGTCTCCTCCGAGGAACACCACTGAGTTACAAAGCTTAGAAGGGAAGATTCAAGCAATTCGCATATTCATATCTCAATTGGCTGACCGTACCCTTCCTTTCACTCATCTCTTGAAGAAAGATGTTCGATTTTTGTGGGATGAAGAATGTTAGAAAGCTTTTGAATCCATCAAAGCTTATTTGACCAATCCTCTTGTGTTGATGCCATCTATGCAAGATAGACCCTTCCTGCTTTATCTCACTACCTCACCATATGCTTTAGCGGCCCTACTAGCCCAATATGATGATGCAGGAAGAGAGAGAGTGGTATACTACATTAGCTATGTCCTGGTTGATTATGAAACCCATTATTCATCCATGGAGAAGTAGTGCCTTGCTCTTGTATTCACTATGTAGAAGTTGAGACACTATCTCCTCCATGTTGAGACTCATGTCATAGTAAAAATAGATCTTTTGAAACATCTATTTTCTAGCACGGACCTTGCTAGGAGATTAGCAAGTGGGTTATGTTGTTGTTTGAGTTTGATATAAAATTTGTCACTCAAAAATCAGTAAAAGGACCAGCAATGGCCAACCAATTGGCAGACGCTCCCTCGCCTCGCTCCTTCCCTGGGTTGGACTTATTCCCTGATAAGAACATCTTCACAATCAACTATGACCTCGAATGGAAAATGTACTTCAATGGATCAAGGTGTCAGACCAGTTCTAGAGCAGGCATAGTCCTGATATCCCCCAAAGGTAAACTGTTCCCCCTATCCTTCCGATTATAATTTCCTTGTACCAATAATATCGCTGAGTACGAAGCTCTCATTTTCGGTTTGCGTGCTGCGATTGTGTTAAAAATTAAACATCTTCGTATACTAGGTGACTTTGAGCTTATTATGAATCAGATCATGGGAACTTATCAATATAAACAAAGTAAGTTGTCTTGATATAGAGACCTTGCTTTTTCCTTCATGAATTTTCCTCTTTCACAATAAACAACATTACCAGGCGAGAAAATAGACATGAGGATTCCATGGCAAGCATGGCTTCCTTGGTACCTTCAAAGGAAGATACAAGGGAATACCACTTCATGGTGTAGGTCGTACGAACCTCAACAATTCCCGATCAACTCACACCCAAGTCTTTGGTTTGCCTTTATGTAGATTTGGGAGAGCGGTTCTCTAGCATCTACAATTACTTAAGGAATGGAAATTTTCTTGATGCTACGACAAAAAATGATCGCACTTGTATACGAAAGCTTTCAGCTTGCTATGTCATCTTATCCGATGTTCTTTATCAAAAAGCGTATAATGGCTTGTAGCTAAGATGCCTCACTAGAGCAGAGATACCCCTTTCCCTTAAAGAAGCCCATGCGGGCTTTGGGGGTGGACATTTTAGTGGTAGATCCCTAGTGAGAAAACTGATACACATGGGATATTACTAGTAGATGATGGAACAAGATTCCTTCGGTTTCGTCAAAAAGTGCCTTCAATGTCAACAACATAGACGCCTTATCCACGCTCCCATTTAGGAGCTGCAAAATCAAACTTCTCCTTGGTCGTTCACAAAATGGGGGTTGGATATTATTAGGAAAATATCACCTCCTTCTTCCAAAGGACATACCTTTATTATCACTGCTACAAATTATTTCACAAAGTGGGTTGAAGCCATTCCGCTTTGATCCACGAGTGCTGAAACTATCTGTAGATTCCTATTGAACATCATTTCCCAGTTTGGACTGCCTACTACACTTGTTTCTGATAATGGTACACCATTTAAAAACAAGGAAGTAAAGTAGTTCCTGGAAAAAATTCATATTCAACATAGATTTTCTACATCGTTTTATCCACAATCCAATGGCCAAGCAGAAGCTTCTAAAAAATTTTTGAACTAAACCTTCGTAAGACAGTTAATAAACATGGTAAGGATTGTCACATTTAGTTAACCTATCCTTTGTGGGCTTATCACATGAGTGTTCGGACGGCGACAGGAATAACACCCTATAATCTCGTGTATGGCGTTGAAGCTATCATGCCTTGAGAGTTGGTTCCTAGGACCTTCAAGATAGGAGACCTGGTTCTATATGAAAATTAGCGGAATGTGAATGTGCTACCCGACCAGAAAGGGAAATTTAGTCCTAACTAGTTAGGTCCTTATATCATGGTTTTTGTATACGGTTCAGGTGCCTATGGGTTATCATCTATGGATGGAACACCTTTAAAAGAACCTGTTAACGTGATGCATCTTCGTCGATACTATGCATAGTGTCCTAATGTGTCATGTGTGTGGTGTTCTACCCAAAGGGTAGTAATACTGCATATATTACCATTTACCCATTTTCACATCATGAAAAAAATTGTGATTATGACATGACCATGTGTGTGTGCGTATAAAAACATACATACGTGTGTCTCACTATGCTAAACATCCATACATCACATTGCATTATTAGATCATCAAATCATTTAATTAACATGTGGATAAATGTGTTAAATCAAATCATGATTAGCATCTAATGATAATATACATCCATATTAGCAAAAACCATCCATAGCATGAGCATATATGAAAATGGAAAGCATACACATAAGAAAAGCCATGATACAAAAACTGATGTATATATATGTGTCCAATGTATGAATAAAATATCATATACATGTATCGTGCCACTGCTATAAAAAATGAGTGGTTGTTGAATATGTGTCTATACAAAAGATCTACAAGTATGTATGTATATCTACATCTAGCTACAAAAATGATATACAAAATAGGGGTCCTATCCCTGGGACATGTGGCTCCCCGAGCCCTCTGGCTCTAGCAGCCGCTCTGGTGCTTTGGGAGGAGGCTATGCGGTGGTCTATGATCGGGATCAATGTGAACATGATTCTCATAGACCCACCCATATCCCTCTGAGCTCCCCCTGCAATGAACAAATGTCCATCTTCGCTCAGATAAGCTCCTGTTGTAGTCATTGGACATCTGTCAAGATCACGACAGTCGATTATGCGTCAAGCTCATCAATGCAGCTTTGGAGAGCGTCACGCACCGCCTCAACGACATCAGCTCTCCTCACTGCTGCATCTCACTCGGCGAGCACCGTCTGCAGCTCGCCCGACAACTAATCTTGTTGACCCCTGGTAGTTGTCAGCTCCATAGTCAGCTGCACCACCTCCGCACTCCACTCCTCGTATGTGGTCCGTAGACGTGCCACCAACTCAAAAGTGGGGGCATGCCTCCCTGCTAAAATAGGTCGATAAGCATATAGGACCGTCCCCTGGATTGGTACAACAGGGGCCACGTCTAAAACACATTGAGCTATAAGCTCAGTCCATCCCTTTACATCCTTTGCAACCACAAAGAGAGAGAAGGGGATCAGTATCACATGGCATGTGTATGTAAATAAAAAAGTGTAAGCAGAAATACAAAAAGAAGGAAAGTAACAATAATGCACTACGTATACCTGGATCCCCCGACTGCCATGAGGGATCGGGGTGTGGATCAACACTGGGGCCTGCGCTGTCGGTATCAGTGGCCATCCTAGGAGATGCTAGTGATGCTACCACTAGGATAGTGGAGGTTGGCGGCGCTGATGAAATAGGAGTAGCTTGGGGGCAAGTTGATCTCCTCCGTCACCGCGACCTCCTTGTGTCCCGGCTCCTCCTCTTCCTCGTACCTCGGCTCCTTCACCTCCTCTACTGCGCCCTACTAGCAGGCTCTCATCCTGCCCTATGGAGGCTAGTGGGGCTCATCCTCTTGTGGGCCTGGGTCCCGTCCTAGAGCACCCTCACCGAAGATGGAAGTAGGACGATGCCTCTCCCACCACTGGGTGAAGTTAGCTACTACCTCGACATTATCCACCACCGCCATGGCCGATAGATCATGATCGAGCTCATCATCATCTGAAAAGATGATGTAAGTAACGAAAGGGGCAAGGGCGGTCACCAACCCTCACTACACTGTGGTGCACCCTGGTGTATGTGGGCACGTCGGGTGGTATGGTCTGAATACGGCCATGTTGTCGCATGACCTGACTCCAATAATATGGTACGATGATGAAGTCACAGAGACCCACTAAAAAATGATCCTGTTGTAGGTTCCTTAGGAACCTACTATCATCAACCCACCTAAAATAGCTATGAGGTCTCCTATGAAACTCTTCTGTGGCGACAGTGTCAAATTGTAGCCTCCAAAACTGTAGGTGTCTTAAGCGCCACTGGCCTGTCATATCATACCAGTGGGCCATCGACACATCATATGGTCATCGCTGAAGAAAATTGACTGGCCATGTGCACATAATGTGGGTGAATACCCACACTTGCAAAAGTGTGCATGATGTGAGACTACGATACTCATAGTGAATGTACCATCCAAGCTCCTGGTAGAGGTGTACTAGCATACCGTGCATCCAGGAAAAAATAGTCCTATGCTCAACCATGTCCCTCACAATTGAGATGAGGCCCCCGCGCAGATGCAAGCCTCGCCCGTCTATGGTGATCCTAAAATCAATGGTCACTGCCATCACCCAATGTAGCAATGATGTTGTCATCCTCACCTAGTAATACCAATGCGTGTATATGTGACCAGTGTCGTCACCATCATCGTTATGCCCTATGTAGTAGCGAACACCCTCATTGTGCTCTTGTTCCAATCGGGTGTCATCTAGAGCCACCCGCCATCCGTGGATGGGAAGCCCAAGGATTCGATACACATCCTCTAGAGTAATGGTCATCTCCTTGCAAGGTAGATGGAAAGAGGAGGTAGTCGCATCCCACCACTCCATCAGAGTGGTGAGCATCCTGTCATGATATCACATCTCTGGCATAATGAACACATGCCAGAGACCGACTCGCTCCAAGTGTGTGACCTCATCCGAGGATAAATGGTCTCTCTACTCATGGACAAGGTAGAATGCTTGCCCTCCGGGATGCTCTGGGATCTTCGGATAATCCTGCAAAAAATTAAAAAGGTTTTTAAGTCAAAAACTTGATCATGATGGAAAACTATGCAAAAGGACACAAGTGCGCCGTGCAGATGTCTGCGCGATGCGCCTACATCTCGAATCCTCCATAGTCGCCCGAAGAACGCCAACTCATCCTCGGGATGACAACGCATATCCGAGACCCCAATGCATGTCCCAAACGACAACATATAAAGAGGACGCAGGTGCACATTTCAGATACGTGCACACCTCAAAGCTTGAAAAACCTAACAAAATAAGCAAAAACACACAAAGATCGGGACTAAGAAGCCTACCTAGTCGACCTCGCGGCCTGCGGCAATGTCATCATGTAGCTATTCTAGCCTCAACACCTAGTACTCCCTCTTGCTTGACATTTTTGCTGACTTTTCTCTCACAAAAGTCAACAATCTATTCGTAGTGAATAGTGAAAATGACCCTTCTTGGGGCCCACCTAGGTATATATAGGCCCCCTGGGGCCCATTTTTCTTGGAGCTCATGGCCACCCGGTCTCTCCTAACTTCACCCCACCATGCTGGGGGAAAACTTAGGAGGGGGAATATAGTCACCTTTTGATCGTATTCTTCTTCCAAATTGATTACTTTTTTCATAATCATTCTTCTATCCATGGCAGTTTCTTCCGATTTTTCTAAAATTGACTCAAAATTGTAGTTTTGCAAGATTCAGTCTTGAATAGTCCTCGACGATCAGTGTGTTGCTGATTGTTGAGCTTGGGAGTTGGATGCATCCTCAGTACCATTTGGCTTGACCTCGGTGACCTCTGTGATCCCTCTTTTTGGCACGCATTTTCGTAAAATTCAAAATTTGGGTAAATTTTTCCTTCTCTACTTTAGAGAGGCTAATTTTTTTCCAAAATCGAGCCCACTAAATTGGGGGAAAAATGTAATGTCGCAGAATTGCACCTAAGGGAAATTCCACATTTTCACATTTTGCCTAGCATTTATGACACCTTAAGAGCATTAATGACAAAATCCCATGAAGCATAATTTTGTGATTCTGACTCCATGTGGATGCATGGTGGAACGACAGAAGCCTTACAAGGCATTTATCAAAAATATAGGCTTTGGACGCCTGCGCAACATGTGGACGTCCGCGTGACGCTAGCATCCTAGCGATTTTCTAAGTTTGAAACAACGAATCTAGAACCCTGACCCCTGCGACATGTGTCTTGGTGGTTAGGTCTCGAGTGAAACGACCCTGTTTTGCCCTTGCATGCATTAAAAACTCCTTTTGGGCCTCATTTTGAGGGGGGAAGTTATCAATCAAAACATTATGACCACTTGCTCTAGTCTTGGGTAAGTTCTACCCTTGAGTAGTAGCACTATCACTGGCGAAGCCATGACGAACTGAGGTCCTCTAATAGCTACTAGCTCTCAAACAAGCACATTACGGTGTGCCTGTGTGCTCCAGAAGAGGGTCTTGACCCATGGGTAACTCTCTTCCTCCCTATCACTCCTTCTTGCTAAGTTCAATTACTACTTTGTGGTGCGGGCTCTACTCTGAAGCGGGTTTTTTTTTCACCACACACTTTGTTTACTTCCTTTGTACTCTTTTCCAAACTTGGTTGTCCGTGGAGGTGGGAACACCAATACGGGGGTCTGGCTGAGACAGGCCCCTATACAGCCCCAATTGTTTCCCCTTGATCTAGTGTGTGCAAGTTACGAAGAGGAGCTTAGGATAAAGATTCGAACGCACGAAGGTGATCTTGTTTCAAGTTCTCTTATAATTTCCTTTAGTTCTTAACTTTCTACTGATTGTTTGATTCTTCAAGTCCCCTGATCCGAGTCAAGAATTAAGAATCTATTTTGTCTTCCAGAGCTCCTGAGTTCTTCATGACTTAGGACGCTAGTGCATCTCTCAGACAACAATGCGCCGCACTGGTGTCCTAGAACTGAGCTGACATCTTTTGGCTGAGAGCTCTTCCACTGAAATATTGGAGCCCAGAAGTCTTATTCTTTCAGACCCAGGATCTGTTTTCTCATTCCTCTTCACAATTCCATTGATTCATTCAGTTTGAGGTGTATAAGGGTAGTTTGTTTCCTTGGTGATCTCTTGAGAAAAAAGAGACCCGCGTGCAATGAGTCCCTCTTATATCACACCTAGGCATAAAACTTTTTAAGATGGGAGCTATTGATAGGTTCCTACAGAGGCTCACCCTCAGGTGTTGACAACTGATATGCCCCAAATTTATAGCGTGTAGTGACGACGAAAGGTCCCAACCAGTTGGGTTCAAACTTGCCCTTGCTATCTGGATTTGGTACATTTTTCTAATTTTATTTCATCACAAGCTCGCCAACTTGAAAGGATCGATTCCTTATCTTCTTGTTGTAGCTCCTCTTCAGAAAATTCTGGTAGACTTGTAGGTGGTTCAGATCATCCATTCACTGTTCATCCAATAGCTCCAACTCATTCAACCGAGATACTCGATATTCTTCATCTATAATGAGGTTTTGTAATTATATCCTTAGGGATGGGAGCTCGATCTCAATAGGGAGGATGGCTTCTAATCCATAGACCAGGGAGAATGGGTGGAACCTGTTGGTGTGTGGATACTTGTTCGGTAGGCCCATAGGGAAAGATTCAACTATAAGTGTTAGTCACAACCAACTTCATTGACTATATTTTTGAGGATTCTTAGGATGGTTTTATTTGTAGCCTCATCTTGGCCATTACCCAAGGGTTAGTATGGAGTAGAAAAGTTGCGTTGGATGTTAAATTTATGTAATAGGTCTCGAACATCCTGGTTTTTAAAAGGTGTCCCATTATCTGAGATAATGGCTTGTGGAACACTATAACGGAAAATGAGATAATTCAAGATGAACTTTGCAATCTACTTTCCAGTGATATACATCATAGGATGGCCTCTACCCACTTTAGAAATTACTCCATAGTAGTGATAATGAACTTGTGTCCATTAGATGAGGTGGGGGTGATTTTTCCAATGATATCAAGCCCCCACTACAAGAAGGGCCAAGGTGTTACAATTGGGTGGAGCTCCTGTGCTAGTGCATGGATGAGGTCCCCGTGTTGTTGACATTGCAAGCACTTTTTGACATATTCATGAGCTTCCCTTTCCATCGTCGGCCAATAGTACCCTATTCTCAACAGCTTCTTGACTAGGTCATACCACTCAAATATGAACCACAAATGCCATCATGTACCTCAATTAAAGAAGTCAAACCTTCCTCAGTGTTTAAGCATCTCAAAAGGGTTCCCTTAATACTCCTACAGTATAGGGTGTCACCTAAGATAACAAAAGCAGGATGACTTCTTGACAAAGGTTCTCTTAAGATTCAGAGTGATATCTAGTAGTGATCCGATCATTTCCATGGCGTTTTCCACTCTGTTGTTTGCCCTTGGTATTTGCTCAAACATGATGTTAATGAAGAATTCTTTGAGGTCTACTAGTTTCTTGTATGGGCTCATCTTGTCATCCTTTTCTTGGTACTCGATGTTGACTTGGTTGATGATTAGCTGAGAGTCTCCATACACTTTAAGACCCATGATCTTCCATTGTACTACTATTTTGAGTCCAATCATAAGGTCTTCATATTCGATAATGTTGTTAGTGCAAGGGAAAGATAACCTATAGGATTTAGGAATACAATCCCCTTGCGGTGTGATGAAGAAAATACCTACCCCTGATCCATGTTGTGTATATGACCCATCAAAATAAACCTTCCAATGATCTACAACACTGAGGTTGAACACAAACTCATCTGGGAATTCTGATACAAGTGGGTTCTCTAAATAGATAGGTGCTTTTTCTAATTGATCTGCAATCAATTGTCCCATGATAGCTTTTCTTTCCATGTATTCAATGTCGTATTATGAGAGGATCATGACCCACTTAGCCATCTGCCCCATAAGTGTTGCCTTGGAAAGTAAATACTTAAGGGAGTCTATCTTGGTGATGAGTTTAATCTAATGGGCTAACATGTAATGCTTGAATTTTTGGGAGGAAAATACTACTGCTAGGAAAGCTCTTTCAATGAATGTATAATTTAACTCATGTCCCACCATGGTTCAGCTGATATAGTATATTGCTCGCTCTTTCCCCATCTTGTTATGTTGTGCTAAAAGAGCCCCAAGTGCTACTGCTATTGCTGATATGTACAAGATTAGTGGCTTATTCCAGATTGGTTGCATTAGTACTGGTGTTGTTAGCAAGTATTCTTTGATTTTGTTGAAAGCTTGATTGCACTTTTTGTCCCGCTTGTATGCTACCCCCTTATGGAGTAGATGAGAATAGGGGACAACTTTTTCTTCCAACTGCACTATGAACCTATGGATGGATTGGAGTCTTCCCTGTAAACCCCTTAATTTTTTCAATGTCTTCGGTGCCTCCATTTTGAGAATTTCTTTGACTTTAGTAGGTTCTATCTCAATCCCTCTCATTGATACTATATATCCCAGAAGCTTTCTTGATTGTACATCAAAGACACATTTTTTTGGGTTGAGCCTTACCTTATATTCCTCCAATCTATCAAAGATGGAGCTTAGTGCCGCTATGTGATCTCGTCACTTTCTTGATTTGGTCAGTATGTCATCCACATAGTATTCTACGAACTTGTGGATCATGTCATGAAAAATAAGTCATGGCCCTTTGATAGATGGCTCCAACATTTTTCAACCCAAACAACATCATGTTCCAATAGTATGTACCCCATGAATAGGTAAAGGTCATCTTATGTTGATCCTCCTTTGCTATCATTATCTGATTGTACCCTGAGAAACCATCCATTAGTGATAACATTTTATGCCCTGTTGTTTGATCTATAATCATGTCAATGTTTGGAAGGGGAAAATCGTCCTTCAGGCACACCTTGTTTAGGTCCCTGAAGTCAGTGTATATATGTATGCCCCCAGTGGGCTTAGTGACTGGTACCAAGTTTGAGACTCATTCAAGATAATCAATGGGTCTTATGAATCCAACATCTAGGAGTTTCTGCAACTCAAGTTTGACTAACAATGCGATATGTGGATGCATTTTCCTTAGTTTCTACTTTACTGGCTTCACCTCTTGATATACTGCAAGATGATGAAAAAAAACCTCTAGATCGAGTCCTAACATGTCAGCGTAGGTCCATGCAAAGTTTACCTTTCTTTCTTTTAGAAATGCAGCTAGGATTTCCTGTTCTTCATTCATAAGGGATTCTGCATAGAAGGTTATGTGCGATGTTTCCTCAGTCCCCAAGTTGATGGGGTTACACTTCTCTGCCAATAAATTCGACTTCTCTTGATGAATATCACTAAGTGGAAGATTGAATCTCTCATCCTTGGGTGCCTCACAGAGGTTTTCACCCTGGGATACATCCTTTGCTTTTAGTATTTTTAGGTGAAAAAGTTCCACAATGTGGTTTTCACTTAAAGACCTAGAGATTATTCTTAAATTTTCACTTTTGTGACTGAGGGATTCAATTGTTTCCCCATAGTATGTGTGTGTATCTATCTCAATGTCAAATCCTACTTTATGGTCTCCACATAGTATAGTATCCCGTAGTCCCATGAATTTCAAGAGGGCATCATCATTTTCGAATGTGTCTAAAATTGGTGGTCCTTGTTGGTCCTAGTCTATTAGTTGGGAATATACTAGCTTTAATTCATGGGTTTGGTCGTTCGACTCAAAAGACACAATGGAAATCATGAACATGGATGAGTCTTTAAATAACAGGGGTAGGTCAGTGAGGGAATTCTCATTACTACATACATAAGTTATATCAAAGGTATAGTTGTCTAAGGGTAGGCCTGTGGATACTAGTAACTGACGATGATCTTTGACTATTTTAACATGGGGACTTTTTCCATGTATGGTTATCTTCGGTGAAGTACATCCAAGGCCAAGATTCTTTATGCGCTTCTCAGTAACGATGGGTTCTAACAGGCCATTGTTATTTTTCTTGAGTTTCTTATTCTTGTTGTAGCCCATGCCAAGCATTGACTCTAGCCCTTTGTTATCATCGTCCATGGGAAGGGTCGGTATGGGTCTTTCATATTGATATGGCAAGCTTGATATGTCCTTTTCATCTACCACTTCTCAAATTAGGTCCCCCCAACTTCGGAATCTGGAAGGGTGTGTTGTGAATGTTTGAGATACTGTGTTGACTAGTTGTGGTTGTTCATGGGACCTAGGAGATTGAGGTAACTCTCCTATTACAAAGCCACCTTTCTTCATCTTGTAGTGTCCACATCTGTTATCTTGGATAATGACTTTGATATCAAAAATATCAAGAATGGCGGGTGTCTTTGTCTCGAAAGTGGAGGCCAGGGTAGATGGGTCTATATATGGAGTCGTAGGACCATCAACATTCTTAGGAACTTGTGGGATTTTGTACTACTATTTGGCTTCCAAGTTCCTGCAATAAGCAAAGGGCTCTAGGTCACCATGAACTGTGACCTCTTGGTTTTTATGTGGGAATTTAACACATTGGTGGTATGTGGATGCAACAACTTGCATCCCATGTATCCATGGGTGCCCTAGGAGAATGTTATAAGGGAGGTCAAGATTGAGGACTTGGCAAGTAGTCTCCATGATGGTAGGTCCTACTTGGATAGGAAGTTGAATGATGCCTTGAGACACTCTTTCTTGATCATCATAAGCCCAGATTGTGATGCCTTTTCCCTTTTCAATCATATCTTCATAAAATCCCAGATTCTTTATTAGCTTGAGAGAACAAATGTGCAAACCCACACCTCCATCTACCAAGACTTGTTTGACTTTATTGTTATGGTCAAAGACTTCAAGATGAAGCACACGATTATGAGATGGCTATGTTGGAAGATCATGTTCAGATAATTTAAGATGTGGGGTGGTGATATGCCCAACCCTAGCTTGGAACTGATCTACGTCAAGATCAGGGGTTACAGATGATGCAGCGAATGCCTTTTCTAGAATTTCCCTATGTGCAGGGAAAATTTTCATCAACTCCATGATGGAGATCTGGGCGGGGGTCTTCTTCAGTGTTCTAAAACATTCTAACCATTGGTATCTAACTTTGAGTTTGCAGGGGGTTCTTTAGCTTGTGTGGATGGTTCGGGGAGAGTGATTTTTCCACCTCGTGTGGTGACTCCACACTCGGCTTTGAACCCTAGGATATGGACAACACCTACCCATTCATCTAAGATGCGACAACATGGTCATAAACATGGTTGACGCTGCTGTAATTTTTTCCTTTTCTATTGTTGTTTGTTTTATTGTGATCCGGCATCAAATTCGTGTATTTTTTGAGGTCCTAATTTCTAGCTACTTGCTCAACGGTGATAGTCTTGTCATCAATAAGATCTTGGATCAGGTTCTTGAGCCTCATGCAATCAGTTGTTGTGTGCCCCTTTATCTTATGAAAATTACAAAGGTGATTTTCGTTATACCAGGGTGGTTTAGCTTGAGGCTCCTGGTAAATTTCAATGACTAGGAGTATGATGATATTGGTTTCATTGAGTCACTTCATGACAAATTCGATCGATTCTCCAAGCGACATGTACTTTCACTTTGGGGGATATCGTTTTCTTGTGGATGGTCCACCTTGAGCATTGACATTGTTGACTGTTTGTGTGTTGTTTTGTTATTGAGATGTGTTGGGTCATGGGGTGTTTTGGGTATTATTTTGACTTTGTTGGTATGTTTTTTTTGTGTGTTCAGCCTTGGAGAACTGATCATAACCCCAGTGTCAACAAAACCATCATTGGTAACATTTTTGTTTTTCACCCATGTTCGAGGTTTGTCGTTGTAACTTGTTGATGGTGATTGTTTGGATAAGTGGGTGTCCCCCTTGTGAAATGAGGGATCTTTCGATGTTAATATCTTTGGGGATGAGCTGATCATAGGTAGTGATGCACTGCATTTTGAAATGGAAGGCTAAGATCCCTTCAAGATTCAAGATGATGGTTCCAACTTCTTGTTCTTTTGGCATAGCCCACTTGCTCCTATTGGCCTTGGATCACCATCGTTGCAAGAAGGATGTGAATGACTCTACCTTGTTTTGCTTAAGGTTGGACAACTCTTCCAAGCTTACATCCATGCCTATGTTAAATGAATAATTTTGTATGAATGCGTCCATAATTT
Organism: Sequoiadendron giganteum; assembly: GCA_007115665.2. Lineage (NCBI taxonomy): Eukaryota > Viridiplantae > Streptophyta > Pinopsida > Cupressales > Cupressaceae > Sequoiadendron > Sequoiadendron giganteum. The sequence goes on along the minus strand of CM021104.1, from coordinate 549,916,524 downwards.
CTTGGAACTTCTTGATTCCAGGAGGAAGATAGGAGAACCATTCCATGGTTGGGCCAGCCAAACTCCTCGGGAAGAGCCTCATTAGATAAATTCATCATAGGCAACTTCCATGCAGTGTATGTGGAATTCCTTGATCTGATATTCAGGATTTTTGGTCCTACGGTACTTGTCGAATTTTGGTATCTCAAAGCCTGGTGGGAACGACTTCATCACAATGCTTTTGTCGAAGGGGTAAGGGCATAAAATCCCTTGTGGTCTTGTGGTTTTCCCAGATTGTATGTCCAACACCTATTGTGAGAGCTTTTTAATTTGAGTGAACAAATCATTTTATGGATCAGGTGGTGGAATGAATTTGTTTTGGGTGGATGTTGTAACTTGAATGATGGGTGGGGTCACTTGCAAACTTGGTGGTGCAAGAGTTTGATGTAAGCTTTGTTGTGCAAGTAATGCTTGTTGATATGCTTGTAGTTGTTGTTGTGCCAACAATGCTTGTTGTTGGTCTTGTTACTATTGTTGTGCCAACAATGCTTGTTGTTGGGATTGTTGTTGGGATGCTTATTGGGATGCTTATCGGGTTGCCTATTGTTGGTCTACTTGTTGTTGGGATTGGTATTGTTGCAAAGCTTGTTGGTAAGCATGTTGCTATAATAGGGCTTGTACTTGACCCAGCGAAAACTTTATTGGTGAATATTTGAAATCAGGACCTCCAAAAATGGCGAATAATACAAGTTAAAAAGGATGTTGAATCGCTAGGTTTTTACAAAAAAATAATTTGTCTCGATTAATTCGCCAATGCATTATTTTTTAAACGATGCATCATTGGAACTGATTCACCAGTAGTTTATATTGTAATTACAGATATTAATTATATTTTCCATTAATTTTATATTCCTACAATTAATTTTTGGGAAATATCGCTACTAATAATAATTTACCTTTTCATTTTAGGGATATTTTAGCCTTGAATAGGTTTTTTATTTATTGCCATCAATTAGCTTTTTAATTGAATGGCTGCAAGTCAATTTTGTGACTTTATATGCATGTGCCTTTTAAAAAGGTTGTTGAGGCCCGAAATTTGATCTCCACCATTCACTGTTGCCAATAGTTCATGACATACATCATCATCATTGTATCGACGGGACATCCCTAAGTGTCCCAACGATGATGTTCACTCATGCCAATAAGGCTTCCATACTCCACCTAGGGTCCACCAAGGCACAGGTACACCACTTGTGTAATTTCAGAGAATCATGAAGGGAATCTACAATATTTGCACCAAGCTCCCGGAAAGACATCCTATCAAAGCTCTATTTGATCTCCACTATTCACTACTGCCAATAGTTCATGCCATACGTCATCATCGTTGTATCGACGGGACATCCCTAAGTGTCCCACCAATGATGCTCACTCACGCCGATATTCTCTCACGGAATGAACTTGCAGTCGTCTGATTTAAAAGCTAATCGATGGTAAAATTTTTAAGTTTCATTTAGTCTTACTTTTCAAGTGAGATTTTTTTAAAAAACTTCATCTGTGTGTGCTCCAATGCTGTCCCTGGACTCCGCGAGGGGGTGTTACCCCCTTGACCCCCACATGGGGGCTCTGCCCCCTTGACCCCGCCGGTGGCTGCCACCCTGGGCCCCTACTTCAATATTAAAAAATAAAAATAAAATGGGGGAACTGCGTCGACCAACTATGCAAATTTTTAAAGGAGATATTTTCCATTATAATCAATCGTTTTAGTGATTATTCACTAGGATTCGCCACTGTGATTATTTTTCTTTACCAATTATTCATTAAGATTCGTCAGGATTTTACAAATTTTTTAATAATGTGCATAAGATTTGCTATGGAAAATTACTAATTTTTTCAAATAAAATGAAAGATTCGCCAGGATTTTACACCTTCGTTGAGGGTTCTTAAAGTTATCCCTGGCTTGAGCTTGGTGTGCCTGATATTGAGCTTGAGCCTGTGCTTGGGCTTGTGCTTGTGCTTGTGCGACTTGAGAATCCTATGTGGCTTGTGCAACTTGTGTGGCTTGTTGTTTTTGTAGGAGTGCATGTGCTTGTGCTTGGGTAGCTTGTGCCGCTTGGGCAGCTTGTGTCGCTTGGGCAGCTTGTGCCACTTGGGTAGCTTGTGTATATTGCATAGCTTGTGCAGCTTGTTGGGCTTGGAATTGTTGAAATGCCTTTTGGTATACCTGTTGAGCTGCTTGCAAGGCAATGTTGTATTGATTGGCCATGTTTGAATTTGGTGGTAGAGATGGAGGATTCGAGATTGTGTGAGATGGTGTGATGAGGTTTTGTTGAGGTGTTTGAGTAATGACCATTGGTTGTGTAGTAGAGGGTATGGTAGATGTGCTAGGTCCTTGAGAAATCATATTTTGAGATATTTGAGGTGTTGTGGATGGTGTAATGGTTGGTTGGGATGTCTGGATCGGTGCAACCTAGTGTTGTGATATCGGTGGCATGCTTGGATGATTTGGTATGTTAATTTGGTTCATGATTGGATGATTGTTTTGATTTGATTGAATTTGGATTAGTAAAGGGGTTGCCCTAAACCTTGGATTGATGTGGATGTAGATGTTAGCAAAGGAAACAGTGGTGGGATAGATGGTATGTTTCCTTGAGACAGTGATGATGAAGCATCAAGGGTTCCCCCTTGTCCAAATAAACCTCCATGTTCTTGTGATACCATGGGGAGAGAGACTTGTGTCCCAAGAGGGTATGCTAGTGTTGTGAAGAAGGTGGATGCATTGTTGGTATCATGGAAAATGAGTGGAACATATAGATGCTTTGGGTCTTGAGGGACATTATTTGTGTCCAATTTTTGATTACTTACAAGGGGATGTGTTTGAAGAGCCTAAAGCAATGAACTCCCCTTGGTAGTTATGGGTTGGCTTGGAGCATGAGATGATATTGGTTGTGGGGTGGATTGAATGATGTTTTGGAAGGATGGTGTGAATGATACTAGTGGCATAGTCCCAGGAGGTGGTTCCATAATAGTTCTTACATCATAATCAGAAGGGAGTTTAGTCCCTTCTTTTTCCAATGCTAGCATGTATTCTGAAGGATTGAGTCTCATCATTGTGTTGACAATCTTGTGGTTTTCGAGATTTGGGACTATCTCCATGATTTCATCTTGAGTCATTCCTAGGGGATTGTAGGTGATATCCTCCACTTGGCAACCTCCCTCTTGAGGATCTTGTGTTTGTTGAGGAAGGTTGAGTGGGTTGTTAGATCCGATGGGGTTCAATCCGGGTGCAGATTGACTCAAGTCACTTGAAGTAAATGTCTCTTTGTTTTGATCCATGTTTGTCTTGTGTTGAGATCTAGTTTGGACCATAAAATAAGGATCAACTTTCAGGAATAGAAGAAAAATCCTTTAATTCCTTAGGTTGGTCTAAACATTAGGTACAAAGAATAAAATCTAAGTTTGTTTAAGGATCAAATGATGGTGATGAGATAAATTAAAAATGGATGGTATGAAGGATTGAACTCTTAAGAACCTTAGAAGGATACTAGACTTTAGGACTTTTGGATTTTTGATTTGATTTAGATTTTGGATAATGAACTCATAAAACCCAAGATGTTGGATGTTATCTTGGAATAAATTTTGTCCACAAGGTGATAATTTAACTAAGTGTATGAAGAAGGATTCATCCACACACACTTAGTCAAACAATATGATTTTGATTTTTAATTTGAAGGATTACCAAAAGTCTAGCATAATTGATTTTTTCCAAGATCCTAAGAGTTGTTTATGAGATGGGATTTTGATTTTTTGTTTTAGGGATGGAGGAGAGTGTTGATTTTGACCCTAGATTGGACTTAGATAGACTTCCTTTTACAAGACCTCGGTATTGAAGAACATGCTATACTTCCTATGTGAGAAACTCAAAACGTTGAAAATGACTTGGGTTTTGACAATAATAGAATGAATACAAATTGGGATTGTTCTTTGAAGCACATTTGTAAAAGTTATAAACCAATCACTCTCTAACTTCGTAAAATCTTGAAACACGCTCCTAGCGAGCTTTTGGACTAAGATGCTTATGATGATTTGATTTGGGAACTTTGACTTTGCTGGAAATCATGGGATCAAACACATGTGAGCTTCAATTGTCTTTTATCTTGATTAGATTTGGTTCTTTATACCACATCCACACTTTCTTGTTTAGCTTTTCAAACTAAATGTCTGTCTTAATTTATTTTCATCCCACAAGGTCCATTATGTGGAAATCGAGAGAATCAAGGCAATAGTTTCCTATGTTGACTTTGGGGAGAAACAAATTCAGATATATCTAAATGTTTAGAAGCCTTCTAGGGATAAGAACCCCTAGGGACAAGCAGTAACACGTGGACACCTCAAAGGTATTTGTTCTTCCAAAGGGTTTGAAATTTTAATAATTTGTTGAATGTTTGTTTTCCAATGTTTCAGATCCAATCAAAGTGTTTTGATTCCAAACAATGCACACCTTAGGATGGAAAAGATAATATTTGTTGAATTCCCACTTGGATTTCTCTAGCTGCGCTTATTTAGAGTGGATGATTAGAAGCTTGACCACATTGGCTCCCCTCCACGACACTCACTTCTACAGGTCAGCCAAGCTTCAGTTCTCATGAATCTCCCATTATGAACTTTTCATCTCTACAAAGAACTGCAAATATGTGGGATGGCTATGGAGGTCCGACCTCCTGACGCCAACATATATTTAGGGATTTTTGGCATCTAAACATAGGTTTGTAGTAAGGGCATCTAGTTCAGGGGATACAATGATAAACTCCGTAAAGAGGTCTCCCAACCCTTAGAACAAGGGCTTTACACATTATAAAGACATTGGGGGAGAGCTATCATGTACAACTTCCCGCTGATTGCAAACTTTCCTTGCAACCAAAAATGTATATAGTGGTCTGGAAGAGCTTGGCTTATGCTCGTTACCACTTGGGTTGTTCCCTCGAGGTGAGTACTTTTTCCCACCAAGGCAAGCTCTCTAAAGGTAAACAATAGAAAAGAAGTGCATTTTTAGTTCGACCACCAAACGCATTTAGGCGAGAGCACACACAATGTCTTTTCTTCACACTCGCATGTTTTATTCAATTGTAAAACCCAAATTTGAAATGTGCAGGAAATCTTTTAAACAACCTAATTTCACTTAAAAATGATTTTGATTCTCAAGATCACCGTGAAGCGCAAGAGAAGTGCATACACATTTTAAAATGACAAGAGTTTGTAAAGAAGATTGCAAAACAAGACCATGACAAGTTCTTTTAAAATCCTCAAAGGCAATAGTCACTTCTTTTTAGAGCACCAAATTTGAGTGTGAATTTGATTGTTCAATTTTTAAAACCCAAAAAAAATGTAGTGAGTTTCTAAGGTTCTTTTTAACCAACTTTGAGAAACAAGAAAGCTTTTGTGTGTTCTTTTTAAAACCCAAACGAAATGTAGTTGAGTCCTAAAACTGAAGGTAACAATGTCCAAAGATGGTATTATAAATGTCCCCAAAGTGGTAATGAACACTTTTTTACAATTTTGAAAAGAGAAATGCCATGGATAGTTCCCCCTTGTTTCCTCTCCTTCTTTGTCACCTAAACCTGCAAAAGTGGGTTATCCTATAGGAAACAGAGCCACAAAACAAGTCAAAGATTAGAAGAAATCAGAACATAAAAACACATGTTAAAATAAATTTACTTTTTACCTAGACCTAGCGTCGCTTCTCATGAAAGCATCGCTATTTGGAGTTTCCAATGTCACTTTGGCTAATCAGCGTCGCTCTGTGGATAAAAAAAAGACTGCGAAGGCATCGTTATTTCTCACAGCATTGCACTTTGGAATTTGACACGTCAACGTCAAAGGAAACCAGATATTGTCACGTGTTGGAAATAGGGGCAGCATCGCTATATAATGACGCTGCAATGATTGTGTTGTCATTTGTCCATCCCAACATCGTTGTGTCTTGAAAACACAAAAAATGAAAAAAAACAACGGAAATAGCGAGAAAAACATGTTAATTTTGGGAAATTCACCCTCCTTCTAGCGCCAAAATGTGAATGTTCCTCCTATACCTACTCAAACATGAACAAACAAGTGATCATTAGTCAAGAAACAAGTAAAGACAAAGCATTCCCTATGAAAATCATTTGAACACAAGAACATGAAAACAAAGTAAAATATCAAATACAATACTAATGAAATACTATTCTAAATGCTCAAACCAGCATCCCATAGGGGGATTAGTGCTCCTTTGATGTGGAAAGAAGCCCTTTCCTAACCCCTTGATAAGCTTGATGATGAATGTGATGAACAAGTATGAAAATGGCTATAATCTAACTAAAGTGGATGAAAAGATGAAATACTATGAACTCAAATGGCTATAGTGATTATGCTCTTAGTTGTTGGATATATATTATACAAATGATGCCTTTGTTTATAGAAGCCAAGGATGGAAGAATGAAGGAGATTGATGAATGTGGGATTAAAGAATAGACCAATAGCGTAATGCCACTTGTCAACATGCTAATGAATCTTGGGGGAGATGTGCTTACACATGTGTGAGCATATTTTGGGAGATGTGATGTGTAAGAAGAATAAATGTCAAGGTGGCTTGTGTAAGGGAATGTGTAAGATGCCAGTTAAAGCCATGGTGGCTTTTGTAAGAGGAGGTGTAAGACCCACTTAAAGCCAAGGTGGCTTGTGTAAGAGAAGGACATCTAAGAGATTTTAATGCCAAGGTGGATCCAAAGAGGACAAAGTCCTTTAGGAGGGAAAAGTTAAATGGGTGGAATATTTCAAAAATATGCCACGTTTTTGAATAATAAGGTAATTAGTAAATCAAATAAATTGATTTACATGTGCAAATTGACCAAGGTTGACTTACCTTAGGGTGGAGTCAAAAGCTAGAGGAATGGGGGATTAGTGTTAGGAGCTAATTAATTTAGGATTAATTATCTTAGGTGAGATTAGTTGATTTGTGACACTTGATTTAAATATTTGGGTTTATTTAAATCAAATGAGAGGATATTAGAACTTTTAGGATTTTAATTAAATAAAATTGATTTATTTAATTAAAAAGAAGAACATTAGGATTTAATTAAATAAACTTGATTTATTTAATTAACAGGACATAAGGATTTAATTAAATAAAATTGATTTATTTAATTAACATGATGAAATAATCTAACAAAGTTCGTTATTAGGTTTAAGGAGAAGTAAATAAATAAAGATTATTCAATTAATTGGTTAGTGCGGAAATGATTAAGGAAGTGTATACATCTAAAAATGGTCACATTAAATCAAGCCTGATAATTAATTAAATATGAATTATTTAATTAATCTTCTAAAAGTCATCTACATATAAATAAATTTAATTATTTATTTGCATCGTTCACTTTCTAATTCTTCTAATTTAATTAAATAAATATGTTTATTTAATTATTACTGTTTTCGATTTTCCTCTTAATTAATTAAATAAATTTTATAATTTATTTATATTAATTATCATAAGTTTGGATTTTAAATTTAAATAAAAGAATATTCTTCCAAATCCATTATTTCTAATTCTTCATTCCACATTTAATTAAATATTATAAATACAGCCTCCAAAAACTCTATAAATACAACCTCTTTATTCTTCTAAAAGGACCCGAGATCTATCGAATATAGCGTGAGCATTATAGTGGCATTTATCTAACATTTAGTAATCTTATTTTCGTGAGCATATCATCTTATCTTTCATAGAATTTTAGCTTCATACCTTAGCTTAATCATCTTATATCATTTAGCAATATAAATACATGTTGCATAATCTCATTCTCTAAGTTGTCATTCTACCAAGTTGCTACTTAAACCAACTGAGAGCCAGTAACTTACATCAAATACTTAGAGATAGAGAAAATGGGATGTCATTGAAGAAATTGTTGTGTTGAGAGTTTGTTTATCTTTTAACTTTAATTTCTTCAATATAATGTCGCATTGGTGTGTTTGTTTATCCTTTTAATTATTACACATATTCACACACACATTTTTGGTGCCCACTGTGGAGCCCTTGCCCCATTTTAAACCTTTTTATTGCAAGTTTTTTGATAGGTTACAAACTGGACTCGTGGTTTAGCGCATACGAGACATTTTAGCGCATCCCTGGATTCTTTTAGTGCATACGAGGCCTGTTTTAGCACATTGTTGCTCTGTTTTAGCGCATATCTATGTTCTTCTAGCACATTTACACTCTAATCTATCGCATCCCTACATTTATTTTAGCGCATTTAGGTGTTCTTTTAGCACATCCAGGGGACTGTAAAATTTAATCCGAAATCCGACACGTCTGCGGACAGAGATTAATACTTTCTACATAAATTTAAAATGAAGCAATCCTAGGATAGACATTTAAATCTAGAATGAAACAATCCTAGGGTAGTCACCAAACAATTGATTTATCTTGGTTAAAATGAATCCCATGTTTGTTGTGAAGCAACATCTTCACTTAGTTTAGCAAATTGTCATTTGGGATTAAAATTGAATAAAATTGTTTGTTGTGATTTTTAGGTGATAGGCTTATGCTCTCCCCTTAACTGGGTGATCAAAACACTAGACTCATCTTTTTATTTCATGTATTTCATGCTTTATTAAATCCTTTAGAAGGCCTGCTCTTGTGGGAAAAAGTACTCACCCAAGAGGAACAACCTAAGTGGGAACCCCTAAAGCCAAGGATTCTAACCCACTCTAATCAAAAGCGAGTTGTTGATGAAAATTCACTCGACAATAGTGTGCAAGATAACCATCCCCAAAGCCTTTGGTCTAAAGTTCGGGAGGTCTCCTAAGGGATTATATCATTTTCTGCACTGAACGAAAACCCTTACTATGAACCTTAGTGTAGAAGCCAACCGTGTCAGTAACCAAACATTATAATACTCACAGTGCAAGGGGAGGGAAGAATCTGCCCCCAAGACACTCACCATATAATTTCCAAGGACCGTTTGCTCAAGGGATCGAGAAATCTAACTTTGAGTACGCACCTGGAAAAGACAAAAACATAGGCACCCTCTAGGGGATGACACGGCTGTGTGAGTCGACACAATTCTAAGATGTGGGTTGTAAGATGTGGGTTGTGATTATTATGATGACCTTTTTGACGATGAAGAGTGAGTCTGTCTGAAGTGTTTGTTTTGTTCAATACCTATGGAAATATCAAAGAACATACTCTCATTGTTAGATTTTAGGAATTTAAAAACAACTGTTTTCTACTACATGTCATGTTTTTCAAATATTAAATCAAATAAAGATCATCCAATCCAGAAAAATATCGAAACATGTTTGTCTCAGTGCATTGACTGGATATTTTAGCGCATCTCTACTCTGTTCTAGTGCATCTTTAGTGCATCTCTGCTTTATTTCAACGCATTTATACTCTGTTTTAGTGCATCTATTCTCTGTTATAGTGCATCTATGTTATGTTTCAACGCATCCATGCAGCAGCCAATGCATTGACCTGATCTTTTAGCACATTCATCAAAAAATTTAGCACATCCATTGAATAGAGTAGTGCATCTTTTTTTGAGTCAAAGGAGTTTTCTAACGCAATTTTCCATCAAGTCTGGTCTTTTTCTATGCTCAGGTTCTGTAAATCTGCAACCTTTGTTAATAAATCCCTTGAGAAAAAGATCAAGAAGCCAAAAAGGTCCCTTAGTTACAAGAAGTTGTTAAAAAGGAGACAATTTTTATAGATGATTTTTCTTTAGAGCCATTATCTTTACAAGCTTTCTTTCAGTGAAGAGCTCTTTTGTAGAGGCACAATCATAGTCAGCCTATTCATCCCTCTTTCATCCTGCAACCTGCAATTCAGTATTCCAATTGTCCTGATCAAGTGTTGCAATAGAGAACTTGGAAGCATTAGGATTTTTCAAATTCCTTATTTTTCTCAAACTAAGATCAAAACATCACAAAGTGCATCATCACATCCATATCTGATTTCTAGTTTAATTCCCATAACAGGATCATCATCCTTCCAACCAGGGAAATAACGAGCTAAAAATTAGAAATTTCTTTAGTCATATCAATAGAATCCTCATTCTATTATGACTAAGATATCTAGCAAATTGCACTCTCTCATTTGTGATCAAAGTTAGCATAAATTTGGTATAAGCTTATGCATGTTGTCACAAGATCTCGAAAGCACATAGAAGAAGACGAAAGGGAAAATCCACTTTGCAACATGGGTGATAGGGAAGAAAATCTTTTTCACAAGCTTTGCACTAGGAATAATTCAAATAATGATGAAGTAATTGAGGAAATGCTTCAAGAAGCAAAATAGAATCCTCAATTTCATACTCTCTTGGACAAGATTTTAGAGAGGAATAAAGAAAGATACTTTCTTTTGCTAGCAAACCAAGGAGCTAAACTACCCTCTGAATTTGATACTTAGAAAATTAGAGGAGATCTTGAAACCCCTTTAAATGATTTTAGTTCTCTTACTAAGCAAATAAGAGAACTACAAGGACAAATTAAAGAGATACAAGGGGGAACAACCAAAAAATATGTTTTGGAAGATATATGCCCATATCCCTTCGACAAAAATATCAACATGATTCCTTTTCCAAAGCATTGTGAGATCCCAAAATTTGACAGATACAATGGAAAAATGGATCCCATTGATCATATGAGAGACTTTCGAAATATGAGCCTAGATTTTTCTCATGAAGATACATACCTAATGCGATTGTTTCCATGGAGTCTAGATGGACAATCCATGGAGTGGCTTTCCAAAATAACTCCCCCCATCAAAATGTTTGAGGAGTTAATCAATAAATTCATATCTCAATACTCCTATAATATACAACATCAAATAACCATGCTTGATTTGTGCAAAGTGAAGAAAAATACTGGGGAACCCTTCATCACGTTCCTACAAATATGGAGAAGGTTATTTGCAAGATATTCTTGTCTTGTTCCTAAAAAGGAAAAGATGGAAATCTTTATTGACAGTCTAAATCAAGAGATGAGTTATAGGCTCAATCTTCATTGTCCTCAATCATTTGAGAAATTGATTGAAAATGCAATCACCATCGAAGGGGCCTTGGTCAAGAGAGGAGTCCTAAAGCTTGACAAAGATGGTCCAAATTCATATAATCACAACAATAATAAATCACGATTCTGGACTAGAAATAAGAATGTTGTAAATGATGGGGTGGTAGATGCCCACAATGTGAAAGAAAAGCCAAACATTCTCAATGTATCAGGTGTCCAACACAACAACAAAAATCCTAGAAATTGCACTAACCAAGGCAATAAAAATTTCAATCCAGGAGACAACGCCAACCAATGAAAATATGGCCAATAATCATGATAATAATCTTGGCAGCAATCAAAATTCAAATCTGCCCAGATCACATTTTATCTCCAATCGACGAAGTTTTTCTCCCTTGGGCCATAGAATCAATTCTCAAAGATATTTTGAATCAAAACACCATCACGTTGCCACCACAGAGAGATTATGAGCCGCGAGTTAAAACACCATCATGTAATGACTCGTATTATTGTGATTACCATAGATGTAAAGGTCATAGGACGAATAATTGCCAAGGCTTGAAGAATTTGGTCCATGATTTGATCGACAATCACACCATAACTATTGAGGGACATAATACAAATGAAGATCGGCAGGCATTCAAGGATCCTCTCCCCAATTATCAAAAAGGGGAATCTTCAAGTGATAAAGGTAAAAATGTAAATCATGTCTATGACATCACCATCAATCATATCTACACCGATGACCAACAAGTCAACATCATCAAAGTCAAAGGAAAGAAAGAGTATCAAGATGTTAATGCAATAAAAAGGGGACAAGCCAAAATTATTGTAAAAGGAAGTTCATCCAAATCAACCGTCCCCCCTCCAAGGAAATACAATTTAGTCGATCAACTACAAAAGACATCGGCTCAAATTTCTATCTTGGAGCTTCTTAAAATATCGCCGGCACACAAGAACATTCTGGAGAAGGATCTCATGGACACAACTGTATCTCTTGATTTGGATATCGACAAATTTCAATCCATGGTGGGACACTTTTCCTCACCCACATTCCTATCCTTTTCTGAGAAGGATGATGCCTTTATGACTCATCCCCATAATTCATCACTTTATCTAGAGGTCTTGGTTCATAAAACCCAAATCAGACGTGTCTTAATAGATGGGGGAGCCGGTCTAAATATTTGTACTTTAAAATTGGTTCTTGCCTTAGGGTATTCTAAAGATTCTATTGACCCAAGGATAAAAATAACAATCAAAGCATATGATGATGAGGAACGATCTTCTAAAGGCCTCATCATGCTACCTATCAAAGTGGGACCTGTTGTAAAGAACACTTTTTTTCAAGTTCTAGATGAAGACTTATCTTATAACATACCTTTTGGGTCGCCCATGGATCCATGAGATGCAAGCGGCTCTGTCGACTTATCATCAATGTCTCAAATTTCCATATGGTGGACAAGAAATAACCATACCAGCAGATCATAACAACAATAAGATTTATTCTAACCTTAAAGAAACTTAGGACACTTTTGTCCCGCATAATAGAGAATCTCTTGTTGTTTCTACTTCTAAACACAGTGATCAGACAAGGGAATTAATAAAGAGCTTCGACACAAAGCTGCAATGAAAGGATAATGGGGTGGGAAAATATTCTTTATGTCTCCCTAACTTACCTATTTCTCCAAGGTCACATGATCAGCCTACAACCTCCACACATCAAGCTACAGTGGCTTCCACATCAGAAACACAAGTTTCAATTCCCATCACCAAGTTTGATGGAAGATTCATCTAGGCAAACACTCAAGAAAATGAAGCTGAAGATAGAGCTATTTTCGATTGGCTTTATAAAGATGAAGATGAATCTGTCCAGAATGTCAAATTACTTACTGAGCAATATGGGAAGGGTTATACAATAATGCAACGAATGGGTTATGAAGGAACTGGCCTCATAGGCAAGAGAAAAGAAGGAATTGTTGAACCTATCCAACCAAAAACAACACATCCAAAAGATAAAACTAGACTTGGTTATGGTGAAGATGCAAAAGAATTGATCCAAAAGAAATCCAATGAAGAGATAGTTGAGACAATTATGAGATTGCAGGACAATTTTGCGATCGATTCCAATAAGTATGAATAGGACACCATTTATAATGATGAATTCTGGAGAGAAAAAAAGGTGGATGTTATACAAAAATATACACCCATGCTCACACAAGGGGAAAGTTCAAGGCCTCCACTTGACTACGTACTTCAAAGTGACCATGACTCGAGTGATGATGATTCGATTCAAAGTGAGATAGATAATCAACAAGAGGATATCATCATAGATCTTCCCCATAGCGAGAATGATAACCATGTCATGACCTTAACAGCCAATGACCTTACCCAACCAGATGATCCCTTGCCCTTGGTCTATCCCGAGCTCATTGATTGGGAACAAACTGAACCAATTGATATCCCAATCTTCCCAGATGATGAAACCATTGCAAACTCTCTTTATTCCTCCAAAACAGAAACAAGTTCCACCAGTGAATCACAAGATCAAAATATCAATTAGGAGAGTGCCAAGTTTTTTAGCTACAAAATTAACAATATAAAAGATAGATCTAATGGTGAAAACCTAAAAATGGCAGTATTAGATCATGAAAAGAGAAAAATAAAGAGTGTATTTGAAGGTGAAAACCTTTCAAAGGCACTAGAAGATGGGAAACTTCACACTCTCCCTGAGCACTATCAGGAAAGATCTATTTTGATAGAACCTGCATAAGCAATCAATATAGGCATTGTTGAACATCCAAAAATCTTGCAACTTGCTGCATCACTGACAAAGGAAGAAGTCCCAAAATTCATAGAATTCCTAAAGAACAATCAAATCAAATTCACATGGTCATACGTAGATATGCCTAGATTGGACCCAAATCTTATCATGCACCATTTTTCCATCATGCCAGGGGAAAAACCTATGAAACAAAGCTCAGAAAGATGCTCCCACATGTTGCATTGCTAGTCAAAGAGGAATTAAAGAAGTTTGATGTGGGATTCATTCAGTCTATCGACTATGTGGAATGGATCTGCAACATTGTACCTGTTTCAAAGCCAGATGGATGAATCAGAGTCTGTACATATTTTAGGGATCTAAATAAAGCATGTCCAAAAGATGATTTTCCTCTGTCGAACATTGACACGATTGTGGATTTGACAGCTGGGCATGCTATGTATTCACTGATGGATGGATTTTCTGGGTATAATCAGATAAAAATCACACCTGAAGATCAAGATAAGACTACATTCACATGTCCCTGGGGTACATATTGTTGGAATGTAATGTCATTTGGCCTCAAAAATGCAAGAGCTACATATTAACGAGAAATGACTACAATTTTTCATGATATGATGCACACATTCGTGGAGGATTATGTAGATGATCTCTTAGAAAAATCAAACATAAGGGAGGTACATCTAGATATCTTATCTAGGATTTTTGTCAGAATGGAAAATTTTAATGTCAGACTCAATCCCAAGAAATGTGTCTTTGGGGTAAAATCCATAAAGCTATTGGGTTATATTGTGTCAGAAAAATGAATAGAAGTAGATCTAGTGAAGGTACAAGCTATCCTAGAGATGCCACCACCAAGGAACATCAGTCAATTGTGGTCACTACAAGGATGACTACAATCCATCAGGAGATTCATTGCACAGATAGCAAACAAGAGTTTGTCGTTCACGCATCTATTGCATAAAAATGTTCCATTCAAATGGGACGACAAGTGTGAAGCAGCATTCAAGCAAATCAAGCATTATCTAATGACTCCCCCGGTATTGATCCCACCAGTACAAGGTGAACCACTCATATTGTACATTTTTTCCACAGAAGTATCCCTAGGGGAATTATTGGCACAAGAAGACATAACCGAAAAAGAACAAGCAATATATTACATCAGCAGGACATTGACAAGCCATGAGCTAAATTACACTTTTATTGAAAAGGCTTGTTTGGCAGTAGTGTTTTCTTCCCAAATGTTGTGGCACTATATGTTAGCTCATACAGTCAAACCTGTGGCTAAAATCAATCCCTTAAAGTATCTTCTAAACAAAGCTACCTTAATAGGTAGACTGGCTAAATGGTTAATGATCCTAAGTGATTTTTACATTCACTATGTGGATCGAAAGGAAATCAAAGGGTAGGTCATAGCGGATCAGTTGGTAGAGGCACCTCTACAAATAGATCATCCAATGCACATCGAATTTTCAGATGCAGATGTGTTCACAACAATGACTAAGCAATCATGGACACTTTATATAGATGGGTCCTATACACAACATGGCTCAGGGGAAGGAATCCTTTTTGTCACGCTTTGGGGACATACCATTCCAAATTCTTATCGGTTGATGTTTCCTTACACAAATAACATAGCCGAGTATGAGGCACTTCTCATTGGAATGAGAATTATATTGGATTGGAAGATCACAGAGCTACAAGTTTTTGGTGACTCACAACTTGTCATTAATCAAATAAATGATGACTATCAGACTAAAGATGACAAGTTAATGCCTTACAAAAACATGGTTGATGATTTCAAGAAGTGTTTTATTGAGATCAAGTTCATGCAAATACCGTGGATTGACAACAAAGCTACAGATGCCATGGTTACAATTGCATCACTATTGTAATTATCAAAGAACCAAGCTCGATATGAATTCTTGGTGGAACAACTATTTTCCCCTGCCTACGATAATTCTGAAACCCAAATCATTTGTCACCTGACCAGTTCTGATTCCCCCTTATACAAAAAAATCTATGCCTGTCTAAAAGATACTATCTTACCCCCGGATTTATCTCGGAATCAGAAACGAAATTTCATACGACAATCTTCTCGCTATACCCTAATCATTGATATCTTATACTGACGTGGTCTTGATGGTACCCTCCTTAGATTTCTCAAATGTGATGAATCCGAAAAGGCTTTACAAGAGGTTCATGGTGGCATTTGTAGGACTCATTCAAGTGGACTAACCTTGGCTAAGAAACTTGTTAGAATGGGTTACTATTGGCCAACCATGGAAAAGGAATCATTCACCTTTGTGAAGAAATGTTTGAAATGTCAGATTCATGGGAATCTCATCCATGCTCCTACTCAGGAACTAAAACCATTCACTACCTCATGGCCTTTCACTCAGTGGGGACTAGATCTAGTTGGAAAAATTCACCCATCTTCATCAAATGGACATAAGTTCATAATCACTGCCACCGAGTATTTCACCAAGTAGATCGAAGTTGTTCCCTTGACAAAATTTACCAAAAAATAAATTTCATCTTTGATCATAAATTATATCATATGTCGGTATGGCATTCCCAGCTCCATTATCATGGATAATGGAAGACCTTTTAAGAATCAAGATGTAGACAAACTTTGTGAAAGATTTCGCATCCAACAAAGGTTCTCTACACCTTATTATCCATAGGGGAATGGCCAAGCAGAAGCTTCAAAAAAAATAATTCTAAAGATACTGAAGAAGATGGTGAATGATGTCGGTCGTGATTGGAATGTTTAATTAAATCTAGCTTTGTGGGCATACAGAACCAACATTCGCATGCCGACAAGTGCCACCCCATATGCCTTGGTCTATGGAGCATAAGAAATATTTCCACTGGAAGTTGAGATTCCCTCACTTCGAGTCTCATTGAAGGGACTCATAACTGATGAGGATTACAGAGTTTCAAGACTGCAAGAACTGGAGCTACTTGATGAGAGATGACAAGGTGCAGCCAATCATTTGAAGGGTTATCAACAAATTATGTCTCGTAGCTACAATCATAGATTCATACCACATGCATTTCAAGTGGGTGACTTGGTACTAAAAGAAAATCCATGCAACAAACAAGATTGAGAAAAGAAAGGCAAGTTCGAGCCCAATCGGCTGGGTCCATTTGTCATCATTGCAGCATATGGTTCGGGGGCATATCAACTATCTATGCCAGAAGGGGACCTGCTTGAAGATCCAACCAATAGCATCCATATGAAGAAATTCTATGTTTGAAAAATATAAAAATAGTATAAAAAGTTCTAGAAAAATACCAAAAACAACATAAAAAAAAGTTATGAAAAAAATCCATAAAAATCAGAAAAAGTCCTAAAAAAATCATCATTAGGGTGAAAACCTGGCAAACAGGCATCCTTTTGAAATACAAAAAAAATAAAAAAAATTGTTGCCTTTATGAAAACCTAACAAACAGGCATCTTGGTAACAACAAAAAAATCACAAAATCTGAAAAAGTGCAATAAAAAAACAAATGGTGAAAACCTGGCAAACAAGTGTTGTTTGTGATTTATTTGGCTCTCCCATCTATTAGGTTACATCATGCATCGTCCATTCATAGCCATTTTTATCAGCATCGAATCCATAATTGGCCATCACATTCGCATCATGCGCATAACATTTCCTTGAAACGACAAGGATTTCATCATGGCTTGATGATCATTGTTTATATTCCTAACAGTAGGTTGTGTCTAATCAGGAGTCAAGGTGCAAACTTGCTGGGGGCAGTCATCTTTTGAAAATTTTGGCAAACAAATGAAAACATGCATCGCATATCAGAATATCAGATCAACAAATCAAATATCCAATCAAGCCTGGTCAAAACAGTTATGAGACATAAACTGACACAAACTGGATGATCTTAATCTAAATAATGGAACACTTAAAGCATAAGTTGAACTGTTGTTTTGAAATTTGATGACATCATATCTCTAGAGTGACTCAACGATGCACTAAACTAGAGTCACGAGGAAGGAATATGATTTTTCTTTGATTGTTGTCTGTAAGTTAATCATTATTACTGTGCAAATTTTTTGCGAGACATGATTTTCAAAAGTATTATTGATGACATTTCAGGATTTGCATAGGAAAAGGATTAACTTATGTTTGTTTACGTAAGAAATACTCAGGTCATCTTGGTTCAATTATACCTCGATACTTGTATTAACTTGCTATATCAACCATCATGAACTTTGTACTTAGGTCATCATTGGTGTAAATATCCCCTTTGATGCTTGTACTAACTTTCAACATATCAAAAGGCTCAATGATGATAATCAAGCATAAAATTGGTTCACAGAATGATAATAGTGTAGTTCATTTTGCATAGGTAAGATTGCATGATTCATCTAGATTGCATTCATTTTGTGGTTGTATAATAGATTTTTGGAGGTTGGAAAAGATACATATCTCTTTTGGAAACAAAGACTGAGTACACTTGGACATTAGCAAAAATCATTTTTCATCTTCATATCATTATCATCAGTAGTTGCATATCACTTTTCATATCATCTTTAGCATATCATTTTCATGTCATATTTATCAATTACTCATTTCATTTTCATATATCATCTTGCATTATCATTTGAGTTATCATTTTCATTACTAGTTTCATATCATTTTTCATTCCATTCTTGCATTACCATCTTTGCATTATCATTTGCATATTATCATTTCCCATGTCATATCATAACATTATTAGTATTAGTCTCATGTCATTTTCACATCTTTGCATATCAAGTCATTATCATTATCATGTTTTTCCTAATAGATTCGTATCATTTTGCACATATTTTCATATCGTTTAATATTCATTATCACATCATTTTATCATATATCATTCATTCATCATCTATTTTTCATATTCATATCATATTCATTATCATCATCATTATCATTTTCACATCATTTTATCAATCATTTTCCATATCATCATTTTCCATATCAATATCAATATCATATTTTCACATCATTTTTTTATCTCATCATTTTCTTATCATTTTTACATTCGCATATCATATCATATCATCAATATCATATTTTTACATCATTTTATCATTCATTGATTATCATGAAATTTTCATTATCATTTTCATTTAACAGGTCCATATCATTACATCATTTTCATAAACATACATCAAAAGAATAAAATGCATTCATTTCATCATTTTGCATCCATAATCAATGCATTTTCCATACATCATACAGTATCATAACATCATTTACATCTCATTTGCATCAACCATCATAACATGTTTTACATATTCATCATATCAAATTCATAAAAATCATCATCATTCATATCATGAGATAGATAGCATCATGCAAAGGTAATCATCCATACAAATGCATCATCATCATCATAAACAACATGGCATATAGAAATAAAAATGCATACATAAACAGAAATAAAAATGCATACATAAACAAACCATCATAGCATAATAAAAGACTCATGCATATTGAAACCATCACCGTATATCATATATAATCTCATCAAAATAAATTTCCAAGGGTACAATGATATCAAATTTTTGAAAGAGATACATAGAATGTGACAAAAATGGTGTATACAGAATCATCACTGAGGAGCATCTGTGTGGGGGGCATGACTTTTGTTGTCACCGAAGGTGGTAGGTTTCACTAGATCTTTGTCATTGGTGCCCCTATCTCCCATCTGACAGGATGACCAACACTCTGGTGGCACTCCTGGTGTGATTGTGTGAGTGGGTGTGGGACCTGGTGCCTGATTGGGTATAGGCTACCCTCTGATCAGGAGGCACTGCCTCATGGTATCTCTTCCGGTAGAACTCACACTCTCTGGCAGTCTCCAGTCCCTCTGTGACAACCTCTCTAATAGAGGTACCCTGCACTGATCTCAGCAGCCTCCCTGCTATCCCCTTCGTCTGTAAGCACCGTTGTCTGAAGCTATCCCTCTCGGCCATCAGCAGGCCTATCTATGGGTCTGGGGATGGTGGTTGTGCCATATGTACCTGTAACTATGCAATGGTGGCCTAACCTATGCTAGTTGGCTCTGAAGATCCTGTACCTATTCTTGCAAGGTATCAATCTTTCCCTGTTGCTCTCGTGATGGCGCCCTAATGGTAATGTGTGAAGGGCCTACTGATGGCTGCTCCACTACCCTCATTTTCCTGGGCCTAGTCCTAAATGGCACATCAAAAAAGAATCTCTCTCTGCCACCCTCGTCATCCCCATCATCATCATCATCATCATCACTATCCTCCTCCCCCTCCTCCTAGTCAATGTCAATGGCCACACCACCACCCACATCCTCTCCTCCTCTGACGGGTTTCTCTACCTATGCCTCTACCTCTACCTGTGCCTATGGTTGTCGTTGTGCCCATTGTAATGATGGTCCATATAATAATGGGGTAGGCTCATATGGACTATTCAACCTCAAAAATGGATGTGTGTGGAAGTATGTTGCATACTCCTTATTCATCTATGCATCTGTGATATCTGGCCTGTAATCCCAAAAATTTGGCTGTAGTCCTAGGTACTCTGCCCTGGCTAGCTCATAGGGGATAAATGGACCCCACTCTGCCACATCCTCCCATCATCTAGCATAATGGGCAACGCCCTGTGGAATGACTTGTACTCTATCAAATTGTCTCAGAACCCTCATAACCAAAAATTGCTCAATGATAAAAGGGGTCCACCCAATCAGATACCTAGATATTTTGCAATACGGAAACTCCATGTCATCCTCATCCCAAGCCTCATAGTCAACGTACGACCTCCAAATCACTGTATACATATCGTCCAACACTCTCCCCCAGTACTCTAACTTGCCCAGCTTAGGCTAGACAAGTGAACCTGTATAAGCATAAATGTAAGGATGACCGATGGGACGATCTCTCCCTGCAAAGGGGTGGGTGATGGCGATATGCTCCCACGCCCAAATCTGAAGTAGTGTGACCCCGAAAGATATACTCTTCCCATCTGTATATACCACCTGATGAAGATCATGGTATAGATGGGCCTTTATACAAGAACCCATGCATATATGGTCTGATGGAGGATCATGTCCTCCAGAACTCGACCCCAGCCAATTGACACTCCCTTTGACCTGTGGTCGGGACATAGGAAAGCACCAATGAAGCCTGCTAAAATTGAAGGAAGTGGGGCATAACCCTCAACCATCTCCCTCCAAGGGATCTCATATCTGCAAATGTGTGGATCCTAAAATACTCTCCACAATGCCTCGGTACCCCCAATCTCCTTGTGGTCATAGACCACAATCTCACCTACTACTAGGATCCCTAGAATCCTATAGACATCCTCCAGTGTACCTATGATCTCTCATGTAGGCAAGTGAAAAGTATTATGCTCACTATGCCATCACTCAGCTAAATTAGTCAACAGTGCCCTATTGACCCTATACTATGGGATCCTCAGAAGCGAACCCAAACCACATCTGGCAATAACCCCAACCTCCAGCT
This sequence comes from Sequoiadendron giganteum, assembly GCA_007115665.2. Lineage (NCBI taxonomy): Eukaryota > Viridiplantae > Streptophyta > Pinopsida > Cupressales > Cupressaceae > Sequoiadendron > Sequoiadendron giganteum. The sequence continues at coordinate 549,895,222 of CM021104.1, read as the reverse complement.
GGGACAATCCAAGAATCATCTCCCATGTGCAAGGAAACCTCTCTCTAATCTAGAGGATTTTAAAATCCTCCTATATATCATATCCATATCAATCAATCAGATCATCAATCAATCAGGAAATCAGTCAATCGAAAAATCAAATAATCATGTCAAATCATATCAGGCAAGCAAATCATATCATCATTACTATTTGTTTTTCATCAAACATGAAGACAAATTTATCAGAATCATCAAAATAAAATCAACATCAACAACATATCAGTATCAAATCATCACTTTACTTTTTTTCTTCAAGCATGAAGATAAATTTAGCAACCAATCGGCTCACATTAGCATCTTTACTATTTATTTTTCATTTCAGAAAGAAAATTTATTAGAATCAACATCATTTTACTATTTATTTTCAAACATGAGAATAAATTTATCAGATTAGTATCCAAATCACATTAATCTATCCTTGATGCTACTCAAATTCATAAAATTAGTTGTCTAATATAGCAACAAACATCAAGCAATCATCAATTGTTCCTCAAAAATTCAAAATCAGCTAAAATTCATGGATGCGCTAAAACAAACTATCTATGCGCTAAATCAACAAATGCGCTAGTTTATCCATGGATGCGCTAAAATAGAGGGTAGATGTGCTAATTCAGCGTATGCACTATTCTATCAAGTGGATGCACTAAACAATCAAACCTATGCGCTAATTGAGCATCCTATGCACAAGATTGTAACCTATGCACAAATCTATCACACCTATGCACTAATTTGGCTGATGTGCTAATCTAACAACTAAATGTGCTACTCTAGGGCATAAATGTGTTAACCTATATGCGCTAGTCTACCTAACCTATGCGCTAAAAGACGTCTCACATGCGCTAAAGCAGAATTTCAAATTTCAAAAAAAATAAAAAATTCATGCAAAATTCATCAAAAATTCACAAAAGAGGGGTTGTACGATCTTACCGGAGGTTCATATGTTGTTGGTCGCTGATTTCATCAAACTTGCTCAAATCTGTGGCACTCGTAATGGATCGGCATCTTGATTTCTTCTCTCGCAGAGCTCCATTTCACCAAATTCAACTGTTCAAATGACAATGACTTTTACCTTTTTCCACCTTTTAAGGGGGTAAATAAGGTAAGGTTATTTTAATTTTTCACCACACGGAGCACTATTTCAAGATATAAATCAGTGAAGCAACTTTAAATCTCTCAAAATCTTCAAATCGTCATCAACATCTTCAAACGTGCGGTTTATCTCCCGAGGGGGCATATAGCATCATCAGTCAATTTTTCAAAGTTAGGGGAAAATTTTTCATTATCTGAATTTTTCTTTGAAGCAATGCGTAAAACACATCACTTCAAAGAGGGAAAAAATGTATACATCTAAAAATGGTCACATTAAATCAAGCCTGATAATTAATTAAATATGAATTATTTAATTAATCTTCTAAAAGTCATCTACATATAAATAAATTTAATTATTTATTTGTATCGTTCACTTTCTAATTCTTCTAATTTAATTAAATAAATTTTTTTATTTAATTATTATCGTTTTCCATTTTCCTCTTAATTAATTAAATAAATTTTATAATTTATTTATATTAATTATCGTAAGTTTGGATTTTAAATTTAAATAAAAGAATATTCTTCCAAATCCATTATTTATAATTCTTCATTCCACATTTAATTAAATATTATAAATATTTAATTAAAACACTTTCCTCACTTCACACGTAATTAAATATTTTAAATATTTAATTAAATTCCTTTTTCATCTCTCACACATAATTAAATATTAATTATTTAATTATGGAAACTTCTAAATTCATTGTTACATATAATTAAATAGCTTAATTATTTAATTATGGATTTATCCTCAACTACCAACTAACTCCTCATAACTAAAATGCACAAATGGCAACTTTCCTTCATTTTTGAATGGAAAAGGTTGTGTAGGAGGAAACATTTCCCATCTTTTTCTTTAGCTTCCATATTTTTCTCAATTTCTATATCTCTCACCGTTCATCTTGACAAGCTTGATTTCAACTGTTGATCTTTTCCAACTAGGCTTTTGTCTCCAAAAACTCTATAAATACAGCCTCTTTATGCTTTGAAAAGGACCCGAGATCTATCAAATATAGCATGAGCATTATAGTGGCATTTATCTAGCATTTAGTAATCTTATTTTCTTGAGCATAGCATCTTATCTTTCATAGCATTTTAGCTTCATATCTTATCTTAATCATCTTATATCATTTAGCAATAGAAATACATGTTGCATAACCTCATTCTCTAAGTTTTCATTCTACCAAGCTGCTGCTTAAACCAACTGAGAGCCAGTAACTTACATCGAATCCTTAGAGATAGAGGAAATGAGACGTCATTGAAGAAACTGTTGTGTTGAGAGTTTGTTTATCTTTTAACTTTAATTTCTTCAATATAATGTCACATTGGTGTGTTTGTTTATCCTTTTAATTAGTACACATATTCACACAAACAGGAAGAATTGGTGTTAGTAGATCAAGATCAAGTGCACGGTATTGATCAGGATATTTTGAGTGTCTAAAGTTTCCCAATTATCCATTTGTTATATAATAGATTGATATCTTCCTGACAAAGAAATTAATCTGATTGTGGAGGCCTGTGTAGTTCAATTTTTTATATATTTGTTCAGTGCTAGTATGAGCTGCTATTATTTTGTAATAGTAACATCCTTGTCCCTTTTGAGAGATGATAAAGCCTAGTGATTTAGTAGTTATGTCTCCTAATATCATTGATGCCTCTTGATGTCGAATTTATTGCTTCACTTTTAAGTCTTTGCAACAGTCTCTAGTATCCCGATGACTTTGTTTTTGAAGATTAAGGAAGGCGCCTCTTAACCCATTGGCAAAAATAGAGAAAATGACTTAGTTTGTGTTTAAGACATTCAATACACTATAGGTGATGTATTTTTCCATTCAAGCTATTCTTTCTCTATATGCAATTGGTTGCGGAGGCTCTAGAATTGGTTTATCTGCTTATGTATTGAAGGATCTTGAAAACAGTGAAACAATTCTAGAGACTGCAACATTGGTATTGAGTGATGTTTAGGTGAATAGTGTTTGCATCCTTGAAGCATTGGATAGTTTCTTTGAAGATATGACTATGTTCAATGTTTGTTGCAATTCTATGAGAAAAGCTATATTTGAAACAAATGAGAGATATAGGATAATTAAATATTGTATTCATTGAACAAGGAGTGAGTATGCTAATTTTGAGAATGGAATAATTCTAACTGATGATAATACAAAGGAGCAACAAGAAATCATTCATCAAAATTGAATCATTTAATTTCTATAAATCAAATATCTTAGTTCTTGATGAAGCCACTGTAATTGCCGATGCCAGGTCTTGGAATTTGATGCTCCTAAGGATTTAATTTTTGATGAGGACAGTGCATTCCTGTAGGGTCTAATATGCATTTCATGTTTTAAGTAAGATTCTTGGTTTGTGAAATAAAGAATGAAAATTTCAAAGGTGGAAAAGGTCACTTTTAAGCATCCTAATATGGAGGAAAATCATATCACAAAGGGGTTTGGGAAGACAACTATGAGGGGGTGAAGAGGACATCTATTACACTAATTGTATAAATAGTATAGAGTAATGATCATGAGAACAGTAGTTGATACCATACAAGGAGATGACAGTTAGGGGATAACTTCATAATGGTAAAGAGGAGTGTTAACAAGTGGAGGTGATGTCAATTCATAAAGGACAGTCAATGCAAGAGATAGTCCTAAGATAAAAGGCATTATAGTAAGGCCACAACGTTTGTTTTTTAATAGATACATAAAATCATTTTTAGTGGAGAATCTTGCAAGAGGCAGTTTAGTTGTTATCTCTTTAAAGATTCCTTCAAGCTATATCAGGTAAGTTGGGCAATAAAATTGAATGACAGGGATCTTATAAAGGGAGAGAGGATGATAATATCCTTCAAGGAAAACATGATCAAGTGTATGAAATTGATAACATAAGCAAAAAGATATATCTACCATACAAGTAAGATAGAGGTATCAATGATTTGAAAAGGAAGAGTGGACCTATACATAAGAGAGGGCAGTATGCATGGCCACCACATTGGAGGAGAGGTATAATGCACAAGAAGTCAAAATGGGTGAAGTTTATGCAATTCAAGGGATAGTGAATATGTATAGTAAATGAAAGAGTAGAGTTCATGATGGGGCAGACCTGAAATATTGTAGCTTCACGATGTTTTTATCCCATGGGGAAAATAGGTTGAAAATCACAAATCCATAATGAACACAACTAACGTTTACCTACTTTATGCAACATTTTTTCGCTTGATAGTTGATTCACACATTCAAAACTCTCAAAAATGTTGCATTTTTTGTCATATTTTGTAGTTACAAGTGCCCTGCTAGACATACATGAAAATATGGAAACATAGACAAGGCAAGCGAACTATTTCAAAAAATGCCTCAAAGAAATGTGATGTCATGGATACCCGCTCTCCCGCAAGCACTTCAAGTCATGCCTGTGGTGATGTGGGGCTTTCATGTATCACCATAGGAATGACTTGAAGTGCTTGCAGGAGAGCAGGTGATGGAAGCTAATGGTATAAAAGTGAAAAAACCAATATAAGATAATATTTTATATTATATAAAACAGAGGTACATGATATTCAATATTTTTTATATTTTGACAAGGAATGAAAAGGCCCAGACAGAGCCATATACAATGCATAATTTAAAATATAAAAAACATAACAAGAGATCTAATCCATCATTAACTAGTGCAACTTTTCCTAGAGCTAGCCAAGTCAGACAGAGCCAAAAAACTAGACAGTGAAAATGGGGATCAGATTTTGCATGTTTAAAAAGAGAATGTAAAAATTTGAACATGTTGTATGCTTTCATGAATAGGGGATCAGCAATCCAAGGCTTCACGCTGACTGGGCATGATAGAAAATTGAAAGGAGAATCTTTTGCCAGGCTAGTGACCATTGAGAGAAGAACTAAAAGTGGGATTGAAGCATTGAGAAAATAATTTCTATCATGGAATCCACCTATAAGCGAAAAACCATAATTAAAATTGTATCCTTGCAATGCAACATCTAACTCCAAGAAAGTGAATATGGATGATTGAATATAACTACCGAGTAGTGAATATGGATACCCACTCTCCCGCAAGCACTTCAATTCATGCCCGCGGTGATGCGGGAAAATCCCCACATCACCGCAGGAATGACTTGAAGTGCTTGTGGGAGAGTGAGTATCCATGGCATCACATTTCTCTTAGGCATTTTTTGAAACAATTCATTTGTCTTGTCTATGCTTCCAAATTTCATGTATGTCTAGCAGGGCACTTGTAACTACAATATATGGAAAAAATATTGCAACAATTCTAAGGGTTTTGAATGTGTGAATCAACTGTCAAGTGAAACAAATGTTTGCATAAAGCAGGTAAATGTTATGATGAAACATATAAAACTTTGAAAAATTCATGATATTAGGCATTGTAATAACTCCTGATTAAATTAGGGACACAATGACCCCAATGGTCAAGCTTTTATAATCTAATTTCTGAATCAACATTTGTAGTCACTTCTTTGCCCCACCTACCCATCCTACCATAAGAATCCCAAGGAAAATAAATCAGACATGTAGAAGTTTTATCATGGCAGGAAATATTAAGATTTGAATATCAAATCCAATTCTTCTAAAATAAGATATGGACAAGTTTCATTCTTCTTTTGGATATTGTTCTAGATAAGATCCACACAAGGTGAGGATTTTTCATCCTTTTCTGTACATAGAACTAATCTGGCCATAAATTTTAAAATCAAACACCAAAATTGAAAAGGATGTGGTGGTTGAATGATGGGTATACTTATTTGATTTTACAGAAAAGGAAAATAAGGGTGAAAAACCAACCATATATTAATGTCCCCAGGAATGGATGGTATATAGAAGAGTAAATTGCACTTAGTACCAACAATACCCTCTAAATTTTTTGCAATGGGTGACAGAACAAACTGGTTGCAACCAGACAGGCAAAGAGCAGAGCGATCCAAACTTGCAATGCTTATTTAGTTACCCATCAAAACTTTGTCCTTTTCTATATGATGAGAAGAGAATTTGTCATTTGACAAACTATTTTACTTCATTGGATTGATTGTTTATTTTGACTTTTTAATTTTACTGGTATTACTTTTGAAATGATTAATTAGGCCTATTACTGATTTCAATGAAATAATATTCCATAACTTGAAATGCATCTTTACACATCTCTACAATCTTAAAGTTCCTACATTCTATTAATTAGACCTTATTGTAGGGAATTTTTTTCTTATATTTTGTAATAGACTTGAAAAGACATTGTCTCATGAAAGATCCTACCCAAGAATGTCAAACAAACATGATGTGCATTTTATTTCAAATTTTAGTGATTGTTCTCATGCATTTTTTAATGGTTTTTGTGTAGAATACTGATTTGAGCAACCATTTTCCCTTTTGGTTGGGTGGCTATTGACACCATCTCACATGGACCATGTCCTCACTACACTCCTAATTACTTGTTCCTCCTCTAGACAATTTTGTGCTCTGATCCCAGGTACTATCAATTGATAGAAATATATTTCTAATGTTGAATCTAAAGATGTTTTGAAGAGAGGTCTTATTTGTTGAGTAAATTTTGCAAGGCGTTGTAAACTTTGCACTGATTATGTCTCAAATGGAAGGTGGTTGTCCAATTGATTACAATGTCATCACAGATCTCTTTCTTTAGGTAACTTCTTTCTAGTTGTTGTAAATTCATATATCTTCTTCCTATTGATAAATAGCTTATGGTTTTTGATATGGAACTCTGAAGTTGAGGTGAATATTAAACTATTGCTCTGAATGTAATTTGTTTTGTTATATGATTATTTCTTGTAGTGTTTGTATTGAGTGTAGATTCATGCATCAAGTTGTTTGAACAGTTCAAGTCTTATGAAGGGTTATATTTCTTCTTGGGTGCATATTGAGCTCCACGTGATTTGAATTTGAATTGTCACTTGTATCATTTTTTGATTGATATTTATTGATCTACTTGAGGAGGTAATTTTGTAGTAGCTTGGGAACCTTGTACTTATATGGTAAACTATATTTTCAATGTCATTGGCAGTGAGGATCCCAACATTCAATTCAAATACATTGAAGCAACAACCAAAACTAGAAAAATCAAGGAGGTGGAACGTGTAACTAGAGAGTCAAACTTCTATGATGCTAAAAAGACAAAGAACTTTCTTATGGAATCGAGACTTCCAGATGCTCATCCACTGATAAATGTTTGTGATCATTTTGGATTTGTCCACTGTAATGCTCAGTAAAGCTTATCAGTCAAGGTATATACAAAACATAGTTCTCAGGCCATACTAAGAATTCATGGTGTGAAGTCTATAGAGGATTCTTTCATAGGACCCTTAGGCTTCATTTTTCAAGTAGTTCTTTCATGTTTTGGAGCTATATAAGCAAAAAATAGAGCATTATAACTCAAATTTCCCAGTCACAACACTGAGAAACACTCTTTGTAACACATTTTTCAAAGCAAAGACATATTTAATTCTTGTATTTGTTGTAAGAACACCTTTTCTCAATAAAAATTTAGTATTTTTCCTTCTTAATAGTTGTTTCATTATGTGCAAATGAATGATTGATTGTGTTTTTTTGTGTTTTATGTTTAAACCTCAAAAGCATTGTCTCATTTCTAGCACTTTTAGGCATAAATCAGCTATGAACAAAAACAATTAAATAAACTACCAATTGATAGAAATCAGTGAAATTATATGACTAAATATACTACCAATTGATAGAAACCATTGAATAAATATACTACCAATTGAAAAAAATTAGTGAATAAATGACTAAATCAATGACTAAAAATATACTACCAAATTGATCAATCAAAACAACCAAATAAATGACTAGCAATAAACTACTAATGGTCACATGACCAAGCTCAGTGAATAATATGACTAAATCAGTGACTAAGTATACTACCAAATCAATCAATCAAAATGACCAAATAAATGACTAAAATTGGTTTAGTCATAAATTTGGTCGCATTATAAATGACTGAAAATAAACTACTAATGGTCACATGACCAAGTTTAGTCATTTATAAATAGTTTTAGTAGTTTTTCAATCATATATTGTTGTTTCTGTACTAGTATCTTATCTCTCTTGCTCTCTTCCTTGCTACAACACTCTAAAGTTGTCTTAACACTCTCTACTACTCTCTTGGATCTTACAACTATCTCTCTATCTGGCTTCCTTAAGCCTTGCAAGTGATATCTTACTTGTCTTGTTTCTTTGAGCATCTTGGGATTGCTCACATCCCTTTTCTATGCATTTTTCTATCTCATTTATTTATCTATTTCATTGACTATTATTCTCTCTATCTATCTATCTGGGTGTCCTTGGGCATGAAAACACTGAAATAGGGGGTTTGACTGAGGCAAGCCCCTAAACAACCCCAACAATTTTCCTCAATCTTATGTGTACATGTATTGAATATATTTATTTATTGGAGGCTTCATTTCCTTGGCTGGTTGTGAGTTCTTTCCTTCCCTTCCTTTATTTGATCATCTATATTTTATTTTATTTATGCTTTAATTAGTTTTCTTTACTTTATTTCAGTTGCATTCTAAGAGTTCTTAGCAGTTAGGGTAGAAGTAGTCATATTTTTGTTTTCTATGACATTATCAATTTTTGATCTGTACGAGATGCTAGTGTGCCTTTGGGATGCTAGGATGTTGCACTTTCATTTATGTGTCATGTTGTTGTCCTTGATTGAGATCTCATCAGTATATCCAAAAGACCTATGTGACCTACTCTTTCTAATTTTGGAACTCTTGCCTTTTTACCCATCACTTGAGCTCTGTTCCTTTTCAACTTATTAGGTACTCTGAGGTAGTTGAGGATCATTTGCTCCTTGAAGACTCTTGTTTTTCTCAAGAATAGAGGGTAGAAAATTTCCTCTTCTACATTTTGGTGAACCTAGCATGAACGCTCCTTCCACAAAAATAAAAAAGGACAAATCCAATATTTTCCCTTCTAAGAAAAAAATTGGGGTACTACCCTGAACCCCATTCCATGCTATCAAATTAGAAATAACACACCAACCTTCGGTCGACTTTTTTATGCATTATTTCTTATACTTATCTTGTTATTTTCAAAATGAATTTAATGTCATTTTATTAGTTCAATTTCTAATTTTATTCAAAGTGTTAATGATGTTCCATTTCAAGCATGTGATGGTGACTTGGGTTTGCCTATGTCACTCAGTATCTTTTATCCCTCCAATAAAATTCCTCTTGTTTTAGAGGATAGTTTATTGCAATAAGATGAGATAATTGATACCTTTCTTAATGTTACCCTACCTTCTCTTCATTCCAATACACTCTCTTCTGGAGATGATGCATTAGTGAATGATGAAGCTCCTCTCACATTAGATTCTCCAAGGATAGATGTTGAGCATAATTCTTCAAACAATTTCTCCATTAGTCATGATGCATATGTAAATATTATCGTAGTCTTTGCCACCCCTCGACAGCCTAAGAGATTGATCATTTATGTGACTCTGGCTAGTCCTCCTAAAATGTTTTGTTCCATTCATGGTGTTTCATTTAATAGTGATGCTCACTCTTATAGAGCGTTAGCCTATACTTATAATACTAGAAGGAATAAAGTAAATGTTGATCAACCTACTTCTTCACCACTTTCTCAATCAAGACATCCTTCAACACCTAAACCCATGACTAAATCACTTGGTGATTACGATCTTATCAAGAAACTCTATGTTACTCCGACTAAGATCTCACTGTGGGACTTGCTTCAATTCACACTGGTTTATCAAGGTATGCTTTAGGAATCCTTGCAAAATATTCTCTTGCTTTCTTCTGCTAGGCCAATAGATGTTAATACATTGATAGCTCACATTCATGTGGATTCACCAAATATCATGTTTTATTCACAAGAACTCCAACCCATGGAGGTACAAAAGAAAGTGGATCCTCTAATGATTATAGTCAACAATAATAATATTGGAATTAGATGTACTCTCATTGACACTATTTTAGCACTCAACATATGTAGTATTGACCTATTACCTAAAATCAAAATTGATTCAACTTCTCTTTCTGCTTCTTCTTTGTACATTCATGGATTCGATAATACCGGTCAGCAAGCCTTAGGCACAATAATATTTCCTTTAAGGTTGGGACCTATTACTATACCCACCCTTGTATATATTATGTTAGAAAAAATATCATATAATCTTCTTCTCGATATACCATGGATTCACACTATGGGTATAGTTTTGCCTACCTTGTATAGATCTATTAAATTCTTTCATAATAATCAAGTAGTCACAATCAGGGCTGCCCTTGATGCTATACACTTATGTGAGATGGTCGTTGTTGGTCAGGCTCCGATTGCAACTACTCCTATAATATTTTCCCTTCAATTTCTTCCAATGTGTTGATGTCTACTTTAGTAGTACCTCTTACAAAGGATACTCTTGAGATAGATTTCTTTGAAGAAGATCCTTCTAATTCTCAAGAAAATGCATGTCCTGGTGACGATTGGGGTTCCTTAGACTTTATAGAATCCTTCATTGGAGACTATAAATTCAACCCTATCCACCTTGACATCCCAATAATATCATTCACACCAAATATTGAAGGTCCTCATTCTTTTGTAGTGCAAGATAATGTGAATAATAATTGTAATGTTCTTATCATTAATCCTCCATCTTCTGAGGAGTTGCAATCACATTATGACTTTAGGTTTAATATTCTTTCTAAGAATGGGTACAAAATAAATGGTATTGGGTGATGGAACAAGGATTTAAGGTCCCTTTGGAACCAAAACCTCACCCTTTTACAATGGGTTTAGGTTACAAACCTTCTCATTTATCTCCATCCCCTCCTCCATCATCTTCTATATTCGTGTCTTCTTCTTGTGAATAGTCAAAATTTTCTTCACAAGAGAAAGGGTTGCTTCTTGATCCTCATTATTTATCTGAGCAAGAGTATATCTTGTTGAGGCTTCTCAAAGCCCACTTGATTACTCTTCCTCCTCCTACACATAAGAAACTCCACAAGCATGATAAATAAAATCATTCTTTTTGTGCATACCATTGAGTGCATGGCCATTCCACAAATGAATGTAAGGCCTTGAAGGACAAAATATAACTTCTTGATTTTGGTGCCATCACTCTTCCATCTATTGATTCTCTTGTCTCTTCTTCACATAACAAGTGATATCAAAGCTTGCCTCTATCCTATCCATTCTAAGCATCTTCTCATGAGGTTTTTATAGCTCCCTTCTATTGTGTTGTTTCCCACTATGTGGCATTCCTATCTTTTCCTACTCATTGTCATTCATGGTTGTACCCTATTATGTGCAACCATACTTTCTTTTTACTAGTGAGTCAATAGTATCTAGCATGGTTTTCCTCTCTTATATGCTAGAGGTTGTGGTGACTCATTCTGGAGGTGTGTACCCTTTCTAAGGACCTTCTCTCGTCTCTATGTCTTTATTTTATCATCTCTACTTGTTGTTTCCTTGATGTCGTGGTTTCTACGTGTTGTCCCTCGTGTGTGTGACAAAATACCAAAAATACATCTCGCCATGTATCTCGTGCCACGACATCTATTTGTATTTCTTCTTATCCTTAGAATGGAATGTGCTCCTCTATGTAGCAGACATCATTCTAAGGGGGTCTATCATATCTGCTTAATTTTCAACAAGGAGTATTCTTTCAAAAGGATTCCTTGATGATAAAATCACTTGTGGAAAATTCAACGACTTTCAAAAGGAGTGTTCTTTCAAAAGGGTTCCTTGGTGTCTTGATGTCTTATGAAAAGTATTCCTCGATGAAGGAACCCCTTTGTGAAAACTTATTTCAAAATCATTCTTTAGTGTCCTATAATTTGTGTCTTATTTTTTATACTTGACATCCTTGTGTCTTGATGTATGGATGTCTTAGGGGTAGAATGACTAGACCTATTTTATATTTGATATTTGACATCCTTGTATCTTAGTGTCTGGATGTCTTATATCATAGCGTCTAGCTCAAGGGTAGTGACAAGGCCAATCATTAGCTAGTTTTATGTTTCTCTAGTGCATACTTTTAGAAATTTCTAGATACTTATTTCATACATATTCCTAAACTTCACTATCTTTCTATGGTCATCATGCAACTTGAACCTGGTTTTGAGTATATGGAAATATGATTATGGTATGTTAGTAATTGCATGGTTAATGTGTTAATATGTATGGAATGTAATATATATCGATGTTTAAAATATGGTTATTAGTATGGTGTATATGTTTTGGTGAACTAACTATTTGCAACCAAGAATCTAGAGTAAGCAAAACTATAGCCCACAACAACTAAGGGTTGCAACCCACAACCAAAGGAGTTTTAGACAATGATACAGGGGAAGTTCCAAAATAAGAACACAAAATTTGTAGAATTGGAGGCATTTATTTATCAAAGATGGTTGATTCACCATGTCATTTAAAAGACTACTAAAGAAGAAGAAACCTTCTACAATTAGGAATCCATTGTGATTGTTTCCATAGTCCATGTTTCAATTTTACCGTTGCGGTAGATTTACAGTCCTAATCAACTTCTTCTACCTTTATATTTATGTTTTGAGTCCTTATTTCAATAAGACTCCCTCGCACCTATATATATGGTTCGATGGTCGAGGAGAATAAAAATCATAGCAGATATAGCATATATAGATATGTTTAGATAATTTTTTGGTTACACAACAATACTCTTATTTTCAATTATGTTTTATGAATAAGATATCCATGAAGATTCATATTAGATTGTGAGATCTTGAGTTACACAATGAAGAGGTTTTTACTTATTATTATGGTTGATTGATTTGAGAAGCTAGATCAAGTTTATCTTGTGGACACAGTCAATTGAGCAAGGGCCACTCAAGGTAACTGTTCCCCACTTTACTTCATGCACATTTATTTCTATTGTTATAGTAGTTACCTTCATTATTGTATTAATTTCTTAACATGTTGTGAATGTGAATGAAAAAATGAATAAGATCTTGTCTTGTAATTCATGTTTTTTTTGTCTCAATGCATTATCCTCTAGAGTGAGTCACAATTATCTTCATTAGTTAGTTACAGAGTTTAGTTTTGACAGTGAACTAGTCACAGTCTTTAGTTGTAAGTACCCATAGCAATAGTTCTAGATTCAATTCCTTTTACTATTATGTAGTTTAAGTTTTCCTTACATGTGTAAACACCTATACTAGGATGATATAGGTAGTGTAGTCTTTGAATGTACATATAGTTCCAATATCATCACAAGATTACATTATCCCTAGTCAAAAATTAAATGGGGTCTTTACAAGGGTTTAGTGGACTGTTCAGTTAGGTACCCCCTCTAAATTGTTATTTCATTTACATTCAAAGATTCATCTATGTTATTTCAAGCTTTCTTAGTTTAAGAATTTTGTTTCCAGCATTAGGACAATTAGGTTTTATTCCATCAATACCAAAACATTTTACTAACATTGTGCAGGAGTCATTGATACACAAAGTCACATCTGTTATATGCAGAGGCAATGAGATGCCTTGGAAATATTTCTCCCCTCATCACACAAAGCTAAAGAAGATATTGGTGACCATAGTGATCAAAGCGAGGGTATTCCTGAAGAAAAACTTTCCCTTTCACCAACATCCACTACAAATATAGAGGAGACCTTCCAAACCATGATTGATGTAGTGGTGGAGGACCCACCAGAACATGTAAATTTTGAGCTCCCCATTTCCAACCAGGAGAGGGCAACTGCATTGAAGAATATACCTCCTTCATTTTGTCTGTCTCCTATGGTTTGGTTACTGAGGATCCATATACCTTCTTGTTTGAGTTTGATACCCTATGTAGAAGTTATGATTACACAATAGATGCACATAGGCTCAAATTGTTCCCAACAACCTTGAAGGATGTTTCCTTAAGATGGTTTATGGGCTTGGGTAGAGATGTTATTCCAGATTGGGACACTATGAAAACAGAGTTCTTGGAGAAATACCAGGACTACTATAGAGGAATTGACAGAAGAAGAGATGACATTTTTAGGATGTATCAAAAAGAAGATGAATCATTGGAGGACTATGTAGAAAGGTTCCAGTTCTACTTAAATAAGAATCCGAAAAACAAGCTTTCAGAAAATCTCTGAAGTTATTGTTTTTAAGAAGAGTCAATGATGATTGCACAGATTCCCTTAACCTTATTGTTTCAAGAGATGTATCACAAATTCCTTTTGAAGCACTAGTACAGAAACAACAATTTATGACTGAAAAAACTACTAAAAACTACTTATAAATGACTAAACATGGTCAGATGACCATTAGTAGTTTATTGCCATTCATTTATAACACGAGTAGATTTATGACTAAACCATTTTTAGTCATTTATTGGTTGTTTTGACTAATTCTTTTGGTAGTATATTTAGTCATTGATTGTTGTATTTTGGTCACTTATTTAATCATTTTTTATTCACTGATATATTTAGTCATTGATTTAGTCATTAATTGTTGTAATCTGGTCACTTATTTAGTCATTTTTATTCATTGATTTATGTCCATTGGTAGTGTATTTAGTCATTAATTTAATCATCATTTTGATCAATTTGGTAGTATATTTAGTCATATTTATTCATTGTTCACTGATTTCTATCAATTGGTAGTATATTTAGTCAATTTAATTATTAATTGACGTCAATTAGTAGTATATTTAGTCATTTTAATTGACTGATATTTGAGGATTTAAACATTAAACACAGAATTACACATAAATCATCAATTGCACACAATAAGACAACCATTGAGAAGGAAAAATTATTGAACTTTATTAATAAAAGAAAGGTGTTCTAGTTACAGCTTAGAAATAGAGTATTACAATTTTTATTTACAGTCACAAGATTAAAAATTTGTTACAATACACAGAAATGACAAGAAAGAAACTTCTCCAAAACACTTATGCAATGATGGAATTACATGCTTGGAGCCCTTCAATGCGAGCACATGCCCCTTTCATCTCTTAAAACTTCTAAAACATGGGCAATCTTCCTAGAGAAATTTGTAACGTGTAGAATCCAAGAAGGAGAGTGTTGATCGTGTCCCATATATGAAGCTCTATCCTTCAATGCAGTCAACAATAACCTAGCTAGAATATTTCCTCCTTTATATGCAACGTTCCATATTATATGAGCAACAAGGTGCTGCCTTTTCCGCCATGAATGAAGTTGTGCCTCAATACAACCAAAAAAATTAATTTTAGCCCCAATTCAGAAAGAATAAAAGTGCATTATATATTGCAAGTTTACAAATTAAAGTAAGTCCAAACACAACAAAAAGATATATCAATTAAAAAATTGTAGGAGATAGATCACATCCACAAACATGGGAGAGCTATGCAAAATTGGAGAAATTGGCTTGGCAAATGAAGGCAGCAAGGTATTTCCAGATTCAATACTGTTACTTAATGTTGTGGAATACAAGAAAAAAGAATCATTTATTTGCCACCATAGTGAAAAGTTAGCAATCGTATTTAGTTTGTTAAACACCTGGTACAACTATTAGAGTTGTTAAGAACCTTCGAGTATGTTATGATTTTCACACTGGATCTAAATTCATCTCCAAGATTGTTGCAACATAAATTGTTCTGAGAGATGTGAACCATTTCCATCATTTTAAACAAGGACAATGTTCTTGTGGAGAATATTGGTGATGCTAAATAAAACAGTCTAAAAAATAGGCTTGCACTATAATAATTTGCACTACATCATATATCTGAAGGGACATCCAGCAAAGCATAACAACAAGGTTTTTTTTGTCATATGTTGTAGTTACAAATGCCCTGCTAGACATACATGAAAATCTAAGGGATTTTTTTATGGATAGACTAATAAACTCCTATTGTAGGGGATACTCCAAGTACATATGGCCCAATTCTAATGACAACTATTATTAAAATTAAAAAATAGCTTTGGATGTTATTAGTATGTTATTGATATTGAATCATGGACTGGACTGTCTAATACCTAATGACTGAAGATCTTGTATCAACGGGGAGATATGGATCTTATTGCAACTAATCTACCCAAAGAAAGTCATATGCTAATATTTGACTTCTAAAATATACTTAGATATTTGATTTCTTTTTTCATGTGCCTCCAAATAGGTGCACCAAATCCTTGAAGAGGATTAACACAGATTTATTCAGCGGGCAAAAGAGACTAATTCTATATGATTTTTCTTTATAATTCATCCCAATGCTAAAAATCATCAACCTCAGCTTTACAAAATACACAACATCATTAACTAATAAGTTCTTAAAAAAATGTTAGGATGCACCCTTCCAAGGGATAGATAGCCTTCCCCTCTCTCCTGAAAACACTCCAAGCCATACCTGCAATGATGCGGGTTTTCCCGCATCACCATGGGAATGGCTTGGAGTATTTGCAGGAGAGCGGGGAAGGTTGGGAGGACAATAAAGAAGGCTCGAGGGATGTAAAAAATATATTTGTATGTTATTAGTATGTTATTGATATTGAATTGTGGACTAGACTGTCTGATACCTTATGATTGGAGATTTTGTATCAATGGGGAGATATGGATCTTGCTGCCACTAATCTACTCAAAGAAATCCATATGCTAATATTTGACTTCTAAAATATACTTAGATATTTGATTTCTTGTTTCATGTGCCTCCAAATAGGTGCACCAGATCCTTGAAGGGAATTAACATAGATTTTGTGCATATCCTTGAAGGATATGCACAAAATGGATTTGTTGAAAAGGGTTTAGAAACTTTCAAGAAAATGCAATAGGTGGGTTTAAAGCCAAATTTCACAACCTTTGCCAGCATCCTCCCTATCATACCTTGTTTGAAAGTTGCGGCCATTTTGGCACAAGAAGGAATGATGCTAGCAAAGGTTGTGAAATTTGGCTCTACACCTACCTATTGCATTTTCTTGAAAGTTTCTAAACCCTTTTCAACAAATCTATTTTGTGCATATCCTTCAATCATGGCATTCCATGAGAACACATTTCGGTCAAACAATTCACTTGCCTTTTCAATGCTTCCACATTTAGCATACATGTATACCAATTCAATTTCCCTAGTCAACCTTCATTTTCAATACTTTCATTTATATTACAGTATGTTTATTTGACTGAGCTACACACTACAACTATGGAACTAAACGCTTTTAATAATTTATTTCTATGGATATCTCAATCTGTGCAGTCCTTAGTTTAGGATATGATGATATTGAACTTTTTATGTTTGATTATGAACAGATGGTTTGGTTATCTGCAATATCTTCCATTATTATTTTTTCCATTCTAGAGGCATCCATCTAAATTATTAATAAACATTGAAATATTTGTGTTATCAATATGCATTTTCTTAATCTCTCTTTGGGCATCATGATTTCTATTGCAAAATGTACATTAATGGACAGCTTTGGGGCAAGTTAATGATTTTTTGTTGTATGTTTTGGTGGTTAAGGAAAATTTATTTGGTATTTTCAAGTATTTTTTAAATTATATATTTTTATTTTTACTTGCTTCATTAGACACAGTGCTCACATTGTAATTGGATTTGGCTAGTTATTTTCTATATTTTTTTCACTATAGGTGGAAATCCTATGTCAAAGCTCAAAAGTGGAAGATTATGCATGAATCTCCCAATATTCTTACTATTGCTAGATAATCTTGGCCAAAACCATAATGAAATTCATTTTCTAGATAATTAATAAGTGTTTTAGTCTTAAGTGCAACAAAACCTTCTATAGGCTTTAGTACATGATATCCTAGAAATGGAGTATGAAGTGATAAGGATAGGTATCAACAATATAAAAATGTTTGGGTCCTTAATGACAAGGTCATTGTTGACAAGCCCTCATCAAATTCAATTTGCAGCTCACTGGTCAACTAGTGCCATGATGACCACTACCAAAATATCAACTAATGAATGTCTTATTCTCTTGTAGATATATTTCAACATTTTAACATAGAATAAACTATTGACATAGATCTATAATTGTAATTTTTATTTGTAGGCAATGTGAATGTGTTTACTTGTTTTACATGTTTCTTTACTACTCATCTTAGACAATGTCCCCTCATTTGGTACCATGGATTAATGTATGCATGTCTACTTATGCCCCTTAGATCAAAGTGGATTACTTGTAGGAATTAAATATACACTAGTCATAGATGTTAGGTAATGTAAAGGTGAAATTGTAGAGATTAAGTTAAGGTAGTTGAACACCCTAAGAACTCATTCATTTATGAAGGAGGATCAAATATCCATTGTAGAGAAAAAAAAATGTGTGGTTTGACACACTAACTTAGGCAAGGTAAAAATCTTTTATGCCTCTCCTATAACTTGAGATAAAAAACTAAGACAAAGAATTATTGCAATTGATCATAAATCAAAAAAATGAGATTTATTCAACTAATTCAATATAGACTCTAGAATTTACATGTCAAAATTTCAGCAATAAAAAATACTTGCAATCTTGCAAGAATTGAACATTCGAAATAGGACACATTTATTCAATTTATAGTCTAAATTCTAACATGTAAACCTTAAATCTACTCCTAAATTTAACGTATTTATGTAAACTACAAGGAGAAAGAGAAAGAGAAAGAGCTTGTTTTATGTTGATATCAAATTTTATTTTGTTGAGCACAGAAATCCCAAAAACCAATCTAGCTTAACCTATATGCAACATTTAGGAACACAAGAAGGTCCAAATGTCTAAGGATAGTTCAACTATGAGGAAAAATAATTAGATAGGTCACTAGATATATATTCGTGTGTAGATCAAGTACATAAATCTTCACAACTTTCCATTTGAATGATCTATTTAAATAAAAAATTAGTAGAGCTCATCAAACACTTAGTTCAATTAGAAAATTATAGTCAAAAAATAATAAATCATGTTTGAAAACCAATTTGCAAATGAGAAAAATAGCTAAGAGTAGTTAAAAATTATATTTCTAGTTATTTAATTTCCAAACCTTTAAAAAATCTAAATTTAGTAGAATTAAATAAATACTAAACCAAGAAAACACATAAAAAATAAAGAGCTCAAAATGAAGATTACAAAATCGAGGACCAAGGAATTTAAACCAAGACAAAATAACTCAAAATTAGCATGTACAACATACCAAAAATCTAGTATTAAACCATGCTCTAAAGCACATTTAGTGAAACATAGTGACCAATCTCAATAATCAATTGACAAAAGTTGTAAATGATAGAGCATAAAATTTCTTGATGGGATTTGTATATTCTCTAAGAAGAGATATAATCAATTCAACCATACACACAACACTAAGGGACCCAAATCATGATTAAAAAAGTGGAGTAAATTATGATTTCTTAAGTGAGAATTTAGGACATATTTTATAAGTAATGTAACAAATGATGACTTTCATAGTAAATTCTCCAAGAATTTGAAAATAAAAGAACATGTTTAAGAACCAATAACCTCTATATCTAAAACAAAAAAATACAAAAGAATGAATTCATTAAAAGATACAAAAGGATTAGTCAAGTAAGATAAAATTTGATAGCCACTTAGGTCAATGTGTGTGCATAAACATTCATTCTATTTTTAGAAATTTGTGGACTAATCATTATAGATTAGGTATCAAACTAGCATTTTCTACCTTTAGGTCTAGACAAATTTACACAACATAATAGACATATTGTTGATTACCTAGATAGTTCTCTACTAATAGCTCTTGGTATCGATAGTCCCAATGAAGTTACCTATGGGCCCACTCTAGGTATAACTCTATACTAACTAGACATCTATAGCCTAGGTAGAGATTATATAAATCACCTACATAATCTTTTTTTCATCATGTCAATTGCACCTTTTATTTATTTGTATTTCTCTTTTTTAGTATTTTTTTATACTTGATTCATATTTGAAACAAATCAAATTTCAAGTTATTTAGGAAATTAGAAATTTAAAGAGATGGGGTCAACCACCTTGTTAGGTCCCAAAACCATGGGTACATATATCCTACACTAGATCTCAACTTAAACTCAAGAGGTGTTCTTAGAGGTATCCTTGGAAGGTTCTCATAATCATCACACTTTCTCCACATGACTATCATGATTCCCTTGAATATTGTCTGCATGGGTTTACGTTCAAAGACTCTTTGTGAATACTTAGACATTAACTGTGTGTCAAAGAATATTTTCTATAAATCATGAGAAAGACAATACTTGGTAGACCCTAATATTTTAACTAGGAAATAAGGAATATTGAAGGTTTAATGGTGTTTGGGAAATCTCCTTTGACATATATATCCAACTCAAATATAAAATGGTAAAAGATCATGTGAAACCATCAAGATGTGCAACTTATCAAGATATACATCCTATCAAATATGCACCTTGATCTGCATATAAATAACCTATCACCCTTCCACTCATTCTTAGCTATTAGTTTATATGTTTTGTTTTATATTAAAAAATTGTAAATATATTCTATTTTTACTATGTATATGTTTTAAATGTCGATCTTGCTATCCAGTAATGCCATCAATGCAGAGAAAGCAGAAGAATATAACAAATTTAATTCAACCATAGAAAATGCTACCTCTATAGTATCTTGATTATTGGCATTCTCATTTACTGCTTCAATCAATGGAATCTCTTCCTCTACAAAAAGATCCATACAACTCAATCAATAACAAGTTTTAACCACTAAAAATTAAAATTAAAATCACATTTTCTATAGATGCCATATGTATATGAAGCAATGAATCCTAAAACTTTGCAAAGAAAGCAATAAATTTCATTCTAGAATAATAAGATGGTGTTTCATAAGATCCCTTGGTTATCACCTCAAACAATATATGCATTATCTTGACGACTTAATTAGTTTTTATTTAATAGTAATAATAGATTGCAAACAAAAAAGTAAATGAATTTTTAAAAGCTACATATCATGAATGCAATACAAACATAAATACAATTAAGGGAACAAAATTATAATAGGCTAACATTTAAGTCCAAATCACTTAGAGAGGAACATATAAGAAGAACCTATCATAGTCTGCACTTCACAAGGTATCTCCATTGGATTAGTGTTTGACTCTTTGTGATGTTTTATTTGATGAAAACATGTCGAGTGGTATCTTAATGTATTTTATTACCTATAATAGCAAGTTTGTGTCATGTCACCAACATTCCAAGAAGGTGTACTATTAGTATACAAGCAGTTATCGACAACTGTTAGAGTCAACAATGAAACTCATATTTATAGATAGGAGCATTTTCTTTTGAGCATAATGACGTGCAATGATGCTTCTTTTAAATTTTAACTGATATAATTATATCTACTTTAATCATGTTCTCACCTATCTAATGACAAAAGGATAATACGAATTAAAGACTCTTACTTGATTTGTATTTGTGAGCACTCCTCTCAAGTTCTTGGGAGTTGTTTTAGCTATGTAGATAGGAACCTATCCAAGTATTTAAAAATAAGGGAATTAAAAGCAATGCCAAAAAACAAACATAATCAACCTTTTTCAGACCTCAAAATTCTAGATATGCTATAAAAATGAGTCATGGTTAGCTATATTATATAAATATTGATGTTGATTCACCCATATATTCAAAGGACAAACATCAACCCTTTTAATCTTATATAGAAAGAAGACATACTATATAGGAAGTAAGGCTAACCCCATATCCCATAAATTATCTTTCAATATCCAGTGGTAATGCAATATGCATAAGATAAAAATATTATTTTTACAAACTATTTATGAGTATCAACGACAACCCAAATTTATCTTATGATCTACTCTTTCAAGATGTCCATATTCTACCTATAAACACTACTCAATAATATAAACAAGGTTCACATCATGGAAAAGAAGGGAGAAGTGACTGAAAGTACAAAAAAGGGAGAATTCAGTCAGCTATGTAAGTTCAACATTGACAAATAAAAATATTTTTAGCACAAGAAAAATTCCTCACCCATCTAAACAAGCACCCATAAGACAGACCCAAAAATATGACTTTATCACAATCAATTTATTCCATTCTACCTCAAACCCCAAATGAAAAATTCAAAACTCAAAGCACCATTTTACCTCTGCCATGGGACAAGTTGATCAATGAGCACCAAAACCTTACAGTATTTATCGGCCTCCTTAAGCTTGCTTTCCCCAGTGCAAATGATCAAATCTGTAACCAAACCAACCACCAACCCCATGAGCCCTAAATTTGCAGCCTCTGTCAGCTCGCCATACAAATTGACCCCTTCATTTTCCTCACAAATGCCTCACCATGCAATATCTCTGAACTTTTATTTTGTGGGGATTCCCTAAAAGACACGATCATAACGCATCAAAAAAATTTGGAGGTAACGTTGGAGCCTTCTACTTTGGAAATAATGGCATTTGCTTCCATTAAACTTTTGGTGATGTGTGAATGACTTCCAGGCTATAGCTGCAAGTTTCCTTCAGTGTTCAAATCTATTTTTGTGTGGTATTGGTCTCTTCTCCTTAGAGTGGCGAGGAGAAACTCTTCCCTATGAAGGATAAAGGTGGGAAATTCTTTACACGATATTACTTTTAATTGTAATACAAATTTTAAATGGTGGGGAAGAGGGAAATTACCAATTCGTGTGACTAATTATTTAGTTGTTTTTTTTACCCGATGGTCAAATTAGTCATTTATTTATTCATTTATAGTTGTGTTGCAAAAAATTAGTAGAATTTAGTCATTTTTAGTTGTTGTGACTAAAAATTTTAGTCACCTAGTCATTTATTTTCCAAATTCTACTAGTGAAGAAATTTGCAAGGTTTGTAGAAACTATTCAAGGATCTTTACTAAAAGGACTAGAGGGGATAAAACATATTCCATCAACAAGACATCTAATGGACTCTCTAGATTGGAACTGAGTAACCTATTGTCAAACATGAAAGAAGACATAATAAGCTATTTGGCTACCCAATTGGACACTCTACATGTGAAGAAAAAATAAGAGGTAGAGGCAATCCTTACTAAATATTTCCCTAATTACATGTAGAGAAAAGCTAATTTCAAATGCAAAAGATTAGCAAGTATTTCAAAAGATAGACTAGGGAAACTATATTTTCAAGCACTAGAGGGTGAAGATGGATAATTGCTATACATTGCACAATGGAGGCCATGATAACCCAAACAATGTATGTCTCAAGATGCTCTAAATTTCAAAACACCATTTCTAGTTAGCAATCAAAATTTCTAATTGGAACCCTCGGCCTTGGGAAAACACACAGAACCAATGGAAATATCCTCAACCAAACTAGATCCATCAACAAAACATGTGGCCACAACAAAAATTTCAAGGACCTAACTACAACCCCCAATGGCCACTATAGAAAAACCAATAACAACCTCAATGGAAAAAATCCCAGCAATGGAAAAACCAAAATCTAAATTACCAGCAGCCTCAGTAGTATTTGCAGCCACAACAATAAGCCACCATGCCCTATCCAGCAAATCCATCATTCCAAACACTAAGGGCACCTCAACTACCAGCCCAACCTGCACCTAACCCAAATAACAAGGTTGTTCAATAGGCCTACACTAAC
Organism: Sequoiadendron giganteum; assembly: GCA_007115665.2. Classification (NCBI taxonomy): domain Eukaryota; kingdom Viridiplantae; phylum Streptophyta; class Pinopsida; order Cupressales; family Cupressaceae; genus Sequoiadendron; species Sequoiadendron giganteum. Next base: position 549,871,508 of record CM021104.1, on the reverse strand, counting down.
GAGGCTATTCAATACCCTACGTATGGGCTAGAGGTGAGTGATGTCCACCTTAGATTAGGGAAAACATTGTCTGGGATTTCATCCTCTCAAATCATTGAGTTAGTAGATGAGAAACCCTCAGTAGAAGCCTTGAACAATCCACCTTTGGAGCTTGAGTCAAATTAGGTCAACGAAAATAATTCAAGTCCAGAACATCCATTCCCCGAATGATTAGGTACTCAAAAAAATCAGAACCAAGCTAAAACTAACCTATTAGGACAGCTTCAAGATGTGTGTATAAAGATATCCCTCATCCAAGCCATCAAGGACATTCCCATTTACACAAAAATAGTGAAAGACCTTTGTCTTAAAAGGCTAGGAAGAAAGAGAAAAGACCCTTAGACTATCTATGTCTTAGGGAATCTTGTTGGCATTATGTTAGGATACTTTTGATCATAAAAGCTTATGCCTCTCTGAACAACCTTATGGGAAATTCAATGAGTGGGGGACCAAACTGAGCCTCACTAAATGACCTCTGGGATTTTTATATAAAGACGAATATTCTTTGTATTTTGAGGAAAGGGGTAGAGAGAAATGAAAAAAAAAAAAAGATGGTGATGCGCCAAATCTTTTACAACATTTCAAAATTTAACTATTTCTTACTTCTGATGAAATGGACACAAAATGCCATAGACCCTTCATTGTTGGAAAGAGAACAAACGGAAAAGGCTAAGGAAAAGCACAGTGCAATCATTCAAATCTCCTTGTGGGAAGAATCCATTAAGGTTTGACAGAAGCAAGAAACCCCAAAGATTTAATGAGAATATTTAGATATTCACAAGATCACCCTCACTCTTACAACATAATATGTTTTTCAGCATAATATTTTACAGAGAAGGAAAGAGTATGATAACATGATTCACTTTCTTAAAGATAGATTTTAAACATATAAGCTAATAACATGTAAAATAATTATCCATACTATCTACACAAAACTTTTGACACAAAGCTTACAGCATAAATGATATGAGAAAAGGAAATTTATGATAAAGGCCATAAAATGCACAATTTCAAAAAAACTTCTCCTTAACAATATATGTTCTATAATAAGCCAACTGAAAACAAAGGTCGGATACCAATCTGATTAATAATCTTGATAAATAAAACATGCCAAAGAGCGTAAACAGTTCTCTGTAAAAGTCTTCTTATCCCAAAAATTAAATCTCTTTTCCAAAAAAACTCCTTAAAACCTCCACTGCAAACCCTGTTTATAGTCAAAAGAAAGAGCCACTGTTGTGACCAATAGAGATGAACAACTGCTAGATTTTAGCATCTGGCTTACCGCAATCTTATCTAGGGCCTGATTAGATCACAGTAATCTTTTCTTGTAAATTCCTGAGCTACTTCATTAATGGTTCTCAGATTCTGCAGAAGTTCCTCAAAGATATGCTGCCAAAAAGTGGTCAGATCCTAGATCAGATGTTTAAACACGATCTGATTAGCTACAAGGAATGATGACACCACCTTAAAATCCCAACCCCAAAATTAATCCCTTCGCCATTCTACTTTTCCAACTCCACCCAAAAGAGATACATCCATGGAAGACATACTCTACTTGACGAAAAAGGTGATGTGGTAAGCTAGTGGGCAATCTCTGAATTTGTGAGAACGTTCTCAAGGAAATATTTGTTGAGCAGACACGTTTCTTGGTCCGGGCCCGAAAGGAAAATGATATAAAGAAAATTTTTGCAACCTCCATGTGGTGCATTGCACGCCTTTATGCAATAAAAAAAAAAATTCCTTGAAGGTGCGGAGCCATCCTAAAGCGGCCAAAAAGTAAGGGCCAAAAACCAAAATGTTGAAGGCAAAATTTTCTCCATAGTTTCTAGGGACTCACAAGGGATGTTCGCTTGTGAAGGCATGAACCTAGATCTTAAATAATCCTTAGAGTTTGAGGAAAGTGACGTGTTGGGTTTCCCAATATCCATCGGTGGGTTGGATGAGGGCGCGTAATGTTTCATAGGCCTGGTCAAGATCAAGGACCTCTTTGAAAGAAACTCCTCCCCATCTTGATGAAATAGCTCCAATGTGATAGTAAAGTTTGGAAAGGGGAAGAATTTCCTTCTCTATTTCTTTGACTGTGGGTGATGAGCTCAAATTATAGAACATTGTGGAATCTTGGATCTTGAGCATGATGGCTTCTACGATTTGTTCTACTATCAATATTCCTCTGTCCAATGAGAATAGGTTGGGTAATCCAAATTGGAGCAGAACTTTGAACTCCTCCTTTATCTCACCAACCTTCTTATTCAACCCCTTCTGACAAGTTTTTCTTCTCACCTCGATCTGGTTTCACATGATAAATTCATTTGCCTTTCTTGCAACTGCTCTCTGGTCAGGAATCTTGACATTCTTTAGAGATTCCTTGGTTGCCTTATATAGTTTTGAGATCAATACTCTGGATTCTTCAGCTCGGGGAGTAATGGTGTGTAGAATTTTATCAACTATCAGGTCGGCCTTTGCGTTTAACTCTTGTGCACTCGTTAGAAACCGCAAAACTGGCTTCAAGTCTACTACCACAACTATGATCCTCTCCCAATGAGTAGATATTGATTTTTTAAGTACTAGGAGAAGTTTGGATCCCTATGTTGTGATCAATTCCTATCAGAATTGGGATTCCCTTGTTCTCATGTCTTCCTCCATTTGATTCTTCTCTTGGACAGTGTTTGTAAGCTCAAAGCATAGCTTCTCCATCTCTCCGTTGTGAGTCTACAAACTAGACTCGAGGTCTTGCTTTTCTTTTTTCTCTTTCTTTGTTTCCACTTGGGCCTTCTGAAGGTCATTAGAGGCTTGAGATCGGACACTAGCCAATTCCTTCTACATATCCTCCTTTTCCTAATCCATCTCCTGTAGCACCTTTTGCACCTCATTATATATAGCGTTCATTCTGGCTACTTTGTCTTCCAACCTGTTTTTCCTTTGTCGATGTTCGGTGGTTGTTTCACATTCGACTATGATCTCACATTTCAATTTTTCTACCTCAGCATGAAGCCGATCCTTCTCACTCTAGACTCCTTAAAGCAACTTAGTTGCTTGACCTTGATAAACCTATAATTGCCTCAAGCGGGCCATCTCCACATCCTTACCTTTGATTTATGTTTGTAGTCTATCCATTGTGGCCTTTACGTTCACCATATCTTTCTCACCCTTCTTTAATTTCTTGTCCAGCTTTTTGTAGTCAGTGTAGACCACCTTCTGAGTTGCTTTAGCTAGGACCACTTTTTTGCACAAGAGAGTTTCAATTAAATTCAGACCCAAACCTTGGATTTCGTAATCTTTGAACTTCATTTCTCCTTCTGATTTAGATGTTTACGGCCTCATAGTTGTGATCAATAGAGTGTTCCACTCCTCATCGAAACAGGTTTCCAACTTTTGGGTAGATAGATTTGCTGCAGCTTTTCCCCACAACTTATGCTTTCTTGCTTTTTGAGCCTGCCTTGTTACTTCAATATGAGTCTAGAGGCTCTATGGAGACTCAATACATTGAGTGAAAAGCGAAACACTAGTAGGGAGACTAAATATGGTGATGAAAGGAGAGGCGTCGACCGTTTGAGGTTGTAGAAAGGCAAAAGGAAGTGTTATCATTGAAAAGGATAGGATGCCATGTATGGATTGAGAAGGAGAGACATCCATCAAAGTAAAAAGGGAAGTGGGTAGAAAAAGAGGCATTTTTTGGGAAGCAGATGAGGATGATGAAACTTATAGTATGGGTGTGTTAGTGTTTACAATGGATGCCCTTGACAAGGCGATTAAATAGTCAATTTTGATCAAAGTGGAAGATGCTTGTTTGTCGTGTGGGGTTTCTTTGTGGGATTCATTATCAAATATGGTTGGGGGCGTATTTAGGATGAGGACATAGAAACCCATAGAAAGAGGATTTTTTTCCATAGATGAGGGGGCAGTAACAACCAAAGATACAGTAGAAGGAAGGAGGGCGGGTGCAAAACTTACCTGGGGAGTCTAGGCTGAAAATCCTAGTGGAGCGGAGTCCAACTCTTCTTCTCCTCTATTTGATATTCCTATTCTGCCTAAATCTTGGACTCACCTCCTCTTTACAAGGGTTGCACTCGTCAATTTCAACTCTTTGGAAATGGATTTTTATTAAACCTTGGTTCTTTTTAGTTGTGGAAGATCTCTTCAAAGACCGTTTGGTCCTCTTACCCTTTGTTAGGGTGTTGGTAGAGGATGTGATCTGCAATCCTTTGTGTTTCGACCCCTTTCACTTTCCTACATCGGGTTCTTGAAGTAGAGGAGCATAAACTATTGCATGCTCTTGTTCAATCTCCTAATCTGATTTAGGATTACTATTGTCAGATTCAACCTCAGCATCGTAGATCTCATTGAACCTCTCATTGCTAGGCTTAACTTCTCCATATAGAGCACTCAGACATTTGATTTCCTATCCGTATTTCCAAAAATCAACCTTTTTTTCTTTCCAACCATCCTAAATGCTTTAGTTGTGTCTTGAGTGATTGGCCCATTTGGATGCTTTTTCAAAACTCCGCCACCCGAGGATAGAAGTCTAGCCATGGGGTCGTTCAAATGGTATAAAGGCTAGGTTAATGTAGACCTCTCCCCTCTCGGTCGGATTCTTCCTTGACTCAAAATACTCCTGCACTTCGTTTGACAGTCAGAAGATATCCAACAGGATTGTATTTCCACATATGACAAATAAGGAGCAGGCCTAGGCAGGCCAACTTGTTGATTAGCACCTCCTATTCCTCCCGCTTTACAAGCGTTATCTAACTTTTGGTGATGGAAAGTGGAATTGCTTAGAGTTTCTTTTTATGTCTCCCACAACCATAAATTTTGTCGGCAATGGATGCCTAATGACATACCTCTAAGGCAAGGGTCATATCTGTTACAAATTTAGGAAGCCTAAAAGGATCCTCATTGAAACCGTGAAATATGATGAAGGAAAACTCTGCTCTGAAAAAATAATCCACCGGGGTCTAGTGGTTTTTCATCCAGTCCAAACCTTCAAGGGAAAACCTTCCTAGAGGGCGTGGAGATAGATCCAAGAGTACCAGTTGCAAAAAATAATTAACAAACAAATAGTAATCCCATGTTCTGGAAAGCACGTGGGTCCAGGCTAAAACTGGCTTGTATGATCCCGTCGTATCAAACTTACTGAGCAAAAAATAAACACTAAATATTTAAGGATTCTAGTGTAAAATCAAGTGTACCAAAAAAGATGAATACCTGAACTCAAAGGAAATTCTATATTATGTTAATTGCTCCAACATTCCCTTGACGATTACTTCAAAAAAATTAAAACGCTTTTGGCTCCTTTCTTTCTTGAGCATGAAGGCTAAGCCCATCTAGAAATCATGGACCTTATCATCACTTTCATGGCCACAAAGAAAATCCAACATTGAGAAAACAACCTACACATCCGACTTGAACTCTCTATGTGCGAAAGGGAAGACGATTTGATTATTACCCGACCCTTTAGTTGTTTCATCCATATAGAATTTTAATTTTTTATCTTTGGTTCTCTAGAAATATTTTATTCTTTTGCTTTGGAATCTCTCAGCTTTCTAATTTTTAGGGATATAAAAAATATCTCGGATGGCCATCGCACTGATGGCAACCCTTAACCTATTGCCACTAACAACCCCTGTTTCTTTACTCAATTTTTTTGTGCATGCATTAACCAGCTCTAGGCATGGATGTGTGTTGCAATACCAGAGATGAGTTACAAAACCTTCAGTTAACCCATGGACAATAATTCTCTACAATTCCCGCTCTCTAAGGCTTTTAGGGTTTACATGCAACTTCGGGTCGAATATATTATCCACGAAATCCTTGACCACCTCCTCCTTGACGGGGTTGTCTGGCTGTATGGTTTTGGTATGTGCAAAGCTCTGGTCCTCTAGCATTGGGGCATTAGCATATGAGATTTCCCCAAAGATGTTGGTGTAGCCTAAGTAGTGGAACAAAACACAACCGTCTAGACCAGAAGATGATACTTCGGCCATTGTTGTGTTCTTGGAAGGATTTGCAGAAAACTCTTTCAGAGCAGTAGTTGCTTGAGAATACCAACATTTAGAAAAAAAAAATCTTTTTGGGCACATTCAATTCTTGCATGTACATGCAATAAATGTGTTTCCATTATCGATGGCTTGCTAAGTGTTTCTAGCGAGGCAATACGTGTAAGGCCAATAATAGCCTTCCTGCATTATCTTCAAGGTGGTGGTCTTGGCAGAAAAGTGTCCACCCTCGGGGCTATTGTGGAATTTTCCTAGAATCCTTTCTACATGTGGCTTTTCCATCCAATGGAGAAGGACTCCATCATAATTTCTTTCAAATAAAATATCTTCAATTAGTACATACTTGGTGCCTTGCAATCGGTAGTAGCATCTTTTGTGAGGCTGGATGCTAGTCGGGTATTGCCCAGTCTACATAAATCACATCCTATCAACCACCCATGACTTATTGGACTCGAACTGGTTTGCATAGACCTGGTCGGTCTCTTTTTCTACTTGAGAGCCTAATTCCTGTGTGAGGTATTCACGGATACCTCTTCCTCAAACCAACTTGGTCAGTCCAATGTCCACATTGTATTCCAGGATCTTGGTGATCCAGTTGGCCCTCTCCTCCATTATGTCACCTTCAGTGATATATTCCCTAACGCTGGGATGAGTGATGAGGATGGTGATTCTGTTAGCTGATACCATGTGTCAAAATTTCTTTAGGATTTTGATGATAGAAAAGGCCTACTTTTCAAAAAAATTATACTTGGTTTCATATCCTTTAAGAGTCCTAGAATGAAATGTGATGGGATGATCTCCACTTCCCTCCTCATTTTTCTGGGTGAGCACCGAAGCTATGTTATGCTAGTCGTTGTAGACGTAGAGCAGGAATTCCTTGGAGAATTCTGGGTTGGCTAACACTGGAGCTATGAAGATGGCTACCTTAACTTTCTCCAAAGTGAGGCTACCTTCAAGAGTCCATTTAAATGCTAAGCCCTTCTTTAATATTAGCGTGATAGGTCTTATGATGCCTACGAAATCTAAAATAAACCAGATGACGAAGTTGATCTTTCCTAGAAAGGATTGTAGCCCCTTCTAGCTTATTGGTATTGGTAGCCCCATTATAGCCTTCACCCTTTTGGGGTCTATGGATATCCCTTCTTTTGATTCCACAAAGACAAGTAGCTTACGTTGTGGTACGGCAAAAACACATTTCTTGGGATTTAGGGAAATCTGGAATTGTTGACACCTCTAGAAGACCATTTCTAGATTATCAAAATGATCATCTTTTGATTTGGAGAAAATGGTTAAGTCATCCAGATAGATTAGAATGATCTTATTGATCAATACTTTGAAAGCAATTTCCATTGCTCATTGAAAGGTAGCACCTGCATTGGAGAGTCTAAAGGGAATATTTGCATATGTGAATGTCCCCCACTTAGTGGTGAATGCCATTTTTGTGTTGGTCCTCTTCCTTTACATAAACTTGATTATACCCCAAAAAACCATCAAGTAGCAAGAACATATTTGATCCGACCACAGTCTACAGGATTTGCTCCATTGAGGGAAAAGGGTAGTGATCTTTCCACAAGGCCTTGTTCAAATCTCAAAAGTCTATGCAGAGGTTTATGTCACCATTTTTCTTTCAGAATAGGACCAGATTGGATACCCAGGTGGAATTCTTGATCAGGTAGATAATCTTCGATTCAATCAGCTTGGTAAGTTCTTGTGCCATCAACACCTCTACCTTTGGATTAACTAGCCTTTGTTTCTATCAGATGGCTTTTGAAACTTTGGCTAGGTCAATAGTATGTTGGACAATGCTCAGATCATATCCTTTGAGGTCGTCATAGGTCCAGGCCATGACCCCATTGTATTTAGCACATAGTCCTTTCAACCTTTATGTGCCCGCTTGCGGGACAGTCCTTCCAACTTTTAGCTTTTTGATTCCTCCGACAACAAAATCTTCATAGTCTTCTTTGTCGATAATGAATATTTGTTTACTGTTTCTTACATCTTCATAGTTGAAGAGATTCTTCAGAGAAAACAATCCTCTTGGGAGTTTTTTTCTTTTTAATTGAATTACCTATTCTTTGAAAATCCTTTCGGCTTCAGACCATGAATGATCAGAATATTTCACCAACTTTTATAAAAAGGTGGTAATCTGAGCATCATCTTTGAAGACCTACCAATTCTGATCATTTTCGGGTATTGATGGTCAGATGATGGTTTGTAATGCATGTTGATTTCTAATTGATCCAGGGGTTGGCTCAAACTATGAACCAATCGAAGCCATCTGGTTTGTAACTGAATTTTGAGTCTACAGAATAACTTGTATATTAAAAGCTTTGAAACCCTCAATTAGATCCCATATTATGTGTCTGTAAGATCTCATCCTTACATTTTTAGCGGTTGCTTGTTCATAGACCTAGCTTACAACCAACTCTGAATCTTTGAATACCTGTATTCTTTTCACATCCAGTCGCTTTGTGAGAACCAAACCATGGACCAAAGCTTCATACTCTTCATCATTATTTGAGAACAAAAACTGGAAGTGGAAAGCTTTGAGGGTTTTCTATTCAGTCAAAGATACCAATCAGATGCTAGCTCCAGAACCAATTTTTCATTTGGCATTATCAAAATATAGTTTCCATAAACTATTTTCACTCGATCCACTAGATTTATCTTGTTATTTTACCAATTTTTGGAGGACTTGGTCAACATCAAAGATCACATAGGTGTCTAACTCGATAGCACGGAAGTTTCCAAATGGGTCAGAATCGATGAACTAATTGATAAGGACCTCTTCTTCAGGGGTCCAATCACTTGTGTCCTCCTCATCTTCCAATATCTCTATGCAATACATCTCATTTTTTGATAAGGAAGTATGCGTTGCTTCAAACTTCAACACCGCATCTTCTGTTATATGTTTAGGGTGCAAAGGCTCTGATAGGATTTTCATCTTCACCCTATGTTTTTTTTGTAATATTAGATGAGACCAATCAAGCACCAGATATCCACCGAGTTTTGCTATGAAGTCTCTTGAAAGACACATTCTAAAAATAGGGGGAATGTTGATTATGAGTACTTCTTGTGTGACGGTTTGTCTCATACATGAGAATAATGTTAAAGAGATATCCTTGATTCAGTCAACAGTTGGGACCTTCTTCTCGTCTAATTGCATGATCACTTTCTCAAGAGGCTCATACTTAAGATTCAAAGTGTCGGCCACTTGTTTGGGCATGACCATGGTACTAGCTCCCAAATCAATCATATTATTGCGTAAAAGTTTATCTCCCACAATAAGAGTTAAAAAGAAAAGAGCGGGCTTCGGCTTGCTTACCCTTTTCACGTTTGTATTGTTCATAGTATTCGTGTATTTCATAGCTCCCAAAGGTTGGGGATCTGACGCAAGCCCTTTTCCTCTATCTTGATTACGCGGTGGGACTATATCCGCCTATGGTGATTTTTCTTCTTTTTTAATGCTTCTTGGAGAAATGTCTTCTACTCTATAATTGATATAACATCCCATAGAGACACGTTAGTGAGAACCTTCTTTAGTTTCTCCACTATGTTAAACATTCCAACTGGCAGAACCTTAGGTTTGAACGATGGTATTTTTTTTCCTTAGGAAGAGGCCAATCTGACATGGATGGGTTGAGTGCTTTGTCCATATCCCTCTCTAGCAATGGTAGAGATTTTGATGACTCAGTAGGTCATATCTACAAGGCCTACTCTACTTGTGATTGTGGTTGTTGTGGATATGGACATTGTGGAGCTCATTACACGTATTCTCTAGTGAGTATTCTCTTGGACCACATGTTGTAGTTTGCATGTACTTCTGGAGCACTAGTTGTCAGAACATCATTTGCAAATACTGCATCTTCTTCCTCCATCCAAGAAAATAGTGTTTCGTCCGATGAGATATCCAACTCTTATTCTAAGGACATCCCTTGTGTTTGTGCTCTGAAGTGGGCATTCTCCATTCTAGGAGACTAATACTCTTCCATGTTTCGAAACACACCTTGGCTTCTCTGTTTCAGTATCTTCTATTGAAAATTTCCCCTCAGATAATTTTCAGGCATATGTCTATCATTACATGAGAAGCACCATGTGTTCTCTTCTTCCACCAGGTTGTCCTATCCTGGGACAAAATCCATGTTTAGGTTGTTCTTGATAGTCTAAAGCGGCATGGTGACTAGAACTATTTGGTTTGTAGGCACCTATTGTTGGTTACCTCCTTTTGAAGCTCCTTGGTAATTATTATGCTAATAAGGGGATCTTCATCCTTGATAGTTTTTCATGGGAAGCTTTGGAGGTTCCACCATTTGATGTTGGATAAGGACTAGCTCATTTACAAAATATTTCATGAGGCTCTTCATATCATTGATATTTTTCGCTAGCGAAGAAGAGCTTGATGTGCTTGGTTGAGTGCTTGGGTACACATACATGGATGATGAAGGTGCAGTCGTGGCTTCCAAGAAAATAGTGCTTGGTCTGATGAGATATCCAACTCTTTTTCTAAGGACATCCCTTGTGTTTGTGCTCTGAAGTGGGCATTCTCCATTCCAAGAGACTAATACTCTTCCATGTTTGGAAACACACTTTGGCTTCTTTGTTTCACTATCTTCTATTGAAAATTTCCCCTTGGACAATTTCAAGTAATATGGCTATCATTACATGAGAAGCACCATGTGTTCTCTTCTTCCACCAGGTTGTTCTATCCTAGGACCAAATCCCTGTTCGGGTTGTTCTTGACAGTCTAAAGTGGCATGGTGACTGGAATTATCTGGTTTATAGGTGCCTATTGCTAGTTACCTCCTTTCAGAGCTCCTTGGTAAGTATTATACTAATAAGGGAATCTTCATCCTTGATAGTTTTACATGGGAAGCTTTGGAGGTGCCACCAGTTGACACTGGATAAGGACTAGCTCATTTACAAAAAATGTCATGAGGCTCTTCATATCATTGATATCTGTCACTAGCGAAGAATAGCCTGATGTGCTTGGTTGTGTGCTTGGGTACACATACATGGATGGTGACGGTTCAGCCAACGTGCTAGGTTGTGGGGTGGAGGTGCTACGATTTGATTCTTCTCAGGGTCCACCAAAGATTTCTACAAACATGGGCATTGGAGGCCATGATGGAAGCTTTACAATGTCAATTGGACTATTCTTCGTGTGTACAGCCATATTTTATGCGTCGAGCAAGGTGTCTCCTCCCATAGACTCTATCAAGACTGTGATGTCTGAATTGAAAGACTTTAGGTAGAACATGAATGCCATTTCCATTGGAGGCTTGGTTAATCCTTTGCCAGGTCTTTTGAAACTTGGTATTGAAGTCGATCATGGCCTCCCACAAGGCTCTCTTGATGGTGATCAATTGTTGTAGTGAGGAGGAGTGATATCCTTTCTCCAAGAATCATTCAAATAGTTTCTCCTTGAGTTGATCCTAAGAGTGGGTGGATTTGGAATTCAAGTACCTATACGAGTCTTGAGCCTTTCCTTTGAAAGACACGGTCAACAATCTGAGGGCTACATTCTCTTCCACAATGTTATGTACTTTTCATACCTCTGCTATATCCTAAAGGTGTTCGGAAGGGGTTTTAAAATCCTCCCTAGTGAACCTCAGAATAGCTTTGAGAGCATTAGTAGGTATGGCAGGCCACACATCTGGGGGTGTGGGTGGAAGCAGCAAGCTACCACTATCACAAGTTACAAAATTTCTAGGAATGGGAGCACCTAAGTGAGCCATTGAAAATAGATTCCTATGAATAGGGTAGGTGGGTATTCTGATTTGGAAGGTTCGGCCTTCTAGGGGAGTGGATAAAGCTCTAGATTGTGGGCTAACACTCCTTACTCTATTGCTCCTAATAGGTGATACGAAACCTGTAATTCATCTTCGCCTAAGGGCCGAAATTGGTAGTTGGGAGTACTAAAAATTGCCTCTAGAAGATGCTCTTGTTTGAACTCTGGGCATGAGATGCCTGCCTCTCTTCTTAGTCTGATTTATGAAATATTTTTGACTTCTAACCAGACGTTTGAAAAAATTGTGTCCCATCGGGCGTTCCATAAAAAGAACTATTGATCATAAAATATTACACCTCTCTAAATAGCCTTATGGGAAATTCAGCGAGTGGGGGACCAAATTACGCCTCACTAAATTACCTTTGAGATTTTTATAGAAATATGACTCTTCTTTGTGTTTTAGGGAAAGGGGTAGAGAGAAATGCAAAAAAAACATAAAGATGGTGATGCGCCAAAGATTTTACAACATTTCAAACTTTAACTATTTCTTACTTCTGATGAAATGGACACAAAATGCCACAGACCCTTAATTTTTGGGAAGAGAACGAACGGAAAAGACTAAGGAAAAGCACAGTGCAATCATTCAAATCTCCCTGTGGGAAGCATCCATTAAGGTCTAACAAAATCAAGAAACCCCAAATATTTAGTAAGAATATTTAGATATTCACAAGATCACCCTCGCTCTTATACTATAATATTTTTTTCAACATAATCTTTTACAAAGAAGGAAAGAGTGATAACATGATTCACTTTCTCAAAGATAGCTTTTAAACACAAAATATAATAACATGTAAAATAATTATCCATACTATCTAAACAAAACTTTTGACACAAATCTTTCAACATAAATGATATGAGAAAAGGAAATTTGTGATAAAGGCCATAAAATGCACAATTTCAAAGAAACATCTCCTTAACAATATTTGTTATGTAATAAGACAAATGAAAACAAAGGTTGAATACCAATCTGATTAATAGTCTTGATAAATAAAACATTCCAAAGAGCGTAAAAGGTGCTCTATAAAATTCTTCTTATCCCAAAAATTAAATTTCTCTAAAATCTATATTTTCAAAAAAAATCCTCCTTAAAGCCTATGTTGCAAACCCCTTTTATAGCTAGAAGAAATATTTTCCATTGCGACCAGTAAAGATGAACAACTGCAGATGTCATCATCTAACCAACCATAATCCGATCTAGGGCTTGATTAGATTGCAGAAATCTTTTCTCATAAATTCTTGAGCTACTTCATTAATGGTTCTCAGATTTTGTAGAAGTTCCTCGAAGATATGCTGCTAGAAAGCGATCGGATCCTAGATCGGATGTTTAACATGATCTGATCTGCTATGAGAAATGATGATGCCACCTCAAAAGTCCAACCCCGAAAGTAAGACCTTCACCACACTATCCAACCAACTCTACCCAAAAGAGATACATCTGCAGAAGACATACTCTACTTGATGAAAAAGATGATGTGGCAAGTTGGCAAGCAATCTCCAAATTTGTGAGAACGTTCTCGAGGAAATATCTAGCAAGCAAACACGTGTCCCGGTCTGGGCCCGAAAGGAAACTGATATAAAGAAAATCCATGTAGCCAGCATGTGGCGCATTACGCACCTTTATGCAAGAAAAAATTTTGTCCTTCGAGGCACGGAGTCATCCTAAAGTGGGAAAAAAGTAAGGGTCGAAAACCAAAATATTGAAGGCAAAATTTTCTCCATAGATACATAATTGTCCCTAAGTTTATAGATCATGTAATTCCAGTGGTAGATGTTAAGATAAATGGTACCCTCATCAAAAATACCTTGATTGACTTGGGGGAAATCATTAATGTGATGACTAAGGAAATAATGTAGCTATTGCAATTAATAAAACTTAGACCTACACCCACTATTCTATAGTTAGGATATAGGTCAACAATAAAACTTGAGCGCATCATTGAGGACTTGTCCATAGCATTGGATTCATAGGAGTACCATGTAGATTTCATAGTACTGTAGACAAAGGCTAACCTTGCAAGCTATCCCCTTATTCTAGGAAGGCCATGGTTAGCAACAGTTGATGCATTTATAGGTTGTAGGTCTGGAAATATGATTATTTCAAATGGAACTATGACCAAGAAGTTGGTCCTTTATCCACTAGCCCAACCTCATGTAGATTTAGAGTAGACTGTTTGACCTACCCTAGATGAGGAAGAACAGTATTCCATGCAAACTCTCATGACTATTGAACAAAACCCCTTATTGAGAAACCAAGATGAGGATGATTTAATATCACACATTATATAGAATAACTTCGGTAGGAACCCGCAGCAACAAGATTGTTTGTCATATTTTGTAGGATCCTATGTAGAATATTACACCTGTCAATTCATTAGATTTAATGTCCCAACTTATTCATTATTTATTTCCACAATAATGTGTCCTAGACATAGTGGGAGTTGACCTTTCATTAGTACAATCAACATACAAGACTTTAGAAATCATGCCAAGTAAAATGTTAAATGTTAGCAATGAATTAACTGCTAAACAACAGACTACTCTAACTATTGTGCTAAAGGAAAACATAACAGCCTTTGCATGGGATCAACATGACATGAAGGGGATTGATACATACCTATGCATGCATAGGATATACATTAATTATGGTTTTAAACCAATCAGACAACCCCAAAGGAGAATGAACTTGCACTAAGAGACAGTCAAAACTGAATTATAAAAATTACTTGATGCAAGTTTCATCTACCCTATTTTTGAAAGTCAATGGGTGTGTAATGTGGAAAAATTTACTCCCTTTTCACACTATGTTTGTATACCTTAAATAATTGGACTTAATTAAGCTTCTAATTTCCTAAATTATGCATTCTTAATCCTTATCATTCTCCTTCTGTAAGGGAAACTGACATTAAATAATTTCCAACATTAAATTAATTTCCTTGGAAATTGTGTCTTGGATTTAGGTCCCAAGACCCATTCGCCCAAGGGTGAATGGGTCCTCCTTAAGTTTAGAGACCCAATTTTTAATATGTTTTTAGTGGCATTTTAATTATTCAAATTCAAGTTTCACATGTCGGCTTATGGAATCTATTTTTTAGAAAATTAGGTAAACACCTATAAATACATAGTTATTTAATCAATTCAACTAGAACGCACTTTATGCAAGCATTCATATAGAAAATATTATTGTCAAGAGCATTGAAGAGTAGATTTATCAAGCATCTACAACAACAAATCAAGACCATATCATCATGCCAAAGTTATGTCTATTCATATAATGTTTTGGAGATAACATTGTGATGTATGTTTCAAGCATTCAAGAATCAAATCAAGCAATCATTCAAGCCAATTCAAGCAAGATCCAATCCTTACAAAGATGTGTTGGACTTCAGTCCTCTAAGGGAAACCATTGAGGGTTTGGTGAGTTGTGACATAGACTTGTTCATTCATCAATCCTTGTCATTTTTATTTATCTTTTATCATCAAGGTTTAATTACCAAAATGGGGTTTGACCAAGGCAAACCCCTATTCACCAAAAACAAACAGTTTTCCCTCTCTTTGTGTGTGCAGATTTGCAGGTGAAGAAGGATTAAAGATTGATCAAAAGTGCAATTTTACAAAGTAGTCAAAGTTGTCATCAAAGTTATCAAGCCACAAAAACTCACCTATTCAATTTATTTTTGACTTCTCGATAGTGGAATCTGGAGGAATCAGGAGTTCAGATCTAGAATCGGAGGACTATGAAAATAAATTTGGAATCCCTGCACAGAGACCCATTCACCCTAAGGTGAATTTGTCTTGGCAGGACACTCATCAACCATTTTCGGTGATAGGTACACATTAGTTTACCCTTCTTAGATACGCCTGAAAGTTGCAGCTTATGTTTGTGCTATCCTTTATTTCAGCATTTAAAGTTTTGCATTACATAATTGAGTTCATTAGGCATTTTATTTTTATCTCCCCAAAGTGTACTTCATTCATATTTGTCATTTTTTGTCATAAAGGAAATAGTAGATCCCCTAATAGGGTTGACTCACCTAAAGGTTGAAAGTCAATCCTACCTTTGGGAGATGTATTCTCTTAATGAAATTAGAAAAAAGATAGACGCATCACCTTCCTTCAAGGTTCCACCCTCCATTCTACCTTAACCATATTTTTTTCCATTTCATTTTGGTGAACTTGACATTCTTTCACTATAAGCTTTTTGATTTGGGGATCCTTCAAACCCTAGATCTAGGATTTTGCATTAGTTTGCATTTGCATCTCATTTAGGGTCTTCAAAATTGCATTAGTTTGCATTTCATTTAGGGTTTTAAAGTTACATTTTTCATTGTTTACAACTTCAAAAATTCAAAAATTTGCATACATATTACATTTATTTCACATAATAATCTGCATATTAGTGTTTTTAATCATTTATATCAAAAAATTCAAACAAATTTGCATCTAGAAATTTTTCATTTTTCTTGTTGTTTTTCATCAAAATGCACTTGCATTTCATCATAATTTTCTAGAAATCTGTAATTGAAAGTATCTATTTAAAACCAGAATTAGAGACCTTAAATATCAACTTAGAAACCCAGATCTTAATTTTTTCAACCCTTGTGCAAGGATCCATTCGCCCTAAGGTGAATTTGTCCTTATATAGGTCATTTTCTGAATTTCTAGGCATTAATTTGTCTCCATCTGCTTTGCATATTGCTAGTTTCATATCTCAGTTACAGTTTTCTAAAATTGTTTGCATTCAACTCAATTGGTCAATACAAGTTCTTTGTTCAAACATAAAAAATTTATTTCAAAGTCATCATTTTCAATTTCCTGCATTCAAAAATAAAAAAATTCTTGCATGTCATATCTAAAAATTATAATTTTTTTTTACATTCTTGCATTGTTCTTTCTATCTGTGGATGTTTGCTACATTTTTTTAGTGCTTTCTATCTATTTTGGGTGCACTTTTGGTTTGGTGAAACTTGTATGAGTATTAGAACCTGGTGTCTTATTACTAATACTTTAGTGAGATGTAGTTCGAGACTCATGGCATCCCATGCTGGTACATCCGTTATGGATCTTGGGTTTTCTAACTCTTTCACTCATAGTGTTGACACTAGTCAACCCATGTTGGAATCCATAATTGAAAGAACATGTCTTATGACCTCCAATCCTATTGATGTTGAAACCATTGCTACTCATGTTCCTCAAGAAAACTTGTAAAAAATGGATAAAGCTTTAGAAAAGCTTCAAAACCTTGTGAGTGTTGATATATTGTGGGTACTATGGTTCCTATCATAGATAACATAAGAAGAATGCTTGATAATGAATTGGGAATATAAATTGTGTGAAGTTTGGCTCATATTATTGATGACCATGTTCCTATAATGGCTAGTTTTGCTCAAAATTTGGGGTACACTCAAAGTCAAGATGGAAATCAAATTCCTCCCATACAACTATGGCATTTATTCCTATATATACTCATTCAACTATTACTACAACAAGAAAACCAACTAACAACATCAATCCAACTTTGGGTATGTCCATAGGGAATCCTTTTAGCTTTGTGAACTCCAACATCATATCTCCTAATCCATCACTTTTCACAAACTTGTAATTCACTTGTCCTCCCAATACATATACACCTCCACCTTATTCACCTCCAACTCAAAACACAACCAATGATTTTGTCCTCAACCAACTTTTGCGAAATGTGTCATCCCCCCAACAATAAATTTCCACATTGAACCAAAATCAAAATGGCCAACTTTCACAATATGTCAAACGTAATCCATTATCATTGGAGATATTGAAAGCACAAATATCATAAGGCATCAATATTCCTATATTTGAGAAATATGGTGGTAAATGAGATCCTAGCAACCATGTCTCGACATATACAACCTTATGTAGTGACTTCATTTTTGAAGACAAGATCTTGGCTAAGATTTTTCCTAGATCCTTGAAAGAAACAACCATGGAATGGTTTTTCTCTTTACTAAATAATTTAATTAGTTCATTTAATGAGCTTGTTGATGCCTTCCTTAACCATTTCCATGTGCACATTTCTCCCAAGATGGATTTATCATATTTAATGCAATGTAAACAAAACAATGATGAAAAGGTCATTGATTTCATAGCACGATACCAATTGCTTTACTCACAAACCAACATTAAGATTCTTGATGTCGATATTCAAAGAATTTTCATTGAAATCTTGCAAACCAATATTCAATATAAGCTTGGGATGATGAGATTCCATTCCTTAACTCACTTGTGGATGGCTCTCCCTGACTATCAAAATTTGGTTAGTCATCGTGAAGTGAAAAATTCTTCCAACCGTCCTGAAAAATCTAAATTTGTGCCTCATAAAAATTTACCATTCAAGAAACAAAATAAGGGCATTATATAAATAAATCCACCTCAAACAAATCAACAAGTTCAATCTCAAGTGGCTGCTACAAAACAACAAATCCATATCAATTTAGGGATAGGAATGGACAATTTACTCTGTTACCCGATACCCTTCATTCCATCATGTTGCAACTCATGGGTAAGAACCTAATTACCTTAACTCTTGTTAGAACTCTTGATCCTACCAAGCCTTTACCCTTGAACTATAATCCAAATTCCTTTTTCCATTATCATCGACAAAATGGACACAATATAGAATGATGTATGCATCTTAAAAACATTGTGCAAGACCTCATTGATTCTAATCACATCCAAATTGGTGGTGTTAATGATCAAGGAAATAAGATTGTTTCCCCACTCAACCAAAATTTTCAAATCTTTACCAATCTAATTTCAAATCATAACATCTCATTTGTTAAAGATAGTGACACCAAGAATGATGTGATGAATGTTGATAACATACAAAATACCACTGATGATAATAAGAGTGATAATGAATATGATATAGATTCTATGATTGGATTCATTGGCGTTCAACCTCTTAAGGTCTTGTTACCTATTTTTGCCTTCTAGGTCAGAATTGTTCATTAAAAGGTCAATAAGTTAAATGTCCTAGGTTTGGCAAGGCTTCCATTTGCAAGGATTTATCAAAAAGGGAAAAGAGTTAGCAAAGCTTTCTTCATTTCCAAAGTTTAAAAGCATATTTCATGGAGGATGTTCTTTTTTAATATTATCATAGTGCAAATGATAATGTTAAGGGTCAAGTATTTGAGTCAAAGAGCTTTTATTTCATGAAAAAAACATTGGGAAAGTATTTTATTTATTTCATGAGGCTTATTTTCATGATATTCACGTGAAAATGGGCAAAACAATTAATTTTCATCTCTATTTTTTGATTTTGGAGGGAGATTCCACATGAGTTTCCATATTGGCAAGATGTTTCCTTGATTTTTTCCAAACGAAAGGAAGAAGGCTCGAGTTGTGAAGGTAAATGAAGTCTTGCAAAGGGAAAGAGCTTGATTTTTAGGCAACATTCATGTTGTAGATAGGTTTACAGCATCTCACACACTCATATTAGGATAGACATATCTCAAAAACCACAAACCAGGTTTTTCGTGATTTTTGGACAAAAATTAGGAAACAGTGAAATGAAAAAACCCATTAATTTTCACGAAAACCCAGTTTATGGTTTGAGAGAAAACTTCATCAGTCTGGGACAATGAAGATGCAAAGAGCAAGACAGCATAAGAGGCTTCAAACACCACATACGACATAGTAAGCAACAGTGGGTTTAGTATTTTCAAGTGACAGTGTTGTGCATGATTGTAAAGTGCAGATATTAACCATAATATTCCACATCAAAGGTTACAATGATCTAGACCGGGGTTTGACTTTCAAGTGACAGTAAGGTTTCTTAATCCCCTTGCAGACCTTTAGGGTATTTTATATTCTTTTAAAAATAATAGGCAAGGCTATACCAAGCATGATAATGTTGATGGCGGTCTAGTGCAATGAGAAGGATAGTATTTCATAAGGCAAGTTAATGTTCATGATTTTTTATGCTTTAGGACAATGATAGTTGTAAATGCAATAAAGGTAATAGTTGATGAAAAGAAGAAGGAAGCCACCAAAGGTCAATACAATAGTAGGAGAAAACTACTCTAAGAGAGATTCAAATGCAGTAGTTGAAGTTGGGGGAGCAGTCCTTTTCTTTCATTAATGGAGAACAACATCAACATTATAGAGTTATTAGTTAGAGTCATTCTTGTGCATTTTCTAAAAGATATAGGTTCACTACCTATTTGTGTATTGTTCAATATCAAAGTGCATGTGAATGAAGGATAGTATATGATGACAGTTTTTTGTAAGGATGCAATTTTTTTATGGAGGGCAGAGAGAGTAGTGTTGTGTTCTTGCTCATAGCAAAAGATAGATCATAGTGACTGTGAAAAGAGCCTAGTGGCTATCTCATTTTCATTTTTACATAGGTGTCAGTGTTTGTGAAATCAATCTAGGGTTACTAGAGGCTCATGCATAAGCCTTCAAACAAATCATTCTTACTGACACACAAATGATGCAAGATTTCCATTTTGAGCAGATTTTAGAAGATTGATGTCAGAGGCAGATTTTTCTTTGTCAAAGTAGCCTTCCTAAATCATGTCAAATTCAATACACTAAGTAATGGCCTGATTTACAAGATTTTTTCAGTAATGAATGACAAAGATAGACTCAAATCTCGAAATGGAAACACATCAGTTGGAAAGAAGGGTGTCATGCAACCTAGAAGCTAATTTTGTGGAGTTTATAGTAGTTAGGAGCAGCAATCGGCTTCAATCAAACTGAGTGATTGATTCTCTTTCTCAAATCAATCAAGGATAAATTTAGCATTTTTTTCTGTATAAAGGAGCCCTAAGCCTTTATTTTCTTTAGTTCTTGCTATCTTTTCATGCTCATAGAAAAAAAAAATTGACCTTGTAACTCATTCTGAAAACATATTGTAAACAATCCTTTTGATTCAATAAAATGATGACAGCAATTCTTTCTCAATCTCTTTTGTCTCATGTTGCAAATGAACTGGTAGATGATTAGTTGTGATTGGAGTTTTCAATCCTTCTTTTTGTCCCATTTTGTGTAATTTTTTGGTAAAGGATACATATCTAAGTACAGGTCATATGTTGTGTGTCCATTTTAGTAGATTGTAGTTGTGGAACTTGTCTTTCCTTCATGCAATAAGTTGAAACCAGCACCTTCATATGAAACATTTATGTGCTTCGTGGTTTGATCTGAGTTATGAACAAGTCATAATCTTATTGAGTCATATTGTGATACATTGCACTAGTTAAACATAAAGATTTTGGTGCATCACCTCTTAGGAAATAGTTTTCAATTTCAAGCAAATCTTTCTATCCCTTTTTCCAATCAAATTAGTAGTTTTAGGTGATCCATCAAAGGGAACTAGCCCACTCTGGAGATTCATCCTCATTATAAGAAACCCACAACTTGAGGATGTTTCCATGTTACACAGGATGGTTGAGTGTATGCTCAACTAGGGTGCAATCCTAAGTGATAACAGGTCCAAACAAAAATGTATCTTGACATTGCTTTCTGACAAAATAACATATTTACACATGCATCTGATGGTCCTCTTTTCATAGCCAAAAGAATCAATGACAAGCCTATTAATGGGATATTAATTGATATTGTGTGTGTAGAGAATGTGATCACTAAGGAATTCTTGTTTGTGCATGAACTTTATCAAGATTCTTATGAACAATAAAAAGCATTGATCAAAAAAAATAATGGTTTTTCTTTCCCTATGATAGGTTTAATCACTCGCCCTATGATAGGTTTAATCACTCGCCCCTAAAATTTTGGACCAAAGAAATTAGATGTCTCATTGTCTATCATCCTATCATTGGACCAATTATATGTGAAGCTATGCTATCCATGGCTACACTCGATGGATGTTGTCCCATCGATAGTGCATAAATTTTTAAAATTTCCATTTGGTAATGAAATTTTCATTATGCATCATAGTGGTTTTAATCCTGTGTCTTCTTGTAAAAATTTCTCATTAGATTTCTTTTGGCTTGAACCTATGGAACCTATTAAGCCTCGTGAGGACTTCTTTTTCAAATCCTACCAAAAGTTCAAAACAAAACACATAGAAAAAATATCTCTTAGCAATATAACTCAACCCATGCTTGAGTATCCTATCATTGATGAAACCATGATTGAACCAAAATTTATTCTAAGTAACCAAGTTAAATCCATGACAAATCCTCCACCTATTTCCTACAAAAGACCAAGAGATAACTATATAATTCCCGTTGTGCCTCCTAAGATCAAAAAAGTTTATAAACCCAAAGAGAAAGTGGTTGACCAACCCTCAATAGTTCCTTTCATTCCTCCCTTGTGGGAGGAAAAGAAACCTATGGTTGATAAAACCACTCCTACACAATTACAACTTGAAAACCATGCAAAAATAAACTGAAATGCTAAAGAGCATAGGCATAGACATCGTGTTATTGCTTGTAAGTTAAAATAAGAAAAAATAAATAAACTAAGATCAAAATCTAACTAAAGCAAAGCATGATGATTCTCCAGCTTCACCACAACAAAAAACACATGAAACCTCTATGGACATTATCATTAGGCCTCCTATTGTAATTAACTTGGATGATGATGATGAGAATGCTAAGATTGATGAGGAAGTGCATAATGAGATGAATTTGTTATTTTCCTCTTCCATGAGCTTAGATGATAACAATCGTGATGATCCTCCTAACAAGAGTGCATCACCACGTGTTGAACCTGGTGATTGTCCTAGTACGATACTTATTTTTCCCCTTTGGGTAGTCATCCTCCTTCTATATATGATGAATAATGTTGGGATGTAGATGAATTTCTTTAGGTCAACTTATATGTGTCATACTAGTCTTTTCATTATCTTCTTTTTTATGTTCTTTGTGTGATTGCTTGTGTGTAATCCGATTCCCTATATTGTGTTGTTCGACATGTCTTTATGTTTTTTAGCCTACTTTGGATGACCCTTGTCACTTTGTGGTGCAAGGGTACAAAGGAACTGAATCTATTGCGACATTATTCTATTTGTCTCTTCATTCTTCTATTTATCGTAATCATTGTCTTTACATTTATCTTTTATTTTCCTTTCAAGGATGATGCAAAGCGTCAAGACATTTAGGTCTCTTCCATGTTGACCCAAAAGTCTTCTCCTTTGTATTTTCTCTCTATGTGCCATTCTTCCTTTGTGCTCATTATTCCATGAGTTATTTAGGGAATGATGATAGCTCCAATCTCGATTATATTACTGTAGCAAAGATATACACTGACCCCAAATCCATGGATCCCTTATGTGTTATCTTAGGATTGCATGTGCGGGGAAACCTCCTTTTCATGACGTATCTTTATTTGGGAAACATATGTTTGGCATAGGGCTTTCTAAATAAGCTCTCATGTCTCTTTCATCTATTGGCTTTTATCGTATTCTACTTTATTTAGTAATTGCTCACAATATGGTGTTTAGAAATTTATTTTAAATGGGGGGCATTATGCCTCCCGCTTATTTCTTGCTTGATTTCATGACCTCTTGTTCAAAGTGTGGTCTTCTTATTTCACGTGATGTGTCTTCTTGTTGGTTGCATTGGGATTGATGTCCTTCAAGAGTGTGAACTTTCTTGGCATATGACATTCCTCTTAGTGGTAATGCTATGGCTTGTATTCCCTAAGGTGTGAATATTTTCTCTCGACTAGTCCTCTCTTGATGGTGATATCGATCATTATGTTCCCTAAAGTGATACCTTTCATGAACTAAGAAAAACCCCTTTAACTATCTTAAACCAAAACTTTTGGCCACTAAACATAACACAAATTTCTTGGTGGTGCCTTTGTTTCATGAGTGTCGAGCATAATGCATCTTGCTAGCCTTGTGATTTTCGTGTGCAGTGCCTTATCAAATTTATCATGGATTATAACTTTTGGTATAGTTGATGTATGGGAGCCTGTAGACCTGGCATGACTTTCCCATCATCACTTGTTTTGTGGGTACACACCTAGTGTATATCGGACTACACTAGACCTTGATTGTTTCTCACTTGTTAGGATCATTGAGTGTATATCAAACTGCACTTGTGAGTTTTTTTTCATGGCCACCTTGCATAACACAACTTTCTTGCATGTGGTTCCATGAGATTGTGTTTGCTAGACGGAATAACACAACTTGCTAGTTCATATTTTTCCTTTGCATTAATTTTGGCATTTTATGATGTATCTTGTGTTGTTGTTGCATTCATATGTCTCTTTGTTCCTTTGTTATTTTTCCATGGGATCTTTAATCTTAGGGGCTTGATCATCCTCCTTGATCTTTGTTATCTCATCTTTCTAACAATTGTACAATTAGACCTCTCTTGACTTATTTGTCTACTTTAGTGTGAGTTTGAGCATAGGGCTCATACTCTCACTAAAGTGGGGGATAAATGTAGTGTGGAAAAATGTACTCTACATTTCACACTATGTTTGCATCCCTTAATTAATTGGACTTAATTAAGCTTCTAATTACTTAAATTATGTATTCCTAAGCCTTATTATTCTTGTTTTCTGAAAGGGAAATTGACATTAAACAATTACCAACATTTCCAACATTAAATTAATTGCCTTGGAAATTGTGTCCTAGATTTGGGTCCTCCTTAAGTGCCAAGACCTAGTTTTTAATATTTTTTTGGCGGCATTTTAATGATTCAAGTTCAAGTTTCACATGTCAGCTTATGGAATCTAATCTTTGGGAAATTAGATAAACACCTATAAATACATAGTTATTTTATCAATTCAACTAGAACACACTTTATACAAGCATTCCTATAAAAAATATTATTGTCAAGAGCATTGAAGAGAAAATTTATCAAGCATCTACAACAAAAAATCAAGATCATATCATCATGTCAAAGTTATGTGTGTTCATATTATTTTTTGGAGCCAACATTCTGATGTAGGTTTCAAGCATTCAACCGTCAAACCAAGAAATCATTCAAGCCAATTCAAGCAATATCCAATCCTTAGAGAGATGTGTTTTACTTCAATCCTCTAAGAGTAGCCATTGAGGATTTTGTGATTTGTGACATAGACTTGTTCATTCATCAATCCTTGTCATTTTCCATTATCATTTATCATCAAGGTTTAATTACCAAAATGGGGTTTGACCAAGGTAAACCCCTATTCACCAAAAACAAACATTTTTTCCTCTCTTTGTGTGTGAAAATTTACAGGTGAAGAAGGATTGAAGATTGATCAAAAGTGCAATTTTACAAAGTTATTAAAGTTGTCAAGTCATGAAAACTCGCCTACATAATTTATTTCTAACTTTTTGAGAGTGGAATCCAAACGGGAGTGCAGAGCTAGGATCAAAGGACTGTGAAAACAAATTTGGAATCTCTATACAGAGACCCATTCACCCTAGGGTGAATCTATCCTAGTAGGACACTCAACAACCATTTTTGGTGATAGGTACACACCATATTACCCTTCTTAAATCTTCCTAAAAGTTGAATTTTATGTTTGTGCTATCCTTTATTTCAGCATTTCAATTTTTTCATTATGTAATTGAGTTCATTAGGAATTTTATTTTTATCTCCCCAAAGTGCACTTCAGTCATATTTGTCATTTTTTGTCATAAAGGAAATATTTGATCCCCTAATAGGGTTGACTCACCTAAAGGTGAAAATTAAATCCTACCTTTGTAAGATCTATTTTCCTGATGAAATTAGAAGAAAGATAGACACATCACCTTCCTTCAAGGTTCCACCCTCCATTCTGCCTTAACCATATACTTTTCTTCATTTCAAGGTTTCACCTCTAGTTATTGTCCTAAAGAAAGGAGGGAAATGGAGAGTGTATGTGGATTAAAGAGAATTAAATTCAACCACTAGAAATGATCAATTTCTACTACCTTTCATTGATCAAGTGCTTGACTCCCTAGCAACTAAAAATTACTTCTTTCTAGATGGATTCAATGGTTACAACCAGATTAGAATATCTCCATAGGACTATAATAAAACCACCTTTACATGCCCTTGGGGTACATATGCTTATTTCATTCTTCCCTTTTGACTATGTAATGCTCCATCCACTTTCCAAAGGGCGGTGCTAAGTATTTTTTTAGATTTTGCACATGACTCCATGGAAACCTACATGGATGATTTCACAACCTATAGAGAAACATATGATGAAGTGCTTAATAACCTAGAGAAAGTCTTAAAGAGGTGTAAAGAACACAATCTATCCTTAAGTAATGAGAAATGTTTCATGATGATGACCCAAGGGATTGTGCTAGGAAATTCTGTATCAAGTGAAGGGATTCAAGTGGATCAAAACAATATTGAAATAATCTCCAGACTCCCTGTGCCACAAAAATAAAGAGATTTCAGAAGTTTTCTAGGACATGCTGGCTAATATAGAATATTTATTCAAGACTTTAGAAAATTGCAACACCTTTATTTGTTTTACTCACAAAGGATACAGAATTTGAGTGGACCATAGAATTCCAACACTCTTTTCAATCACTCAAGACAACATTGACCAAAGCACCTATCTTGAGAGGACCAAACTGGACTTTACCTTTCCACATACACATAGATGCTTTTGAATTTTCTATAGGATCGGTACTTGGTAGAAGGAAGGTACTAAGGAGTATGCCATATACTACATTAGCAATAACTTACAAGGGAAAAAAACTCAACTACACAGTCACATAAAAAGAGATGTTAGTAGTTGTTTATGAAATTAACAAGTTCAAGCATTACTTGACAAGGTATCAAGTCTTTATCCACACTAATCACACTATAATAAGGTACTTAATGAATAAACCTGTGGTTGGTGGAAGACTTGTCATATGGTTGTTATTACTACAGGAATTTGACATCACCATAGTGGATAAGCTTGGGAAAGCAAATGTTGTGGCAAATATTTTGTCTAGATTACCAACTCGGTTAGTAGAAGGTGTTGTTGATGATTATTTTCTAGATGAGAAATTGTTTGATCTAACTTTTCACACACCCTAGTTTGCTAATATTTCCAATTATTTAGTAAAAAGATAGATACCACCTCATTTCTCCCTAGAGAAAAGAGACAATTGGTGCATAAAAATTTTCCCTATTCTTAGGTAGCTCGTTATTTATTTTATATAGGTCCAGATAACATTATGAGGAGATGAATAAGAGAGGATGAGGATCTTTATATCCTCAAGGCCTACCACCATGAACCCTATGGGGGACACTTTGCAGCAAAGAGGACAACACTCAAGATTCTCACCATTGGCTATTACTAGTCAATTCTTCATAAGGATTAAGTGAAATATACAAGGAATTGTGACAGGAGCCAGAGGATGGGCAGGCCAACTAAAAAAGATGAGATTCCTTTACAACCTCAATTGTCACTAGTATCATTTGATAAATGGGGGCTAGACTTCATTGGCCCACTATCACCAACATCCAGTAATAAGAAGTATATCCTAGTTTGCACAGTTTATTTAACAAAGTGTGTTGAAGTCAAAGCATTTCAATTTTCTAGGGATGGAAATTTAGCTAAATTCCTATATGAAGACATATTTACAATGTATGGAGTGTCAAGAGAAATAGTGATATCAAGGTCCCTAGTTCACATCAGAGCTGATTACCAAATTGGTCCAAGAATATGAAATAAGGCATAGGAAATTAACAACCTATCACTCTCAAGCCAATGGGAAAATAGAAGTAACAAATAGGGAGATTGAAAATATCCTAACCAAAACAGTGCAGATTCACAGAAAATATTGGGCAGCTAGGTTACCTGAGGCAATATGGTCCTATAGGACAACTTGGAAGACTACAATAGGATTTACACCTTATGAGTGTAAGGAAGGAAGTTAAAGTATAAAAACAACTTCCTACACTAATATTGAGAGGAGAATAATGCAAAACTTTACAGATCTTTACAATAATTACAGAAACTTAAACAAACAAAAAATACAAATATCATGCATACCACAACACTGTGATTTACATGGGGAAAACCCTTTCAAGAGAAAAACTCCACACTCCAAAAGTTGCCCACAATTTACTTGCAGAGCAAGCTTCTCATAGGAGTATTGCCAACCAGATATCTAGAGGCAACACGACCGCTGTCAAACTCTTAAAATAAATCACAATACATAGCTATAATACAATACCCTCATAAAATAGGGTTGCAAGGTTGAGACACATTTTCCTAACAATGAGTTGGTGTATGGTAAAACAACAGTACTACCCACTAAATTTGAATACAAGACACTCAAGTCAATAGTTGAACTAGATATGGACTTGACAGCAGCACAAAAAGAAATACTACACAATTTCAATGGATTAGATGAGATAAGAAATGAGGCCATGCATCACACTGAGATTGTTTAGAAATAGAGAGTTAAATGGCATGATAAATATATTAAAAAAAAGAGTTAAGTGTGGGATATTGAGATTTTATATATGAATCAAGGTATAAATATTATAAAGGAAAGCTTCAAACAAGATGGATGGGACCATAGGGAATAGAGCAATTTTTCCCAAATGAAGCAGTCAAGTTGCAAATCATTGATGCAGTCAAATATTCACTACTGGTTAATGGCCATAGACTGAAAATTTACGAAAAGCCAGTACAAAAGGATGACTTCCTTCTTTCATTGATGCAAAAATATGGACCAAGTAGTGCTTCTGATAAAAACATTAAACCAAGAAGTGATCATGACAAATAAATTGAACCAAGTAGTAATCTTGATAAAGGCATTATAATAGACAACAAAGATACAACAGTACATACTACAGGTTCTACAAGTGCCTCAGCAGATGAGCTACATATCTTGCCTACTGAGGTCAACCAGACATAATTTATATCACCCTTGACATGTACACATTGCACGAGTGAAACACTCAATAATACTTTTCAAATACACTCCATGATGCAGGAGGGACCTGTAGCTTCATAAATAAAAAGTTCGAAAACATTCAGAGGGACCTATCGTTGAAGGTACCCAAAACACTTACCTATCAAAGAATTTAAAATTTATTTCCCAATTTAATTGCATTTCATCCACTTACACTTCATTTTTTTTATACCTACAGCCATATAGCTATCATTTCATTGCATGTATCCTACCCCATAATATCTCACACCACATTCCTCTATTTCAATGCATTAAGGAGATCAATTCATATCCCATTTGTTATACATTCTAAAACCTTTACATTACCACATGCCAAGTCATCATTTCATATATCACCAATTACATTTAAGCAACAATCAAATCATACTCATGTTGTGAACACTCTTAATCAGCTTCACATGAGTTGCATTTAGTTCACTCCACTTTGATAGGTACACATACTACTTTTCCATAATTAGCATAGATTGTCATTTCTTTTTGACATGTTTACAATTTTAATTTTGCATGCTTTATATTTATTTTCATATTTCCATTACATGTCATAATACCCTCAGCCACCGAAATTACAATTAAGGGAGGTCACTTAACACCTGAAGTTGGGGGGGAAAAGTACATTTTCTTGGTTTTCAAAAAAAAATTGAGCCAGAATCAAGCCACCAAAAACCTTTCTACAACCCTTTGTCATTTGTGTCATTTGATTTCCCCCATTTTCATGTCATAATTCAAGCCATTTCAAGCTCAGAGGGAAAGAATTATTTGAATTGAAAAACTTAAGTATATGGATAGGAAGGATTGGTGTGGTTGAGGTTGTAAGAAGGAAATTTGAGCAAAAATAGAGCAGTTTACCATCATGGTCGAAGATATATTTTTTAGGGAACCATCTACACATCAACAGATATTGGAAGATAGGTTGGTTTTTCCTATTATCAGACAATCGGGATGGTTGCATAATTTCTTAAAGTTGACAAAATATAGCGAGGATATGCCACAAAAATTTGTAGAAACACTTAAAAATGATAAAGCCACTATTTGATGGTTAAAGGTTGATGCTTTAGAAGCTGCAATTACATAAGTGTTTGGTTTTCCAAGAAACAAAGATGAATTCCAAATCAGGGAAAATTTTGTAGTTGCTAGAGATGAATTTAGGGAACATGGAGAGAACCTCAACTCAACATCCCAAGGTACTAAAAGTTTATCATTTCCATGGGTATGGTATTTTTTCACTGCATATATTATTAAATATCTTACATGTGATGGTAGGAAATCTATTTTATACGACATGCATTTCAAGCTTTTGATCCACCTTCATCGTAATAGGAGGGTTAATGTTCCCAATTTTCTATATAACCTAATGAAATGAATGAGTTTTGAATATAAAAAAAGAGAAATAATACAAGACTATCACATTATTTCTTAGTTACCCTATTGATAAAAATAAGTTTAAGGGTTCAACATGCACATGTTTCATGGGAAAGCTTATTAATTTGTAATCATATTACTCACATTCTTTAGGAACCAGTTATCCCAAAAAAATTGGAATCACCTATTGCATTAGTGAGGGAAATACCCTCTAGTTCACCTGTTGCTTCACCTACCCACAATAGAGGTGAACCTGAGGAGAAGAGTATACAAAATTCATTACCCATAACCTCTGAGCAACCTGCAACAAATGATATCCAAGAAACCCCAACTTATTCCAAAACAACAAGAACCAAAAAGAGGAAAGGTGGATCTTCCTCTGCACCCAAGAAATTACAGAAGAAGAAACCCACCCATCCAAGGCATTCACACCACCTAATAAAGAAGGGTGTTATGAGGGGTTCAATAAAGAAGTAGGAGAAAGAAGAGACTGTGATAGTAGAAACATATTTGGAAATGAAGGAAAAAAATTTTGAGAATGTTCATACTCTAGTTAAAATAAAATGGTATATCTCAACCACCTCTGAATTTGAATCAGAGGATATTTTTGTTGCTAATAATACAAGAAAGAAAACCCCACAAAGACCTAATAGTGAGCGTTGTGATTATACTGTGGGTGATGATGGTCAGTTTTTAGAGAATGATGAAAAAAAAATTAAATAAGAAAGGAATGTCAAGAAAGAATTGCATGAATCATTGGAAAAAATCAAACAATTAGAGGAATTAGTAAAGTCTTATGAATAAAGAGACAATTAAATATACTTTAAAATTAAAGAGTTGGAGGAGAAGCTTCGCACATATGGGCATGGGTCTAAACTGAACTTACTTGCACAGCTTGCCATAGTGAAGGTGGGAAATACAAAGATTGCGGCTGAAAACAAAAGACCACCTTTCACAAGAACTCCAAATTATCACACTAAAATGTCTCTAGGATATTAGTTATGGAAAACAACTCAAGGATCCTCCCAAAAAAGAGAAGAGTGGGAGAAGGAAAAGTAAAAAACAATCTCACACCATAACAAAGTATTGGAAAACAAGGAAGTTGAATTGAAAAATATGACAGTTAAAATTGAGGAGATAGCAAACAAGGCTACACAAATCATCAAGTGTGGGCCTCCTTCTAGAATTTATGCTTTGTTTTAACATGAGAAATTCCTAAGTTTCCAATTCATTCAACTGATCAATCACTTTCCAATTTTCATGAGTAGGAAATTTGAATTTTTAAATATTTTTGTTGATTCTACACTTGATATTTAGGATCAGTTGTGTGAATTTTATTTACATTACTATGCTATGCCAAACAATATAGAATGGAACCCATTAATATTTGTGGGTGATTTACAGATTAGGGAATTAGCTTCCTACTTCAAAAATGAGGCACATATGGGTGAAATTATGTAGGATTATGTTGAAAGAGAGAAATCAATTGCTCTATAGGTCAGAAAAGAATCCAAGAACCCCAATGTAATAATAGAAGAATGGATAGAACTTTTGAGGTACAAGGGTGTAGGTAGGAAAATTATGAATTTAAGACTAAATGATTATGATAGGATGCAGAGACTAATTGTAGGCCTTATCCATCATTCTTTTCATTATGTACAAGAAAGATGGAACAATTTTTGAGTTGTAGAAAAAGGAACCCCACTCCGTATACAACTTCGTAGCCATGCTTGAAATGAAGGGAAATGAATGTGGATCTACTGACCCAATAGTGCGGAATACATTCCCTTAACACCTTTACTTTAGGGGAGAGAAGCAAAAACAAAAAACTGACAGTTTCAAAACTTATAGAGATGCATACAAACATGGCAATGAGAAACCAGAAAGATAAGCAAACAAAGATGACACAGTATTTATGTGGGAAAACCCTTTCAGGTAAAAAACCCACCACACAAAGTCAAATCTATTGTATTACAGTAATGAATTGATTACATACAATATCCAGACTTCTTTGTTCAGCTCACAATCACCTAGAGAGTTTCAGATCCACTGTTACAATGTTTTTACAACATACAGTTCAAAACCCTCTTCAAGAACTCACATCCTTCTTGTTCTTCAGCTCGCAACTTCAACTTGCTCTGCAACTCATGACTCAAACTTAAATTGTCTAACTTCTGAGAAATAGCATATCTCTCATACATATGTAACCGACTCAGAAGAGCAATGAAGTCCATCCTCAAATCACGCATTTGGTCGAATCTGACAGATTTCCTGCAACGAGCCGACTTTGCATTCAAAGCCATTACTCAAAACGGTTGAGCTCGCCACCCTTCGTTGACAAATGCAACTGCCACAATAACTATCTTAGTATCCATCCAATCACTATTCAACCAGGTGCCACACGTCCAAGACCCATCAACAATCGTAGATGACAAAGCAACCAAAATGGTCAAACAGACATCGGGCGCAACCAATACTTCAAGTCATTTCTAACACTGCCGGAGCCGGAGTCGGAACAAGAGTGGAAACAGGACTCCACTGAAAATACACACTGCCAGAGTCAGAGTCGGAACAGGAGTCGAAACATGACTCCACCGAAAATACACACTGCCAGAGTCAGAGTCGGAGTCGGAACAGGAACAGAAAACAAGACTTCACCAAAAAAGTCCAAGATCAGGAACCAATACGGTTCTGCCTCCGCCAACTGCAAGAAACAACAATCCAAAACCAGGACAAGGAGGAGGAAAACACCCCGAGGAGAATCCAAACATCCAGAGGAACTAGATCGTAAAAGCAGGAGTCAGGCTCGGAGTCAGAACAGAAACTGAAACAGGAACCTAGCAAACGGACATTGCCAACTTCCAAAACTGGTTCTGCCTCCGCTAGAACCTGCGAAGCGAGAAACAACAGATGGTAGGAAGCGGGGTCGGAGCAGGAACGAGAACCAAAACTCGAAACTTAGGCAAACAGAACAATGCCAAGTTCCATCCCGGTTCCGCCTCCCCCAGAGACCCGGAACTTAGGCAAACAGAACAATGCCAAGTTTCATCCTGGTTCCACCTCCACTAGAACTTTGCAAACAACACAAAATCACCAAGGCATGAAAACAAGGACTTCAAGCTGGAAGTTGAGACATAATTTCTCAACAATCTCCCACTTGGTGAACACTTCCAGCTTCCTCAAAACATCAAACCTTACTGTCTATCATAGGCCCCAAGGCCCATCGATTATGTGCACCATCTGAACTTGTCTGTGCTAACTAGCTTTGTTAAGGCATCTGCAAAATTCTTCAAGGTGTCAACCTTATCCATACTGGCCTTTCCATCTTCAACCATATCCCTCATGAAGTGATATTGCACATCTATGTGCTTGGTCCTGGCATGGAAGGTCGGATTCTTTGCCAAACAAATGGCACTTTGACTGTCACAGCAGATTGAAATTTGCCTAGCATTAAAACCAATGTCTGAACACAAACGCCTCAACCACACTGCCTCCTTGCAAGCATGAGTTTCTGCCATATACTCAGCCTCTGTCGTGGATAAAGCAACTATAGCTTGTCGCTTGCTCATCCAACTGATTGCTCCACCATTAAACATGAAAGTGTATCCACTAGTGGATCTTCTGCTGTCAATGTCCCCTGCCCAATCAGAGTCAACATATCCCTGAATGCAAAGAGCCCTTTGTGATGCAACCATACTGCCATGGTAACACAAAGCATAATCTGAAGTACCCTTCAAATACCTGAACACTCTCTTTACAGCATCCCAATGTGATCTCCCTGGATTTGCCATGAAACGGCTTAGAACTCCCACTGCTTGGGCAATGTCTGGTCTTGTGTAGACCATAGCATACATCAAACTGCATACTACACTTGCATAAGGCACACTGGTCATGTCCTCCATCTCAGTAGCAGACTTTGGATAGTCTTCAGCAGATAGTTTCAATCCTTGCATGATTGGAACAACTAGCTGCTTGCAGTCATTCATGCTAAACCTCTCTAGAACGGTTTTCACATACTTACTCTGACTGAGCCAAAGCTTTCTGCTTGTTCTATCCCTGGTTATCTCCATTCCAAGAATGTACCTTTCTGCTCCAAGATCTTTCATTTCGAACTTAGCAGACAACTGAGTTTTAAGATCAGAAATCATAGCCTTGCTATTACCAATGAATAACATGTCATCCACATACAGAGTAATAACAAGCACACGATCATTCTCACATTTATAATAAATGCAATGATTAGATTTTGATCTAACAAACCCAATTGACAACACAAATGTGTCAAATTTCTGGTACCACATTCTAGGAGATTGCTTTAGACCATAGAGGGATTTATTTAACTTGCAAACCAGATTTTGTTTGCCTCTTTCAACAAAATGCTTAGGCTGGGACATGAAGATTTCTTCTTCCAGCTCACCATGGAGAAATGCTATCTTCACATCCATCTGCTCAATTTCAAAGTCATACACAGCTGCCAATGACAACAAAAATCTGATGGATGTCAGCTTTGCTACAGGGGAAAAGATCTCTCCATAATCAATTCCCTCAACTTGGGAAAATCCCTTTGCAACCAGTCATGCCTTATACTTCTCCACACTGCCATCAAGGCCTGTCTTCCTTTTGAATATCCACTTGCAGCCAACAGGATTTCGCCCTTTAGGCATGGTACCAACTTCCAGGTATCATTCTTTTTCAAGGAATCCATCTCCTCATTCATGGCTTCCAGCCAAGACTTTGAATCAGCCATGCTGATTGCTTCTTTCACAGTCCTAGGCTCATCAGTGCTGGTAATTAAGGCATAAACACAATTTGAATCTAACATAGAGAAACCATACCTTTCTGGTTGCCTTCTTTCTCGTGTAGATCTCCTTAGAGGATGAGGTTGTTCTTCATCATCAGAACTTCAAGAGCTGCTTGAACTCTCCTCAATCTCAGGTACACCATGCAGCTCTTCCCTTTCTGGAGTTTGGGGAATCTCAACTGCATCCTTCTTCTTGTCACTCTGATTTGTCTCAAGCTGTTGATCACTTACTAGAGGTTTCAGCTCACGAAATATCACGCTTCTGCTATACAAAACCTTCTCAGTAATAGGGTTCCAAAGCTTGTATCCTTTCACACCAACTCCATAGCCGATGAGAATACATTTCACAGCCTTGTTATCCAACTTTGATCTCTTTTCATTTGGCACATGAGCATATGCCTCACAACCAAATACCTGAACATGCCTTAATGAGGGTTTCTTACCTGACCATGCTTCCAAAGGTGTCTTATCAACAAGCGCTGAACAAGGAGATCTATTAATCAAATAACATGTTGTAGCAACAGCTTCAGCCCAGAACTTCTGCTCCAGACCAGCACCACTCAGCATACTCCTTGCCTTTTCCATCAGTGTCCTGTTCAACCTCTCAGCAACTCCATTTTGCTGTGGAGTGTAGGGGGTTGTCTTATGCCTTTTAATTCCATGATCAGTGCAATACCTTTCAAAATCTGGAGAACAAAACTCACCTCCATTTTCTGTCCTTAAACACTTTATTTTTCTTCCAGTTTGATTTTCAACCAAAGATTTGAACTCTTTAAACCGACTGAACACTTCTGACTTACTTTTAAGAAAGTATACAAATACCCTTTGAGAACAGTCATCAATAAAAGAAACATAATAGCTAGACTTCGATAACGAAGGAACATTAACTGGACCAAACACATCAGAATGAACATAATCTATTATACCAGAAGATTTGTGAGGACTAGAGGAGAAAGAAACACGGTGTTGTTTTCCATAGATACAATGTTCACAGAAATCGAACACAAGGCTACAATCATCAAGCCTTTCTACAAGGTTTTTGTTCTTCAAGGTTTTTAAACCTTTCTCACCAATGTGACCAAGTCTATGATGCCATAACATAGTCTTCTCTGCTGGGAGTTTTACCTCCAAAGAATTTGCAGACAATGAAGAGTTTTCATCTTTCTCTATAGGTGCAGAAATACATGACTTTACAGAGACACTGTTGCAAAGAACAGGTCATGCATCTAGCTTGTACAGAGTGTCAGTACGAACACCCTTAGCTAACACCATTGCACCTCTAGCCATTTTACATCCGTTACTAGAAAAAGAAACTTCTACACCAGCATCATTTAACTTACTAACAGAAAGAAGATTTTGAGCCATGCCTGGGATGTGAAGAACACCACCAATTCCTTTGACTCTCCCATCAGGAAACTGAATTTTGACCCTTCCTCTGCCAACAATCTCCAGCATTGAATCACTTGCCAAGTATACCTTTCCACCATCATACTTCTCATACTTTGAGAACCAATCTCTATTGGATGTCATGTGAAAAGAAGCACCTAAATCAACCAACCAGACATCATCTGATGCCTAAGTTGTCAAGGCTGCTGCAATGAAGGCATCTCCATCACTTTGAGAAGATTTGTTGTCAGAAGCATTCTTCTTCTTCTTCTCCTTGCAGTCCTTCCTGATATGACCAAGTTTCCCATAGTTCCAGCACTTTACCTTGAACTTTTTACCAGGAGACTTTGATCTCCCTTTAGACTTAGATTTCGACTTGTTGTCTTTCTTCTTGTCTTTCTCCTTTGTTCTACCTCGAATAGAAAGAGCATCTTTGGCCATCTCAGAAGATTTCTTTCGTATTTCTTCAGACAGAAGTGAAGCAACCACATCATCAGTCTTGAAAGCAGTGGTTGTGCTTCCAATAGCCATCACAAGATGATCCCAGCTGTCAGGTAATGAACACAACAGGAGCATGCAACAATCCTCCTCCTCAATCTTTACACCTACAGATGCTAGCTGAGTAACACTCATATTGAATGAGTTCAAATGGTCTGCAATAGATGCACCTTCATCCATCTTCAAGGAGTACAACTTCTTCCTTAGGAACAACTTATTTACCAGGGACTTTCCTTGATAAATATCACCAAGTTTCTTCCACAAAGAAGTTGCAAACGTTTCCTCATGAACATTCAGGAGCACAGAATCGGCTAGACTCAGTCTTATCAATCCTCTTGCTTTTCTATCAGCAAGATCCCAAGCTTCTTGGGTCATAGTTTGTGGATTAGTTCTAGACACTGCAATCCAGAGGTCTCTATCCACAAGCAAGTCTTCTATCTTGAGTTTCCATAACTCAAATTTGTTGCCATTAAACTTCTCAATATCTATTCTACCAGATGTACTTGCCATCTCACAATAGAAACAAGTTTAACAATGCAAGACTCCCATTGAAATAGTATTAAAAAACTAATTTTCCCTAGCAAGGATAACACGAACTGGCCAAGCTCTGATACCACTTTGAAGGGAAAAGAATGCGGATCTACTGACCCAACAGTGCGGAATACATTCCCTTAACACCTTTACTTCAAGGAAGAGAAGCAAAAATGAAAAACTAACAGTTTCAAAACTTATAGAGATGCATACAAACATGGCAATGAGAAACCATAAAGATAAGCAAACAAAGATGACATAGTATTTACGTGGGAAAACCCTTTCAGATAAAAAAACCCACCACACAAAGTCAAATCTATTGTATTACAGTAATGAATCGATTACATACAATATCCAGACTTCTTTGTTCAGCTCACAATCACCCAAAGAGTTTCAGATCCACTGTTAAAATGTTTTCACAACATACAGTTCAAAACCCTCTTCAAGAACTCACGTCCTTCTTGTTCTTCAGCTCGCAACTTCAACTTGCTCTACAACTCACGACTCAAACTTAACTTGTCTAACTTCTAAGAAATAGCATATCTCTCATACATATGTAACCGACTCAGAAGAGCAATGAAGTCCATCCTCAAATCACGCATCTGGTCGAATCTAACAGATTTCCTGCAACAAGCCGACTTTGCATTCAAAGCCATTACTCAAAACGGTTG
Source organism: Sequoiadendron giganteum (assembly GCA_007115665.2). Classification (NCBI taxonomy): domain Eukaryota; kingdom Viridiplantae; phylum Streptophyta; class Pinopsida; order Cupressales; family Cupressaceae; genus Sequoiadendron; species Sequoiadendron giganteum. The sequence goes on along the minus strand of CM021104.1, from coordinate 549,833,581 downwards.
AGCTCGCCACCCTTCGTTGACAAATGCAACTACCACAATAACTATCTTGGTATCCATCCAATCACTATTCAACCAGGTGCCACGCGTCCAAGACCCATTAGCAATCACAGCTAACAGAGCAACCAAAATAGTCAAACAGACATCGGGCAGGACCAAGACTTCAAGTCATTTCTAACACTGCCAGAGCCGAAGTCGGAACAGGAGTCGAAACAGGACTCCACCGAAAATACACACTGCCGGAGTCGGAGTCGAAATAGGAGTCGAAACATGACTCCACCGAAAATACACACTGCCGGAGTCAGAGTCGGAGTCCGAGTCGGAACAGGAACAAAAAACAAGACTTCACCAAAAAAGTCCAAGATCAGGAACCAATACGGTTCTGGTTCCGCCTCCGCCAACTGCAAGAAACAACAATCTAGAACCAGGACAAGGTGGAGGAAAACACCCTGAGGAGAATCCAAACATCCAGAGGAACTAGATCGTAAAAGCAGGAGTCAGGCTCGGAGTCGGAACAGAAACTGAAACAAGAACCTGGCAAACGGACATTGCCAACTTCCAAAACCGGTTCCGCCTCCGCCAGAACTTGCGAAGCGAGAAACAACAGACGATAGGAAGCGGGGTCGGAGCAGGAACAAGAACCGAAACTTGAAACTTAGGCAAAAAGAACAATGCCAAGTTCCATCCCGGTTCCGCCTCCCCCAGAGACCCGGAACTTAGGCAAATAAAACAATGCCAAGTTCCATCCTGGTTCCGCCTCCGCCAGAACTTTGCAAACAACACAAAATCACCAAGGCATGAAAACGAGGACTTCAAGTTGGAAGTTGAGACATAATTTCTCAACATGAAAGGACCTGAGGGTACATGGACATTGCCAAAGAAAAGGGACTTGCATGGGTACCTCTTACCTTCTCTCCACCTATGCTTCTCTACCTAGTGCCACATTGGACAGGAGAAAAGAATGAAGAATAAGAGGAAGATGAGAATGTCATATGGGAAAGACTTTCATGCTATGGAGGGTTTTACTTGAAGCATTTAAAAGGAGTGGATATGATAACAGGCCTCGGGGAGATGACCTTGCAATATAACCTCCATTCTTCAAACTTCTTTTCTTGAGGACAAGCAAATGTCTAGTTGGGGGAATGATGAGGCCAATCATTAGCTAGTTTTTTGTTTTTTAGTGCATACTTTCAGATATTTCCAAATACTTGTTTCATACATATTCCTAAAATTTGTACCATCTTTATATGATCATCATGCAACTTGAAATTGCTTTTAAGTATATGAAAATATGATTATGGTGTGTTAGTAATTGCATGGTAAATGTGTGAATATGTATGGAATTCTGCTTAAAATATGGTTATTAGTATGGTGTATATGATTTGGTGAGCTAACTCTTTGCAGCCAAGAAGTCGGAGTAAGAACTATAGCCTGCAACAACTAAGGGGTGTAGCCCACAACCAAAGGAGTTTCAAACAATGATGTAGGGGAAGTTCTAGAATAAGAAGAACACAACAGCTATAGAATTGTAGGCATCTATTTATCAAAGATGATTGTGAGTCACCATGTCATTTAATAATACTACTAAAGGAGAAGAAACCTGCTATGATTGGGAATCCAATGTGATTGTTTCCACGGTCCATGTTTCAGTTTTACCATTGCAGAAGAGTTGCAGTCCTAATCAACTTCTTCTACCTTTTCAATTATGTTTTAAACTTTTCCACACTCTATTTTATAGGAGAGTGGTAAGTTGCATTTAGATTTATGTTTTGAGTCCTTGTTTCAATAAGACTCCCTCGCACCTATGTATATATGGTTCAATGGTCGAGGAGAAGAACAAGCATAGAAAATATAGCATATAGATATGTTTAGATAGTTTTTCTATTACACAACAATACTCTTGTTTTTAATTATGTTTTATGAATAAGATATCCCTAAAGATTCTTATTAGATTATAAGATCTTGAGTTATGCAATGAAGATGTTTTCAGTTATTATTATGGTTAATTGATTTGAGAAGCTAGATCAAGTTTATCCTATGGAGATAGTCACTTGAGAAAGGGTCGCTCAAGGTAAGCGTTCCCTACTTTAATTCTTTCACATTTATTTTTGTTATTATAGTAGTTACCTTCATTATTGCATTGTCTTAATCAAATTCTTCATGTTGTTAATGTGAATGAAATCATGAATAAGATCTTGTCTTTTAATTTTGTCTCAATGCATTATCCTTTAGAGTGAGTCACAGTTAGTAGCATTAGTTAGTTACAAAGTTTAGTTTTGACAATGAACTAGTCATAGTCTTAAGTTGTAAGTACCCATAGCAATAGTTTCATATTCAATTCTTTTTAGTGTTATGCAGTTTGAGTTTTCCTTACATATGTAAACACCTATACTAGGATGATATAGGTAGCGTAGAGTGTCTTAACGCACATGCATAGCCAACATCATCACAAGCTTACATTCACCTTGGTTGATAATTAAATGGAGTCTTCACAAGGGTTTAGTGGACTATTCGGTTAGGTACCCCCTTTGAATTGTTTGAAATTCACCAAGTTTATTGAGCATTAGTTTGTCCTTACAGGTAGCCTAACTAGACCTATCTTTTTTGTGATTGTCCTACAATGTAGTTTGTAGTAGTCATAGGCCTGCATACTTTTTGTATGGACTCTAGCCATGTTATCCATACCTCTCATTGCCATCTTATATCGGATCAAATTGTGTCTTATTATGTTTATTATTTTTTTCTTTTTCACCCAACATGTTTGTCTGCAACGAACATATTTATGGTTAATTTGTAGTCAACTAAGCAAGATAGAAGACCAATGTCCTCTTCATGTTTTGGTGTAGCCTTAAAATTGTATATATTAGATCAAAGACCTGCATCTTCTTCATCTTGAGTGTATGCTCTTTATCTCTTCGACATTGGTTGCTTCAATATCTTTTGGATGCCTTCTTCTCTTGAAGCAATCAATCCTTACATTCTTCTCTCTAGTTAAGAATTCTTTTATGTGTTATTTCTTAATTTGGGGACAATGCATAGTACTAAGACAACCTTCTACATCAAGGTCTCTTTTACTTTGCTAACTCAAATATTGTTTGTTTATCATGTGCCTTTGTGTATGTTTTTTCCATCTATATATTCTAACCCCATGATGTACTGACCTTTTATCCTCTAACCTTGTTTTCTTGTGCATATTTTTCTTGTCTAATATGTGTGTTTTGTAGGTCTTCAACCTAGGGGCATGCTTCCTTGGTTTGAAGGGCTATTTGCTTCCTCTATATTATCCTTTTGGCATCATGATGTTATTTATGTTTATTATATTTCCTTTAGTGTGCATATTCATGTAAATTCATAAGCCCACTAAAGTGGGGGGAAAATTTAGTGTCATAAAATTGCACCCCTTGCAATTTTACCTACACTTTTGCATCCACTTTAGTGTCCACTCCCTTTGTATTTGTGTAGGCTCATTTTATCCCTTGCATCATCCTTTCCCCTTCTCAAGATGCTCAGGACCCCTTTTCAATACCTACCTTTTTGTATTAGCTTTGCATCAAACCTTTCATTTCCTCATTCTCACTATTTGTTAGTGTGATTTGTATGGACACTAGTACGTTGTATGGACATTCGTGCATTGCACTAGTGTCCTATGACATTTCAACATTCAAATGACTATTTTTTAGAATGTTACCACTTTTTTCCTACCTTTATTGGTGGTAACAACTTAGGATGCCTTGTAATGGCTTGAGAACCTTCTTTTCCCTATGATTCTCTCTTTTAAATCAATCTCTTTCATTCTATTTCTCTCTTTCAATCTATTGCTCTCTCTTGGTCTTGCCTCTCCTCTCTTGGACATTCTCTTGTCTTTCTCTCTTTCTTTCTTGCTTACTACAACACTCTAAAGTTGTCACAATGCTCTCTACTACTCTCTTGGCTCTCACAATTGTCTCTCTCTCCCTCTTCGGCTTCCTCAAGCCTTGCAGGTGATATCTTACTTGTCTTGTGTCTTTAGCATCTTGTTATTTCTCACATCCCTTGTCTATGCATTTGTATATCTCATTTATTTATCTATTTCATTGACCATTATTCTCTCTATCTATCTATCTAGTTGTTCGTGGAGGTGGTAACACTGAAATAGGGGTTTGACTGAGGCAAGCCCCTAAACAGTCCCAAAAAATTTCCTCGCTCTTATGTGTGCAGGTATTGAAGATATTTATTTGTTGGAGGCTTAATTAATTGGTTGGTTGTTAGTGTTTTCCTTCCCTTCCTTTATTTTATCATCTATATTTCATTTAATATACACTTTACTTAGTTTACTTTACTTTATTTTAGTTATGTTATTCTCTATTACTTTCTTGCATTCGAAGAGTTCTTAGCAATCAAGGTAGAAGTAGTCATATTTGTATTTTCTATGACATTCTCAAATTTAGGTCCATACAAGATGCAATGCGCCTCTAGGATGCGAACATTCTGCACTTTCATCTATGTGTCACGATGTCATCCTTGGTCAAGAGCTAGTCAGTCTATCAAAAAGACCTATGTGACTTACTCTTTCTAATTTTGGAACTCTTGCCTTTTTACCCTGTCACTTGAGCTCTATTCCTTTTCAACTTATTAGGTAGTTTGAGGTAGTTGAGGACCATTTTCTTCTTGAAAAATCTTGATTATCTCAAGATTCGAGGGTAGAAATTTTCCTCTTCTATAGGATGTAAAGATAAATGACACTCTCACTAAGAACATCCTAATTGAATTGAAAGAAACTATCAATGTAATGAATAAAGAGACCATGAAATTGTTATAGTTCATAGAACTCAAACCTACACCCACTATTCTATAGTTGGTGGATAGAACCATAGTCAATCCTGAAGGTATCATTGAGGACTTGGTGATAAAATCGGATTCATGGGAGTACCCTACAAATTTCATGGTCATACAGCCAAAATCTAATCTTGCAAGCTATCCCCTCATATTAGGAAGACCATGGTTGGAAACAATAGATGCCTTCATAGGCTAAAAATCTAGGAATATGATTATCTCTAATCGGAATGTGACTAAGAAATTAGTCCTTTATCCACCAGCCCCACCACATGTAGACCTAGAAAAAATCATTTGTCCTACCCTAGATGAGGAGGATCAATACTCCTTGCAAGCCTTGATGACTATTGAATGAAATCCACTATTCGAACACCAAGATGAAGATGACTCGATAGTAAACATCATGTAAAATAACTATAGAAGGGACCCGCAACATCAGGACTGCTTGACATATTTACAAGATCCTCTACAAAATATTATCCCTATGAGTTCATGTAAGTCAATTTCTCAAATATTTCACAATTTGTTACCACACTAGTGTATCCTAAACATAGTAGGACTTAACATCTTATCAGTGAAAACAACATCCAAGACTTTAGAGATCATGTCAGGTAAAACATTGAGCGTTAATAGTCAATTGGCTAATATGCATCAGACATCACTGATAGCTATGTTGCAAGTACACACAATAGCCTTTGCATGGGATTATCATGACATGAAGGGGATAGACCCATAATTGTTCAAGCATAGGATTTACATCAATGATGGTTTTAAACCCATAAGACAACCATAAAGAAGAATGAACCCTATAGTCAGATAAATAGTTAAAACAAAATTATAAAAATTACTTGATGCAGGCTTTATATATCTTATCTATGATAGTGAATGGTTATCACCTTTAGTAATTGTCCCAAAAAAAGGAGGGAAGTAGAGAGTATGTGTAGACTACCAAGAATTAAATATTGCAACTAGGAAGGACCACTTTCCACTCCCCTTCATTGACCAAATGCTTGATTCATTATCATGCAAAAATTACTACTCCTTTCTAGATGGATTTAGTGGCTACAATCAAATTAAGATTGCCCCAGAAGACCAGGACAAGACAATATTTACATGCCCTTGGGGCACATATTATTATTATGTCCTACCATTCAACCTATGTAATACATCAACCATTTTCTAGAGGGAAGTAGTGAGTATATTCTCAGACTGCACATGATTCCATTGAGGTTTGCATGGATGATTTCACAACATATGGGAATTACATGTATGATGAAGCACTTGGAAATCTAGAGAAGGTGCTTAAAAAGGTGTCATGAGCACAACTTATCTCTGAGTCATGAAAAACGTTCCATGATGATGATAGAAGGGATTGCATTGGGACATTTTGTATCAAATGAAGGAATTCAAGTGGACTCCAACAAAATTGAAGTAATCTCAACACTCCCTGTGCCTCAAAGACAAAAAGATGTTAGAAGTTTCCTAGGACATGTTGGGTATTATAGGAGATTCATCCAATATTTTAGAAAACTTGCAGTTCTGCTATTTTTTTTACTTTCCAAAGATGTAGAATTTGATTGGAAAGTTGCTTGTCAACACTCTTTTGAAGCACTCAAGGTAGAATTGACTAAAACCCCTATCTTGAGAGGACCAAATTGGACCTTACCTTTCTATATCCATACAAATTCTTTTGATTTTTCTATAGGGGTTGTACTTGGGTAGAAAGAAGGAAACAAATAATATGCCATATATTATATTAGTAAAAATATACAAGGGGTTGAACGAAATTATATAGTGATAGACAAGGAAATTTCAGTAGTGATATACAAACTAATCTCACAAAAATCAGGTATCTCATGAACAAAATAGTGGTTGGTGATAGGCTTGTAAGGTGGCTATTATTGCTTCAGTAATTTGACATCACCATTGTGGACAAGTCAGGCAAAGAAAAAGTAGTGGTAGATTTTCTATCCAGACTTCCAACCAAATCAAAAGAAGTTTTTGATGATTCATTCCCAGATGGGCATCTATTTGTTTTATCTCTACACACACCATGGTTTGCAGACATTTCCAACTATCTAGTAGCAAGGCAGACACCACCTCATTTCTCCCCAAGAGAAAAGAGACAATTGGTTCACAAAAATTTTCCCTACTCCTAGATAGTTGGATACTTATTTTACGTAGGCCTAGATAACATTATGAGATGTATCAGAGACGATGAGATATATGACATTCTTAAAGCATTTCATGGTGAACCTTGTGGAGGAAACTTTATAGCAAAGAGGACAACTCTTAAGATTCTCACAACTGGCTATTATTGGCCAACTCTTCATAAGGATGTAGTGAAGTACAAAAGGGGATGTGATATGTGCCAGAGAATGGGAAGGCCAACAAAAATAGATAAAATTCCATTGCAACCATAGTTAGCAATAGCACCATTTGATAAATGGGGATTAGATTTTATCGGCCCAATATCACCAACATCTAATAATAAGTACATACTGGTATGCACATATTACCTTACCAAGTGGGTGGAGGTTAAGGCTTTACAATTTTTTAGGGATGGTAATGTGGAAAACTTTCTCTATGAGAACATATTTACAAGATATGGAGTTCCAAACAAAATTTTCACAAACCAAGGACCCCAATTTACATCAAATATCATCACAAAATTGGTGCAAGAGTATTATATCAGACATAGGAATTCCTCACCTTACGACCCTCAAGCTAATGGATAGGTGGAAGACAAAAATAGGGAGATTGAGAACATTCTAACAAAAATAGTACAAATTTGTAGGAAAGATTGGGCAACCAAGTTTCCTAAGGCAGTTTGGGCCTATAGGACAACATGGAAAACCACAACAGGGTTTACACCATATGAATTGGTGTATGGAAAGAAAACAATACTTCCAATTGAATTTGAGTACAAAAATTTGAGAACGGTTGTTCAATTAGGTATGTACTTATCAACATCACAATAGGAGAGATTACACAGCCTCAATGCACTTAATAAAATTAGGATGGAGGCAATACAACACACTGAAGTTTATAATCAAAGAATTATATGGCATGATCAATTCATCAAAACCAAGGAGTTTAGTGTAGGTTATTGGGCTCTTCTCTATGATTTAAGATATTAGGACTACAAGGGAAAGCTATAAATAAGGTGGCCTGGTCCCTATGAAATCAAGCAAGTTTATCCCAGTGGAGCCATACAATTGCATACAATTGATGAAGTTAGGTTCTCCTTAGTAGTTAATGGACACAAGCTAAATATATACAAGAAACCACTATAGAAGGATGATTTCCTTCTTTCATTAATAAGTAAATTTGAGCCTTCACTTGACAATTCAACTACAACTGCAACTATAAGTTCTACACATGACTTAGTAGAGGAGCTACTCAACTCACCTACTATTATTACACAGGTATGATTTCTAACACAACTCACAAAGCACATATTGCACAAGATGACAATCAACAATAATCAATTTCTACCACGGTCAACAATGTTGAAGGGACCTATAGCAACATGTCTAAAGGCGAGAACTTTTAGAAAGGGAGATGTTACTAGAGGAACATGTAGCAATTAACTGATAGTAATTTCAAAATTCCCCACTGAATTAATTGCATATCTTTACTTTCCACTACCATTTTCATACATGCAACCACATACATTCTATTTTTGCACATGCAGCCTATACACCGCCTCACACTTAGTATTTTCATCACCTTTATTGATTTTCATGTCTCGTACAATTTATTTCATCTTCCATCTATCGTACATCCCATATCCTTTTCCAAAAAGCATTCACCACGTGCCATGCATTAATATCATTCACTTCCAATTGCAATTAAGAACGGTCAAATCAAATCTTGGTGTAGGAAATAATCAACACTTTATATGAGCTAAGTTTCATTTCATAAGTATTATATAGGTACATGCATTAAATTCTCATAATTAGCATAGATGATTGATTTCATACATTTTTAGCATTTATTCATGCATTTTTTCATATCTAAATTGATATTACACTATATACCATCTCACCCTTCACCAAGAACCGTACAACTAAGTGAGGAAACTTAATACCTTTAGTTGGGGGGAGGGGTACTCTCATTTTCTTGATTTTCAAAAACCAGAAATCCTGTTCAACTTTTTTCCATTTCATTTTTCCTTTGTTTTTACACAATCTGAGCTCAGAGGAGAAGGAAGGGTTGGAAGTAGCTAAATTGAGAGGATATAGTAAAGTGAAGGTGGTGTAGTGGAATAATAGACATAAATTAAGCTATAAAAAAGAATATTTAAGGGAATTATAGAGCAATACCAGTATTATCGGTAGAAAAATTATTCATAGGGAACCAATAGCACATACCTAGCTATTGGAAGATAGACTGGTGCTACCTATTTTTCAATAGGCTGGTTGGATAGACTACTTCTTAAAACTCATAAAATTCAATGAAGTCATGACACAAAAATTTGTTGCTAGTTTACAAAATGATGAGGTTACTGTAAGAGGTTTGAAGGAGAAGAGTTCCCAGTAAGGGAAAACATCATTATTGTCAAGAATTAATTCAGAGAACATGGAGAGAACCTAAACTCATCATCTCAAGGTACAAAAAGATTATCCTTACCCTAGATATGGGCTTCTGTAGTTTCTTATATAGTCAAATACTTTAACTTGTGATGGTAGGTAGACCTTGTTATATATCATCTATTTTAAGATTTTAAGCCATCTTCACCATGATAGGCGTGTAAATGTTCCCAATTTTCTTTACAATTTGTTGAAATGAATGAGTTTTGAGTACAAAAGAAAAATGAATAACACAACATTGTCACATTTCTACTTAGTCACATTACTGATAAAGAGAAGTTTGAGGGTTTAGTTTCCACATGTTTCATGGGAGAGTTTCCTAAATTGCAACCATATCAACACCATCCTTGAAAAACCTATTGTCCCAAAAAATGTAGAATCACCTGTTGTATTAGGAAGGTAAATGCCCTCTAGCTCCCCTACTACATCACCTACCTGCAACATAGGAGAGCTAGAGAGTAGAGCCTACATGACACTCAACTTGAGGCCTCTAAGTAACCCACAACAAGAGATACCCAAGAAATCCCTACCTCTGGAAAAACACCAAGAACCAGGAAAAGTAAAGATGAATCTTCTTCTACACCTACAAGAGCGCAGAAGAAATCCACATAGCCTAGAAGGAAATCACATTGCCTAAAGAGGAAAGGTGTTATGAGAGTGTCAATTAAAAAGAAAAAAAAAGGGAGATGTTGTTATGGTTGATACTGACTCAAAATTGGAGGGGAACTCCCCTAGTAATGAAAATGTACCTAATGCACAAACATGGAATTTTATAAGCACCTTTGAATCTAATTCAAACGATGATTTTTTTGCAAATAAAATAAGGAAAAGAACCCTAAAGAGCCCTGATTCAAAGGGTAATGAATATATGAGTGAAAGGAATGACCAAATTTTGGAAAGAGATGAAGAAGTTTTTGTTGAGAAAAAAGATATTGGAAAGGATTTACATGAGGCTATGGAAAGGATTAAGCAATTGGAAAGTTTATTGAAAACACACCAGTAAAGAAAAAGTGAGAGGGACAAAATAACTGAGGAGTTGGAGGAAAAACTTTGTAAATATGAGCATGGGTATAGATTGGATAAATTGGCACATCTTGCTATCATAGAAGTAGAAAGCAAAGAACTAGTACTCTAGGCTCCAATTCCTTTAGTTTTAGTTCTCTATAGGCTATTTGTAGTGACCTTAGGTGTGGAATTCTGGAGAAGAGCCCAAGAGTTCTTTGAGAAGAAGAAAGAATGGGAAAAAAAATCTGAGTTGATGTCAAAACACACCAAGACACTTGAGCAAAAAGATGCAAAAATAAAAAGGTTGAAAGTGAAAACTGAAGAAGTGGTAGATAAGGCTGCACAAATTCTTAAGTGAAAACCTCCTGCAAGAGTTTATGCACTATTTCTGCAAGAAAAAAATGTGTTTTTAGTTTAGCCAGCTAATTAGTGATTTTTCAATGTCAATGAATAGAAAATTTTGATTTTTAGAAACTTTTTTTCACTCTACATTGGATATGCAAGATCAATTATGTGAGTTTTACTTGCATAATCTTGTGCTCTCATATCAAACAGAATTGAATTCTCTAATTTTTTTGGGGGACTTACAAATTAAAGCACTAACCTCTTATATTAGGAATGAACAACAAAGGGATGAGATCTTGCAAGAATATACTAAAAAGGAAAAAATTGTTACTCTGTGGTTAAGAAAATAATCCAAATATCCCAAAGCAGTTATTGATGAGTAGGTAGAGCTCCTGACTTATAAAGGTGTAGGAAGGAAAATAATGAATTTCAAGGAAAGTGACTACACTAGGATGAAGCAACTAGTTACAAGGCCTATTGATCACACCTTCTAGTTTGTAAAGAAGAGATGGGAGGAATTAATCCCTAAATTAAAGAAAAAGGAATCTCACTCCCTATACAATTTTATAGCCATTATCATAAGGTCTCACAAGTATATAGACGTTGTCAAGGACAATGGACTAAAATGGTTTCCATTGACAATTCATCCACCTTTCCTTCTCTACCCAATGCCACATTGGACAGGGAGGAACCAAGATGAAGTACAAGCAATAGAGAATTTGAGGTTGGCAAAGATTTCATGTCGAAAGGGATACTATTTGAGATAGGTTAAGGAAGTTGATGTTGCAGACTTCAGGGAGATCACTTTTCACTACAACCTTTGTGACCCAATTTTTTCTTGAGGATAAGAAATTGCTTAGTCAGGGGGAATGATGAGCCAAATTAATAGCTAATTTTTTCTTGTTTATTCCATATCTTTTAAACACTTTAAGCTATTTATTTCACTTATATACCTTTTATATCCTTTATGCAATCTAAATGAGACTTTGATGAGTGGGAATATGATTATGATATGTTGATATTTATATGAATGAATGTATGAATGTGTGAATTTCAGTTTAAATCTATGTTTAATTCATGATTTTTAATAGTATGTATGCTTTGGATGAGAACTGACTCCTTGCAACCAGAATAGCAACCTGTAGCAACTGGAAGACTCAACCTGCAACCAAAGGATTTAGGGCCAATAAGCAAGGGATATTTTGGAACTATTGGGCACGTGACAGTTGCAAAAAATGATAAAATTGATCATTGAAGTGATCGATTTGGATTCATTAGAGCATTTAATAAGATGATGGAAGGACGAAGGATTTTTTGATGAACAAACTGTCATGACTATTTGTACAGAGCATGTCTCTGCCATGCCATTAAAGCAAAGTTGCAAACCTAGTTGTCTTCTTCCATTTTTTCAGTTATAGTTTTTATTGCAAATAATTTGTCTCTCTCTATTCTGAAGGAGAGTGGACGCTTTCATTTAATTTCATTTTTTTGTCCTTATACAAATAAACCTCCTCCCAAACCTATATAGTTGGATCAATGGTTGAGGGGCGGATCTAGTTAGAGATACATATGTTTTTAATATTTCTAGTATTATTTTCCTATAGGAAATCTTGCATTGTTAGTTTTTTATTATCAATTGTAATGATATGCACTCATGAATGAAATGTTTGTGAAGATTCTTGTCATGTTGTGAGAGTTCAATTTTATACAATGAAGATGTTCCATTTTACCATTATGTTTAGTTGATTCAAGTAGCATATATTTGGTTTATCCTATGGGAACAACTTGAGTAAGGGCCACTCAAGGTATTGTTCACCCACATTTAATTTGTTGTTAGAATAAATTTTCATATTATTTCATTCATTTCAATGAATTCTTCATTACACGCATGTGAATGATATCTTGTTTTATGATTCACCTTCTATATTGAGTCTTTGAGTCATCCTTCGGAGGAAGTCAAGTAGTTAGGAGTAAGAGTTAGCAGTATTAATGAAGTTGCAGAGTTCAGGTTAGTAGTTATCTATTATAGTGCTAAGCTAAAAGTACCTACAACATCGGTAGAAAACTAAGTTATTTCCCTTGTTTTGTAGTTTATGCTTTATTTCACTATTAGCCTTTATTGTTTTCCTATACATGTGTAAACCACCTATACTTGATGATATAGGCCGTGTAGATTCTGTGAATGCACATATAATTCCAACATCATCAAAAGCTTGCAAAGCCCTAGTTGATAATTAAATGAAGATTTAACAATGGTTTAGTGGACTATTCAACTAGGAACCCTTCATCTGAATTGTGTGTCCAACACCAAGTTGACTAGAAATTAGTAAGGCCTTTCAAATGGTACACATAATTATTGATTAATAAATAGAATAAATTGAGAGAAATATAGTGATAAAGGACACTAGTAGAATTTGGAAAATAAATGACTATGTGACTAAAACTTTTAGTCACGACAACTAAATGAGTAAATTCTAGTCATTTTTTGTAACACAGTTATCAATGACTAAATAAATGACTAATTTGATCATCGGGTAAAAAACATAACTAAATAATTAGTCAAACAAATAAAAATGACTGAATAATTAGTCACATAAAAAAATTAGATAATATGATATTAAAGTGGGTAATTAAAATATATATTTCATTGGCAAGAGTGGGAAATATTTTGAAGTCCATAGAGGGAAATTTTTTCGATAAAAAATAATTCAAATAAAAGAAACCCCTGTATCATCCTGAACTGATCAAGAATTGGCAGAGAAGAGTCATAGCTCCTCGCTTCGTAATTCCTGATACTTTCAAAGACTTGGAAGATGTGTTGGACAAAGAAGACCACCTCTACGCTCAAGACATTGTTGAATTGGACGCACTGTCACCTTCAAAATAGATAAGCTCGTCAAGGGTTGGATTCTTATACTTTTTCACTATCTCCAATCATTTTTGAAAATTTTCAAGTTCCAACAACACCCATTTTGTTGAAAATGAGCATAGGTAAAATGGTTGATAATTGGTGTTGTATAGTTCAACAATCTAGTGATTTGCAACAGGAACGACAATAACCATTTTGTTGAAAATGAGCAGAGGTGAAATGGCTGATAATCGATGTTGTATAGTTCAACAATCTGGTGGTTTAAACTATTACCTTAGGTGTAAAAGTTAGTAACATACAATAATTTTTTCAAGGTGAAGTAACATGCCATGTAACCATCAAATTAGTTTCCCAACTTCTGCTACCCTTCCCTTATCAAGCCCTTGTAAGTTTTCAAAAACCAAATCTGTCTTCTTCTCTTGACAAATGAGGGTTGTTGAATAAGCATTCAAGTCCTACTTCTTTCCACCATTTTTAATCTGTAAATTCGCTTTGCTAGATGATCTTTGAAAACATACAGATGGTGATAAATAAACTACCATTATTTAATGCTCTTTTTGGTTGTACCATGTAATCATCTTTAGTTTATTAGCCACTGTATAGTGGTTTTTAGTTAGGTTTTGGTTTACAGTGCTCTGCATTTTCTAGGGGTGGCATTTGACCTGTCTGATAAGGATATGATTTGTGTGGAGGAGTAAAAACTATTTGATCAAGCGTACTCTCTTGTTAAGGGATTCCAATTTATCCAACCCTCAGCCAAAGGATACTTTATCAAAAGCCTTAGATCTAATTTTAGAATCTTGTTTCTAAATATAGCAATGTTTTCCTCTCATTCTACTTATGACAGTCCATCTCTATAGGATTAGATAAGCTCTTGTCAAAATGAGCTTAAAATTTACACTTATATTCTTCAAACAATTGTTTTCATTGAAGAAGCACAACCTTAGAAGCCTAGTAAGCGTATTTTATTTAATATTAAAGAAATTGTGTGTGCTTTATATGAAGTGAGTGAAATTTTGAGCTTGAGTGTTACTATCACTAGCCACTATTGTTAGGGATTCTTTATCCTGATCTATTGTTTATACTTGGCTAAGTATAGCTTTTTGGAGATTTACACAAAAACCTAGCAAATACTTATACTAAACAGAAGATTCCACAGGCTTCTATTATACGCTCTTGCTAAGCAAAGGTTTGTAGAGAGCTCCAAAGAAATCCATCAAAATAGACAGATTTCCTGATTTTTCTTGACAAGCATAAATTTAGGAAGTTATAATAGGTTTTGTTTTATTGATAGGTTGCCTATTGGCAATTTTTAATTTTGAGCTTTTCTCCATTTCCATCATTTATAGAATAGAGAATAGATTTGGAAATATTGTTTGGCATGCTTCATTTTGTATAAAAGTAATTTTTTTGCTAAGTTCTGCTTGGTTAACCAGCTCATCAAATCTATAAATTTTATACATGGACAAGATTACCAAGCATATAACTATCCACCTATCTAATAGTTAAGTGATCCTTGTAGTGTTAATCACCACTATGAATGGATAGCTCTATGAAAATATATAGTTTTTATAGTCAAACATCATTAAAGAATCCTTGATAAAGCTTCGTAGGTCTTTCCAATTAGCATTTTATCTAAACAATTCCTTAGATAAGTATAAAGTGATAGGAAAAAGTCATACAAAGAAGAATGACTCAAAAGGTGGTAACTTAAGTATGGACTCTCTTATCAAGGACAATGTGAATGATATTAATATGGATTTGAAAAGTTATTAAAAGGGAACATATGATAGTCATATTTCTCACAACTTTGGTGATGAAAAATGAGATAAAGAGAGGAGTTGATTGTCCATGTGTTCTCTAAGTAAATAATGATGAGACAGTGATCTTGTATCCTATGCAAATTTTCAAAGGTAGTGATCATTGTGACCATCAACAGAAGACAATAATAGTTGAGAATATCATGCTCATGGCAAAGGAAAATATACAATCAATGAAGATAAAAAACTGTGCAATGACCATGAAAAGGTGTTGATGCCATCAAGTATGACAATCCATAAAATCCTATGCATGATCATGAGGGTAGTAGATAGGTAGACAGACCTTAGCCATAGATGATACATCATGACAGACATATTCATTATTCTAAGGACAGTCATTTATAAACACGGTCACTATTAAATGAAGAAGAAAATAAAAAATGACATGGTAGAAGATAGTGATGCAATTACTTGAAGGACTACTATGATTGTGATAAAAGCATGAGGATAGGTAAGCTCATAGAGGAAGTGCACAAAAAGTTCAAATAGATAGCCATTTTCACATGGTAATAGTCTATGACATGATAGTCATGTAAGCCTTAGAGATTAGAGATATATGAGCAGGACAGTCAAAACTATAATGGGTTGTCTACTATGAAATGAGGATTAAACCCCGTCTTAGTAAAACTATGTTTGAATTCATGAAAATAAATTGATCAGATCCCTTCACATAAAATAACATTGTATTGGTTGTAAGAGTATTGTCACTTTGGTAGAAAGGATTGTCATGTTTTATGTTTCAAGTGACAGTCATACACACAAACTACATTAATGGACAAGCTATAGGAAGTGACAAACTACAAGAAGTGGTAGTCTTAGGAAATGGTCTAGAATTTAATGAGAATGACTGAACCTTTTCAAGTTTTGACAGTGATAAACATTTTGGAGAGAAAAGAATGCATAGTCAACTTATTAAGTGGACAATCCACGGCATTAGGGATGGTATCACAGTGTATTAGGAGCTAGCAGCTAAAATCTCTTGAAGTTATGTTATGCCTCCAATAGATTGTTAACCATTTCAAAGCTTTAACACATATCTTATGAACATGGTAAAGAGGTTTTTGTAGTTTTGGAGTGATGGAGGTTAGTAATGAGCAGTTGAGAAGATATAGGGGTCAATTTGGGTGACTTGGAGGGCAATTGGGCATATAGGAGCCTTTTAATAGTTTACAAATAAAATTGAAAGGTCAAGTCAAAGTTTCTTAACTCAATCAAGCAAAGGCATATTTTAGGTGCCTGTGTGGAGATCAAGCAACCGAGTCAAGCTAAAAAATAATTAATTACCTTTAATTGATGACCTATATTCTCTCCCATGTTGGGATAGATAAATAATATTCCTAGAGACGGTTAGAGTTAGTTCTTGCAATTGAACTTCCATCCACTTTTTGGCTCCATTTTTTCTTTTGTGTTTTTACTATCTTTTTTCTTATTTGAAAAGTACAATATTGAAGAAATTATCGAGAAGGTGGTAAAACTTCTTGCATACATTGTAATAAAAATATCTTTGTAGATTTTTATTAGGAAAGAGGAGAAAAGCTAGCCCATTGGCTTCTATTTGATAAAAGTGAAAATGATGACCATGAACAAGGTGTTTGAACAACAAAGTGGGACTTTAGATGGTTTGAGAAGTTGGTTTCTAGTAAACTAAAAATAGTAAGTCATTGTAAGCCAAATTTTTCTTTTCTTTTTTGTACTGATAACCTTAACTATTTCTATGATAGGTTTATCTACATGTTTCTTGGCATCATCATCATCATTGCTTTCTCAAGAGTTTTCATTGATCCAATTTTCATAGTGATAACAAATGGCTATTTTTAATGCTTTTTAATCTTTATTTTTATAATGCACTGGATACTTTCTTGATTTTCATATAAAACAGTTATCATTAGCACTGTAATCTTGAGAACATGTACTGCCAAAGCAAGCTCTTTACATATTGTTTATACTGAAC
>CM021104.1:549436592-549816087 GCA_007115665.2 Sequoiadendron giganteum | reverse complement strand
GACATCTTTATCTCTTTGCTCAATTCAAGGCAAGGAAATTCCATGCAATGAAAATTAGTAGGAAACAACAATGATGTAGTGGTATTTTCATTAGAGTTGTCAAAATAAATACATTCTTGAAGGTTCTTAACAACTCTAATAGTTGTACCAGGGGCCATGTTTAACAAACCAAAAGCAATTACTAAATTTTCACTATGGTGGCAGATAAATGATTCTTTTTTCTTCTATTCCACAGCATTAAGTAAAAGTCTTGAATCTGGAAATACCCTGCTACCTTCATTTTCCAAGCCAATTTCTCCAATTTTGCATAGCTTTCCCATGTTTGTGGATGTGATCTATCTCCTAGATTTTTTTAATTGATTTATATTTTGTTGTGTTTAGACTTACTTTTGTAAACTTGCAATATGCAATGTACTTTTATTCTTTCTGAATTGAGACTAATAGTAATTTTGTTGGTTGTATTGAGGCACAGTTTCATTCATGGCAAAAAATATAGCACCCTGTTGCTCATATCAGATGGCACATTGCATATAAAGGAGGAAATATTCTAGGGTTATTATTGACTACATTGAAGGAGAGAGCTTCATATATGGGACATGATCAACACTCTCCTTCTTGGATTCTACATGTTACAGCTTGCTCTAGGAAGATTTCCCATATTGTAGAAGTTTCAAGAGATGAAAGGGGCATGTGCTCACATTGAAGGGCTCCAAGCATGCGTTTCCATCATTGCAAAAATTTTTTGGAGAAGTTTATTTCTTGTCATTTTTGTGCATTGTAACTCATATTTTCAGTCTTGTGACTAAAAATAAAAATTGTAATACTCTATTTCTAAGCATTTTTCAAGCAATATAGATATTGTAGACTTGTGCAAGTTGTAAGAACGCCTTTCTTTTAATAAAGTTCAGTGATTCTTCCTTCTCAATGGTTGTCATATTATGTGCAATTGATGATTGATGTGTATTTTTGTGTTTTATGTTTAAATCCTCAAATAGCAGTCAATTAAAATGACTAAATATACTACTAATTGATGTCAATTAATAATTAAATTGACTAAATATACTACCAATTGATAGAAATCAATGAACAGTGAATAAATATGACTAAAAATATATGACCAGTGAAATCAGTGAATAAAAATGGCTAAATATACTACCAAATTGATCAAAATGATGATTAAAATTAATGACTAAATACACTACCAATGGACAGAAGTCAGTGAATAAAAATGACTAAATAAGTGACCAGTTAACAATAATCAATGATTAAATAAGTGACCATTTAACAACAATCAATGACTAAATATATCAGTGAATAAAAAATAACTAAATAAGTGACCAGATTACAGCAATCAATGACTAAATCAACGACTAAATATACTACCAAATCAATCAATTGAAACAACCAATAAATGACTAAAAATGGTTTAGTCATCAATTTGATCGCATTATAAATGTCTAGCAATAAACTAATAATGGTCACGTGACCATGTTTAGTCATTTATAAGATGTTTTTATTAGTTTTTTCATCCATATATTATTGTTTCTGTACTAGTGGGAGAATTTGGATTTGTGAATAGACAAGAGATTGAGAATGAAGTAACACTATATATGTTTATAAATATTGTACGTATGAAGAAGTGAATGATGATTGATACTAAAAAATAAATTGGAAAACAAAAATGAAAGTTGGAGGAAGTAAAGGTACATTGATAGATCTAGGTGGATAATTAGAAATTTTATTTGCATCCAAGACAATGAAGTTGAGTTGAAAAAATTAGAAGGAACATTGATGATATCAAGATTTATAGTGACAAAAATAAATTATGAAAATTAAAGCACTCATTACTACAATGATAGAATACACCACATAGGTCCAATGATAGGAAGAACAATACCCTTCTACTTTTGGTCTTAAAGCAAAAAATCAATGATGGAAATAGCCAAAGAAAGAAAAGAGGAAAGAACTAAAATAGATTAGAAATTTTCCATTATAGCACAAGTAGCATTAAAGAAGGAAGTTCAAAATTTTCAAGCCACTATAGAAAAAACAAAGAAGAGGATAAGTAAATTAGGAAAAATGGAAAATGACACATTAGAAGTAAATATGGAATAATTAGTTAGGGATACTCGATGAGACCATAAAAGGGGAGAAAAATATAGATATTGGTCAAATTGACATATTGATACCTATGGTTTAACAAATGAGTAGGGTGTATCATAGCCCATTTTGGCTATTGAAAAATATAGGAAACTTTTAAGTATTTGAATTTGATGATTGCGTGCATGATACATATGTTTTTTTAGATTAATTAGTGGTGTCTTTGTGCATGTTGTATTGGTAGCTTTACTTTCTACATTTTTTAAATTTGATTACATCAACTTGATTATGTGCATGATTCTTAAAGTATTAAAAGATTCATTGATGAATTGGTGCATTTTTTATTGTGTTAACTATATGTTGTAGTATAGATTTTATAGTTAATTATTGTGAATTTTTTTATGATTTATGGACTTACTATTGTTCCATTACTATGAGGTGGATGTAGGGATAATTTCCTCCACTAATTCAAAGAGGGAGAGCATCATATGGGATAGAGAGATAGATTGGGGATAGTAGGTGATTATACCATGTTTTCAGAATACACACATTATGGCCAATGTATTTGGTTGCTTGTTAAGTGTCATGTATGATTTAATGCATTTAATCTTTCATTTAAGTGTCATAATTCCAACATCACTAGTTGATGTATAATTACGCATTGAGGGTTATATGATCTATCATATTTGATTCATATCTTACTATGTTGGATGTCTTTTGATTTTAATTTAAAATGACTATGCATCTTTCCTTCATAATTTTGAGTTGCTTAGGATCCTTCTAAAAATAATGTCAAAGTTTTATAATATTATTTTCGTAATATTTATTGTATTTAGTCTTTTTTTTTTTATTTGATAGAAGTCTTTTAAAAGTGAATTTTAAATCAAAATTGTTCTTAAACCTAAAAAGGAGAAATAAATGAAAAATATTTTGTGATTATGGAAGCCATAGTGAATAGGGAAGTGGTGGCTTGTGGAAGTTTTGCATGTAGTTTTATTCAACACTACACAATGAGTGAGGAGATGTTCTAGGTGAAATGGTAGTTATGGCTCTTATGGCAATGTAGTGTCAAAAAAAATCGTTGGGATATTTTCACACTTGTTTGGGCCCTCCTTGTTGAATTGAGCTTAAATGGTGCCTTGATTTAGTGTTGTAATGTGTTTGACACATTCACATTACGTATTGGGCCCTTGTGAACTAATGGATTTAAATGGTACCTTTCTAAAGTGTTGTGAAGTGTTGTAACACACTTTCACACTTTTCTAAGGTTTTATTAATTCAATACACCTAATAAACCTCTTTTTAACCTTAATCTTGCCTTATTTAAAGTGTTGTGAAGTGTTGTAACACACTTTCACACTTTTCTAGGGTTATCATTAATAATTGGGCTTCTTTATGCTTTAATTTGCGTTATTTTACATCCACAAGCCTCATTTAATGTATCTTTTCAAGGATAATTTTGACATAAATCATTATCCAATCATAATTCAGGTGTTTCAGTTTGAATGGCCCCAGATTTAGTGATTTGGGACTCATTTTCCACCATGGGCGAATGAGTCCCACCTATATTTTTGGGTCTTGAACCTAGTTTCACACATTTTTAAGCATTTTTAATTATGATACCATACATTATGCCCGATGGGACTCATTCGCAACCTTGGGTGAATGAGTCCAATGTGGCCCAAAATCAAAATTAATTCAAATTCTTGGTGGGATTTTATCCTCCTAGATCTGATGCCAGCTTGTAGTGTTGTAATTTCGATAATTCTTGCATAATCAAGTATAAATACAAGGTTCTTTCACTCATTTTTACCTAAGACTTTTGTGAGAGCATTCATACTAACATAATTGAGTTTATAAGAGCATTCAATCATTCACAAGAGAATTCAAGAGTCTTCAAGGGTAGATTATCAGGAATTCTAGAGCATTGTTCAAGCGTCAATCATCATGTCAAGGACTTCATGCTTCTTGTTTGTTTTGGAGCTAACAATTGTGATGTAGGGTTTCATGATTCAAGCTAGCATTCAAGTCAAGATCTATTTTATTCGAGCAAGAACCAAGATCTACATCCATTGGATCCATCTCATAAATGTTTTTAGCACTTCATTGATAGAGTTTGGTGAGTTACAACATCATATCTTGTTCATTCATCATTCTCCATTCCTATTTCAGTCTATTTCAAGGTTTGATTACCAAAACGGGGTTTGACCAAGGTAAACCCCTATCCACTAACAAAACATTTATTCTTGTCCTTTGAGTGTGATTTGTAGGTCTAGATTGAAGATTTCCTAAGGAGAAATATTGGAGAAAATTTTTCAAGTCATTCAAAGTTTTCAAAGTTGTAACTAAGCCTTAGAGAGCATTGGAGAACACCTACAGGTTGAAAATTATGGTTTCGGATCTGGAGATCAATCAGGAAGGAAAAAGCAAATAGAGAAGAGCAGGATCAAAATTTGAAGCTTCAAAAAAACCTAACTGGACTGATTCACCACTTTTGGTGAATGAGTCCCAATTTCAGTCAAAATTCATGTTTTTACAGATTCGGATACCCATTTGGCAGATTTTTGTTCTCGCACAAAAACCCAAATTTTGGACTGATTCACCCAGCTTGGAAAATGAGTCCCACTCAACTTTAAGGCAAAATTTCCAATATTTCAGACCTCCATCTAGCCATCTTCAGATTTCCAGGTGCACACATTATGTTCTGTAGTTTTTTGTGTTGTTTCATTTGCATTTCTAGGTCATTTAATTCAAGTTTGCATCATATTAGGGTTTTGCATTTCAATGTCTTTTCAAAGTCTAAGCTTGGTGGGGAACCCCTCGCTAGTTTACATTCAACCCCTTGGACAGCCCTCTTGTAGGATCTCTTTCTCCTTTGCATTGAGATCTCAAAGGGTTATTAATGAGTGAAGATTGTCATTCTAGGCACCTAAACCCTAGAAAACACCCCAATTTTTCTTTATTTCAAGCAATATATTTTGAGATTTATCTATTTGGAAGGGACTAACAGTGATTTTTGATAGGGAAAGAAGTTGTGGCTCAATAAAGGAGAATAAATTGAGAAGAGATGTAAGTTGAAGTGAATACTCATGGGTATGTAGTATTCCTTGAAAATTAAAATAGTTTTTCAATGTATATTATTTTCTACCCAAAATTTGGTAGTTTTACTTGAAACATGTTTGGTACCTCTCTAAGAGTATTATGTTTATTTTTATCTATTTTTATCTTGGTATAAATACATCCAAATATATGATTTTCTTGATTACTATTGCTTACTATGACATTATAAGGCATGACATAGGTGCATGTGTTGAGAGAATTTAGATAGACTGTATATAATAGTTATGGCTAGTAATTATTTGCTTTAACTATTTAAAATAATTATTTTCATGAATGGTGTGGCTAGTTATACCGCTAGTGTATAGAGCACAATGATAATATTTGTGGGGAAAATTAAAGTGATTGAAAATATTAGTCACGATTGGTAATGACTATGTTAGAATATAAAATGTAATCACTTGATAAATAATTATTATGTCCCTATTCATACTAGTATGCTTAAGCCTACTTAAGTCATGCACATTTGTTTTTTGAATTCATAGGATTAGGACACATGTCATAATCTAATTTAATCATCACCTATGGTTTCATCTACATTTTATTGTTCCTTTATCAACAATATCAATGTATATTGAAGTTAATCTTACATCATTGCATCAATATTGAATCTTAGGCTTCATAGAAAATCCACCATGTCGCCCACCCAATTCCAAGTCACTACTCAATCAAGGGGAAATGTTGGAGGTCTACCTAATCACTACCTAGTTACTCAGCCACCACTGGACAACCACTTGCACATATCCATCTTACATAAAGGAGCTATTTTTTTATTTTTGGCATAACTTAGGCATAGGGATTCAGGTTTTCAAAAATTAATAGTCGTTGGTAAGCTAATTCTTAGAACTATCATGTGGTGCTAGTATTTTTCCTAGATTTTTCTATTAGTTAATTTTATCAACTACTAAAGTTAGGTCATAATTTTTATCTTTTTGAGCTCAAATTTTTTCCCTATATCTTTGATTTTCATGATTATTGTGGCATTGAAAAGGCCTTTTTGAGATCTTCATAGCTATCAACATATTTTTTTTAGAATCTAACCCATGTATATGTTATCCAATTTGTCATTATTTCACATTCTAGTTAATCACTTAAACATCTTGGTAGTTGAAATATTTTTTTTGCATGAGATGACTTCATTTTATCTAATATATATGCATCAAGATTATTGGTATCTCATTTTATCGTTTGAGGAGTGTATCATGGGTTCTTTTGTTCATCCTTCTATGGTAATCCTAGGTAAGGATAATTATGAGACTTGGAAAACTATTATTTTGATACATCTTAGTTGGCTCAATATTTTTCCGTATCTTTATGGACTCAAACCTAAACTAGACATGCCAAGGAGAAGATTAGCATGAGGTATTATTATTGATTATTATATAGGATTGCTTTGTTCTAGGGTTGATCACATTCACACCATGTGTGCTATATTGAAGGTTGATTATCCCTACACACTTTGGACCAAAATTTGGAAGATCTCTAGAGACCCTCATATCTCTCCATTCCTAGATGATTTTGCTATATATTACCTCATTTGGCTTGATTATATAGATATCATACTCTTTGATGATGATAATTTAGAGTATCTTAAGTATATTTTAGGTCTCTCATGTTTCAATGGTACAAATACTTATCTTCTTGTTGCCACTCCTCTTATTGAGATTACATCTCCATCTTCTATTTCTCTTA
Source organism: Sequoiadendron giganteum (assembly GCA_007115665.2). Classification (NCBI taxonomy): domain Eukaryota; kingdom Viridiplantae; phylum Streptophyta; class Pinopsida; order Cupressales; family Cupressaceae; genus Sequoiadendron; species Sequoiadendron giganteum. The sequence continues at coordinate 549,809,178 of CM021104.1, read as the reverse complement.
ATGATATTAGCATCACTACCTCCATAGCCCCTATTGAATCAATGTAGTAAGACATTCAATATCTTCCATATTTAGCTACTTGGGATTCATATCTATTAGAAATCCTACTTTTTTATAGAGTTTCATATTATAGATTTAAAAGATTCATTTAAGAATATCCATATCGTCTTCATTGATAGTCTAATCATCACTATTATCTCTTCATCATTATCTTTGGAGTTTATTCTTCATCATTATTCATAGGAATCTAGATTGGAATCACCTAATTTTTACATGTGGATATTTGAGAATTTTTTAGAGATGCATTTGGATTTGGATTCCCTATTCATCCATCTAATAGGAATGGCTTCTACAATCACCTTTGGATCTACTTATTCTTAAGGGTAGATGTGTTTTTTGCAAGTATTGGATAATTTTCTATCTTCAAGCTATCATCATTGGTACAAGAGATACTTCTTTATGGGTGCATTCATAGTCTCATATTTTTTTTCATATTGGAGGGAAATTTATTATACTTGTGTGAAAAAAGTAGTTCATAAGGGTTCATATCAATTCCTCATTTCATTATTTCACTACTAGTCAATTATTTCATTTTCTCTCTTTTGGAGAGGAGTTTTTTCCCATGAGGTCTTCTCCTTTTCTCCTATTATGAGATATTTATTTATTTGCATAGGTACCTCATCAAGCCTTGTAGCTGGGACCCATTCATGTATCCATCCATGCATTCATCATTAGTGCATTTCAGCTACTCCCTCAGTTTCACCTAACGAGGGTGTTAAAGTGAATGAGATAATTATTAGAGAAGCCAAGATCTAAATGCAAAAAATAATCCTTCCAATAAGTAAAAAATAATCATGATAAGATGTCTATCATATAAAAAATAGATTGTGTAAATATACAATGAGATCCTTGCATATATAGGCAAGGTAGTAAGAAGGTAGGATTGAAAAATTGACTACCCATCCAAAGATACAATAAATGTAAGCTCAAATGATAATTATTTGAGCATGTTTCAAGTGTGCATGTGATAGGTGTCTCAAAAGGTGAGTATATGTGTCTCAACCACATGAAGAAAAATAAAAAGAGAAAATTTTCTAACTAGAGACTTAACTAGTGTGAATAGGACTCTCTTAAGTAGGATAACAAGTTTGAGTCCTCGAGTGACTCTAACATGATATGAGAGCTTCATAATTGCAAAACCCCTTCTTAGATTTGAGGGTGATTCGAGCTTCAGTGTTGCAAATTTTCTCTCATATCTGAGGAACCAATCTTGACATGAATTTTTTTTTGGGTGTGAATTGAGGTCTTGAAAACCTCACCATTGAATCTAGGAAGTCAAATAAGGTTAGATTTGGCTCTTTTTTTTTGTCAAATTTCATCGTATATTGACCAATCTACAAAGGTTTCAATGAGGGTTTCAATTACCAGATTCAAAGGCTAGCTGATTTTTCAGAGCAGCTTAGGCAAAAATTAACCTCACCATTGCGTTCGGGATGCCCGAGAACCTAAGGATTGATTTTAAATTCGTCAATTTTTGAAACTTTTCACAGGAATTGATCTACTAGATTAAAACTATAACAACTATTGGATTTCATCATATAACTTCTTGATTATGGGATTCTACCCAAGTACATACCTCAATAGAGGCTTCACTAGATCCTTCGTTCTCTTTCCTTCATACTTAAATATTTTGAGTGATCAACACCCTTCTTACACACAAATATCATTAAATCAATAACCTTTGGTAAACAACCTATATTAATACTTATATGGTTTCTCAATCCTCTATTCCTTAGCTAAATTATTTTTCAAGTTTGTAGGTTCATCAAATTATTTGAATTTCATCTAAGATCTTAAATTATTTCATTCTATCAAGGTTTCTACCTATACATTTTCAATGATTTGTAACCACTTATATATTTTGAATTTCATCATGATATAATATATCATTGAATGTGCTTGATATATGTAGAATAACAAATAAACCTTTTGTAATCTTGGTATTTTATTGTGGAGTGGGATCCACTTATTCTTTTGGAATATTTTGATTTTTCTTTAAAACCCATTTGGAAGTAGTATCTTCAAATAAGGTGGCATTGGGATTGTTTAAATTTGCTTCCTTAATTCTTCTTTAGAGCATAAATATGAAATTTTCCTTGTTTTCATATATACAAAGGAATAGAATTATCATTCTCTTGCTTTATTGGTAGAGAACAAGGGTTATAAGTTGGTTTTTGTGCTTATAAGTATTAGGAGGCAATGTAAAGGGCTTCACTTGCTCCTTATTTTTCCTTTCTATTAACTTTTTATTTGTTCTTTGTCATATATTTATTTGGTATACTTAATACATTATTTCTTTGTATTCATAAGAAACAACTATTTAATGTCCCTTACTCTTACAATCATAACAGATGTCCTTGAGGGTGTCCAACATATTTTTCACCTATGAAATGACATGACTATAAAATGTAATCATAATCATTTGAATCATGTGGGATATCTTGGAAATATTGAAATCATCATGAGAATGATTATGTTAGTAATATGTGATACGAAATTCTAAATGCAATCTGTGATCCTAATAAAATGTTGCTTCCTAAAGTGTGAGAGATGTTAGATAAAACTAATAGTGCAATAAAGAGAAACAACAAGATAATAGGGCACCTCAATGATTAGCCTAAGAAGATGAACAATATGAAAGCAAGATAAACAAATAAATTTCTGTTATACCTTCATGTTGTTGCTTCCTTGGTTGGCCCTTGATGTTGAAGTCTTGTGTGCTCCTTAGATGGCAATGAAAATGAAGTGGATGCAAGATGAATTGATGCAATATGGATGCTAAAATAGATGAGAGATTGAATGGCAATTTTGCAAGAGTTTATTTGCAAAAGAATTGATCCTCCCAAAATGAAGGAATTGAAGGGGTATTTATAGGCCAAATTGGAATTCTCTAGAGATGCATCAGGCAAAAAAATTAGTCATCATACGAATCCATACTCGGCAATACATTACAGACCTGGTATGGTTGTAAATTCATAGGTTTGCGATACCCAGTCAACATATTCCAAGAATATTATATGTCGGTGGTTGGCGTATTTCTATCAGTATTCTTCTCTGGACTTATCAAGTCATCTACCACTGTTGGTACAATTGTACGCAGTCACTGGCAAGTTTTTTTTAAACAATTGGTTGTATTTCGTCGATCAATGGTTTTACCCATCGATATCAGGAAGCAGTTCCCGCTTAGCGGTGTGAGAGGTTATGCCCACCCACTGGCACTTAGCGCCTGGGCAGCACGGCCTTCACTCCCACCTCAGCACTGCTTTGCCTAAGCAGAGCCACCGCCAGGTAGTGGCACCTTTGAAAACCTTTTTTTTAAAAACTCTGCAGTGGACGGTCATATCAATGACCAAGCACCCGATTTTTTAGCCCCCAAGGGCTTTAATATTGCTATTGTTTAGTCTAGAGGGGCCTCATATAGGCCTTTTTTCATTTTGTTATAACTTGCGATCCAAGAGGCAAAACTTTTCAAACGAGATATTGTTAGAAAGGTGGTTTGATCAATTTTGTAGTGGTGTAGGTTATTTTTCATAATTTTATTTTTTAAGGTATTTATTACTAGTTTAATTTAAATCTTGTTTTATGGCTCTTGAGTTCATAAATTTTTACCACGATCTTTGATTTTCATGATTCTTGCAGTGTTGGAAAAGTATTAAGGAGCTCTATCATTCAATCCATGCACTTTTTCTTGTATCTATCTCATGTTGATCATTATTTTGGTTTTGTTCCAAAGGGTGTTCTAGAGATTACTTGGATTTTTTGACAATTGGGAGGGTGCAATTTTTATCTTTGCACTTCATTTCAGTTCTAAGTCATTTATCAATCAATTTTTGCTTCACAGATTCTAGGGTTGTGCCAGTTTGAGGGTTTTCCAGTGTTCCTTGGCAGCAAGTTTATTGTTTCTTTATCATTATTCTAACTTGATTCCTTGAGTGACTCTAATATTGTTTCTAGCATCATAATAATTTTTCCTTTGCTTTCCTAATTAATGATTCCATAAGTTACTCCACAAGTGTGCTTCCAATGCTTCTTTGTAGTAGGTTATCTCATTATGGGGGGATTGTATGGGCTCTATTATCATCCTTTGTGTGTATGGAGATTGATTGGATTTGTGATGGATCTTTTTGTTGAGGGGGGATGAATGGTCTCTTCTTCGTCTCTCTTATGGGGGGGTCTTTTTCCTCAAATGTGGTTATGTCCTCTCATTTTTTATAGAGAGAATTATTGTATTTATCTCTCTTTTGGAGAGGAGTTTTGTCCCACTGGTTTTTCTCCTTTTCTCCATTTGTGAGAGATTGCATTTTCAATTGTACATGGGAACCTAACATCGCCTCGTAGTTGGGACCCATCTTTGTGTCAAGCATAAGTACTCCCTAAGCTGCACTTAAGGGGGGGTGTTGGTGTAAATAGGTGTTTTTCCTATCTAGGTCCTATTTACATGTTAAGTCCACATAGGTCCTAGGAATGAATCTTTCTAGTTAAGCATTAGTTGCTACTTATCCTATCTAGTTGTCATTTATTTAATGCTTGTGTCCTAGGTTGTTATGAGTTAGTTGTCTCATGTGATAAGATTAAGACACTTGTCATGATCTTGTCTAATCCTATTCCTCACCTTTCTTATAAAGCAAGGAATCATAGGTACATTTCCATATTTAGTGTGGCTATCATTTTGGTATTCTTGCATCATTAATCATAGCATGATATTTTTGCTATCTCTCTTATAGAAGGTTGTTTTTGGTTTTTGTAGATGATCCTAGAGGCTTGAGTCCTTGAGTGACTATAACACCAACTAATATGCCATGTTAGTTACCTACATACAAATTTATCATAAGTGGAGTAAATGAGACAAACCCATTGGAAACAAGAACTCATCTCTAGAAGAGAAGTTATGTAATAAAATTTACAATTGAAGAAGATATAAGGACTCGGGATGACCCCCCAATGGATACTTCTAAAACATAAGTAGAATAAATATTCCCCCATAGGAGAAATAGAGAGAGAATATGGAGTCCCCCATAAGATGATGGATCCTGCAATGATGAGTGATGCTTAAAAAAATGCATAATGTGATCCTTTAATTTCAAACAAAATTTCTTCCTCATGGAAGAAGGAAAAATAAAGATAGGTGCATGAAATATTCCCATGTTAGAAGAATATAAGTCTTTGAATTATGCACAAGATCCAAAGATAATGATGTAATCTCTGAAAGTTTCTCAAATGCTCCATGTGAAGGTTGATGTAGAATTGTTGACAATAACTTTGATGTGGTTAACATCAAAATTTTATGCCAACTTTATAAAATGGGATTACTAAACAAGTATTTTATGCATGTTAAGTAATCTTCCCAATCAACTATGAAGATCCTAATATCCTAAATCATGAGAAAAAAGATGTAGGAACACTCAATTCTAAAGAAGAAGGGGATGAAGGAGATATGATATCATTGTAAGGTGATGGAACCAATGATGAGGATATAACTCCAAGGTTTAAATAACCAAACTATATCTCCTTCTACATGTTGAAGGTATCGATATCATCTATACTCAAACCATCATCAAATTTGGTAGAACCAAAGGAATTAAAGGAATAAAATCTAGAATCATGATGAGAATATCTTCTAATAATTATGTGTCTATTCTACAAATATTTGATGATCACAAAATGTGGTGTGGAATTAATAGCTTTCTTTGTGCCACTATGTGTGATCTAATAAATGGAAAGAAGATTATTGGATAAGGAACGAACATAAATTACATTATTGAGTGTTCACCAATTTCAATAGATATCTTTCCAGGAGCTACATATATGTATTATTCACCATCAAATTGGTGGGAATTAATAATGCTCAAATGTAGAAAATAGTTCCCTAGATGCAACCATGTGGTGTGATGCCCCAAGATCAAGAAGTCACTTGTTTGATGTTTTTTTTTTGCAAAAGAAAAGAGTGACATCCATTTTTATTATCTTTGTCTGAATTTTTGGTTAATGTAAATGAAGAAGAGGATGAACTACTTGTCCTAGATGTAGGAAACTAAATTTTATGTTGTTGGAGAATATGCCTCAATTCATCGTTCTCTTTTTTTAAAATATTGGTGTTTTGCATGCCCGTGTTTCTTACAATATGTACATTTGGGCCTCTCCTTAGAATTGTTCCCTTCTGATGAGGGAGATGATTCAAATGGATTCTTTGATTTTGGTCCCTTATCTTGATCCTTAGTTTGTTTCTTTCGATTAGATTGTGAAGCCTTTTATTTTATTTCAACAGGAGCTTGTGGGTTTGAAGGATTCATGGTGACCATTTGAATTATTTTTTCTTGCACCTTTGCCAAATTAATAGTAAAATCTAAAAGAGAAGGAATAGTATATCATGCACCAAAAGAATTCTTTGTTGCATGAAAAGCTAAAATAAACATTGAATAGTTATGATCTAACATTGACAAGACACTTAGGACCAATTGTTCATCTTTCTTTTCTATTCCACACTATTTGACCTAGAACCTTAGAAAATTAAATTTGGTAAATAGTTTTTTTATTGTGTTAAATTATTGTGGATTGGAACTTATTAGTTCATTCTCTAGTTTATATCCTCTCAATATATCTTTCTTATCAAATAAATATTCTAATGTTGTCTATACAGAATTAGGTGTTGTGGAATATTCAATGTGAAAGAGGGGTAAGAATAAATAGACATGCACAATGTTCCATAGGCTTCATAATTATGATTTTACCATTTTCACTTTTTAGCTATTGTGTTAGGTTCAAGTTCCAAATCCATAGTGACCTGATGTAATACTAGTTTCTTGAGTTTTATCTCCATTAATTGCTTCCATTCATATAAGTTAAATGGAGTTAAGATTAGGTCCATTTTTCATAATAATATACAATACAAGCCCCTTGATGTGATTATTATTGATGTTAGGCCCCTAAAAAATATGTGCAAGAAAAAATTACAAGTGTGTAAGATTGGACGCCTAAATCTTTCATTTATAGGGCACGATGATTTTTATAATTTGTGATAAATTTGGCTATCCAAATCTTAAAACTACAGGCAAAAATAAATTCCTTGCAAAATTTTGCAAAATTTTAATAGTTGGGGTGAAAGTTATGCCCCATTGAATTTTGTATACATTACTTGACTTTGGAGGCTAAAAAACTTGTCAAAATAGTACATATTGGAAAATGTGACTTCGCTATAGTGTTTGTGATGGAATGAGATTTCCATAAACTATTTGAACACAAAAAAAAACACCTTGTATTGTAATATATTATAATATGAAAAAAGCAGTCCCTCTTACAAATACATTGATGAAACCTGGTGATCAACTAGTCGCTAGTAGTTAGCATAAAATGTTGGTAGTTTAAGTAGTCGCTAGTAATTAATCATTAGGAAAAAAAGCCAATGTTTACTAAAGATTTCCCTGCTCTTTAGTGATGCCTAATTCAAAGGAAAAATTGATTGATGATTTTGTGGTGACTTGTGGGAGTGGATGGAAACGTCTATCTAGCCTTGAGAATGCACCTTTGACCATATTTATTAACTAATTGAAAATAAAAATATCTATTGTATTATGATTTTTAATAATAAAAAAATACAGTCAAAGGTGCATTCTCGAGGTTGGATAAGACAATATTGGAGTGGACTACCTATGTTGAAGGTCATCATTGCAATATGAGGACTAGGTATTTCTGAAGTGCAAATTTTAAGTCTTTTGGAGAGACCATTATATTGTAGGAGCACGATCGCTAATGGTGGAGGAATTTCATCATATGTATGTGTTGAAGATCCATTGAGCTAATTATTTTGTAAATTTAAGTCAAGCTATAGCTCTTTATGTCGACTCTAAATTTACTCTGAAAAATAAACCTTCATAACTAGCATTTTGATTAGACCCAACACAAAAATGACCATGACTTGAAATTGAATGAAAAAGGGGCTACGAGGATTTCTTGAACCTTCTCTGCCTGAGGTATACAATGGTAGCTTTTATACAATGCTTATTAGAAAAATTATCAATGCTCAATGTTTTTTGTATATATTTTACTCCTTAACGAGTGAGTTGCCCAAGATCCATCGCTAGGGAAATTATTCATTAACAAGAGTCAACAAAATATTTAATTGCTCAAGAGGGCATATTGTAGCAATATGCACCCAACAAGGTAGGGACATCAATCCCTATAAGATAAATTTATGCTTCTATCTTGTAGAACTAGAATACTTGGGAAGAACCAACTTAGGAGATTGCAATTATAGAGAAAGGCAAAAGGTTATCCACTAGCTTTATTCATATAATATCAAGTTTCTTCACAAAAAAATTCTGGCAATCAGGTCAAGTAGAGACACATTCCAAACAAGAAGGTGAAACAAATTTTTAAACCCAACAACAATGATCATAAAATCCTACAAAAAAATGTGGAACCCTCAAAATAGGTTGAATAGACCAACACATTTTTTGCAAAGAACAAATTTTAACCCAAAATGGGTAGAGAGCGATTTAGCCTGTTGCAAAAAAAAATTACAAGTTTTCAAAAAATTCTATATTGTATGGGATTGTATTGTTCTATACGTATTTGTATAGGATCCATATCATGCAATAGGGTATAAAGGTTGAAAAAATGAAAAATTTAAAAGTTACCATTTTTTTTCCAAATGAATGGTATTTTTTTGTTTCTTGGTCATTCCAAACACAATGCTAATGTTTATTTGGCTCCACGAAACTGCAATGATAGGGATAAATTTTGGAGTAACCTTGATGTGGGAAGGAACATGCAATCATGGATCTAATACCGTGTTGGAGAATCCAAGTTATAAATGCAACAAATAATCCTTCTACTAGTGGAAACAAAATAAGAACAATATGATGTCTATCATATAAAAATGAGTGTATAAATGTATAATGAGAGCCTTGCATACATGGGAAAGGTGGAGTAGGTAGGAAGGTATGATTGAATGAATGACTACCCCTCAAAAGATGCAAATCCAAATGGATTATTGAAGAACATTGTAAATCACATCAACTAGTTGTGTTGGATTTTTATTGTTAGCTAACTTAGCGATCTCGTTTACAAAATCTTGGTTGGCTGCATGAGCATCATAATCATAATCTTGATTATCCACTTGGTTTTTATCAACACAAGCAACGGATTTTAAATATCATTCTCATTTGATTGGGTTTATATTAGGGTTCAAACAAGCACTCATTAATGAAAGATTAGAGTCATTAGTAACTCATGGCATAAACAAAAGATAGGAAAATAAATCTCAAACATGTACTTTTATATTCAAAAAATAAAAAAATATCAATTGTATATTAGATCTAAAAATGAAACCTCGATGTTATAGCCAAGGGTAGGTAATTTGTCCAAAAGCGAGAACATAAAGAAGCTTAAACCCTAGAAAGAAAATGAATATCAATGAAAGGTACGCAAACCCTAACAAGATCTAAAAATGGCATTATGTAATAAGAAAAAATATAGATATGGAAACCCTAAAACAATGAAGGTATAGAACTTAAATTAAAACCCTAGGGTGTTGTAAGATAAGAGAATTTCACCACAAATGTGTAGGAAAATAACCTTTCCTAGTGATTATTCTAGGCTAATCCAATGACTTTGATACACCAACATATATTAACCTAAATTAATAATTGATAGTTGTGGAAATGATTATTGAGAATCAAAAGTTTTTTATTAAGTAAAAAACAGATTTTAAAGGGGCCCTGAAACCCTTTAACAGCAAAATATAGAAAGATAAAGCATGAACAAGTACAAATCAAAAATAGAAAGCTACCAGAAAAGAAGATTTATAAAAACTAGCATGAAGGCAGCGTCACAAAAAACAAGCAATAAGCCCAGCAACAAGCCAGCCACTCGGCCAAATTCTTCAGGATGTCTGCCACCTCCTGCTCTAGTTGGTTCATGTTGAGCGTCGCTTTCTTTAGCTCCTGAATGTTGGCAAGTGCCTTGTCTGCCTTTCTCTTCAAATTAGCTCTAGTTCTTTTGCTTGGACCAACAGACTCCTCCTGGCCTTTCTCTTTATCAACATCCAGTTCCACAACAATTCTCCTGATGAACATTCTCCAGATTATCAACCATCATGTTCATTGTGTTCACAATAGATTTTAAAATCTTGTGGCTCGTGTTCAACACCACCTAGATTGACTCTTTTATGTTCTTGAGCTTGTCCTCCATAGCAGAAAGCTTGTCATCATGATTACTCTTAAATTTTTGAAGATCTTCAACAGTTTTCTTGAGGTAGTCCACTATGTATTTCTTCTCTTCCACAGTCCAAAGATCAGTAGCCCTATCTCTATCTCTGATTGTATGGTCAGTCGACTCAGGAACTTCTAGTTTGCTGCTCATAGCCCTTTGTTTCAACTTAATTTCCTTAATCTCAAAAAACACCCATCTCATCAATCTGAAAAGTCCACAGACCCGTTGCGAGCAATGGCAAGGATGTCAACAGGGAACTCGCGCTCAGCTTTGAAATAATGGTCATCAACTTTGAGGTCACTGGGGTAACAAGGCCTATCCTCTCTATCAGTGGCAGGGTAGCTAGAGTACTCCGACGTAGGGACCGACTTAGCCTCCTCATGATCAAAATCACTGGAGGTATCAACCACATCCTTTATTTTGACCTTCTCCTGGGGGGAGGCAATAGATTTCCCTTTCAACTTAGATTTGACATCTTCAGAGCCCAAGAATAAATGGGACACTAGAGGTATCACTCGAGGTTTAGAGGGGGCACAAGCTTTCATCTTGCCTTTGCTACTACCCTTCCCCAAATCCTTCAAGGGAAAGCCAACCTCATCCTCCAAATTTCTTTCTCATTCCTCCTTCGTGTAACTAGAACCCAATTCATCCTTAGCAGAAACAGAGTGGGGAGAAGGGGACAAATGGGACAGGGTCGACATGGCTTTAAAATGCTCAAAAATTAAGACAAGCAAGCCTTCATAAAGGACAAGGTATCTAGCAGGGTTCATGCTATGGTCATTAAGGCTAGCGTTCAAAGAGGTGAATAGATAGAACGGAAAAGAAACCCTAATCTAATGTCGGAAGTGGTTGAGGAACACAAAGTGATAGCCAAAGACCCTAGTGAAAGTCCCATCTAGAGTGATATATTCCATGATAACCTTTAACACCTCCTGCCAAAGCAGCTTAATGTTCTTGGAGTCATAGTTGCTTTTAGAGGCCCTACAAAGGTCCTCTTTTTCCTTCTCCATCTTCAGAAACTTTTTCACCGCCAGGTCAAAGAGTTTCTTATCCCTATAAAACTTGAGACCCTCCATAGAAAGCCCCGTCACCTCATAAATTAGTTTCTCATCGATGGTAACCTTCCTCCCAAACAGATTAATTTTACCATTCTTCCACTCCTTAGCAAAGTACCTCGTTACCTCTGCGTTCCAGCCATGAAGTTTTTCAATATAAGGGGTGATCCCCCCCTTCACCAGCAGTGGCCACACCCTAGCATTCTTCCTTAGCTCCTCACAATCCATCGGCTCCACACGGTGGCAATCACCACCCATTTTGGCAAAGTTACAAACTCACTCAGAAGGCTCTTGAAAGCCACACAAACTAGTCGCCAAAATACCCAGAAAGCGTGCGAGGCAGAAAATATCTAAGTAGCTAATAAAACTTTGGTACTCCGGCCTTCAATATGGAGTTATTAAACAGCAGTTCCAAGACTGCATGACTTGATGCTCCTCTTCCATAATCATTAATTGATAGGGAAGTTAGAAGCCTTCCCACGGATTCTATCATACTTAAGTGAGGCTATGGCATCAACCTCCAACCTATCACCCCTTTGCCACGTGATTTTTTCTTTGGCCTGAACACCCTTATTAGCAAAAAAGTCAGCCACAGTGTTAATTTCTCGATAGGCATGAGAAATGAAGCATTTCTCAAAAGAACTTATGATCCTTTTAGAAATATTAATCCAATTTTCTATGGTCCATGAAGGCTTTTGGAGGCCCTTAATACATTGGATGATATTGTTAGAGTCCCCTTCTAACCAAACATTTTTGCAGTTCAATTTACGAGCAATATTTAAAGCTTGGAAAGCCCCTATGGCTTCAGCAAGGTGGTTGGTCTGGAAATTAAGAATCAAAAGTTAAATCTAGGAAATTAAGTGTAATAGATAGGTGTACTTATCTCTAGATTTGAAGGAGGATGAAACTAATATTATTGGAATCTTCTCTTCACAAGACTAGAAGTGGATCCTCACTATCTATGTATTGCCTTAGATTGTACACAAGATCTATCTCTATCTAGATCAAGTGTACAAATATAGGATGATCTTGTACATATAAATTTGATTTGATACTCACAAATCTGATCTTATAATATATGTACTTATGCTCTCTAGTTTATTGGATTCCACTCTTAAGATTGGGGGCATTTAGAATACCTTTAGAGCATTGTCAAATTTTTAGAGTATACATTCTCATTGATTAATCCTTAAAAAGACCAACTTTATAATTATAAAAATGATTGACAATGAACAAAATATATATATATAAATGTAGTAGATAATGATATTGAAATAAATATTTATTTTAATGCACCATTCAAAATATTCTTTTAATAATTACATACCTTTAAATACAATTTAATAAAGGCAAATATTAAAGACTTTGCCATATCAAAGCTTACAAAATATGGCAACCAAATATTAATAAAACTCCTGCCTGGCAACCTAACATTGCTGGACAAAATAATAAAAGAAGTTCCTATCGTGAAGGGGATGTAGCTCAGATGGTAGAGCGCTCGCTTAGCATGCGAGAGGTACGGGGATCGATACCCCGCATCTCCAGTCTATTTCGCAAATGTGTTTGAGCTGCGTGATGAATTTGCTTTTGCCAGAATTAATGTTAGCAACACACAAATAGTTAAATCAGCCATTACAATCTGAGTCTGCATTACTCAAGGGCGATATTCTAAAGTAACAATGCTTCTGAAACAACTCAACAGATTCCTGCTCATACTGTTTAAAAACCTATTTAGGAATTTGTATACTCTACTTTTGATTTATTTATCAGATGATAACAGAAATGACCAGCCAGAGCTAAGAAAACAGAGCGCATTCCAAGCAGAAGCCACATATGACCATACCCTTCACACTAGAGAAACCGGAAGGCTACAATTGCAGAGTTTTCGATTTGTATTACCTCGAAATATTCTGACCATTTGTAATCAATTGACATTAACTGTTAGAAAAGCTCTCTAAGTTTTGTTTGTATGTAAAATCATGATGTTTTATTAGGATTCATCTAAGTAGTGTCCACTGAAATTTATTGTCTCTTATTTTATGAGTAGTGTTTCACAGGAATCCATTTCTCGTAAATATGAAGAGTCTATTTTGTATTCATTGTGTATAGGTGATAGTCATAAAGGTGAAGCATTGAGATCTTTAGAGAGGCCATGCATGATCTCTCAGTAGTATTCTGATTCAAGCATACTTAATCATGAGTCTATTTTGTATTCATTGTGTATAGGTGATAGTCATAAAGGTGAAGCATTGAGACCTTTAGAGAGGCCATGCATGATCTCTCAGTAGTACTCTAATTCAAGCATACTTAATCATGGAGTACTTCCAAAGGTCAAGCTCATTGAGCTTGCCACATCATTTATAAAATCTTTAGCAAGTATGTGCTTTATGAACTATTTATTATAGAGTTCTTGTAGCTCATTCATTGACAAGTAGGATATATTTGTCACATGTATCCAATTATGATGTTTTATTAGGATTCAAATGCATAGTGTTTGAGTCAAATTCATTGACCTCAAGTTTCATGAGTAGTGGTTTACATGGACCCATCTCTAATGAGCATGAGTAGTCCACTCAGCATTCATTGAATCAAGGTGATGCTCGCAAGGGTGAAGTATTAAGACTTTTTGGCAGGTTACACATCCCAATACTAATTTGACTCAAAGTGTTTAATCATGGAGTTTCCCCTAAGATCAAGCCCACTTGCCTTGCAACCCAATTAACAAAGCCTTCAATATGTGTTGTGCTTTATAAACCATTCATGATAGAGCTCTTTTAACTCATTCATTGACAAGTAGGAAGTTTTTTTGTAGTCTATAAAATTATCATGTTGTATCAAGACTCAATTGTGTAGTGTTTGATCAGACCCATTGACTCATATTTCATGAGTAGTGGCTCATAGGAATCCATCTTCCATGAACATGAATGATCTGGATTTAACACTCATTACACCTATGTGATGCTCATAAGGGTGAAGTATTGAAACTTCCTAGGACTTGAGGCATGTCTGTGAAATAGGAACATCCCCAAAACATGGAGGAGATGTCCCCACACTACCCCCATCCCCCTCACCATCACTATTGGAGTGGAAATATTTCAAGGATATTCCCCTTAGTGAGAGGATGTTTTTGGGGCATACCTCTTATTGAGGATGTTGAGGGCATGTTGAGAAGTCCACAAGACAATGTGCAAACTTCATGAAGTCCCTCAAACATCTTAGAAAATTTGGGACATCCCCACAACTTGGTCATAAAAAAATCAAATTTTAAAAAGGAACTTTGAAAAAGAAAATTTAATTCACTATAACCTTAAAATCTAAATGGGCTCCTCCCACACCCCAAACCTTAAAAAAATTGTACACCTACACTCTCATCCTTAATCCAAATCACCATGAACGCTATATGATTGCATTGAGCAAGAGAATGAGGAAGAGAAAACTTTCAATTGTCTTCATCAATCAACTAGAATTATACATGCTTCAAATGGTTGATTGATGAAGATGGTTCAAATCTTCTTGTTTCTCTTCCCCTCCCTTTTCATCTTGCTCAATGTAATGACAAAATATTAACAATCATTTGCATTGAGGGTGGGTAGGTGTATTTATATTTTTTTGAGGGTTTGTGGTGCAAGTGGGCACCATTAACATTTTAAGTTTATAATTAATTAGGGTTTTTTTAAGTGTCTTTAAAAAAAATTGACCTTTTCATGCCCAAGTTGTGGGGACATCCCAAATTTTTTTAGATGATTGAGGGACTTCACAAGGTTCCCACACTATCTAAAGGACTTCCTATGTTCCCCTCCATGTCCCTAATGAGGGGTGATGTCTCGAAAATGTGTCATATATGATAGGAACCCCCTAGAAACATTTATTCCCTAGTGATGATGGTGGGGGAATGGGTTGGCAAGGGGACATCTTTACATCAAGCATGTCCCTGTGATCTATAAACTCAAACTTTAGAAACTAAAAATTAAATTAAATTAATTTATACTTTCCTACTTGCTTTGCAATGGAAATAACAAGCTATTTAGAGATAAGATTATTGCGTCAAAATCAAATATAACTCACAACACAAGATTTTTACCTTGGAAAAGCTTCAATGTGCAAGAAGAACTAGTCACTTTGGTAGTGGAAATATGCCTTGACTACCCTCCTTTATTAATGTCAAGGAGACATATATAATGTGTTGGCAATCTTTTCTTCTACTTCTATTAATTCTTCTATAAAAATGAAAATTGTATCATCATTAATTGTCAACCTTGACAATTTCAAAACTATGTTTAGCTCCCCTTTATGTGTTTGGACCTAATTATGCTAATAATTTGTTTGTTTTATTATCGTTTTCGAAAAATCGTGATATAATTGGGAGTTAATATT
The DNA here is from genome assembly GCA_007115665.2 of Sequoiadendron giganteum. Lineage (NCBI taxonomy): Eukaryota > Viridiplantae > Streptophyta > Pinopsida > Cupressales > Cupressaceae > Sequoiadendron > Sequoiadendron giganteum. Next base: position 549,793,480 of record CM021104.1, on the reverse strand, counting down.
AATTATTTATTTAACTATAACAAAAGCCCCAAAATAGGTTTGATCTAGGAAGCCACCGCCCTTGACCAGCCTATTGTGCCCTTAACCAGCCTATTTTAGCCCAATTTTTAATATGTTATTATCAATATTTTTAATTTTGCAAATTCAAATTCATTTGTCAACTTTTCACAATTAATTTTGCGGGAAATCAAGAAATGCATATAAATACTAGTTTTTCTCACCATTTGAAAATACTAGGCAATTTGAATAACAATTGAGCATCCTAAAAAGTAGTCAAGAGCAGAATAAGAAGCATTATTACAACACTTTTTCATCAACCAAGATTCATGTTAGAAATGCATCAAGTTCATAAGGTTGTTCATGTTTTGTGTTCATTTGTTTTGTGAGTACTAACACTTACAGGACTTCCTATAACCAAGAAAAACTTCCTTGCATGAGATGTGTATCATGAATTTAGTCTATCAAGGAGATCATATCTAAGTGGTAAGTTGCAGCATTTGTCATTTATCACTTGTTTTTATCCATTTGTCTATGCTTGACTAAGGGCAAGCACTCTTTACATCATCATAACCATTGTGGAGGTGGAAACACTAAAACAAGGTTTGACTTAGGAAAGCCCCTATATGGCACAACCCTTTCTCCCCTCTCTTGTTTGCAGTTGGAAAATCTAAAGTGGATTTGGGAGAAGATTGAAGACCTAATTGCAAGATCAAACATTCAAGCCTCATATTTCAACAAATTAGGGCAATAAGGATTAATCATCAACAGATAGAGTTTAAAAGTTGAGTCCAAGAGGAAAGAGGCTACAAATTGTGACCTGCCTGTACACATTCACAAATTCTAGAGATTTGTATTTTCCAGTCTAGGGCACCACCACCCCTAACCAATCAATTTCAACCCTAACTTTCATGACAAGTTCCTCTATCTCTGCATTCTATTTTTTTGTCATCACTTTTTGTGCATCAATCTTGTATTTGTCTATTTACATCAGTTTGTTATAATTGCATAGTTGACCTAGTTGTATATTTACATAATCAAATCAATTCAATTCCTAATCAATCAAATCACTCCCACAAACACAAAAGAGGACCAAAACCCTGATCTACCATTCTAGCTCTTCCATTAAGGATAGTAGCCAAGTGTGGTCTTATGTGATCAGATTTAGTTCCTCTCTAATGTAATATCAAGAAAGGTGTGATTTAGACCCTAGATCTCTTTTCCCACATAACAGAAAGATACATAAAATCTCAATTATCCAAACAATAATGGATTTATTTCTCTCATACAAGTTATATTTATAAATTTTTAAATGCATTATTGAGTTTTCTCCATCCCTAATTGAAGATCAATAGACATTGGAATTGATGCATATATGGTTTGTATTTTAAATTTATTGTTGATATGACTTTGGACACTAATACAACTACATTGGCATCCTGTCAATCATATTATGTATGCTTGATGCAATCTACAATATTGCCACACTTGTCTTTGCAACTAAAATGTGTTCTCTATTTCTATTTTTCTTGTTAAATATGTTTTCCAAATCCTTTTGGATCACACCTCCCATCTTAGGAAGAATTTCAATCCCACAAAAGCTTAATGAAACATTAGATGATGAAATAGTTCTTCTACCTTATCATTGGAGTGCCACTTGGCTTGGTTTACCTTATGATCCTTGAGTCCAATTTTCTAATTTTCTTGAACTTTATTTCTTGTTTCCCTTATTTTATTTTCTAGTAACACATCTTCATGAAGTATGGTTCTTCCTTCCACACCCAAATCTTTTAGAGATGGTAGTACTTGTTCTTCTTCTTCATCTAGCATAGAAGATTCATAAAATTGTAAGTACTCACAATTTACCATTGAATTTATCTTCATGAAAGGGGGAATATTAATTTTGAATGCATTTTCACCTATGGCCTCCAAAACTGTGAATGGTCCAACCTTAATGGCTTTATTTTATTTTATTTCCCTCAAGTCTATCCTTATCCAAGGAAATCCAAACTTTATCTCTCACTTTGAGTTGTTGTTCCTTCCATGTTGACCATGTCTCTCTTTATAAATTTTTTGTGTTCTTCCTAATGTTCTTTTACTTCGATTTTGATTTTCCTAATCCTCTCAATAAATTTAGATGCATTAGTCATCTCACTATCTTGTCCTACTTGTTCTCTTGCTCATCAAAATCTGCATCAAGATGACTAAAATACAAATACTGAACATGAGTTAAATGATCACTTATTAGTAGAAGAATGCAATGATCTATTATATGAATTTTGAATGTATAGAAGAGATTCATCCTAACTTTTAGGACACTTATTCTTATACCCCCTGATGAATAGTATTAAAGTCATATTAACCACCTTTGTTTGACCATCTATTTGTGGGTGAAAGGTTGTGCTTTTCTTTAGCTTGATATCCATCATAACCCATAAAGTAAACCAAAATGTACCAACAAACTATGTATCCCAATCAAAAATAATGGACTTAGGTAGCCAAAAATGTACACATACATTGTTAAAGAATAACTCAACTACTTATTACCCTATAATATTTTTTTACAATCTATTAGAATACACATATTGTTGAACTTATCCACTACCACAAATAAGTAATCATGTCCATGTCTACTTATAATTACACCCACTACAAATTTCACCAAAAACATTCCCATGGTCTTGAGGAAATAGCCAAATACATATGCATTCCTTCTTTTCTTGTCTTAGATTTGGTAGTGCAACACAATTTATAACTTATAAGAAATATTTCTATTCCCTACTATATTTTTGGCTAAAACACATACCTTTGAAAATGGGCCACTATTTTTCCCATGTTGAAGTGACACGCCACTTGGAGTTTTGTGTCTCCCTCATTAGTAGAATCCTATGTGTTTTTGGCACACGATTTCCCTACCTTAGATAGTAACTCATCCTAGATATAAAACTAAAATAACACAATGTTTGGAGCTACTTCATGGTGATGTATTAGGGGCATTTCCCCATCCATCCTTTACTCAAGCAATATATGTTCTCACCTTCATAGATCATTTTTCCAAATATGCATGGGTCTACTTTCTTAGACATAAATTTGAAGTCTTTCACAAGTTTTGATAATTCAAGGCACTAACTAAAAGATAATTAGGGAATGTCATCGAGATTTGTTGAACTGATAACAGGGGGACTAAGTTTGAATAATTTTTAATGTATGGGCTATTTAAATTAAAATAATTTGCTAAAAATGAAATTTAAAAAGCTCACAAATGTCATTCAACAACACACGGAGAAATTGAAACACAATTTCCAAGCCCTAGTTGTAATGTGCAACTGGAAAATATTTGAATTAAAAGATTGGAAATTAATCTATTACAATCCAATCATGGAATAAGGTTGTAACAAGCCATAATAAACCCCTAGAAATCACATACAATCTGATTTGTAGTAGAAAATCAAAGCTTGGAATCAATCTTCTCTGCAACACCTCCAACTTTTTTTTGGATAGGACAACTGAGAGAGGGGGTGAATCAGTTGTCACAGATTATAACCTTAAATTCAATTACCGGGACTAACACATAAACCGATTAAGTGATTAACCATCAAATGCCAATGCACAAACACAATAACACCAAATTATGTGGAAACTCCAATGAGGGAAAAACCATAGTGAGGATTAACTCACACTATAGAGAATATCAAAACCGATTACAAAAAGGCTCACTGCCTAAAATAAGGACTCACTATCCACAGGGATACAACCTGGAGGGCTCACTGCCACAAAGATACAAAGAAGACAAAGAAGACTTGTTACAGAGAGACAACAATCCTAATGCAACAAAGGATTCTACCACAATCACTGATCAACTTGCATGAATGATAGAGTTCGCCCTCTTCTCACTACATCCAAAAACTCAATGATAAGCTTCACACTAATCAACCACACACATAACTCACACACTTTCAAAATAGCATCAAATTTGTGTTTTCTCTTTCACTTATCTTCCTTCTTTTCTTATGTACAATATTCATTACTAGCACATTCTATATTTATACCATCTCCAACCTTGAAAAGATACAAAGTCGGCCATCCAACTTCAAATTCAAATTAGGTTGGTGCCAAACATCCTAGGGTGGAATTAGAATGAGGGCGATCCAAACACATGCTTCACCAGGACCCATAATAGATCCAACACGCTTCATCAACTTCAAAGATAGTGCTTGACACATGGTCGGCCACACCAATGTAAAACACATAGATCAATTAAGCTCAATACTTCCAAATGTCGAAACCGTCTTCAATAGAACCGGGGTAACACAACTCTAGAACCACAAGTCATAAGACTTCATAAAAGAGAAATCTGGACCAGCAACAATTCTCCCAGACCTCAGCCAGAACACAGAAAACATAGTTCACAAGTACCAAACCAACATCCTCAAGAGCTTAATACAAAAAAAAATTCTCAATATCCTCAACATATACAATCAACAGAAACTAGTAGATAACCAACTGACCGGTTGACATCAATGACAACACTTTCATTCCTCTTTCCATTCTTGCAACAATCTCCCCCTTTGTCATTGATGGCAACACATGATGTGAAAACCCATCAAAGACACCATACTAGTTCTAAAAATACTTCTCAAGATTTTTCTTTTTGCTTCTCCCCCTTAGAAGATCATCTTCCTCGTTACTTGCTTTCTCTTATTAGCTTTCTTTCCTTTTCACATGCTCTCTCTCTCTCTCTTTCAAATGCTCTCTCTCTCCCCCTTTGACATCAATGGCAAAGGAAAAATATATGTTCATTGAACCTTCCTTTAACATGAACACAAAATACTCATAATGACAACACTTAAAACTACTTGCTCCCCTTGAGAGGTAGCCACCAAAAAACATCAATCCAAAAAGATAGAACCTTGAATCCACCAAACTGATGCATCTCCAAATGCATCTTAGTTTGTAAAAGGAGGGGCAATAACCTCTAGCTTATCCTGGATATACTCAAAAGTATCTTTAGGAAGAGCCTTTGTAAATATATCTACAATCTAATCCTTTGTCGAAACATACTCAAGCTTGACTTCATTCTCCATGACCTTCTCTCTCAAGAAATGATACCTGATAGATATATGCTTCGTTCTCGAGTGCATTACAGGATTCTTTGAAATGTTAATTGCACTTGTATTATCACAGAATATAGAAATAAGATCATCATAGGGAACTATGATATCCTTCAATGTTTGTTTCATCCATAAAACTTGTGTACAGTAAGATTTAGCAGCAATATACTCAACTTTAGCAGTAGACAAAGAGATTGAATCTTGCTTCTTACTCAACCATGCCACCAATCCACATCCAAGAAAGAATGCACCACCACTTATACTCTTTATGTCATCTATACTTTCGGCCCAATCTACATCTGTATAAGCACTAAGTGTAAAGTTAGTGTCTTTAGGATACCATAATCCATAATCCGGAGTACCATTCAAATATATGAATATAATTTTAACTGTAGTAACATGTGTTTCCTTCAAATCTTCTTGAAACCTAGATATAAGACAAATCGCATGCATAATATCTGGTCTAGTAGCAGTCAAATACAATAGTCGACCAATCATAGATCTATACTTACTCTTATAAGCCTTAGGTGAATCATAATCTTTACCCAACTTGCAACCAGTCACCATAGGAGTACTTACCGGTTTGGAACTGTCCATCCCAAATCTTTTCAACATCTCTCACATACTTAGATTGTGAAATGAAAATTCCTTTTTCTGTTTGATTAATCTATAGCCTAAGAAAGAAATTCATCTCGCCAAACATAGACATTTCAAAAAAAAATTGTTTCTCTTTCGCAAACATCTTGCACATCTTTTCATTTCCTCCAAAGATAATGTCATCAACATATACAACTACAATCAAGATTTTATCTTTTTTAGTCTTGAAATACAAATTATTGTCTGATGTACCTTTGTTAAATCCTTGCTAATTAAAATGCTTATCTAGCCTTGCATACCAGGCTCTAGGAGCTTGCTTCAATCCATATAAAGCTTTCTTCAATTTGCACACCATATTCGGTTGATCTGTTAACTGAAATCCTTTTGGTTGTTCTATGTAGACCTCTTCTTCTAGTTCACCATTCAAAAATGTTGACTTGACATCCATCTGATAGACTTTGAAATATTTATAAGTAGCTAATTCCAAGAACATCCTTATAGCTTCCATTCTTGCTACCAAGGAAAAACTCTCCTGAAAATCTATACCTTCCACTTGTGAGTATCCTTTACATACAAGCCTTGCATTGTTTCTAACAACTTTCTTGTTCTCATTCAACTTATTTCTGAATACCCATTTTGATCCAATGATATTTTTCTTGTCAGTCTTGGGACCAATTCCCAAGTTTGATTCTTCTCAATCTGCAAAATTTCTTCTTTCATTGCTTCCTTCCAATTTTTATCCTCACAGGCTTCACTTACTGACTTCGGCTCAATCTCAGACAATAAGCACGAGTTACTTCAGCAGTAGCTTTGCTTCTAGTTAACACACCTTTTGACTTGTCTCCAATAATCTAACTTTTTGAATGATTCCTGTGTACATATTTTGGTGTCCTAGGGGACATCACCGAAGAATCTTCTTCTCTTTCATTCTGGTCATTCTGCTTTTTCTGTTCATCTTTATCCTATTCTTCATTATTTCTTTTATTCTTGCACAATCATGTTCATTAGACACATATCCATCAATATCAATAGAATTCTTCACTGTTTCATCAACCTTCACATTCAAGCTTTCTACAATTTTCCTCAATCTTTTATTGAAAAATTTGTATGCCTTTCTTTTAGTAGAGTATCCAAGAAATATTCCTTCATCACTTCTTGCATCAAACTTACCCAAAGTTTCCTCATTTCTGATATAGCATTTGCTTCCGAATACCTTGAAATATTTAACTATAGGAATTATTTCGTGCCATAGCTCATAGGGAGTCTTTGTACTTTTTTCTCTTGCTTGAACTCGATTGAATGTACATATACAATAGTGTGAATAGCTTATTTCCAGTCGAATTTCAGTAATCCTACTTCAGTGATCATTGACCTAGTAGCTTCTTGAACTGTTCTATTTTTCCTTTCAACAACTTCATTTGTTGAGGGGTTCTCAGAGCAGATAACTGTCTCTTTATTCCATGCACTTCACAAAACATATTGAACTCATGGGAGGTGAATTCTCCACCTCTGTCAGATCTCAAGCATTTTATCTTCAAATTCACTTCATTTTCAACCATAGCCTTGAATGTCATGAATCTATCTAATGCATTTGATTTATCTCTTAGAAATGTAACCCATGTATATCTAGAATAATCATCAATTAAAAGCATAAAGTACCTTTCAGCAAGTAGTCTTGACACTCTCATGGGACCACAAAGATCTGTATGAACCAAATCCATTAATCCAGTAGTAGGTTGTTCTCTTGATCTGTAATGATTTCTTGTTTGCTTCTTGAACTAGCAATTCCTGTAGATAGCATTTACAAGCTTTGTAATTCTTGGCAAATCTCTCACAGCCTAAACAATACTGATCCTTTCTAATTTATCAAGACTCATGTGAAACATTCTCCTGTGCCATAACCAACTATCATTTATTTGAGTCATAAAACATTGTCCATCAGCACCTTTAAGTTGATAAATATTTCTTTCAAATTTATTTCTTAAAGTAATCAATGTTTCGGATCCTTTCTGGATCTCACATTTTTCATCCTTAAACATAAGATCATATTATTTTTTGCACAACTGACCAACGCTTAACAAATTATGCCTCCAACCTTTAACATGGTAAACATCGTCAGTATGATGCTTCAAAACTTATTGAACCTATCCCACACATTTTAGCACTAGTATCATCTCCAAACATAACCAAACCTCTGTCATATTTCTCAAGTTTCACTAACTTACTCTTGTCACCAGTCATGCAATGTGAGAAACCACTATCACCTAGCCAAAAAAAAATTATTGTTTAGCATGTAGGGCAGAGATAACTGTACCTTCATTTTTCACCTCCTTCTCCGGAGGACTTTCCTCTAACTGTTTTTCTAAATTAGTAGAAGCAGGTTCATCCTTAATCACCAAGAACAAGAATTTAGTCTCATTTGGATCTTCATATTCTAAATCTTCATCTGAAATACTAGCATTCTCATTAACATAGTAAACTATGTTAATCTTCTTTCCTTTCTTTTCTTTCTCATATCTTTGTTTATTCTTTCTAGCTCTTTTTGGACACTTTGCAGCATAGTGACCAATTTCTCCACAACTAAAGAACTTAAAGGGAAATTTACCTTCATACTTACCAGATCCTTTTTTCATTCTTCTTACAAAGTTAGCCTCAATTTCATCAAATTTTTCTTCATCCAGATCTTCAGTCTTTGTAGCTTTAAAAACAGTCTTTGTTTTACCTCCACTTCTTATATTTTTTTTCCTCATCTCATAAGATGTCAAAAATCCTAGCAATAGATCCTTAGTATAAGTCTTATAATCTATAGTCTGCTCAATAGCACTCACCTTTTCATTGTAAGCATCAGGAAGAGTTTTGAGAATCTTCTTTACAATTCTAGTTTCATCTATAGTAGCGCCAAGAGATCGCATTCCAGCCACTACCTCATCCAATCTCTGTACATAGGCTTTAACATTCTCATCTTCGAACATGTGTATAAGATGAAACTGTGTTTCCAAAAAAAATAATTTTGCCTCTTTTACCCTCTCATCACCATTGTGTGCTCTTTCTAAAGCATCCTAGACTTCCTTAGTTGTCTTCAAATTATGAACCTTAATCAACTCGGAATGTACCAAAATATTCTTCAAGATGAACTTTGCCTTATTATTCGCTTCATGTGCTCTAATTTCTTCAGGTGTACGCGAACCATTAGCAGGAGTGTAGGGATTCTAATAAGCTTTATCTACATCATATCCGCAATACCCCAAATATTCTTCCATCAATACTTTCCAGATACCATAATTAGTTCCATCAAACCTCAGATAATCAAAGACCATTTTGCTAGCCATCTCGGACCTTCCTCAAGCTATTAAGCTCTTCCCCAAGGAACCAAGCTCTCATACCAATTGTTGGATAGGACAACTAAAGGGGGGTGAATCAGTTGTCACATATTATAACCTTAAATTTAATTACCGAAACTAACACATAAACTGATTAAGTGATTAACGATCAAATGCCAATGCACAAACACAATAACACAAGATTTACATGGAAAACCCAATGAGGTAAAAACCACGGTGAGGATTAACTCACACTATAGAGAATATCAAAACCGATTACAAAAAGGCTCACTGCTTGAAATAAGGACTCACTGTCCATAAGGCTACAACCCGAAGGGCTCACTGCCACAGAGATCCAAAGAAGATAAAGAAGACTTGTTACAGAGAGACAACAATCTCAATGCAACAAAGGATTCCACCACAATCACTGATCAACTTGCATGAATGATAGAGTTCGCCTTCTACTCACTGCATCTGAAAACTTAACTTAAGCTTCACATTAATCAACCACACACATAACTCACACACTTTCAAAATAGCATCAAATTCATGTCTTCTCTTTCACTTATCTTCATTCTTTTCTTATGTGCAATATTCATTGCTAGCACATTATTTATTTATACCATCTCCGACCTTGAAAATATACAAAGTCAGCCATCCAACTTCAAATTCAAATTAGGTCAACGCCAACCATCCTAGGGTGGAATTAGAACGAGGGCAACCCAAACACATGCTTCACCAGGACCCATAATAGATCCAACATGCTTCATCAACTTCAAAGATAGTGCTTGGCACACGATTAGCCACACCAGTGTAAAACACATAGATCAATTAAGCTTGATACTTCCAAATGTTGAAACCATATTGAATAGAACCAAGGCAGCACAATTATAGAACCACAAGTCATAATACTTCATCAAAGATAAATCCGGACCAGCAACAATTCTCCCAGACCTCAGCTAGAACACAGAAAAACATAGTTCACAAGTACCCAATCAACATCCTCAACAGTTGAATACCTGTAAACTTCTTTTAATACATTTTCTCAATATCCTCAACACTAGTAGATAACCATTTGACTGATTGACATCAATAACAAAACTTTCATTCCTCTTTCCATTCTTGCAACAACTTCAAATCACTTCTCCAACAATGTCTTCAATCTGCACAACTTGTGTTGATTTTTCCTCTGTCAACACTCACAAATCTACCAATCCATCAATGAAATTCCCCTCTGAAGGTATGTGACACCCTTCTTCTCTTCCCATGCTTTTCCTCTATGAAAAACTTATCCAAAAATGAAAGAAATTCAATTTTATCGATTCATGATTTCCTAGAATGTAATTTCATTGCATTTCATTATTATTTTGCTTTCATTCCAAAGCACCTCAGGAAAATCAACATCACAACTCCAAGAAGGGTAAATAAAATCAATTTAATATTCAAACATGAATAAATATGTGTTTTAATCTTCCAAACTTGGACAAAATGCAATATGGGCTTTAAATGGCTTTTATGCTTTCACAAATAAAGCAAAAATGTAGATTCCCCAATCTGGGTGCCCACCTCCTGGGTTCCTATTTTTTAGGAGTTGTGAGAATTCAAAATAGGAGTTACAAATGGTCTTAATGGATCCCAAAAACCCACGCCATAATTTGATTTTTTTGCTTTTTCAATTTTAAAATATATTCTCCATGATTCTCTTTCACCAATTTGACCCAAATTGAAATCAAATTCAAATTCTAGTTTTCCCACATTACAAGACATTCAAATTCACAACAAAATATGAATTTCAATCACTAAACATGAAATCCAACACATCAAAAATTGTAAAATTGAAAAATGACACCTTCATGTTGACACAGGATTGCACTAAGCCATGGATGCTCTTGCATCAGTTTTGCACAGCGCAAGGGGTAGACATGCAATGAACAATTCCTCATTTGAAGGAAGAGTGACTAGGTGGAATGATGAAAGGGATGATGATGCCCCTTGAGAGGATGGGTGGGTTTGGAGAACACAAGTGTGTTTTCTAAATAGATGAAAGATGCAAGATAGATGAAAGGAGAGAATGTAAGATGACCGAAGAGAAGGGGGTAAGGGATAGGTGATCAAAGGACGAAGAGATAATGGATTAGGACTGAAGGGATTGAATAAGAGATGGAGGTGGTGGGGATGGGGTATTGTGTTATATTGTGTTGGATTGGGTACTCTTTATTTGATATTGTAGTGGATGTTATGCACCAAGGTATAAAATACTAGGGTGACAGTGCGCCCTTTGTGTATAAAAAGTCACAAGCAACCCTATATCACATATCATTATGATATAAAAGACCGTGATATTATTGTGGTAGGTAGGTTGTAAGGACTAATATTGATCCACATAAACAAGCATGCAAAAAATGGTATAAATATTAGCATGATGTTGCCCTAGTCAAGCTGAAAATCTAAGATTAATTGATGGATGGAGAGTGTTGTTGATGTGGGAATGATATATCCTCAAAAAAAAAAAGGATTACGAATGATATCTATATTAATGATGATGATTGGATTTTGATCAAGGCCTACAATGAGGTTGGGAATAAGATAAATGATTACAATTAGATGATTTTCTTTGTAACAATCTTTCAAAGAGGGATAAAATGTAGATACCTAAAATTAACACATCGTCATTTCAACTAATCACCCTACCATTTTCTCTATAATAATTTATTGAATAAATCCCTACTTATTCAATTAATTATCCAATTTTCATTATTTTATTAATTAAAATATTTATTATTTAATTAATAAAATCATCATTCATCACTATTCACTTAGCCTTATTCCTAGCCCTAAATAATAAATCATCCCTCTTCTATAGTCTAACCTTAGATAAATAAATTCAAATATTTATTTGTCTAAGCCCCTCATCCTCATCCTAAAATTTAGATAAATATATCTATTTATTTAATTCTTTTCCATTCACTTTTCATTAAGTGGGCTGAAATCAATTAGCTCACTAATCCCCCACTTGCACATTTCTAACCTCAATAAACTTATTGAAGTCCCACACATCCTCCAAAAGTATCATATGGTCTTTGTACATGTGACATGGCTCTTCGTACGCATCATATGGTTCAAAAATTTGTCCATATCCTTGACATACTCCAATATACCCTTTCAATCCATCCACTCCTCCCAAGGGAATCGTCAACCAGTGATTTCCATTTGATCTTAGACTCCTCCACATCCACTAAGCACATGGAAACACTTGTCCTCTCTTCATCCTCCCAAGCCTCTCAAGCAACAAGAGCTCCTAATCTTTTAAATCAATCCTATCCATCTAATCCTTCATCCTAAAATCTATAAATTGGGACCCTTGGGGTTAGCTCACTCAGTCTCGATTTTGGCTTTAGGTAGCCCAAGTTGTGGGTTCAACTCTTGATTCAGTTGTGATATGTATGAGGATTCATTGTACATCACTTGAGAGGGTATAGGGGGGCTCATCCTATAAAGTACTAAGCTCCAAGTTGCTAAGCTAAACTCTCAATTCTTCTTGATAAAAAATATATAAATATGATGCAATCCAAGCCATTTTTATCTTAACTATGAATGCAATGTTATGATGCAAATAGAGACACTCACATACCTCATAATCTATCATCTTTGAGCACGTTCACCATGGCTTGGTGTAATGAAGATTGGCATTGGATCTATTTGTGTTTTCATCATGTTTTCCTAACCTTTATGCTCTATTGAAGTGTCCCACATATTGTAAGTTGAATAGATTAATGTTAGCTTAGCTTATTCTTATGTGCTCCAATTTTCTGTACACATTAACTAATAATGAATTCTTAGCCTATAATTTACTAGCCTCCTAAATCTTGATTTTCATAAAAGAACAAAGTCACATATCTAATTACTAGTGGGCTTCTACTAAAGACAAGAATACAAGGTTATCATACTTTTTATGATACACAAAATCCATAAATTTAGAGCCTAACTCATAATAATACTAATAAGGAAATGAATCTAAGTAAAATCCCTATATTACACATTGAATTACAAGATAACCCTTAGTTTATTGAATTAAGAAAGTTTTGACAACTAATATATTGATGAGATGAATTCTAAAAATTAATATATTACTATTAATAATTGATATCATTCATATAAAAGATACCTACCATTATGCATAATAATAATTATTTAACATCATCTATCTTCCATGCCCTCCTAATTCTCTACGTCCAATAATTCATGAGTCATAGAATAATGATATCATACTTTCACTAACCCTTCTAGTCTTATTTATGTTATCACCGACATTGTTGTGCATAGTTCGCAAAGCGTTTGATTTTGCTAATTATTGTGTATCCTATTATCATACTATGCCTAAAACTTGGTATTAAGGAAGCCTGATTGTTAGGATCTAATGGATAGTAGTTGACTACCTTGATCCTAAGAGTTAATATACAATTAGTTATCTTAAATTGTCTTAGCAGTTCTCTATTAGGAGTCTTTAATAAATAGAGAATGGTGCCTAAAGTAGCATTTCACCTCCATACCCACAAGGTCAATGAAAGATAACCTATACAATCCCATCCTGAATTTAAACCACATGGAGTCCACATAGTTGCGTGCATAGTCATGAACAATTTGACAAAATGTCTCACTGAAACATAAAATTATTATTCAAGGGGTAAACACTTTTGACTGGAGCTATGAACCGAAATACAATCATTCAACAATACCACCCCAATGGGGTTTGAACCTTGGTGGAAAGAACAATAATGCCACCTATAAACCATCACACCATGCCAATACCGGCGTCTCACTAAAACATAAGCTTATTCAAGACAGGTGAAGTTTTTGGCAAAATATCTTAAATAAAATATAAACATGGTGTATTTTCCAAATCACCTTAAAGAACAAAACGCATGTATGCATGGGAACTGTATAATTTTGGTATTGTCATAATTCCCTAGGATTCTAAGGCATTAGTCACATGATTACATCATTTATTAGAGTTTTTTGTTTTCACAAAATGTGGAAATATATTGATAGTGAATAGCCACAGTTTCATCACTAATGCTCAACATTTTTCTGCCAATAGTTTTGACGAAGCTTTCAAGCAAAGGCAAATTGGCAGGTTTAAGTTCAAATTCACAAGGATGAGCAACGTTCCTCCATCTCTGTGTCAAAGTAGGAGTTTCCAAACAAGACATGGTCGTCCATCACTTATGATGGTAGATTTCTACATGGGCAATAGTATTGAAGAATTTTACATACACCAATTGAGCAGGACAATGACCCTCCTGGTGAAGCCCTATACATTCTAAGTTATAGACAGAAGACTGTTACTGTTTGGATGGTCAGTTGACACTGTAAATCTGGTTATGGTCTTGTTAAAGAACCATGGCTTCACTATACAAATAGTGAATGTAATCAATATAAACCTAAGAATTAAAGTAAAGTAAATGCTATTGTTTAGGGGAGAGGGGTCAGTAGTTGTGCGGGCTAATTTTGTTAGCTTGCAGCAATTGACTTGAATATCGTAGAACCTTCATCATGGGACTCCTACTAGTTGAACAAAAAAATATCATTTGTTGCTTGTAGAATAGCATATTTTTATTTACAATAAAATTAATATGTAACCTAAATGGACCAAATACCTATTGATAACCATAAATCTTTGATATCTCTAGCTTTTATATTCAACACATATGAACCAATAGTTGAACTCAAAAAAATTATTTGTTGTTATAAAAATAACACATAATTATTTAAAATACAACTTATATCAAACAAAAATGGACCAATAGTTGAACACTAAAACTTTTGAAAATCCTTCACATTTAATGAGAAAATACATGGTATTTATTGTACTCACCTTTTATATTTGTGATAGGACAAACTATTAATATAAAATACTTCAATGCTTGTACATTGCTACCCCAATAGTTTTACACATAAGAACAATATTTTTTCACTATGATAACAATACTTGTTTAAATGAATGTCTTATTTTATTAAATGAGCATTTTATTTTTTAAATGACACACTTATAGTGGATAATTATGATATTTTATTTGAGACAAAAAAATACTTATTTCACTTTTTCATGAATGTATTTATGTTTTTTTTATATAACATTCAAAGGTTCTCATGTGTTCAAGTATGGGTCCACTTTTGATCAACATTTGGTTTTTTTTTATTTACATTTGGACTATTTATTTATAATATATAGTATAAATATGTAATAAGACTGGGTATTATAATCACAATTGATTGCACAATTATTGGACCTTGCACAATTAGAGGCCCCTCTCCCCTACATGCATTAAGGGGTATAAGATCATTAAATTCTCATGAATTGATTGTTGTTGTGATGCGCAACAAAAAAAAATGGACTTTTAATAAACTCTTGATTATAAGAAACCATATAGTCACTAAGCCACATAAAGACAATAAGGTTTCTGACATTAAGAAAACATTGCCAAAGCAATAAGTAAAAGCTTAGGCCAATACTTTTCTTATCTATTATCATAGTTGAATGTTTTTTATTCATGTAAAAATAGGTTTTGAAGGGACGTGAAATCCTTTACAAACATGAACAAGGCTATAAAAAGAACAGCATGCAGCTAGCCAAAAGCCAGCCCCCAAACAAGACCCGTCAAGATTTACATTTGGAACTACTCTTGTGGGAACAGAGAGTCATATCAAAAGAAGGCCGAGAGAATTTAGTTTTTTTACCCTTAACAGTAATCCAACTTTCTCTCACTTGCACTACCATATCATGCCAAGTCAACTCACAATTTTCCTGAGGTTTGCCTGCAACCATTGTCTCAAAAATTGCATCATTATTCAATCGTGTAGGCAAAGGCATATCGAATAGGCCATCAGAAGTGATAGCCAAAACGCTATCACCAGAAGTGGCCACCAAAGACCCAAACTCTCGCTCTTTCGAGGTTACAATTTTAAAATCATGTGTAACATCAACAACCTCCTCATTTGAGACATCCCAAGGGGATATCTCAACCTTATCATAGTTGAATGTTGCATGAATAAGAGAGTAATCTTATTTAAAGGTAGCATCAATTTCACTTTTAATATTTTCTCCAATTTGTAAACAAATTTGTAGCTTATTTCCTAATATGCTTCTTTTTAATCAAGTAGCTAAATAAAGGCATAAGTCATGAAATAAAAGATTGAATAGATTATATATTTCAAAGGCTAACATTAATAAGACTCCCTATTATTTTGTGGACACATAAACTTTAATTTTAATTTAAGAATTGTTTTATTTTATAACATTGTTTTATTTATTTATTTGAAGGGTTAATTTATTTTTGTATGTAAATTGTATATATTTATGTATTATTTTTAAATTTATGCTTAATGTTATATGTTAGTCGCTTGACATATAATTGGCTATCAATTTTAAATTAAGGAGGTTTTATGCACATGATCACAAATTGAGATTTTTTGATGTCATTAAAGAATGTCTCAATATTAACTAAAATTATTTTTAATTCAAAGTTTTAAACATCAAATAGAATTGTATTTCTTTTTATCAAAAATAATGAAATTTATTTAGTCCTTCGATTTAGAATATATATTTTTTATATGTTCTCTTTTATCATTTGAAATAATGCCAAGATAATTAATAATATTTTTTTTCAATTCAATCTACACATAATTTAACTTAATTTGGGAGGTTGAGAAGGGCCATGACTAAGACAACAAAATAATAATATATTATTGTATTCATTCACAATCACAATGGATTTAAAATTTATTGCAATAGGATTCCAATATGTTAGGCCTCAATTATTTGATTGCAAATGTGTAAATTACAAAATTTCAATGATATTCCAATACAATGTCAATGTTACTCTCCCAAATTGAAATAACTAACTTAACTCTATCATCTTGACTACTTTCCAATTATTCATGAACCTTGTTTATTTAGCAACTTCTAGCCTCAATAGTGATCTTAATTAATCGCAAAGAAATGCAAAGCTCAATGTCAAGTGTAAAATGTAGTCAACAAAACATGTGAAAAAGTCTTCTAGAATGAATGTAGTGATAATGGATCAATGAATCAATGTAATTCATACCATAAGCTCCACTAGGTTCAATGTATATTGATTTTTATCTTTTGTTGCCACATGCTTTGAAAAGTTGGTACAAAATATGAACAATGAAATAGTATCTTTCTATTATGCCCAATAATAATTTAGAAATGAGTTGTCTATACAATTATCAAAATCCCTTAATATTTGAATATGATATTGTAGGATCAAAGTAGAACATATATCCTCAACTACAAGGTGAAATATGTAAGTGCAATGAACTACAACAAAATTTGCAATGATTAGTCAATGATTGAAATGTGATGAGAACTTGCATACATACAAACAAATAAAATATATATAGGTGACTTAAAATTGC
Source organism: Sequoiadendron giganteum (assembly GCA_007115665.2). Taxonomy (NCBI): domain Eukaryota; kingdom Viridiplantae; phylum Streptophyta; class Pinopsida; order Cupressales; family Cupressaceae; genus Sequoiadendron; species Sequoiadendron giganteum. The sequence goes on along the minus strand of CM021104.1, from coordinate 549,776,016 downwards.
TCTTACACCCTAATATGCTCTTGCATCAATCTACTACATCATGAATATCTATTGTCTAAATGCATACATCAATACATCAATCAAATCACTTATTAGATATTTTTCAATACAATAATTTTATCAATCCATTGACTATTATTTCATTTTCACACTAAATGTGTATCTTCATCTAGAAAGAAGAAAGTCAATATTGTTTACAAAGATATTTTTCTACACAATAATAAAATTAAAATTTTAAAAAATCTCATTATAAAGTTATGAAACTTCAACATAGAACCCTTATTACATACTACATTATTAAATAGCATACACATTATAAATATCCACTCAAATAATAACACTTGAACTACAAATAACCATATCACATTTAAAACAAAATAGTACACTAAAATCATATTAATTTTAAACATTATTTATGAATATAAAGACAAACTTTTCCTTGATTACAATCAAATTACAAACAAGAAAATAAATATTAAAAATTTATATTTACATATTTTAATTAACTTAAAAAATACTACCAAACAAAGCATTTCATAACAATCTTTTGATAAATAATATTATATTAGAATATATTTATTTACTTTTAATAAAAACAAATAAACCATATTCTTCAAAAGTGAATTTTTTTTTTAATGAAGATCATCCACAAATTTTTTTTTCTACCCTATAAAAGAACACCAGCACGAACCTTCTTTCAGCTTATTAGCTTATCTTCCCTTTGCGTGACAGGCAAGGTTCAAATCAGCTTATCTTCCAAGTGAGGAAGACATGGCTAAAAATGTCGTGCTCAGGCAAATCCATCGAAAAAGCCACGCTATAATACAGCAACCCCGCTTAATAGAGCCAATGTCACAGCAGAACTTCGGAAACCATTATTTTGTTGGATCAGAAACCAGCAAACAAAATAAATCGAGAGCTACTTAGATTAAATTCAATACAGATCTGAAGCAGTCACTCATTCCATCCAAAGGTGGTGTTCAGAAACACCATAAATAAATCGAAGATAGAAAAACTGTAAATTTTTCAGTTTCACTTCTTCGGCGACTTGGGAGACTTGGGCTCAGCAGCGGCCTTCTCGGCGGTCTTCTTTGGCAACAGAACCTGATGAATATTGGGCAGCACACCACCGTGGGCAATGGTGACACCGCTCAAGAGCTTACCAAGCTCCTCATCGTTCCTCACGGCCAACAGAACATGACGCGGGATTATCCTGTTCTTCTTGTTGTCCCTTGCGGCATTGCCGGCCAATTCCAAAACCTGCACATCCACATAAAAAATAAGCCGACTCTAAAAATACACAGAAACGCCCGAATTGCAAAGCAGAAATGAAAGCCATGAAACTACCTCAGCGGCCAGATACTCCATGACAGCGGCAAGATAGACAGGAGCACCACTTCCCACCCGCTTGGCATATCTGCCCTTTTTCAAATACCTGGCAATTCTACCGACGGGAAACTGCAGACCGGCTCGGACGGTCTTTGAAACCGCCTTCTTCTTTGCGCCTCCCTTCCTTCCTCCCTTCTTTGATGAATCCATTCTGCAGATCTGCTGAATTCGTTAAAAGCCTCTGGTTCGAACAAATTTCGATGTGACGGCTGACTAAGGTTTGTCTTTATTTATACTGAATTGAGTGAATGAGGAAGCGCACGCGTTAATCTTTGGCCGTTGATTACGATGCGATCGGATGGGCCGGGTTCGCCTGTTGTCGATCCGCGGGTCTCTTTCGCAACGAATAGGATGTTTTCTCGCATACGACGAGGGAAAACGGGTGAATTCAAATTTTTGCTGTGTTGTAAAAAGAGAGGGAATCTCTCGTGTTTTTTTATTATGAATTCCTCTTCCATAATCGGCTTTCTTAATTGTTTGCGTTCCATAGCCTTCTAATATATTTCATTCAAAAATAATTATTTGATGATAAATTTAAATCTAATAAATATTTTAAAAACTAATAATTACGTTTAAATAATTCCAATAGTTTAAATTGGCAAATATAAATACAAAATTAAAAGGAGCATAGTTTTTTTAAGAAGTCAAGTGTTGATGCGATCATTTGATGTTTGATAACTAAATTTGGAATGTAGATTTAAGATCTAGAATGTAAATTTTATAACGAATCTATCTTTAATCTTCAATTTGTTGTCAAATATAATTATACATAATGTTATCATGCTTTAACACATTTTTATAGGCCCTAGCACAATTCTATATCTTGTTTTTTTGTGTATCTTCAAATCTTGCACTCTTACTTTGGTATCTAATTTAGGGTCAATGTCATGTTAATGAACACCTTTGGGGATTTGTTGTATTAGAATTGAGGTGTGGGACTACCATAAACCTTAGTTAAACATTTTGTGTTGTTTCTACGAGACTCAAAAGTGTGAAACGCATGCAAATGCAAGATACTTAAAAGTATAGTATTTGTTGATGTGATATAAACTACTCTAATATGGTTGGATATGTCTGATTATTTTTTATGATAAAATGCTCTATGAGATGAGATTCAAAGATGATGTCCTAGAGTCCTATAACAAACCCAACTGGTTCATTAAAAGAAAACACCATAATAATAATAAAAAATAACATATTTGCATGCATAGTTTCTATATTTAAACTATAAAAGTAAGAGAAATGATCTATAACATAGAGTTCATATGTCTTTGTAGGTTAATTTTGCTACCAAATTTACTTTCGAATAATAGAAAGAAATATAATCTAAATATCTCTTCAAATATGAAAACATGTTTACATTTCAAATAATATATCATTTCAATTACAATCATCGTCATATACAGATGTGAACTACAATGTATAAAAAAATAGTACAATGTCAAATGGAAACCATAAATGTTGTCTATGATAAACCAAGTCTTTGTCATTTCGACTGCAAGAGGGAGAGCATCACTTGAGTTTTTTTTCTCCAACCATAGACCAGAAGTCCCCCACACACCTTCCTACAAGAAGTGACCCTACCCTTCACGAGAGTAGCAAAAAGGAACTCTAGGATCACCATGCCATCTAAGAACTTGGGTTTTGTACTAATACAAATAATCTATCATACAACTCTAGATATCCTCTAACTAAATACAATATAGTTGATTGATTTGTAGCTTCAGACATAGTGAACCGACAACGCAAGTAGTGATTCTTTATATTTCTTCGTATAATAATTTATTGCTAATTATGATACTATTCCTGCTTATCATCATATGACCACTTTAATTTTATAGTGTGCCTTCTCCTTCCACTGCCCTGTCATTCCCTCTTAATTCTCACCCTCTTTAGATATTCTTTGCAATATCCCATGCTTCTCATAATAATATTATTCCCACCTCTATACATTGGATACATTAGTGAAGGAATTTGATCAACTCAATAAGAAAGTGGACAATATGTCTACTAGCTATGACTCCATTACATACAATCCTCCACATTGCACACCACTTTCTAACAATACTTATGTGCCAATGTAGGTTTAAAACAACTTACTAATTTAATAAAATGAGTTGATCTTGTTAATGACTATGTCATTCCCTTCCAATCTATATGTGGTAAATGAATAATAATCTAGGTGGTGGTGATGAATTATAATCCATATTTCTTGAGTGACTCCTTCCTCCCATCAAAGACAATGTTTACTTGAACACCTTTACTTCTTTCATTGATTTGTGTGCAAATGTATAAAAGGTTCAACTTAAACTATTTACATCTAACGGTTAGAAGTAGAGTTGCCCCTAGTTCCTTGTCATGTCCCTTATTTTAGATTAAAATAATTAATGATATTATTTAAGCCAGACCAAGTAATTTCTAATTTTAAGGGCAAATTTAATAATATTATAATTAAAAATAAAAATTAGAAGTATTTTAAATACTTGGAGGCAAATTTAGGACCCAATGGCCCAATTTGAAAAGGTATACCAAGGAGGCCCCTATCTTCATTTGGGGATCATTCAAGTCATCCTTTACATATTTTTAGATTCAAGCAGTTTGTTTAATCCAGGGCATCTAAGGATGAAAACCCTTGGTTTGTTCAAGATTTGAGAGGATCAAAACCCTCTTGAATTCTACATATGGTATTAAGAATGAAAACCCATGTTTCTAATCTTGGGTGATTTCATATGGGGATCATAACTATGTTGATTTGTGGAGGAATTGGAGTTTTCTACGGTGTTTTTGTAGTGTCTGATGTTGCATTTTAGAATTTTTATGCAAGGTTTTGACAATAAAATGATTTAGATTTGTAAGCAAATATTTGGAGGATTATTATTGATTGGTGTTATCAATGTTGTTCATTTTCAACACCTTTAATGGTTGATGGAGGATTTGTTATCTGCACTAGTATGTTGTTTCATTTCAATCCTATTATCGACATAATATTGGAGGGGTGGCATTTAAGAATACAAGGAGATTGCAGTAGAGTTGTAAGGAATTAAATTTTCTATATGCCGATACTACTTGGTTTGTTGTCATTTTAATCTATCCAATCATCAAACAACTACATCCATCTACATCGTCATTGCTAATTATTACAAGCTTCTATGAGTTTTATTTATTAATTTGAATTGAAAGAGGTTTGAGTGGGTATTATAGTTTATTTGAATAATATATGTATTGGCTATAGTTTTGTGCATATCACAACAATAAATCAATAAAGGTTTCAAATTGATAATTCAATATTATTTATAATTATAAAATTCAAATTATTTTGGATAGTAACTTCAATTTGGTTTTCTCTTGAAAACGATGTAATCAAAGAAATGAATTCTATATGTATTTGGTTATTCATGAGATCTCAATTTTTATAGTCCATAACCAATTAATTATCAGACTCAATTGTTGGTTTGTTTGCATAGAATTTTTGTTGAATTACTCAAATTTAAAAAAAAAAAAAAAACTAGAAAACTTGTAAGTAGGACAAGAAAGAATAGAAATCTAGTGTCAATTCTGTGGCAATGCATCCAGTATTGTATCTTTCAAACATCAAGGGACTAGTAAATTTACAAAGCTTAGCAAGCCATTGGATAATGTTCTTCAAACTTTCATAATAATTTGACCACCCTTACTTTCATCCATCCATTAAATCCCTCTAGAGGATTACCCAAGAGTTATAATGAACAATATTTTTACAATTTTCATAACAAAATACCATAAACATACTTATATGACACTTAAGCATAAATTCCTAGGTTGTGTTGATAATAATATGATTCATGTTGATCATATGAATGTAAAGGCAATTATTTGGTCGCTCTACCAAATCAAAATTTATAAATCCATGCTAATGTTTTTACATTGCATACATATTTTAACAATATTAAACATAAAAAGGTATTCAAGCATCCTTCCAATTTTATGACACATACATATATAACTAAAGATCTTATGGATACAAAACATGTTCATTCCTCATCCCACACTTCTACAAATACATTTATTGTAAGGTTCATAATATTTCACTTGTTATGTTCCCTTCACTATCTCATTTTATGAGGAGATCCCCAGCATTATGGTTCATTCTATGTTGATGAATACTTATATGGTTAACATCGTGAAGGTATTCACATTGATCTATTCAATTAGTATAACATATGCACAAAAGATTTTGTGTATGACTATAATTTAGAATAAGATATTTGTATGCATTGAAGTGTTGCACTAAAAGTGACCAATGGCATTCTCATGGACACTTTGGGGAGCATCATCTGACCTCTCCAAGTTAGGCTCAAGGAGGTGAATGGATTATTCCATATCATTCCTTAATTGGACATATTATCTATACTACTTGGGAAGACCTTTGTTATAATAACTAAAGGTGAGCACCTCTATGATACATCAATAAGCAAAATTAATTTTTGTTCTAAAACCATCTAAACATTTTGTGTGAAAATTGCAATTCTATATGACTTTATTATATTTCAAAATTAAATTTTGTAAAGTTTTCGAAGTTTAATTTCTGAATTCAAATTTGTTTGTCGATATATAAATAAATTTGCAAAATATCTTAACTAGGGATATTACACCTTCACCAATAAAGAGCAAGAGATTTTTATATTTTTATATAAACCAAAGCAAACAAGATTTCAACATTATGTTTCAAAAACGAATAAAACAACAAAATTCAATTATTAGACTACTTCCATAAGGGAGAGGGGCTAATAGTTAGACAAAGTCCAAGAGTTGGTATAATAGTTGTGATTATAAGATTTAGTGTTGCTACATATTTAACCTATAGATTGTCACTAACTAATCCACATGCAAAAAAAAAAATGAAACATTGATCAAAATGGATATATACTTGGACACATTATGTAAAAGTATATAAATACATGCATTAACAAATGAAAAAAACATGTTTTTTTGTTTCAAATAAGTTATATCATAACTACTCATCATAAGTGTCATTTACAAAACAAAATGTTCATTTCAACAAATTTCATTGTCATAATGAAAAATGTTAATTGTTATGAGTACTTCATATTAATAATTTGTCATATTACAAATATAAAAAGTCAACACAATATTATATTTTTCACATGAGATATATAAGATTATAAAAATATAAAATATACTTCAAATAATAATATATTATTTCTATAACAACAAAAATCCATAATAAATGTGATGTTCCCACCATCAAAATTCAAATGCTTTTGACATGTTATTATTAACTATTTATATTAGAAATGAATCATATTTATTCTTTGAAACCCATTGCTATTCTACAATTTTAATAACAAAACCTTAATACTTTTCACAAAATTACAACAATAATTATTACATTTAACATTCTTGATCACATTACTAATTGATTAGATAAATATTGTACTTACAACTTCTATAAACTTACATTAATCATGTTATGCTTATCACACATTATTGTCTATACTTATTATCACCAACACCTTATTATTACCAATCAACTTATATTAGCATCTTATTAATATTTTTCACATTTGTTCCCCTCATCACAATCAAATCACATCATCGGATGCTCTTTGACATGAAAAACACGAAGCACGTGTTGTACAGCTAGGCCGTTGATTGTGATGGTATCGGACAGGTGAAGTTTGTTTAAGATCGATACAAGGATGGATATAGTAACAAATCGAAGTGCACCACGTGTTAAGGTTGAAATGTGGAGAAAATAACGCGAGGACTAGATTGCTACGCCAAGGTCAAACTTGAAGTAGGTGCTTACCCCCGAGGAATTATGGGTAAGGCTGAGGAGGACCTTGTGAAAAAAAAATGAGAGTATTTTTAAGTGGGTGGTCTTATTAATTTTGTATTGTAGTTTAAGTTTAAATATCAAGGGTGGCAAAAATGGAGCCGTCTTAATTATCTGAGAAAATTCACTTATGTACATATAAAAATACATAAAAAGATACATGTATGACATGTCATTGTATGTGGGGTCCCATCAAACCATGCAGCCGAAAAAATGGAAGTAACGGAGCAGAAGAAATGAGAGTTAACAAGGCAATGACAACAGGAGGTATTGACGTGCATTTATTTGTCTGCAGAATAGGACAATGGATGTATAATAAATTCAAACTAGCATTTCTTCCCCGTCCCGCAATTTTTTCAAACTAAACATTTTTTCCCTCCTTAATTTTTTCAAATTAAGCATTTATTTCTATGCATTTAACTATAAAATTTTCAGCCAACCTTATTCTTGAATGTTTTAATTTGAAAGTAGCATTAAATTTTAATTTGTCTTTATTTGATTTATATGTATACTAATTTTTATTATTTTTCTAATGTTACTATTATTTAAAAATTCTTCCTTTTATAATATTCACAATATTTTGTGTTTTTTTTTAAATTCCTCTAATATCTTTAGCATTTGAATATTTAATTCTATAATATGTTTTTTGTTTTATATTTATTACATCATTTAAATAAATTTAATTTAATTTTTTTTAAATAGATTGGGAATCCAATTTGTAAAATCCTCTAGTTTTTATGTTTTACTTAATCTCTTAATATTTACTACATTTATTTAATTAAGATTATATTATCTATTTTTAGTCTATTATCCATTTGTTAATTTTATCACCTTTTTGTATATTATTATTAAACCTTACATCTTTTTAAACATTCCACTCTCTTACTATTCTTTTTTATTTTTAGTTGACTTTTGTTTACCAAATTTTATCAATATTTAGTTTATAGTTTTCTTAATTTAAGACGTAAATATTACATCATATTTTCTTACTATTTGTGTCTACTCCTATTATTTATAATATTTGAATAAATTTGCAAAATTAGTCATCTAGGATAACAAAAAAATGCTCATATTATTTGTAGTGTTGGAAAACACACTGCCCCCTATGTAGGAAAAGTGGATAGTGGACATCATTAGAATGGAAGATGTCTAGAAATAACTAATAGGAGACAGTGTGTTTTCCAACATTGGAAATAACTAATAGGGGACAATGTGTTTTCCAACATTGGAAATAACTAATAGGGGACGGTGTGTTTTTCAATAGGGGACAATGTGTTTTCCAATATTGGAAATAACTAACAAGGGGCAGTGTGTTTTCCAATAGGGGACAGTGTGTTTTCCAACAGGGGACAGTGTGTTTTCCAATAGGTTTTCTGACAAGGAACAAAAAATGCTCACATTATTTGCAGTGTTGGAAAACACACTATCCCTTGTCAATTATTTCCTTATGGATTTGCAGTGTTGGATAACACACTGTCCTTTGTCAGTTATGTAATGAAGTCCACCTTCAAATTTTAGAACAAATTTTTGGTTATAGTAAAGAAATGCCACATGGGCTCTTTCATTTTATTTGGCATTTAACTCTTTGCTCAAGAGTAACCTTAAGATAATGACAATTGAGGGGCAACTGGTAAATCCTTTGACTATTAAGTTTTATGCAATCTTTAATAAAGTTGTTAAGAATAATAGTGTTAAAGAAAATATAAGTTTGAACTAGGTTAATGAGATCAATATATAATTACTTTTGATAATTAAATTTAGATTGATAATTGTAAAATGAGTAGGTTAGGTGTGTTTAGTTTTAAAATTGATGATGAAAAATGTTTGTAATGTTGTTTTAAACCAATTTATCATTATTATGAATTTAACTATTTTGATCTAGTGAGTGCCTTGGAGTCTAAAGTATCTTAAAGACATTCCAGGTCAATTCTAACCATCATTTCCTTGATATATCATGTAGGATTGATTTTATTTACACGAGGTAGATGTTCGCTTTTTCCTCTAGATGGAAACTTAAAGTAGTGTAGATAGAAACATTGTTTAGGATTTTTTTTATTTGAGACATTGTTCAAGTTAATTTGATTAGTTTTATGTATCCCCCACCTGCGACTCCCCCCAAGCTCTCCACCCTTGAGCTTTGAAAAAACACTCCACCCTTAAGCTTAGAACAAGAAAAATACAATCACTGGCAATCCACTGTGTTTTCCAACCTATGATTGTTTTGTGCATTTCTTTTTCCATCATATTGAGGAAATTGAAACACAATTTTTTCTCTAAGTAATAATTGTGGTAATTTTTGAAAGTTCCTTTCATTACATATGTACTCTCTAAATAAGAAAAGGTTTTCATTAAAATAAATTTAAGTTGGAAAACACTGATGTTATGAAACCTACAATCCACATATTATTGTACAAAACCATCTACACATAATAACCCAATTTTTTAGTCACGCCTCAAGTCAATTTAATTAGTTTTATGTATCCCCCACCTAGAAATCCTCCCCAAGATCTCCACGCTTGAGCTTAGAACAAGAAGAATACAATCACTCACAACCCACCGTGTTTTCCAACATACAATTATTTATCTATCTCTCAACTTCTCAAGAGCATGAATAATCTCTTCAGTCAATACATTATCTATCTCATTCACTTTGGTCTACTTCTTTTCAAGTGTTTTTCGATGTCCCAAAATCCATTTTACCGTATAGTGCAAGAGAAGGTACATAAGAAGCTCATGGTGAAGATGAATGTAATACAAAAAAAAAAAAGCTCAAATAAAGTAAGTTATCAAGTGTATAGAACTAATCTCTTAAGTCAATAAATTATCTATTATCATTCTTCTAAACCATTCTCACCATCCCCCTCCATAATACCAACCCAAAAACATTCTTCATATCCCTCATCCATCCTATAAATCCTTTTTGGGTACCTATTTCACACAATCCACCATCACATCTCCCCCTCCTACTAGGTTCATTTTAGGTCCTTCTATCCCTCCCACCCTACCATTCCCTATCTCCCTCATTCCCTCTTTCTCTCCCTACTTCTCTCTCTCCCTCACACACACAACCTTTCTCCACCTATCCCTCCCTCTCTTCTTAACTCTATATACCTACATCTCCTACATTACCTCTCTTTATCTTCTTCCTTCCCTCTTTCTCTCCCTCCCTCTATTTCTCCCACCCTAACACTCCCTATCTCCCTCCACCCCTCTATCTCTCCCTCCCTTTATCCCTCTCACACACACAACCTCTCTCCACCTACCCCTCCCTCCATCCCTCCATCCCTCCCACCCTACCAATCCCTATCTCCCTCCTTCCCTCTTTCTCTCCCTCCTTCTATCCCTCCCACACTACCACTCCCTATCTCCATCCTTCCCTCTTTCTCTCCCTCCCTCTATCCCTCCCACCCTACCACTTCCTATCTCCCTCATTCCCCCTCTCCTTCATATCTTAGAAATATACACAAGACTAAATATAATTATCTTTAGAGTATCCAAATCAATATAAAAACTAGCACAATTGTAGAAATACCATAAGGTACTAGTAAGTGACAAATGTTTGTTAAAATTTAAGATAGGTACATATCATGAGGAATTATTGCATCATGTTAAAGGATATATGTCATTTATTTTTGGGAATCTTGGCCATGGTAGTATGAGAATAAATTCACATTTGTATAAAGAGAATACTTACACTATGATGGACATAAAGAAGCTATGGTTAAACTAGAGGAAGTATCTTGAGACTATTCTATAGTGGTTCGACATGCACAATGATAATCCTATAAGTATTCCTTTACCAATATCCACTAAGTTGAGCCTACAACAATGCCCTAAATCTATGGAGGGAAGGAGGGATCTAGGGAGTGGTAGGGTGGGAGGGATAGGTATAGAGAGAGGGAGGGAGGGATGGTAGGTGGGGATAAGTTGTGTGTGTGTTTGTGTGAGGGAGAGAGAGAGGAGGAAGGAGGGAGATAGGAATTGGTAGGGTGGGATGGATAGAGGGAGGGAGAGAAAGAGGGAAGAAGGGAGATAGGTAGTGGTAGGGTGGGATGGATATAAGGAGGAAGATAGGGAGTGGTAGGGTGAGAGGGATAGGTACAAAGAGAGTTATGGAGGGATGAAGGGAGGGGTAGGTAGAGAGAGGTTGTATGTGTGTGTGAGGGAGAGAGGGAGGGAGAGATAGGGGGAAGGGGGGAGATAGGAAGTGGTAGGGTGGGAGAGATAGAGGGAGGGAGAGAAAGAAGGAAGTAGGGAGATAGGGAGTGGTACGGTGGGAGGGATAGAGGGAGGGAGAGAAGGAGGGATATACGGATTGGTAGGTTGAGAGGGATAGGAATAGAGATAGTTAGGGAGGGGTACGTGGAGAGAGGTGTGTATGTGTGAGGGAGAGAGGGAGGGAGATAAAGAGGAAAGGAAGGAGATAGGGAGTGGTAGGGTGGAGGGATAGATGAAGGGAGAGGAGCGAAGGAGGGAGATAGGGAGTGGTGACAAATTTTGTTTTATATGATAACGAAAAGGAAAAATTAGATAAAGGGAAAGAGAGGAAATAAGGGAGACATGGATAAGTAGGTAGAGAGAGGTAAGGTTGAAGGAATAGAGGGAGAGGTAGGTAGAGAGAGTGAGGAAAATATGCAACACAAATTTTTTCTCATCTCCATTGCTCTTACCTGTTAACACCCCTTACTATTCATTGTCATGATCTTCTAACTTTTTTTTCATATCTTTTACTTGAATCTTTAGATCAGCTATTCCCTCATCAACCCTTGGGATAGAAACATCCCTTTCTTGGATAGAGTTTCCAATGTCTTGAATACTTTTATGTAGATTTGTATCCACCTTTTTCTCAACTTTGAGAGTGTCTTTACAATTAGAGAATGCAAATGTTTCTTTTAACAAGTTCTTTACAAGACTTGTCTACCTTTTTAGATAAGACTTTCATGTCTCCACCCAACTGATTCTCTTTTTTTCCACTTAGATCTGATTTTTCCTTTTCCTTTCATCTATTTCCAATTGTATTTGTTCCATGGAATTCTTAAGTTCAAGAATCTTTGAGTTCATTTGTTCAACTCCACTTATAGCATCATCTCTCACTTTCTTTGCTTGCACAAATTCATATGCAACTATTCCATTGCATGAAACTATAAATGATTAATGTTATCCATATTTACACTATAATTGATTAATTGAACAATTAAAGGCTCACTTTTACCATGTAATTGATGCAATCATAATAATTAATCATTCAATTTTTTCCTCAAATATGTTTATAAGGCATGTGTATGAGAGTTTGAAATATTCAAATGCCTTATAAAAGTAACACTATTTTATAAGTTATGAAATGAGAGTATGAAAAACGGTTAGCAATACTATGTAAATGACCCAGGAGACCTGACAATTCAATTATTTTTGTATTTGCATCCAACTTTTTTACTATATTCAAACATTTTAAATCTTTAAATAGAACGATTCACAAAAAATTAGAAGGAGAAAGAATCATAAAAGATTCATCTTTTTTATTCTCATTAGGTAATGAACGAATAGTTCCCTTACTAAGTAATTGACTTTGATAAATTAAAAATAAATAAAGAAGAAAGTGATAGAGCAATTAGAGTTTTTAAACAGTGATGGTATTGATAAAGAACTAGTACAAAGCTGAAGTCTCTTTAGAAATATATACAAGACTAAATATAAGTGTTATAAATTCAAACAATGGTAGTAAATATATTTTATCACCAAAAGAGATGGTTGATAAGTTAAAATTGAAAAGGTTAGAATATTCAAGTCCATATAAAATTTCACAATTGTAGAAATAACATAAGGTACTAGTCAGTGAGTGAGGGAGGGAGAGATAGATTTGAAAATTAGTTATCTACCTCTCCCTCCCCCCTCTCTCTCTCTCACACACAATATCTCTCTCTTTATACCTCTCCTACCCTACCTTTGTATCTATATCTACCTACATCTTTATTTATTCCTTGCACCTTACCTCTATGTACCTCACATTATTTCTAGTGTTGGAAAACACATTGTCCCCTGTCAATTATTTCCTTATGCAAATTTATTTATTTTTCAAACATATGAAGAAATTTAAACACAATGTTTACTCTAAGACTTGTTATAAATTTTGAAGGTGAATTTAATTACATTCCTACTATGTAAATAACAAAAGGTTTTCATTACATTCTTATTATTTTGTAAAATTATAGGTTGGAAAACACTGTGTGTTATGAAACTTGCAACTACTCCCTTTCCACCTACCCCTCTTTCTTAAAATTACTCCGTGTTAATTTTTAAAATTACATTCTCTCTCATTCCACCTAACCCTCCCTTTATTGTTCACTACCTCTCTCCCTCTCTCTCCCTCCCTATCTACGTCTCCCTCATTCCCAACTTCCCCCCTCTATCTACTTCTCTCTCCCCTTCCCTCTCTACTTTTCCTATCTTCCCTCACTCTCTCTACCTACTTCTCCCTCTATTCCTTCAACCTTACCTCTCTTATCAAGTGTTTGTAGAGTAGATCCATTTTTCATTTCATACATTATAGTACCTATTTCTCTAGTTTTGCATTGCCATTTTCCCATTGCACATACTACACATGCACCTTCCTCAACTTATCAAGAGCAGGGAGAGGGTGAGTGGAGATAGAGAGAGGGAGGGAGGGAAAGAGGGATGGAGGGAGGTGTAGGTGGAGAGAGGTAAGTTAGGTGAGGTAGGTATTAAGAGAGTTAGGGAGAGAGGGAAGGGTAGGTGGAGAGAGGTTGAGTACATGTGAGGGAGAGATAGAGAGAGAGGTAAGGAGCACATGTAGATAGGTAGGATATGAGGACCATCCATCATATCTATAGACATCATCATACAAGTGAAACTTTCTTTTTTTCCATTAGTCAACATCATCACCACATTTAAAAGAGATAGGTATAGAGAGAGTTAGGGAGAGAGTGAGGGATAAGTGGAGAGAGGTTGTTTGTAGCACATTTTGAAGAGAATTTTATTACTTATCAACTCAAAAGATTATAATTTATACATTGGTTGTGTTTGTGATTAAAGTTATGATTAATAAATTTAAAGAAAAATAAGCAATCTAGAGAATGCACTCTTTATCGAACAAGTTGTGGATGAACAAGAAGAGGAAGATATAATTCTTTCAAAGATATTGAAAACTATTTCAAAAACTTATAAGGGACTTAAAATTTGGTGCAGTAAAAATGACATTTCCCTTTCTTCGTCTGATTGGAACAAAAAATATCTCACATTATTTGCAATGTTGGAAAACACATTGTCCCTTGTAGATTATTTCCTTATGATTTTTGTTTGTTTCGTACACACTAACAATGTAATGAAGTCCACCTTAAAATTTTAGAACAAATCTTTGGTACAATAAAAAAGACATTTCACCTTCTTCATTTGATTGGAACAAAAAAATGCTCACATTATTTGCAGTATTGGAAAATACACTATCCCTTGTCAGCTATTCCTTATGAATTTGTAGTGTTGGAAAATATATTGTCCCTTGTCAGTTACGTAATGAAGTTCACCTTCAAATTTTAGAACAACATTGGAAATAACTAACAGGAGACAATGTATTTTCCAATAGGGGACAATGTGTTTTCCAATAGGGGACAGTGTGTTTTCAATAGGGAACAAAAAAATGCTCACATTATTTAAAATGTTGGAAAACACATTGACCCTTGTCAATTATTTCCTTATGAATTTTTAGTGTTGGAAAACACACTTTCCCCTATGTAGGAAATAATTGACAAGGGATAGTGTGTTTTCCAACACTGCAAATAATGTGAGCATTTTTTTGTTCCCTATTGGAAAACACACTGTCCCCTATTGAAAAACACACTGTCCCCTATTAGTTTTTCTCAATGTTGGAAAACACACTATTCCTTTTTGGAAAACACACTTTCCCTTGTTAATTATTTCCACTGTTGGAAAACACACCATCCCCTATTAGTTTTTTCTAATGTTGGAAAACACACTGTCCCTTGTTGGAAAACACACCTTCCTCTATTAGTTATTTCCCCTGTTGGAAAATACACTGTCCCTTGTTAGTTATTTCCCCTGTTGGAAAACACATTGTCCCCTATTAGTTATTTTTAGACATCTTACATTCTAATGATGTCCCTATCCAAAAACATTATCGTATCCCTCCTTGAAGCTATAAATCCAATTTGGGTGCCTATGTCCCATAATCCACCATCACATCTCCCCCTCCTACTAAGTCTATTTTGGGTTGACCTTCTATCCCTCCCACCCTACCACCCCTATCTCCCTCCTTCCCTCTCTCCCTCATACACACCCTTACCTCTCTTCCTACACCTCCCTCTTTCCCTCTCTCTCCCTCCCTCCCTATCTCTATCTCCACTCACCCTCTCCCTCTCTACCTACCTTTCCCTTAATCCACCCCATCCCACCTCTCTTTCTACCTACATCTCCCTCCTTCCCAACTTCCCCCCTCTATCTACTTCTCTCTCCCCTTCCCTCTCTAATTTCCCAATCTTCATCTACTTCTATTTTCTACCATTGTTTATGATGAATTTATAGCACTTATATTTATTCTTGTATATATTTATAAAGAGACTTCTCCTTTGTACTAGATCTTTATCAATACCATCATTGTTTTAAAAAATTATAGTTGCTCTATCACTTTCTTATTTAATAATTCATAGAGCTTCTATAAGGAATTTTAATATTTCAAACTCTCATCCACATGCCTTATAAACACATTTGAGGAAAATTATGAATGATTAATTATGATGATTGCATCAATTACACGGTAAAAAAGAGCCTTCTTCAATTATTTAATTAATCAATTATAGTGTAAATATGGATAAAATTAATAATTTATAGTTTCATCAGTTCAATATTCAATTTATTCAATTAATCATTTATAATGCAAACATGGACAACATTGGTAAAAAAAATTTATTAACTAAAAATCCATGTTGAACTTGAGAATTCCATGGAATAAATGCATTCCTCTATACTTCACTCTATCGATCCTCTCTCACCATCCCTCCTAACCTTCCTCTTCCCATAGGTGGAGAGAGGTATAGAGGGATAGAGGGATAGGGGGAGGGAGAGACATGGAGAGGTAGGTAAAGAGAGGTAAGGTTGAACAAAAATGAACTCAAAGATTATTGAACAAAAATGATATTCAAATAAATTTAATTACTAGTCATATTAATGAACTCAAATTAATTTAATTAATAGCCATATTAATAAACCATCTAGGTTAGAAAAAAATTATACTCAAAACTAAACAAAAATTTCACCCAATACCATTGAAATCCCTTGATGTGTCCATTATTTGCATGATTTTAAATATGTATAAGCACTCAAATCAGAAACACATCAAGCTCTACCTACCTCCCTTCCTCTCTCTATCTCCACTCACCCTCACCCTCTCCCTCTCTACCTACCTTCCCCTCAATACATCTCACCCCACTTATCTTTCTACCTATCTCTCCTCCCCAACTTCCCCTCTCTATCTACTTATCTCTCCCCTTCCCTCTCTCCTTTCCATATCTCCCCTCACTCTGTTTACTTTCATATTCTCGTACCTAATATGAAGGATACCCTATGAAATCCATACTAATTATATTCAAATCAATTTCTTATATTAAGCAACACACATTTTGGTCTTCTTTTGCATAATGAGAAAATATTGGTTGCTGACATTGAAAAAATTCTTATATGAAGCAACATGTACAATGTGAAGTGTGTACTATGAAGGAAGGTTAGGAGGGATGGTGAGAGAGGATCGATAGATAAAATTATAGAGGAATGGGGGGAGGGAGAGGTCTAGTGAGGTAGCATGGGAGGAATAAAGGGAGAGAGAGGAAATAAGGGAGACATGGAGAGGTAGGTAGAGATAAGTAGAGAGGTGGGATGGGATGGATTAAGGGAAAGGTAGGTAGAGAGGGAGAGGGTGAGTGGAGATAGAGATAGTTTATTGACCCAAAAACATCATCCCTATCCCTCCTCCATCGTATAAATCCATTTTGGGTCCTTCTATCCCTCCCACCCTACCACTTCCTATCTCTAACCTTCCCTCTTTTTCTCCCTCCCTCTATCCCTCCCACCCTACCACTTCCTATCTCCCTCCTTCCCCCTCTCTCTCCCTCACATAGACACACAACCTCTCTCCATCTACCCCTCCTTCCCTCCCTCCCACCCTGCCACTCCCTATCTCCCTCCTTCCCTCTATCCCTCACACCATACCACTCTCTATGTGTATCCCTATCTCTCTCCTTCCCTCTTTCTCTCCCTCCTTCTATCCCTAGCACCCTACCACTTCATATCTCCCTCCTTCCCCCTCTATCTCCCTCCCTCTATTATGATCTAGTGATAACTACTTTCAAATCTTCATAAGCATTGTGATAACCTCTCCCTCCCCTCTCTCTCTCACCACCTCTCTCTACCTCTCCCACCCTACCTAGATCCCTATCTCTACCTACCTCTCTCTAGTTTGTTTACCTTACCTCTTTGTAACTACCTATCCCTATCTCCCTCCTTCCCTCTCTCTCTCCCTCATTCCCACACAACCTCTCTCCACCCCTTCTAATTCCCTCTCTCTCACACTCTCTTTTTCTAAGCCTTAGTTTCCTCCTAAATAGAATAAATATAAGTGTTATAAATTCATCATAAACAATGGTAGAAAAGAGAAGTAGATAAATATTTGGAAAGTAGAGAGAGAAGGGGAGAGAGAATTAGATAGAGGGGAGAAGTTGGGAAGGAGGGAGAAGTAGGTAGAAAGAGAGGTGGGATGGGATGGATTAAGGGAAAGGTAGGTAGAGAGGGAGAGGGTGAGTGGAGATAGAGATAGGGAGGGAGGGATAGAGAGGGAAAGAGGGAGGTGTAGGAAGAGAGGTAAGGGTGTGTGTGAGCAAGAGAGGGAAGGAGGGAGATAGGGGGTGGTAGGGTGGGAGGGATAGAAGGACCCAAAATAGACTTAGTAGGAGGGGGAGATGTGATGGTGGATTATAGGACATAGGCACCCAAATTAGATAATTTAGCTTCAATGAGGGATAGGGATATGGATAATGTTTTTGAGCTGGTGTAATGGAGGGGGATGGTGACAAATGGTTTGGAAGAATGATAACACATAATGTATTGACTTAGGAGATTCTTCCTTCTATTGAGAAGTTGAAATGGAAAAGGAATCTGAAGAAGTATACCAAAGTGAATGAGATAGATAGTGTATTGACTGAAGATATTCTTCCTACTCTTGAGAAGTTGAGGAAGGTGCATGTGCAATATGTGCAATGGGTGAATGGCAATGTAAAAGTGGATAAAGTCAAGAGGCTTTGTATTGTATATGAATTTTTGCAAGTAAAGAATGTGAGAGATGATGTTATAAGTGGTTTTGAACAAATGAACTCAAAGATTATTGAACTTAAGAATTCCATGGAACAAATACAATTGGAAATAGATAACAAGGAAAAGGAAAAATCAGATCTAAGTGAAAAA
This sequence comes from Sequoiadendron giganteum, assembly GCA_007115665.2. NCBI lineage: Eukaryota > Viridiplantae > Streptophyta > Pinopsida > Cupressales > Cupressaceae > Sequoiadendron > Sequoiadendron giganteum. Next base: position 549,757,310 of record CM021104.1, on the reverse strand, counting down.
AAAGAGAATCAGTTGGGTGGAGACATGAAAGGATTATCTAAAAAGGTATACAAGTCTTGCAAAGAACATGTTAAAAGAAACATCTACATTCTCTAATCGTAAAGACACTCTAAAAGCTAAGAAAAAAGTGGCTACAAAGCTACATAAAATCATTCAATACATTAAAAACTCATCTTAAGGGTTGATGAGGGAGCAACTGATCTAAAGATTCTAGTAAAAGATATGAAAAAATGTTAGAAGATCATGACAATGAATAGTAGGGGATGTTAACAGGTAAGAGCAATAGAGATGAGGAAAAATTTGTCTTGCATATTTTCATCACTCTCTCTACCTACCTCTCCCTCTATTCCTTTAACCTTACCTCTCTCTACCTACCTCTCTATGTATCACTTATTTTAGGCTAATATGCATCTAAGAATGAAGACAATTTTATACTGAATTCTAAATACAACAATCTCTTATTACATAAGCCACAATCTCTCCTTCCCTCTTTCTCTCCCTCCTTCTATCCCTCCCACCCTACCACTTCCTATATCCCTCCTTCCCTCTCTCTCTACCTCTCAAGTCTCTCTCTCTCTCACTCTCCATCTCCCTCTCAGGTCTTTCTCTCTCTCCCTCTCAGGTCTTTCTATCTCTCACTCTCCATCTTCCTTTTAGGTCTCTCCCTCTCTTCCTCCCTCCCTTTCCCCCTCTCTCTCTCGCTCTCAGGTCTCTCCCACTCCCTCTCTTGGGTCCTTTGGTATTTAAAACCACTACTTCGATACCATGTGATAAAATTATGACTAGAGAATCTATTTAAGGATTATCCAACCATACAAACAATTACACAAATGCTCATAGTAGAATTCGATGACATAATAAATTAATAAAAATATGAATTCATATAATTTAATTTACTATCTTGTCTTAAGGGTTTACAACATGAGACCTCAACCTTTAATGAATCACATATGTACAACCACTATATAGAATATAATCTTTTGAGTTGATATGTGATGTAATACTCTTCACAATGTGCTACTAAACCTCACCAATATTAACAAAAAAATATCTTTGGAGCTATAAAAAATCACCTTTAAGTGATGGCCAGTGATATTTATATAGAGAGTGAATCCATTTCTTATTTATACTATAAAGAACTTACGAGGGTGATTCTTGAGACCTTAATATATGACAACAAATAGAATAATAATTTCACTACCATACCTTAATGGTAATAAATATTAATAATAATTTATAAAGAGGGTGTATCATACTGTCACTTGTCAATTATATCATAACTAATAGGGGACAGTGTGTTTTCCAACATTGGAAATATGATTGGAACAAAAAATGCTCACATTGTTTGCAGTGTTGGAAAACACATTGTCCCCTGTGTAGGAAAAATGGACAGGGGACATCATTAGAATGTAAGATGTCTAGAAATAACTAACAGGGGATAGTGTGTTTTCCAACAGGGGACAATGTGTTTTCCATTAGAAGACAATGTGTTTTCCAATAGGGGACAGTGTGTTTTCCAACAGGGAACAAAAAATGCTCACATTATTTGCAATTGCTAGAAAACACACTGTCCCTTGTCAATTATTTCCTTATGAATATGTAGTGTTGGAAAACACACTGCCCCTTGTCAGTTATGTAATGAATTCCACCTTCAAATTTTAGAATGACTCTTTGGTTACAGTAAAAATGACATTTCACTTTCTTGATATGATTGGAACAAAAAAATGCTCACATTGTTTGGAGTGTTGGAAAACACATTGTTCCCTGTGTAGGAAAAGTGGACAAGGGACATCATTAGAATGTAAGATGTCTATAAATAACTAATAGGGGATAAGGTGTTTTCCAATAGGGGACTATATGTTTTCCATCAGGGGACAGTTTATTCTACATCAGGGGACAATGTGTTTTTCAACAGGGGATGGTGTGTTTTTCAACAGGGGACAGTGTGTTTTCTAACATTGGAAATAACTAATAAGGGACAGTGTGTTTTCTAGCAGGGGACAGTGTGTTTTCCAACACTGGAAATAACTAACAAGGGACAATGTGTTCTCCAATAGGGGACAATGTGTTTTCCAAAAGGGAACAAAAAATGCTCACATTATTTGCAATGTTGGAATTTACACATTATCCCTTGTCAATTGTTTCCTAATGAATTTATAGTGTTGGAAAACACACTATCCCTTGTCAGTTATGTAATGAATTCCACCTTCAAATTTTAGAACAACTCTTTGGTTACAATAAAAATGAAATTTCACTTTCTTGATATGATTGCAACAAAAAAATGCTCACATTGTTTGCAGTGTTGGAAAACACATTGTCCCATGTGTAGGAAAAGTGGACAAGGGACATCATTAGAATGTAAGATGTCTAGAAATTACTAACATGGGACAATGTGTTTTCTAACATTGGAAATAACTAACAAGGGACAATGTGTTGTCACTATATTCTAGTGATGTACCCCTTGTTCATATGATAATGACATTAATTTGGTAGATGAACCCAAAAAATTCGTGGCACATCTTTCGTCAATAATACAAATGTTATTGCCTACTTGTTACATAGACTTTGTGTTAAAGTATACACATATTATTAATACTTCAGGTGATTTATAACCATCTAGGTATGTTTTGAGTGCATATTTGTATATTTTGAGGATGATGCATAAAATTAAAAATTACCGCTATCTTGTGAATCCGACATTTTAGAATTTCAATTTCTTTCTAATAATTTGGATACTAGTGCATGACATTGAGACTATCTCTATTTTTCAGCCATGGTTTCATATTGTTTTAGATGCTGATATAGAACATAAAGTAGATTGGGCAAAACACATTTGATCTATTCTTTAAGAGGATAAAATTTTGTACACGAAAAAGTTTCTCCATTGATAGCATCAACTTTACATAGATTAATTATGATGAGATATATCAAAACCAATATTCACAAGCATGCAAGTGGCCTATATTACAAACACAAGAAATTAGGAACAAATAAGAAAAAGAAATTCTCTATAACAACACTTTGAGTATATAAGAAATTTTTGAAGTCAAAATCAGTGAAATATTTGCAATGAGAGAACATTAATTGCAAATTTTAGCACTTGTGTATTTGCCACAACCATACAATAGATTTAAATTTGTGTTGTAACTAAATTTTTTAAGAACCAATCCATAAAATATGATCCAATATCTTAACACCAGGTTATATTTCTCCATTATTTTACATGGATTTATGAATGTATTCCAAGAGTTAAAGTAACCACAGAGGTTTTATTAAATTCCTGGCAACTTAAAACAAATCATATTAGTAAATTGAAAAGCCTCCAAGGGAGCATATCTTTGGAAAGACTTTAGTTCTCTTGCTTTCCAATGCATGCCAATGTCCTCTGTAATTTGTGCGGCATCCATTGAAATAGAAATGTCTTTTACAATCTGTGTGGCATCCATTGAACACCTAGAAAGATTTTTTTGAATCCCACTACATACAACCTATTTTTTCCCTTCCATCCGTAGGAAAGGGCATTTTGGAAAGCCCGTCCTCTGAAAAAAAATCGCATTCCTAAACAAGATAAGAAAGATAGATCTAGACTACAATAAATCTTGTGACCAGTAACAGTTTGAATCCAAATAAGAAGATAAAATGGGCTTTTGATTGGGTTTTTTTTTTTAACCTTTAGTTAAGAGGGCACATTACTTCTATATCCAGTTAAAAAAATTACATTGTCAAACTTATCTTGCACATTTATCCAACGACAGTTTGAAGTCCCACTCCAAATTGGGTACAAAAATATCACTTGCAGCATCTACATATATTTAGAGTGACACACCTAAACATTCACATAATTACATTTATGAGCAATACTCAAATTTATCCACATTTCTAAGCAATATCCTATAAAATATTTAAAACCCATTCAAAAATTCTACTTCTACTTTGATCAAAATAAATAAATTTTTCAATAAATTCAAAAACTAATTTGCTCCTTCCTATGAGGGGAATTCAATGGCCTTACAGGTCATGCCTATTATTTCATTTTAAGTTCTATTTTTTTAAGCAACTGCAACCTCTCTAAATACAACCTCCTAAGTCTTATCTTTATAGATTTTATTTTCTTAAAATGTCTATTATCCAAATCATTTAATATTACTCTTTGTACAAATATCAAAATCCAAATCTGAAACCACTCTCCATGGGTTGTTTGAAACTAAATGAATGCAATTAGTTAAGACAAATGCCATGATATTCAAATTTGTGTCAATATCAAGAACTAACTAGCATTCAACCTCTAATATGATGAGGGCAATTTTACATACCAAATGCATTGCTTTCCTGCGTCACAAAGCCGCCATCCAAAAGCAGTTCTTGTGGAGTTTTCTCAACAATAAGGGTTTTACCATCTCCAAGAAGGGGCTCTGTAATGTCATGATGGCAACAAATATTTGGTAACTTAAGAATAGGAAAAAATGCTTGCATTTCAAACAATCACAGAAAAATAAAAATAGTGAAATTCATGTAGAATCTGATATTGAGTTGCCAAAGTTTTCGTCCCTCACAAGAGAGCCACAACCATAAAAATCAAATAATGGAAGAGAGAAATGGATGTTATGTATACCTTTATCTACATTTTAAAAAAAATTGGTGAGAGTTGCAACATCCAACACATGTGTTAGCTTCTCCAGTGTGTATCCAAGCCACCAAAAGCAGTAGAAAATCCACCACCCAAAGCGTCCTTCAAATTCCTCCCTAGTTTTATGCCCGCTTGCATGAAAAATGAGGTGCAATTTTGCAGGTTTGGGGTTTAATCGAGGCCGCCTTGTTTCAAATCTCTCGCTTTTACAATCTCGCTCATTTTTAAAAAAAATTGAAACGTCCACATCGGTTTACTCTATCTTCGTCCCTCGTTATTGTCCGTCTCCTTTTTCGTTTGTCATTCTCGTTGGTGATTTTTGTCTCACGGGAGGCATGGGGATGCGATGTTATGTTTTATTGTTACATACATAGGTGAATTTTTTCTAGTAGCTAGCTTTCTTCGACAAAAAATTGTTGAGGGTGGTGTTCCTCTGGAATTTAAAAAATAAAATTAAAAGTAATTAATGCTAATAATTTAGTTGAGTTTCTTAGGAAGTTATTGGTCTCATGGTATTTTAAAATTACTATAATACATTTATCTTATAAATATATATATTAAATTTCAATAAAAAAAATATTTTTATTTGTGTGTGTATTTTTTTATTGGAAAAAGCATAAAGAATTATAACAGAAAAATAGTTACAAAGTTGTTACAAAACATCAAAAACACAATTCTAAGAACAATGACTAAGGTTGTTATAAAACAATAACAAAACAAACCCAACAACAATAAATTGTTGCAGAATTCTGCTAACAACAACTGTTACAGAACAACAAAAATACAATTCCAAATGAATGTTAAAAAGGTTTTTTATATAACAACAAATCCATTGTATATTTGATTTAGTTGTCATATTAAAAACTTTTTTTGATAAAAAGGTGAGCATCTTCCTTCAGTTGTCACATTAAAAACTTGTTTTGATAAAAAGGTGAGCATCTTCCTTCAATTTCATTAAGATGGATTTTCCCGCCATCCATATACTTGAGCGTTGAATTTCAATAAAACTCATAAATCTTCAATCAAGTTGATCCCAATTTAAGATTCATGCCTAATGTGCAAAAATGGACATTAAGGATTCTTAATGCCCACTAAATCAAATATAAATTTACAATGATTGAAACTTTATAAACCATGTTTCAAATAAATCATGTTAGAAAGCATAATTCTTTAAAGATTCAAAGCATAATGCTCAAAATTACATAAAAAAACTATTTTACTATTGTAAACAAATATTGTTGAAATATCATAATTATATAAGATTCAAAATTTAATAAAAATAATATAAACATTTTTGAAAACAATTCAAAATTAAAAACATGTTTTCAAATATACTACAACCCTCTAAAACTAATTAAACTCTTGCTTTCTTTAGTTCTACATGTTTGTAATATTGTGATAACCCATTCTAATTATTACTTAAATATTAATTGCAAATGGCATTATGAATATTGAATTTTAAAAAGGCATAACTTAAGCAACTATTTTCCATCATAGCAACACATTTCTAATTAAAATATGAGTCAAAATATATATTCATTTCCAAATGTCAATTACAATTCCAGAGCTCACTTGGTTCACTTGGCCACAAAGTCAATTCAAAATAAAAACTACATCAAGGTTACATCATATTCCTTTGATAACTTGAAAAATTCCAAGGTTTCCTTTTGACGCTCACCTCCACTGGTGGACGAGAATATGGCTCAGGCGCTTTACCTCCCAACCATGAAACTTACGCTTCCTCAGAATTCTTCCTTCTCGAAGAATACCCGACCCTGCACGAAAATTTTAGCAAGAGAACAATCTGCAAGGTGGAATATGATGCATGCCCAACATCAACATGCATCTCTATTTATGGTTAGAAAAATGCAAGATCTATGCTAGGAATGGTAGAGAGTGTCATCACATATAACTCCATACATACATAATGGGCTAACTGCTTGGAAAAGCATTAAAATTATGTTGCAACAACAAAAGATAGGTTTTGGATAAAGTAAAACCTATACCCTCTATACTCCAATTTGACACCTGTCTCGAAAGGTAACTTTCAACAACACAAGTTTATTCATTAGCAGCTATCTACCCTCTAGCAGCATCTACCCTTAGGTGCTCTAGTCTACTTGGGTTTTGTTATTCTACTATTCAAAAAGAATATTGTTACACACATATCAATGGAAAATAAATTCAGTCTAATTTATTTAACAACTTGAAAAATTCAAAAGGATAAATCAAGTGGTTTTATTCATATCATTATCTATTCAATTCATACATTGATTGGTCACATGATTACATTCCACGTCTTCTACCACTTTGTATTTAATGCAAATCAATATTTATTTTAGAAAAAATGAATAAAATAAGTAACAAAAGAAGGTATGTCACAAGTATGTATATGTAAGTAGACAAAGGTCTATGTGCATACACATATATGTGCCAAATATAGTTAATATTTTTGTGCATACATTTTGAAATGAATAACCTTTAAAATAGATTGCTTTTGTTCAAAATTATTGCTTCAGATTGTCAAATCAATTGACAGTTATATAAATTATAAATTTTCCTTATTCAAATAAAGTAGAAGTACAATTATGTTTGAAATAGTTACTACATACTGATGCACTGTTTTTATCACAACTACATTGTTTACAAAAGTTTACAAGTTTTAGTTTCAAGTTGTCTAGTGTTTCATTTATTTCAATCTCATCTAGCGACCCTTAATTTCTTCAAAGTACTTTCATGGTTAAGGATCCAAAATGACATATCCATCATTCTTATGCATTAAATCAAAGGTTCTATCATTCTGGATATAATGTATATGTATATTTATTTATAAAAGAAGTTAAATGATTTTGGGATCATTTTGTACAAGGTAAAGGAATCAAACGACATGCTTGTTGTTTTAAAACACATGAAAAGTTAGAACAATTATATTATTATTCAGTTTATAGAGAAACCTGTGCTCTTATTGGTGACAATTATAAGACATATGTTCAAGCCACTCTCATTCTAAAGAACAATTAGCATTCGAATGATAGTCATCTTTTATTCTTAAAAACAACTATGGCCGAAGCCTATGCATGTTGACTCCATGGCATTTGTTCTGAGGAACAATCTAAGTATCATTCTTAGAGAATGATAATATGCATACAAGAAGTCTAGTGAACACTAACTTACAAGCATCGCTTGGGATCAACGATGTTAGGAATTGTTTTGAAGAATGATTAAATGTTTATTCTAATGGCATTACTAATATATGATCTTAGGGATAATGCCAACATCCGATAAAAAATATAACGATACAAACGTTTTGCCATCATTCACAGTGAACAAGGTGACATGTATAAAAGCACAACAATGACTTCCCTTCATTCTAAGAACAATAACTAAGGCCCTCACACCCATATGGTGTGGTATGCCCATTATACCTTGTCAACATAGATAACAACAAAAATGTGAAGGATAACAATGGAGAATTTGTTGCTTCCCTTAGAGGGAACAATGAATGATAAAAGAAATCATTACAATTATTGAATACTCTAACTATCAGCTTCTATCGAATAGCCATGAAAATGACTATGTATCACACATGCAAGTGATAAAATAGCAAGAGAGCGATTGCATAAACATACAATGCATAATATGATCGACTATCTAGCCAATAGGAAGTGCATGCAAGGAATGGTTGATATGGCTCATGCAACAAGACAAAGATTACTATCAAATTCATGTCGATGACTTCTATGCATCGATGCAAAAATGTGTTTACAGATAAATGCCCATCTAATGGTTTAACACCATTTCAAAGTAAATTGACAATATGGAAGCAAATGAAAATTTTGAAATAGACTATATTGGAGAAATAAACCATGTATCAAAACTATCGAATTACCTCTGATTCGTGGGCTTTTTCCTCTATTTTATTTTTCCTCTTTCCCAGTTGGGTTGATTCTCTTGCCTTCTTTTTCCTAAATCTTCGTCACCATAGGTAGTCTTCCCTTCAATCTTTGCTAGAATTTTATGCTACCAAAAAAATGGTAACGTTTCTTCCCCTTACTTGTTCACTTTATCGAGGGGTAATTTCACTTCATAATTATCCTTAATTAACCACCCACTATTGTATTTGAATATCTTGGCCTTCAATTCGAATGCAGATCACTCATCCATAATGTCTTATTTTAGATATTATTTGAAATCAATAATAATTTTTAATAAATTTGATCCCATATTCAATTTATAGGGTATATATATATTGCTATTTTATTTTACAATATAGTGCTTAATCACTTTCAAATAAAGAATACACTTTTATTTTATTTGAATAATAGTTTTTAACTGAAGTGGTTTTTCTTATCCTTTAAGCATTCCTTCTTGAATACATACTGTAGTTAGGGTAAAAATCTTAGGATAAATGCATTAAAAAATTATAATAAAACCCTAACAATGCACAATGAAGGACGAGATAACATGAAAATCAAAATAACAAGCGAATGCAAACTGATCTCCATGCTAAACTTGATTGATCTCCATTGTTCTTATCCACCTCACATGAGAATGCAAGATTTTGAAGGTTTGATTGTTGATGGAGGAATGTCAGTTGCTCACTATTGCAGCAACATAACATTAAGATGAAAATAGATCATAGATGAAAGATGATGGATGAAATATTGTAGAGACAATTAAATAGAGTAAGGGTACTTGAAAGCTCATCCATGCAAATGGCTTGGTTGTGGGTTAATTTATAGGTGAAGATGGGAGGATGAAGGGATAAAACTTTCCTTTTTGTGAGCAATAGTGGAATTAGAAAGTTGATCGTGCAACTTGGGAGAAGAAATGGAAGGTGGATCAAGTTAACTAAAGAGGAGAATGGAAAGGGGATCGAGTTAACTTATGAGATGATTTGGAAAGTGATAAAGTCATCTTGAAAGATAATTTAGAAAGTGAATCAAGTCATTTAGGGAAATAATTTAGAATTATTTAAATTATAAGAGATGTGAGAGGATAAGAATTAGTTTAAATAAATATTTAATTTATTTAAATAATTTGGGGAATGTGGATAAATTAAATAAATTAAATTTATTTAATTAATTGGTTGAAGGATAAATGGATTAATTAAATAAATACAATTATGGGCGGTAGGGAGGTCAACCCTCCAATTTGGCGGAGGGTGGTGGCATTAGTTGCCACGGTGGACGACGAATGAGATGGATGCACTACTGGCAAAGAATGTTGGGGCGAGAGAGTCCTAATAGATTTTGGGCATTATTACAGATGATGGTTTTTGTTTTCGATGGTCCTTGTATTGATTCTAAGTGAGGTGTGAAATTAATGAAGAGGTGATCTCAAACTTTGGGGAGGACACTCAGACGTTTGGCGGTGTTCTACTTGTTGGGCTCGACGACGACTTTGAATTTTTTTTTGTGTATTTAGGGAAGGACGGGCTATTTTTGTGGCATTATTTTCTTTTCATAGAAGGCAATGGTGGTTAACAGGTTCCTTCTTCATTCTCAGCTGAGGCAATTGGTGAAGGCTTGAGGATGGCGAAGGAATCAAAATTTATAGTGGAAGTTTCAGTGGTGGGTCTCACACATTTTGGGGTCAACACCCCCATCTCCTTGAAGTCGTCTTGGAGACAAACCTCATTCAGGAAGGTCTCGGACCAGCGTCTCAAGAATATTCTGAACAATTATGAGTTGTTGGTGCTGGTGGTAGTAAAAAATGTTTTGGGTTTGAGACATTTGGAGTGCGACGAGTACGGTAGGGAAAATTTACAGATATCCTCTTGGTTCCTTGCGTCTCTCCTGGACAATAATGTCCCGAAGGTGAAAGAAAAAGCCTTGTTGGTTAAATTTTTTAAAGAAGACTTGGTCGAGGGTGTGGATGAGGTCCTACATGTGGTGGTTGAAGGTCGAGGTTGCCCGAGAACGTGTGACTTGAAGCGGATTCGTCTGGAGGACACAATAAGGATTTATCCTTTCCTCCTAGACTTGCATGGCTTGGGTTTGATAAGACATAGGTTGGTAGTGGCGGTGGCTATTATTTTTCTAAAAAAGTTCTTTGGGATGATGGAGGTTGATGATGAGGAGTGGATTGCAGAATTTGAAGACTTTGCAAAATTGAACAAGTTCTTGTAAGGTGGATGGTGGGTCTTGGGTTTCTTACTTGTTGGGGTCAATATCATTGTTTTGGTTGTTTTTCTGATAGCCATGGTATCTTTTAGACTGATAATCATTTTTTATGTAAGTATGTTCTAGGTAGGGTTAACTGTGGTTTGGTTAGTGCATGGAAGCTGAATGTTAGTAAAGTATCTGGTTTGAACTTTTTGATAAGTTATGTCAGTATAATCTATGGTGGTTGGAAGTTTTCTTGGTATGTCAGAAGACACTAACCTACTTGGCAGACAATTGTATGAAAACTTTTTATTCTAATTAATATAATAAATAGTATCTTACGTATAAAAAATAAATTAAATAAATATAATTTATTTAATTAATTGGCTAGCGATTAAATAATAGGGATGATGAAAAGGGTTATGTGAGGTTTAGAATAAAATGTGTTGTAAGATGTCAAAAGTGAATGTCACAAGATTTGGTCAATTTGGGTGACTACATTTTGCCCCTCTTTGAGATGATGTTCGAGATAATGAGATTTTTGTCGAGTAACATCATTTCAAAGAAGCTAAGGTATAGGTAAAATAAAATGGACAATGAAGGAAAGATAGGATTATGATGATGATGATGATTCCCCCTTGAGAAGATAGGCGGGTTGGACAAACATGGGTATGCTCTCGAAATGAATGAAATGAAATAATAAAGGAGGGATAAGATGAATAATACAAGATAAGAAGTAGATGAAAAAGAAGAATGACATTTTAAATGCCACAATAAAGTGAGAAATCATATGTTTGATATAAAACTAGACGTTATGCACCAAGGTATAAAGACCATGGTGACGATGTGTATTGTGCCCCAAAGTAATACAACCCTTTATAGATACAAGATATGAATATTAGCTTGGAATGATTTGTATTTGATTTAAATGCAAGATAAAAATGATAACACACAAGCAAGAAAGCAAGCATGCACAATGATACAAAAACAAACAAGGTATTGCCCCTGTCAAGTTGTAAGCCAATGATTGACTGATTGATTGATGATGATGATGATACTATTTTCATTATGGGGAAGGATATATCCCTAGATCAACACAAGGATGATTGATTAATTGATTGAGTTTACAACAAGGCTAGGATCAAGACCATTGATGCAATTGGATAATTTGGAAAGATTGATATGCAATTGGATTTATTACTTGGAGTGATTTTGATTGATTGGATGATGAAGAAATAATTTTATTTTTTGGATTTTTTTCAGGACCTTTTTTCAATTTGTTTGTATTTTTTCAAGATTTTTTTGAAATATATTGAGATATCAATGGATGAAAATTTTGAGTAGCTTTTGTGCTAGATACCAATGTCAAGGGAAAACCAAGTGTAGGTGCAAGGAGATAGATGGGATTGATGGATGAAAAAATGGGTGATAGGATAAGGGGTAGAAGGCTCGTGATAGGTGGATTGATAAAAGGATAGGTCATAGTGAATGGAATAGATGTATGCATCATAAGAGAGAAAGGATGTGATCTCCAAAGACTATGTCGCATAGGAATAACATGCCCCATTATAGGTACAATACTTAGGATTTTTATGACAATGCTTAGAACAATAGGATGGTGATAGGCTTGTTTGGAAGGATGAGGTATATCAAAAGATATCCAAAATATGTTTTAACATTTTTCCCCCTATTTTTATCAAGATCAAAAGGAGGAAGAGAGGATGAATGGACTCAATATGATAAGTATATGGGTATGATGGGCAAGGATGATAAGATAGGAGATGGTAAGATAGGACACGATAGGATAAAAATAATATAAGAGGATGAGACAACGTGCCCCCAAGTGTAAGTGACATAGAAGATCAACCTAAACATGATGCTTGTTTGCCAGGTTTTCATAATGGTACTTATCCAAGGCGCCACCAAGAGTGGTTTTCACCATTGGACGAAAGCATTTCTCTTTAATTTTTTTTATTTTTATTTTTGACCTTTTTGAATAGGAGGAGGGGAATATGAATAGGAGGGACTCAAGTGTCTAGTTCCACGAAAGGTGATAGTATCACTAGATGGATGTCATTGCATGGACCATGTCAAATGGCATTATGCTCATAGATGTTGGTAAGGAATGACATGAAAAGGAGATGGAGTACGTAGATGATGCAGATCATGTAGGACTTATGCAAAAGATGAATGAGAGGCTTTGTCAAAATCATGGACCATAAGAAGGTGATGGGGAAGATATGTAGGATAGTGAATGAAAGAAGAGGAGATGGAGGTATGTGGAGTTGTTGTGAAATGGGAGGGAACCATGACCAATGGTTGCACACACCATGATAAATGTTGAAGATTTTGATGTGGAGGTGGTGTAGGAAGCAATGGAGATGTTTTCTTAGAATATGGATGACAAAGTGCCTTAGGTGCCCACATAAACCTAGTATTTTTATGAGTTTTATTTTGCTTGTGGGATTTAGGAATTTGATATTTTTGACTGGAATAAGAATGTGGGGTGGAAGAGGATGGTTGGGATTTTTGAGATGTAGATGCCTCACTTGACTTGCTTTCCTTTTTCTTAGGGACCCAAACCATTTTAGTTTTGGCCTTTACTTTTGGAGGTATGCGCTTATATAGCTTTTTAGATCGATTTTTTTAAATTATTTTCTTTTGTGTCCTAAGGCATGAGGACCCTCAGGATTTTTTTCTTTATATGTAGAGGCATCAATTTTTTTGCTTTTGAATCCCATGGGTATTGTGGAATGTTCATGTTTAGACAATGCGTGCATTGATTGGTCATGATTAGGATTTTTAGAAGATTTATGGATGAACGGATAAGGGGATTGTATAATGGAGATATTAGGTGTTGGGAGAAGTGGAGGTAAAGTGGATGATCGAATATTAGGAGTTGGAAGAAGTGGAGGTAAAGTGGATGGTGGAAGGTGTATGGTCACATGCTTTTGACATTTGTAGGATAATCGAGGTGGGATAGCAACATCTATTTTGGGTGTATGATAAGGCTTATGATGGAAGGAGGTGGACTTAGGATGCATGGAGGAAGTACCAACATCTTGAGATTGGTGTCCTTGGGGTGTATATCTAAGGCCATGCGAGTGTGGAGGGACCTTGACATGGATTAGCTCCAAAATAAATTTTTCATAAAGGCCTAATCCTTAACCTTGATAGTTCATGTTTTGAAGCATGCAATGGGAAATGGGACTAGGTGTGGTTTGGATACTAGAATTGATTTCATTATTTGACAGAGAAGGTGAAGTGTAGGATAATGGTTGTTTCTTTCTTGTGGAGGAACATTCATGAATAAAGGTGGATAGACCAATAGGACATGGTGGTGGATTTTAAATGGGGTTGATAGTGGATGTGGATGGATCATTAGGATCTTGATTATGTTCATTTAGATCCACACTATTGGTTTGATCTTTTACATTTGCTTGGGAGGCATGTGTCTCAACATGACAAGTGGATAATGTGGATCATGGATAGGACTAGGTAGGGGGTGGATAGGAGCAATGGAGGTTTCTTGATCATGGATAGGTGAAGTGATAGGCTCTTGACCATGGAATGCATAGAGTTGGCTAAGAGGATTGTCATGACCTTCTTGATCATAGGTAGGATCTAGATCATAAATGGAAGCTTAATCATGAATAGGACCAAGTATGTTATGAGTGGTATCATTAGAAGGGCCTAGATCTTGATTAGAATGAGAGTTTAATGTTTCCTCATGCTCAGGATGATGCTCTTGACATAGCTCTTGGATTTGAGTGGAAATGGAAGTAGATAGCTCTAGAAGAGGCTTGGTATGCTCTTTATGATCAATAACATGAGGGCATGCTGGACTTTGACTTATACATATAAGATCAATAGGTTGTGGACCACATGATGGAGTTGGATGAATAGGCATGACATTCAAAGGTTCTTTAGTAAGCTCATTAATGGGTGTTTGACATGGGGATGGTCTATTCCATGCTAGTAGTCTTTGGAGAAATTCGTCAAAGGATTCTTTTAGTGATGGATTAGAGCTTGGGAAGTTCGATAGTGGTGTTGGTGTAGGACTAATATGCTTTGAGATAGTAATTTTATTAGATGGTGATGGAGGACTAGTTGATGGAGTGGTGTATGATTCCAAACTTAAGGTGGTATTTCTCTTATCAATATTATCATTAATATGACTTAAGATTTCTACAAAGTTTTCATCATCACTAGGATCTAAAAAGTTCTCATCATCACTAGGATCTACAAAGTTCTCATCATCACTAGGAGAAAAGTTTGACCCACCTCGGAGGATATATGGTTTTGGATTATATTTATGATTAGGCAAAAGGGCTCCTCAAAGTATGACCTTGGGGTTGTGACCAATATTTTTAAGGATTAGGACCATTTTAGCAAGTGGTTGACTAGGATTAGGACCATTTTAGCAAGTGATTGACTAGGATTAGGGTAATGATGATGATGTGGAATGATTGGATGACTTGGTTGACTAAGATCAAATTGATAGGAATGTGATTAGAAAGAGGATAATTAGGATGATTAGAATGATATGTTTATGTGTTGGTGTTTATAGCTTAATATGGAAATTTTCAAATAAATGATTACACATGTACACACATGAATCACACACGCAAGACACATAAGCAAGTTTGAATTTGAAATTATGAATGTGATGATTAAGCACACACTCGAAGAAGACACATCAACAAGTCCTAAAAGTAGTCAATTGGGCATGGAAAATTAGGTCTTAAGCTAGGATGCACAAGGTTGACTAGGGATAATTTGAAAGAAAAATCCTATCACATAGCCGGGAAAAAGGGGTAACCCACCCTTCACCTTCACTTCCCAAAGGTATAAAGTTCTTTGGGGCTTAGCCAAGAGTGACAAGATTTTAACTCCCAAAGAAGTGTGTCTTTCGATTCATGCCTCAATTGAGGTCGTCGGTGTGTACTCCAAATAGGCCTCCTAAGAAGGGTATGAAAAAAGTGAACCAAGTGAGGTGTTTTTAATCACACATGCCCTTGATTCACACTCGCAATTGTTAATTTCCTTCTAGAAAATAGAAATATGTGTAAAACAGTTCAAACACCTGTTCTTTTTAGATCCCAAATCCAAATGTGTAGGAACACAGATGTTCATTTTAACCCAATTTCAATGATGTGACAATAAATAATATGTTCTTTTTAAGCCCAAAATCCAAGTGCGTGATCAAACAAGTTATTCTTTTTAAGCCCCGAATTGAAGTGTGTTGACAAACAATGATTAGAGATGAAAGATGAAATGTGTGCACCTAATTATTTTCGTCCTTAAATCTGTTGTAGATGCTGGTGTCAATGCTATTCCATCTCCTTAAATTCACCTACAAAATCAAAAAATAATATTATAATGCAACCATAAAAAAAAGCTCATCAAACAAAGAAAATTGTAATTGCAGATATATGTTTTTAACATAGCCGAATTAGATTCGATTATTTGAAGATATTATTGATCTGAAAAATAAAAAATCAAAGAAGAGACCCCTGCTAAGTTTTTGAGAGCTTTCTAGAAATGTAAAGAAGTCAAAAAAATTCCCTGTTTTGCACCAAAAAATGTGGATTTATGAAAAACCTATAGAAAACAAAGATTGGATTTTTCGCATTGTATTTGACCTCTAAATTAAATTTGTAAAACATAGACCCCTATTATAATTTTTAGAGTTTTCTAGAAATGTAACAATTTCTAGAAAATATGCTAATTTACGCCCAAAAAGTTAATTTTATGAAGAAAAAAAAAGTCATGATAAATCCTACAAAAATGGAGATAAACCCTCAATTTTTTTACTGTAGCCTCTTGAGATGATGCACAAGCTTCTGTGAAAATATTGTAGAAAAATTTGAATCCGTTAAGAATATATGAAGAAATTTTTAAAACTTGAGGTTTTGTCAAAAAAAATGGTAGATTTGCAACAAAAAGTTAATGAAACATGCAAAAAAGCAAGCTTGATTGTCGGGTTCACCAATGTAGTTAGGGTAAATTAGATATAAAACTAAAACAACCAGATATCAAACCCTAACTAGCACAATAGAGTACGAGCAAGCATGAAAATTAAAATAATAAATTCAAATGCAAACCGATCTCCATGTTAAACTTGATTGATCTCCATTGCTCTTATCCACTTCGTGTAAGAATGCAAGATTTTGAAGGTTTGATTGTTGATGGAGGAATGTTGGTTGTTCACTGTTGCAACAACATAATATTAAGATGAAAATAGATAGATGAAAGATGATGGATGAAATATTATAGAGACAATTTGACAGAGTAAGGGTACTTGAAAGCTCATCCATGCAAATGGATTGGTTGTGGGTTAATTTATAGGTGAATATGTGAGGATGAAGGGATAAAAATTTCCTTTTTATGAGCGGTAGTGGAATTAGAAAGTTGATCGTGCAACTTGGGAGAAGAAATGGAAGGTGGATCAAGTTAACTAAAGAGGAGAATGGAAAAGAGATCGAGTTAACTTACGAGATGATTTGGAAAGTGATGAAGTCATCTTGAGAGATGATTTAGAAAGTGAATCAAGTCATTTAGGGAAATAATTTAAATAATTTAGAATTGTTTAAATTATAAGAGATGTGAGAGGATAAGGATCAATTTAAATAAATATTTAATTTATTTAAATAATTTGGGGAATGTGGATTGATTAAATAAATAAAATTTACTTAATTAATTGGTTAAAGGATAAATGGATTAATTAAATAAATATAATATAATTAATTAATTGCCTAGAGATTAAATAATAGGGATGATGAAAGGGGTTATGTGAGGTTTAGAATAAAATGTGTTGTAAGATGTCAAAAGTGTCACAAGATTTGGTCAATTTAGGTGACTACACATACATATATGTTTTTTTATTCATAATTCTCAGTAGGAGTTGAGCGCTTTTGACTAGAGCTTTAAACCAACGTGTTTAACTGGAGCTATGAACCAGTGAGGCCACAAATGGGGACCTCATCACAACTCTCCTTTCCTTCTCTCCCCATCTCCTCATCTCCATTTATCCTCTACCTCATTTCATCCTCCTCTCCTTCAACTCCTCCATCTTGCCTCCCCCGCTCCTTATTCCTCTAATCCTCCTCTCCTCCAGCTCCTTCATCTTCACTCTTGTCCTCCTCCTTTACTCCTCTCTACCTTCTCATTTGCTTCCTTCTGTTGCCTTTGAACTACCTTCGCCGAACCTGTAGAAATGCATGCCAAATCCATCCACCGTTTATCACACCTCTCCATGTGTTTGATCACTTCCACCCTTGCATAGAGCTTAGCTTCCTCTATCTATCATGTATCATACACCTTCATCCTCCCTTTGTCCTTTGGCCAATGATAGTTCGACCCACCATCCACTGGTGGGATTCGAACACATGACAACAATGAAGCTGTTGCTTGCAACTTTTCATTGCACTGTGGGGTCATCTCCCAAATACATTCATATATGTTTAACCATGTGTTATTGTTCTATTTTAAATTTCAAAGATAAGAGGTCAAAATAGACAAATTGAATAAGAAATCACATGTATAACATTCCACAAGCCCATTTTTTTCAATCATTGAATCATTTCGAATCAAATCATTATAATCTTCTATATGAAAGTTTAAATGCAGATATCATGCCATTTGGTGGTGTGTGCACCCAAATTCCATCAAGCTTACCATTCAATCCAACTAAATGATCCTACCTCAACCGTGTTCTTGTCCTTCAACCTATTTCTTGCATTTCCTAACACTTGCACTTGAACAGTTCATCAGTAACGTTCAATCATGATAAAATATAAGATAATTCAAAAGATCACATTGTCAAAAAGATAGTCAACTTCTTTCAAACATTTCAAAATATCAAATTTATCATTCAACATATTGAATTTCCTTAATTGTTCATTCAAACATATTATAATTTAAATGCAATAAAAATTGGCTTATGACAAGTATTCACATCACCATCTCAAAAATTCATTAATACTTTTCGAACAAGTGTTGCAACTAGATCAAGTAATTCATTGGTTGGCATATTTGTTCCGCTCTTAACAAAAACATTTTCATACCTACCACTCTCATCTTCCATAAATTATAACATCATATTATGCAATATACAACATTGAAGAGTGATTTTAAAAGTACATCCAAATTTGCATGCTATATTTTGGTATTCCAAAATCTACCATAATTTTTTAACCTTTTGAATGCACACTCTAATGCAAATAAAATTCGACGATAATTTAAAATTGAATTATCTCATACTAGTTATTAGAGATTCATTGATATACATGATTAACCATGTCATCAATGGATATCTATCAACGATAGCATACTCTCCCATATTTAATGATCCCATTGGAATTGGATGGCCATTTAACATATGTCCACCTTCACACATTCTATGAAGACATGGATTTCATAAAATTTTGGAATCATTTACAAAACTAGGCCACATTGTAAAAATGACCATGAAATGCATATTAACATGAACAATTTCTTAGAATCCCCTACTATGGTTATGATCTTAATCATACCATTCAAAATAACACTCATTAATTGGAAGATGAAATTGAATGTGTACTTCTAATCTATAATTTCACGATGATTTGGAAATCCTTGTTTTTTGTGAGAACCTTCCTTTACATGCTCAAGTACCAAATTGTTAGCGAGCCAATGGACATGACTTCAAAATTGAATATGAATGACAATAATGAATGTGTTTACAACTCTTGTCAAAATTGACTTTCCACAACTAAATAGTTCACTAATGTTAAACATTAGCATTCCACATGACAAACATAACTCTATAATGGCAACTCGTTTTTCAACTAGAAGGGCCCTAATTTTTATAGATGTAACAAATAAATATGATATTTCACATTGCTTTAGGTCACCATTCAAATATTCATAAAGATATTCAAATAATATGTTATAACCTAAAAATGCTATAGAAACGTTCATAATCACATTTAATTTGAAAAATGTAGTGGGTCCATCAATGTAGAGATCATGATTGGGTATATCACTCACCTTGAATCGTTCCTTCCTACTAAGAAATAGACAACAAATCCA
This sequence comes from Sequoiadendron giganteum, assembly GCA_007115665.2. Classification (NCBI taxonomy): domain Eukaryota; kingdom Viridiplantae; phylum Streptophyta; class Pinopsida; order Cupressales; family Cupressaceae; genus Sequoiadendron; species Sequoiadendron giganteum. The sequence continues at coordinate 549,737,501 of CM021104.1, read as the reverse complement.
ACATTTTTTCTTTCCAATGCATAAGTGAATATATGAAGCACTATTTCCATATCATTTAATTATATGTTTGATGATTGTAATTTTAAATAAATCTATTCTATGTTGCTTAAATTTGTGTTGCAGATTAATTAAATTTTGAAGATCACTCCACATTTGTAATGCTAATTGGATAATATTTGATGTAATGACAAAAGGAAAAATATTTTTTTTCTATTGAATTAGAATTTGTTGTATACTACTAAATAACGCTGAAAAGAGTAATAATAGATGTAATATTCTTCCTAAAAGTCCACAAAGTACAACAAATCATTATGTATAATATATAGATGAATTAGTGATAATGATCATTCATGTTTATAAAACCTATAAGCCCAGTTTCAACCTTTTACTCTTACATTTCAAATAATAAAATTTTGTAATATTCTTGGTTTGACTTGATTAACTTACAATGCAAAGATGATCTCTAATTTCCTCCCCTAAAATTTTATACAATGTAAATCAATGCAGTAAAATCCTTGGTCAATCCCCCATTTATGGGATGGGTTAGGATAATTCATCTAGTCTAAGACTTGATATTCAATAGAGACCTCGAGATGAAGGATGGGTCATAGTCAAATTTGGAGGAGCCTCAAGGGATAACCAAAGACCTTTCAAGGCAAGATGTATTTTTAGAGATAATGACGGTAGAGTCCTTCTGGAGGTGGCAAGGAAATTACCAGATGGAACGAACAATGAAGCGGAGGAATAGGGACAAATAGTGCAGAAGGGTGGCGATAAATTTTGGCTTGAATGTTTTATTGTAAAATCATAAATAATCAATGGTTTTGCTTGGTATTTTGGGGCTTGGCTCCATTACACCACTTTAATATATAAAAAAATCTTTGGACAATCAATTTTATTTAAAGAAAAAAAAAAATACCTGTCAATTTGAAATTTTTAGTCCCAATAGATTTGAAATTGCTCACTTTTATCACGTCTTTTTTTCCCTTCTTTTTAACTATTTCAAATTTGGAATGATACAATATTGAATTTCCTTCAACATTACATAATTATTTTTTATATCAAAGGCGTATAGGAGATTGTTGGTAAGTTTAGTGTAATTGATTTCAAAAATAAGATTATCATCACAATTGATGTCAAAGGGAAATTGATATCATGACTATTTAATGGGTGGAATGTGATATGATGATATAAATCTTTAAAATGAGAATCATTAATACATTGATCATATTCAACACATTGAACATTGGATAGGGTGGAGAAATTAAAATAGACAAGTTCATTGATTGAAGAAAAGGATGAATGAGACACGTAAACATAAGAACTCACCCAAGAACATATATTATTTAAGAGTAAGCAAACAAAATCATGAAGGCAACAAATTTCTTATATGACAAACTTCCTTGATATATTTGTCCCTTATATGGGATTCAAAATAAATTAAATTAAATACTCTTGATCAGGTCGACCCCCCTTCCTAGTCATCTCTTGTGAGAAAAGGAAAACAAATTTAAAAGGATATTTGACCCATACTTTTGTGCTAGTCGACCGTACCTTGGCGCCTAAGTAAAATACAAATATAAGTATACCTCTGGCACAACCAAAAAAAGAGACAAATATAAGTATGTATTAATCATCCATGGTAAGCTATAAATGAGTTAAAAAAGGTAGTGATTAAATATATGAAAAGGTAGTGATTAAGGAAATATGATTACAATATGGAGCAATGAATATGATTATAATGAGGAGCAACAAATATATTAAAAAGAAGAGCATATTACATTATGTTGAGTAGCAGCAATCACATTCTATAAAAGCAATGATTATATTAGTGAGAAGGCAGTGATCATGTGTATGTAGAAGACAACAATTGAGTAAAGGTTGAAAAGGATTATGAATTAGTTTCAAAAATTAGCAATCACTTCTTTCTATAAGGTGATAAATCTTTAGAGGGTTATCTCTATTCAAAGAGACGCCTCTCTTCATAGAGGCATGAAGATATAAAATAAATTAATATTTTGTGGAGAAGTGTGGTGTGGACTATTCAAGCCCAAGCATATTTGAGTAGAGAAAAAGTTGAATCATTCAATCACAAGAAATTTAGTTATTGAGGAGAACAAGGTAATTATTTATACAAGGTATATTTCATGAAGAAATATATATGAATCATTCATTGAAGACATAATATAACCAAATGAAGCAAATTCATACAATTGCCTTAACCAAGCTATGTTAAATATAAATTCAAGAGAAAAGTTTTAAAGTTTCCTCATTCAACTCACAATGTTCAATGATATTAATAATGGAGAGGTGAGCATTTTAGGCTGAGAAAATATGACCCTAATATCTGTTGGAGTACAAGACCACTGAGAGGGGGTGAATCAGTGGTCAAAGTACAAATCAAAACTTATTAAAAAAAACCACTTGAATTATACATATAAATCCATTGAGATCACTTTAAACATCACAGATATTCAATGATGAGTGAATCACAATCATATGAATCAGAACACGATACTTGAACAAGAATGACTTATCAAGCCCAAATTCATAAACAATCAAGAGAAGTCATAACATAGGGATTATGAGTGGAAACCCCTAAAAGGGATAAAAAAAACCACTCTAAAAAATTCACTTCATTAAGCCTCACTGGAAAAACAAAACCTCATTGGTTACAATTAATGTCTCACTGACAAACTACCTCACTAGCAAAACAAAACCTCACTGGTTACGATTAGTGTCGCACTAACAAACTGCCTCACTGGCAACCATACAACACTTTCAGTAAAATCAAAAGAAATAAACAAGATTAGAGGGTTACTATGTTTCATGACAATCCACTGCTCTATCTCTGCATCAACAAATTTACAAACTCCATCTCCCTTACTAAGCACAACACTGTTTCATCCATCAAAATATAGTTCTGAAAACTGCCTTAACTTAGAAAACTTTACTTTTTTATGATATCACTCTAATATCTCTACCTTTAGAAAAATTCGCATAGCACTGATAAACAAGTTCACCATACTGTCCTTTACACACTTAGAACATTGTCATACAAATTCATCATACTGTCGTGAATGAAAACATGAATGACAACCAAAGACATCTACAACATCATTACCTTGTTATGACAATAACTTAAGACATATAAATATCTGCATATTCAGAGCATTGTAAATCAAATTTCATTCTCTGTACTAAACTAAGATCTATCTGCTATAGCACACTTTTCAGTGCAAAGAAAATACAGATCACATAACCTTATCATACACTATTATTTCATCCTCCATATGCATAGGCTCGATAAAAGCATGTACAAATTTCAAAAAATCCTTTTTTAGAGTTCAGGCCTTTATCATATTCAATATGCTCTCATAGAATGCATATCATTCTCCCAAAAAAAAACCACGCACAGTACTGGAAAGCACCTTTTTTTTCAATGCTTTACAAAATAGTTATTCAACTGAACCATGGGCAATTATTGGCATACGCTTGTCAAATTAAAATCTCTAATACCGTTGACAAGTTTAAATAGAGACTCTTGATTCTTACCTATCAATCAAATGATAGTCGTTGATTTCAAAATGAGTGGAAAAATACTTGTTATTCACCTACTTGGCCGGTTGCACTATAAGGAAGGGTCAGTCTCTTAATGTAAGTAACCCCCTCAAGTGGTCACTTAAGTGACCCTTGACCGGTGATATCAAGTCACCAATCAAATATAACAAAAAGGACTTTTTTATAAAATTTGCATAGAAATCCTTATGTAGGGTTTTAGAATCAAGCTTTCAAAAAATGAAGGAACCCTAATCCATTTCAAAAACCTCAATGGATTGAAGAAATGTGAATGAATTTGATTTCAGCTAGCCACAAAATAGCACCATCAATCTTTCCTTTTCAACACCAATGGCAAAGCTTCACTTATTATCCCCATGAAGCATCAACATCATGAACTAGTACCAAACACCCTTGGCATCTCATGCACCTATCTTTGGCATTTGTTCCTAATTTTTCTTTGCACCAACTATCAACATGAACTACATCAAATCTTTGTCTTGTCTCTATTACCTTTGACATCAATGAAAAATAATGTCAAATCCAAAAATATCTTATTGTGCCAGCTCAATATTTTATTATTTTGTATATTTAACAAAATATGTAAAAAATGGTATATAGTTAAAAATTTAGGGAAATATAAATTCATAAAATTAATTTTATTATTAAAATATACATATGATAAAGTAAAGTATGTATTTTTTCTTTTGTATTTTGGTTTATGTTACTCTTTGATTAATTTGTAAATAAAGAGATTAAAAAATATTAAAATATATAATTTTTCCTTCGAATATTTCCCTAAATTAATTGGTGGGAATATAAAAACTATAGATGATTAACAATAATAGAAAAACATTATAAATTGGTGGAGGAATTTTTAGCCCCACTCCAAATGTACTAACTCAAAATCTATAAACTAAAAAGTAGGGGCTCTTATTTTCCAAGAAAATATTCTAGTTTATAGAGTATCTTTTTTTCACTCCATAAAAATAGTTCTTGAAGTCCCTTCATGGGATCCCTTCCAAAGGCTACAACCCCGTGGAGAGGGACACTAAATTATTTTAGGAACATTATAAAGAGGTTTATAGTGGTGGGTAAGCTTAAAACTTTAAGCTCCAAAATTTAAGGAAGCTAGAGGTCTCATATGTCAGAAGAAAAATTTAAAAAAATTGAAGGAGAGTGGTGAATATTGTTGGGTAGGGATCACAAATTAAAGGAGGGTGAGGGAGGATGAGTTTGGAACTCCTACAAACCAAAATTTGGTAGTTGTACTGTACTCTTTAAAGGATCAAAGTAAACAACTAGTAAGTTTTTTCTTTATTTGGGTTCACCTCTCTACCTAAATAATCATAATTTTTGGGCTACATAAACTTTTTTTTTTTTTTTTTAAATCTTTGAATGACATTATCGTCTATGATGCAAAATCCCAAAAGTAAAAGAAACAATCCCTCTCCTATATTAATGAAATAACTATATAAATAACTAATCATGATATTGCTAGTTCCACAAGTAGTCATGGTATGTATCAACAAGATGGTCCACAAGACATACATAACTTTTTCAATATTTAACATTATACATGATAATGATTTTATTTACAGATGTACCAATTTTGGCCTTCCATTGTTTAGTCTCTTTATCTTCACAAAAATAAGCATCCTATTAATGATTTATTAAAACTACTCCCAATCATTATTAAAAAAAAATTCTTTGAACATAAAAGAATACTTGAAGGAAAATTGATACAGGAGCATTCAGGCTCACAAGCAATCCTACATCACCAAAAAATCATTTTTTTTTCATGCTTAGTCTTTTGCACTTTTCGTGTGGGCTTGAGGTTTAAGAGCATATTGTGAATTGTTTAATGTGATTTGCAAAATTACGCAATTTGAAGGTTTTAGGGGTTGAAATGGTTAGTTTACCATGGTTGATAGGTCTAAATAATAGCTTGTTTTATGTTGGTTTTGTGCAAAATTTAAGATACTTTTAAACATACTTTCCAAATAATATTCCATAACATACTATCCTTTTTGTATCCTTTATGCACACCTAAACTCAAAAACATGGTGATGGAATTATGGTTTAATATATTAGCATTAAATGGTTTATATGAATATGTGTATGGAAATGTTGTTGGAATGGTATGTTTAATTATGATAGTTATCCTTGTGTACATGTGTTGTGAAACTAATTTTTTTGCAACAAAGGAAGAACCATGATACACAATAGTTACAAGATGAACCCGTAGCAAAAGGGGCATTGGACACCGAAACAAGGGAAACTGTAGAAACAATTGAATGTGATGATCATTGGTTGAACGCATTTAATGAAGAAAGAACACACGTTATTATAATCAATTAATAAATGTTGAAGAAGATGTCTTTCTTACATGGGACTTTGACAGATGGGTGTATGATTTCATGCATTCTATTTTGGGAGATTTCTAGTTTTGATAGGATTCTCCTTCTTTTTTAGTTGTACTAGGTTGAATAATTCCAAGTCTTAAATCCACACTCTAAATATCTGGGAGTGGAGTTAATGATTTTGGTTAAGTTTTTGCTTTCAATAAAGACTCCCTCAGTTTGTATATAATTTTTGGTTGAGTTTGTAGTTTAGTTAGTAATTTTTTCACAGTTTTATGTTATCTGGCATTTTTCAGTTAAAACATGAATCTTCAAAATGATTGAGTACAATATGTACAAGGATATTTTGTAATATTTTTTTTGATACGCAAGAGTAATATTTTATTAATTATAATATCATAATATCAGAGCTACAAATGTCTGCATTGTAGGTATAATTTTCTAATACCAAAGCTAGATAGCCACCCGACCAGCAAAGTCATCTACTAAAGACCAGTATACAAAAAAACCACTCATCCATAGCCTAAGAGGTCGTAACCAGAGATAAGCACAACAAAGTACCATTTTAATGGCTATAAAAAGAACTCTAACAACATTAAAAAAAAATTAAACCAGCCCCCACACACCCAAAACCCACAATCCATAGCCCAACTTACAGAAAGTCGTTCAATTTTGCAAATTCCTCGAAGTCCTTTATCCAGTCTATTCCACTAACTGCCTTTATCCCAAAAACAATCTTAAGAAACTCTTCAGCCACAACCACAATCATACAATGCCTCATTAGGCCCGACCCCCACAAATCCAACAAAAATGGGAAAATCTTCAGCGTCTCCTCCAAGCGAAGCCGCTCCAAATCGTAAGGCCTCAGGCAACCCTTGCCTTCAATCACCACCCAAATAACCTCATCCAATCCTTCCACCAAGTCCTCCCTAAACATTTTAACCAACAAACTCTTCACTTTGGCCTTGGGAACTTTGTTGTCCAAGAGAGAAGCCAAGAATCGAGAAGAAACATGCAGATTATCCCTCCCGTACTCCTTGCATTCAAAATGTCTGGTACCCAGAAACATCATCACAACCACAATGACCAAAGGATCATAATTTAGCAGAATATGCTTCAATATTTGATTGGTAATCTCCCTAAAGGAGGTTTTTCTCATCGTCGACCGAAATGAAATTGGTGTATCTACCCCAAATCTCATGAGGTCCTCCATCAAAACCTCAATTACAAATTTTGAACACTTTGCAATCCCTAACCCTGCTTCATCTGCACCCAGGAAGAAGGAAAGGGAAAGCTTGCAGACTTCGCTTCGCACCTGCAAAGAAGACTTAACCAAAAAAATATGAGACAATAATTATTAAATCTTTGATCACTCGATCGCCGCCAACCTACACAATACATGGGAGTAAATCCTTCAGGCTATATGCACTCATCACAATACATGGGATAGGGTGTCGTAGCTATCCTCAACTATCCTCTGTATGCCTTACAAAAAGACCTGCATCACTTGCCATTATTCTTGCCACCTCAAATTTTCCTTGCCTCAACTGCCCTGCCACCGTGGCAACAAGTGCCATCCCCCTCTGTTAGCTTGGAGGGGCACCCACCCTTCCACCCACAAACTTTAATTCCTATTCAAACATATTTCTTTTAAATCAGGACCCAAAACTCCTAAATTAGAAAGAAGATCCACCTCTGAATTTCCTTCCCTAAGAATGTAATTAAACATTACTTGTTCAAACCTATCAATCTGATCCAAAGCAACATCCAACATCTCCCCTAACTTCCAATTATGGATTTTATTGGACCTTAGAGCATTAATCACAAGAGTAGAGTCCCCTTCAATTATAAATATTCTCACCCCCAATTCCTTGCACAGATCTAAACCCAAAAGAAGAGCTTGAAACTCAACAACATTATTCATACCTTTCGAGAGAGCCTTCACTAATTTCCCTAGAGTCCCACCTTTATAATCTCTTATAATACATCTAGCACCTGAGGGCCCAAGATTACCCTTAAAAGCCCCGTCAAAATTCAATTTTGCCCAATCAAATTTTGGCTGGGACCACACCACCTTTATGCGTTCTTCCAAAGAAGCAACCCCTATAGAACCCCCACAACTTGGATCTTTTAGGCCAAACCAATTTTTTAAAACCCAAGTGTCCCAACTGAGAAATTACCTCTCTTTGGGTTCAACTCTTCCAATCTGGCGTTAAAGAGTTCCACAATACAAGCCTCAATTTTGCATTGCAATATGGGAATAAACAACTCCTTTTCTTGAAATATACGTCTATTCCTCTCCTTCCACACTTCCCATAAAACAATCGACGGGCTCGACACCCATAAGTCCCCAAATACTGATTGCTTAAATTGAGACGACCAAGACTTTAGCCATTCAAAAATCTTATTAGGAAGAGAAGATTTCCAATGAAGCTTTAAGCATAACCATTGCCATATTTCCTATATGAATTGACAATTCAAAAATAAATGATCTACAATCTCTTCAGTCACTTCACATAAATGACATCTAGAAGGGCCAAAAAAACCCATTTTAGCAAATCTATCTCCTGTTAACATTCTGCCTTGAGCAGGCGCCCAAGTGAAAATCCTAGCTTTAGGTAGACAAGCCTTATTCCAGCACAAGTGAATTGGAAAACTCGGTTCCTCGATCCCTGAGGAAGCCAAAATACCATAACCAATTTTAGTTGAATAATCCCCCATTGGCGACACATTCCACCTCAGCCTATCTCTTCCCTGCCTCCACCAAATTCTCCTTTCCAACAATAATTTATCCATAGCTTTCACCTCTTGAATGGTCAGGCCTAATTGATGAAAATACTTCCATTTGTAAAAACCCCCCTCCACTGATCTTGAGTCTTCAAAATAATCTTTCACCTTTGAACCCCAGGCTCAAACTGTTTTTTCTCTAATCTTGACTAACGTTGGATTTTCTGCTAAAATGGGAAGGCCTTCCCAAGAGTCCTCCCAAAAAAATCCTCCCTACCATCTTTAACTTCCCACATTAAATAATTTTAAATGAGATCTCTAGAATTTCTAATGAAAATCCAAATTCGAGACCCATTAGGTAGAGATTTGGCTTTAAGAAAATAGTTCGGATCTTCATCCAAATATTTGGCCCTAACAATTTTTACCCATTTAGGATTTGGTTGAGAATGAATCACCTAGGCCAATTTCTCCCCCAACGCCTTATTTTGCAAAAGAATATTTTTCAGCCCTGCACCATCTTCGTCTTTCCTTTCATAGATCTTCTGCCATTTCACAAGGGGAAACTTTTTCTGATCTGAGTTACCTTTCCAAAAAAAATCTTTCATCACTCAATTTAAAGATTTTCTAGTGCCAGATAACAATGGGAAACATGAGATCATATAAATAGGGAGATCAAAGATCACACTTTTTAACATTGTTAGCCTTCCTGCCCAGGATAACCATCTATTCTTCCAAGAGGATATCCGCTCCTTAAATTTTACAATCAAAGAAGACCAAATACCCCCACTTTGAATACCCTTCTTGAGCGAGAGACCCAAATAGTTGCATGGTAATTGACCTTTTTTAAAGCCTAAGATCCTCAAAATCTATATTTACTTTACACATGTATTCCTGGATTCCCTTGCCGAGGCCGAGCCAAACAACATTGTGTCATCTGCAAATTGCTAATGTGTTATTGAAGGAAGGAAATTTGTGACCTGAATACTATCCACCTAGCTAGATCTCCTTGCATTCTTTAATGCTCGACCCAAAGCTTTTGCCATAATTATAAATAAAAAAGGGGAGAGGATATCATGCTGCTGTAGACCCTTTGATGCTACGAAGAAACCTTCAGGAGACCCATTTACAAGCATCGAGTAACGCAGACTTGCAATCCAACCAAATAACCAATCCAACCAGGTTTTCTGAAACCCAAAAGCTTCCAAGGCTTTTAACATGAAGCGCTAATTTACCCTATCATAGGATTTCTTGATATCTAATTTCAATAACATCACATTTTTTTTGTCTTCTGTAACGAATGAATGACTTCTTGAGCTATTATCACACCATCAAAAATTGACCTTCCAAGTACAAATCTTGTCTGCTCATTTGAAATGATAAACGATAGAAGCTTGATAAACGATAGAAGCTTCTTCAAACGGTTTGCCACAACTTTTTCCAAAATTTTATACAATATGTTATAGAGGGAAATGGGACAAAAATCATCCCAAGATTTTGACTTTTCCTTTTTTGGAATAAGGGAAATTAAAGTGTTATTCATTTCCTTATGAGATTTTCCAGAAAACCTTGAATCTTCAATTGCCTCACACACCTCCTTACCCACAAATTCCCAACACTTTTGAAAGAAGGTCACTAGGAAACCATCTAGACCAGGAGCCTTCTCAGGTTGAAGGTCAAAAATCGCCACCTTAAATTCTTCTTCCGTAAATTTGGCGTTCAAAAGTTTCATCTGCGAGGGGGAAACTAGACTTGGAATATCTTTCAGAATTGCACCCCGGGCTTCTAGGTTTGACCCTTCCTAGTAATTGAGAGGATTTTGAAAATATGCAACTATAGAGGCTTTAATTTCAAAAGGATTTTCCAAAATTTGACCATTGATCTCCTTTATGCAACTCACTTTGTTCACTTCTCGACGAGCTTTAGTTGAATTATGAAAAAAATAAGTATTTCTATCCCCTACCTTTAGCCAAGTTTCTCTTGATTTTTGCCTCCAAAAAATTTCTTCTCTAGCCAACGCTTCATTCAATTTCTTTGTCAACTAATTTTCATGTTCAAAGCATGCATCATCCATGCCTTGTTTGATTCTAATTTTAGAAAGAGCATCCAATTCATCCTCCACTCTACGCTATTCCTCAAAGACGTTTTTAAAATAATCCTTATTCCATTGTTTCAACTATTGTTTTACGTATTTAAGCTTGGTGACAATATTAAAATTTTTAGAGCCATCTGGGAACGTTCCTTCCACCAAGATTCTATCAATCCCAGGATTGTAGCATCCTTCAGCCACATCATCTCAAACTTGAAGGGGCAACAGACAGGCCCCTTATCACCCTCTATAAACAATTGAACTGGAAAATAATTTGATCCGCTCCCTGAATTAATTCTACTATCTAAACTGAAAGGGAAAATACTCAAGCTTCCCTTCAAGAAGAATCTATCCAACTTTTTAGCTATGCTACAAAAACCTTTCCTACGATTAGTCCATGTAAAACTGCCATTCCCAATAGGAATCTCCATCAACATGTTTTTCTCCACAAAGTTCTAAAAATCTATTTATGACTGAAGAGCTCTCCCCACTCCACCTTTCTTGTCTTCAGAATGCAATATCGCATTAAAATCTCCCCCATAATATAAAAATATTGATTTAAGCTGCTAAGGACCTCATCCAACTCTTGCCATACCAGTCTTTTATAAGAACTCAAAGAAGGGCCATAAACATTGATGAGAAAAATTGAAGATTAGAGATTAGACTTCTTACCTGAAACGTCATCCAATGCTGATGAGAGATGAGTTCTTCCACAAAAACCGATTGTGGTTTCCATATAGTTAACAAGCCACCCGAAGCCCCTTCAGCCCCAACACCCAGTCATTTCCAGTGTTTCAATTTTCTACTAAATTTGACGATATCCTGAACACCTAATTTTGTTTCTTGAAAAAGACATATTTTCGCCTGACTAGCTTCAATGGTGTTCCTTAGAAGGCACCATTTGTTAGGGGTGTTCAAACCCCTAACATTCCAAGTTATGTGTTTTATTGTTGTTCAGGAAGAGCCTCGCTCTTCCCTACTTTCATCGTTGAGTCAATTATAATTTTCCCATTTGATTCCCCATCCCACTTCCATTTTTCCTAGTTAGGGATCTTTCCTCTCTTTTTATTCTCACCACAATCAGGCAAATATTTGGCCATATCATTTTGATGAAACCCCAAATCCACCTTGGAATCTACCAGTCTTTGAGATATTTTCCTCTTCTTAGGTGACTGTGGACTCTCAACTTCTAAGCCTGCCAACACCCCTTCTGGGAGTTCTTCATTTCCCAGGCCTTCTACCTCCATTTCATCCGCTAATACCCAAGCATTAACTTTGGCCACCTCCACCAAGACGACCAATTATTTTCTTACTTCAATCAGTGAATCCAGTTCCAGATTGTGACAATCTCCACCTAAAATTTCCAGGGCCTCTGAGATTTTCTCATCTAGAGTCAAGTTTTGATCTTCCAACTGCTCTTCCTCCTCAACAACCTTATCCCTAAAGACAGAATCATCCTGAACGGGTTGATCCAACTGGGGAGGATTTATACACAGTTCCTTTTCAATATTTAAATGAATAGACCTTTCAAGCCCCTTAGAAGCTTCAACATTATCAACTGCTAGGGAATTTAAGAGATTACCCTTTTGAACTGTATTCTTCTTCTTTTTGTGAACCTCTAGATCTGAAGTCTCTTTAGATTTCCCCGCCTTGCTAATCGACATCTGACACCCCAAAGGCCGCACTAATCTATCACGGGTAAAGGAATCCCCTTTCAGATTCTAAATCCAACTCCCATAATATGAGATTAGCTCAATTTATTCATATAGGTGCCTCACCAGGTTATTTTCCACACAAATTGGCACATGGGTATGTGCCTCTTCCACCTTTTCCCTTTCTTCACCACATACAAAGGTTCCCAAATGATTTCCTATCTCCTCAAGAATGCTAGGCTCCCAATATTTTGTAGGAAGATTCGACATGCAATACCAATCTTGCACTGTCTCCATTACATGAGAAGAGGGATTGAAACCCACCTTCCAGCTTCTTAGATAAAAACCACACCCGTCCAAGACCCAAATACCCTTCACTATCTCATCCCTTAAATCTCTGGTGGGGAAAATGACTAGGAAAAACCCATTTTGTAGGGTTTTGAACTGAAGGTTTGAACCCCAACGCGCTTTCCACCATTTAACTAAATAATCCTAGTTAAGATCCAAACCATACCATTTCCCAATCAACCCCAGATTTTCCAATCGCCGAACTTCAGCCTGAAGCTTCACAGCACTAACAACCAAAGTTTCTCGACCACCTAGAATCCCATTTCCATATTTTGGGGCTGGCTTCCGAGAGTCATTAGCCTTCATCTCTTCTCTAGCCTCCCATTCTATATCAAAAAAATTCCTTTTCCAAACTTCCCTATTAAAACTTTTCCTTCGATTAGGGTTTTGGCCTCGGTCTGCTTCTTCCATCCTTGATTGCCTTCCATAAACCCTATTATCACCTTCATTTTGATGCGGTCTACAAAATGCTTTGTTCCTATATCTGCCTCTACCTTGTCGACCCGTGAATCCCAACCCATCTCTTTCCTATCTTTGACCCTTGTGACCCCTCCCCTTTACACGAGGATCAAAATGATTAACATTCTCTAGTCGAGCCCATTTGTCTGGATGCATAATTCTATCATTGTCTGCCTGTCGATTATCCCTAAAACCATCCCGTTCTCTTGCAAAACAATGCCCTGCAACTAACCATTGTAGACCACCATGACCATGACCACCAATTTAGAGGGTTAACTGGCTGAACAATCCACTTCACATTGCTAAGACTACATTAAATCATCAATAAGGTGTGTAAGCTTATAATGGTGCGACATTATATATGCCTTCATGGACTTAAACTACCTAAACTATCCTTTTGAATTTATTCTAGTTGTTGTAAATTCACAAAATTGTAAAATAGTAAAAGTATGAAGTAAAGCTAGTTGCTATGGGAACCTACAATAAAGGCTATGATTGAACTATTGTTAATGAAATGATATTGTATTAACTGGAAGCTTAATAAAAACTACCGACTCAACTGAACTTTCCTCTAGAGTATTACTAATGTTCGTTACATGCATGTTCCTAAGCCTTCATTCATAATAGGCAAGAAATTAAATCCCAATTAACTTGCATATGATTCATGAACAATGATAAACTAATATTAACTATCAACAAAAATGAATAACTGAAAGGTGAAGTGAAGAATAATACCTTGAGTGGCCTGCTCAAGTAATTGTTCCCACTTTAATTGAACTCAATCTAACTAATAGATTTCATGCACTTCATCAATTAATATCCATTTATTGCATAAGATAAAAGATTACAAAATATCCTTGTACAAATCGTACTCAATCATCCTGAAGATTCATGTTTTAACTGAAAAATGTCAGATAACATAAAACTATGAAAAACTAATAAACTACAAACTCAACCAACAACTATATACAAACTGAGGGAGTCTTTATTGAAAGCAATAACAACCAAAATCATTAACTCCACCCCCAAATATCTAGAGCATGGATTTAAGCCTTGGAATTATTCAACCTACAATTGAAAAAGAAGGTGAATCCTATCAAAACTAGAACTCTATAAAAAAAAAATGCAATCATACACCCATCTGTCAAAGTCCCATGTAAGAAAGACCTCTTCTTTAGCGTTTATTAATTGATTATAATAACACACATTTTATCTTCATTAAATGCCTTCAACCAATGATCATCATATTCAACTGTTTCTACAGTTTCCCCTGTTTCGATGTCTAATGCCCCTTTTTCTATGAGTTCATCTTGTAACTGTTGTGTATCATGGTTCCTCCTTTGCTGCAAACAAGTTAGTTTCACAACACACGTACACAAGGATAACTATCATAATTAAACATAGCATTCCAACAACATTTCCAAACACATATTCATATAAACCATTTAATGCTAATATATTAAAGCATAATTCCATCACCATGTTTTTGAGTTTAGCTCTGCATAATGGATACAAAAATGATAGTATGTTATGGAATATTGTTTGGAAAGTATGTTTAAAAGTATCTTAAAGTTTGCACAAAACTAACAAAAAACAAGCTATTATTTAGACCTATCAATGGTCAAAGGAGATTTTGAAGGGAGATCAATTAAAATTAATTAATTTTCTCAACTTGGATGCCTAAGGAAGTGTACATAAGACAAGTGAATCTTGGCATTCCATTATGGTCTTATTCTTTTAGTTTTGGTTCTTAGAATGGAGAAAAAAATTAGTGATTTTCGGAAAACAATTTAATGAATCTTCAATTTCTAACTTGGGGTGCACGAATTGGTTATTGATTTAATTCATTTTTCAAAGGTATATACAATAGAAATACATTGTATATGTTTCAACAACTTTTAATGGCACTTCTAGGAGCAACAAACTATGTTTTATTTCAATTTATTTGCAAGAATTTTAAGGGTCAATCAAAGAGAAGATTTGGAAACCACTTTTTTGGGTTTTCACATAGTTCAAACCCTCTTTAAATACAAAATTTAATGGTTATAAGAGGTAGAAATCAGAAAAATCAAGGTTGGAGAAAGAACTTACAGGTTGCTCTTAAGAGTTACACAAGAAAGAGTGCAAAAAATTAATTTGTGAAGAGAGGAGGAATAAAAGAAGACAAAAGGGATTTTTCAGATGTTCAAGGCAACCATGAGAGCTGCATAATGAAGAGAAAAATCATATTTACAAAGATGAGTGAAGCCAAGGAAGTTGAAGGAAAGAGTCCTTAAAGATTTGAAGGCATGAAGTGCCTAGAAACCCTTGTAAAAATTTTGATTTTTATTTCTTGTTGAAATCCTCAATATATGTATTGTTCTTGAAGAATTTTGTTGTATGGGTGTATATATGAAAGTGATAATAAAGATATATTCATATTTTGTTACAAAATATATGTTGTCCTTGATACATGTGCAATAATGTGGGTTGGATGAGATGTTAAGGCTGCAAGATTGGGTAGTTTGATAAGACCCCCGATCTTGACTACATCAAAAACATGATTTTAGAACCTACAACTAAAATAAATTTACCTTTGTTGTGTTATTGTTCTATATTTTTCTTTTGGAATTCTTGATGTTATCCTTTCAGTTTAAAAATATAAATAAACGGATTAAAATGATTACAACAAAAAATCTTCCCTAAATTAATTGGCAAGAATAGAAAAACTCTAGATGAACAACACATGGTAACAAAATATCCTAAGTTGGTCAAGAAAATTTTCAACCACACCCTAAAGGCACTCACCCAAAATCTAAAATCTAAAAATTAGGGGCTCCTTTTTACCTAAACAAGATTTTAATTAATCTTGTAGCATTTTTTTTGTCTCATAGGAGCCCTTGCTCCATGAAAATAGTCCTTGAAGACCCTCATGGGACCCCTTCCTAAGGCTACGATCTTGTTGGGTAGAACTGTGGTCCAAATCAACTATTATTTTTGACTCAAATTTGAATTCATATAGGTTTCCTCAGTTCATACCTAGATATGTCAATCTGGGGTCGTAGACTGATGAAAGGTATTGGGGCTATTTTCCAAAGGGGTGAAGATAATAATTTAAATGAAATGAAATGCAACTATTCAAACCTAAATTTAAATAACTATCCTATAATACACTTCTCCAAACTAATTCACTCTTACTTAAAAAGACCACATTAGAGATTCGTGTTCCTGTCACGGAAGTGACAAGAAGTGTGTTGGTTATGATAGAAATGATTTAGAACAAAAAAAGATATTTTATCAAAAATTGTAGATGAGCTACCAGTACCATTTTCCAAATTGCACAATAGGATATTTTAACTCCCAATCTAAACTACTGTTGTAATTAAAGAATGAGATCAAACTTGAATAAAAGAATTAAACACACAATTCAAATCAGGTTATTTATAACAAAGCGTTAAAATATTACTGAGTCCCACACAGATCATTCACTAAACAACAAATGACTTTAGTATTATAAATTAAACAACACAAATATCATACATTCGTGATTACCAACGGTGCACATTCAATTGTTAAACGTTGAGAAAAATCATTGTATATTATGAATTTGATATTTTGATCATGAATGCATAGTTAACTATTCAAAAAAAATCACACAATACATTACCATACAATACAAAGAGTAAATCACCGATCTAGCACAAAGAGTGGGCCCTGCCTCCTCGACTGCTCGGTGATGGAAATTACTTCAACTCAGATCAGTTGCATTCACACAAAGAGAAAATTAGATTCAGAAGAACAACATAATTCTATATTCATAAATTATGTCTAATTGTTCAAAACCCATACATATTTTGTACTGGATTATGCATTGATATTTAGCTATAGTTTGTTTTTGGCCTTCGGCCAACAAACTATCAAGTCTGGTAACAAAATGATATAAAAAAAGATATGCAAAACAATATGGAAAATGATATGGCCATTGGTCGCGAGTTCATAATAGGCTCAAACAAATACCATCAAAATTAGCCATAAACTGATTGAGTAATTATCACGGGTTTCATCCTCCATCCATTTTCTCGAACATTTGTCTCTATTTATTTCCTACGAGTTTATCACAAATTAGTTCAACACTTTCAATTGAATAATGGCATTTCCTAATGTATTTTATCAAATATCTATACTTCTCATGCCAAATAGTAGCATAAAGGCATAAAAAGGGTGAATGAAAGGATAAACGAAGGATGAACTATTATGACTTATTAACCCTCGTCATTTCCCCCCAGCTTAAGGTTTTGCATGCCCTCATGCAAAAATAAAAGAAACAAACCAATTTAACCTGGTCAGCTTATGAATGGTGTGGGTTAGTTCACAGGTCCACTGTTGTCGTAGCTCTTCCATTTCTATCTCATGCTCACTGATAAGCATGTATTCTTCTTTGTTGACTATTGTCTTTTCCAGTTCTTCTTTTAATTTTGGTTCTCATTCTCTTTAGTTTGAGAAATAGATGAAGTTTGATGAAGCTGGGTTTGTAATTCCTAGTTCTCCCCCTCCAACTTCTTAATAGTATTATGTAACTCTATATTTTCATTTTGCAATGCATCAACTGAATTCTACAATTACTTAATTTGGTTGAAGAGAACCTCACTTTCTTCAAATTCCTCATTTGCTTCTGCTTCATCTTGTTTTTTTCTTGATTAAGGATCTATTCTTCATCGCCTGATTCAATGTAGGTCTCCATCAGTAGGGAAAGGGAACCATGTTTGTCTTCAATATGAATTTTAGAGACCCCGATTCCTTGGTCTCCCTTCTGTGGTGAATGAATTCGGTCATTGCTCCTCATACCTTCTCCTGTGGTATCTAAATGCTCCAATCTTGTGAACATATTGATTTCAACTTCGTTGTATTGTTCACCAAATTGTTGGATAGGACTCCCCATATCTTGATTTTCCTCTTGCAATTCCTTCGTTTCCACATTTGGTGCTTCTTTATTCAAACCCCCTACTTTTACATTTTCTTGAGGAAGCTATTCTTGATTGATTTTTCTCAAGATCTCTCCAATTTCTACATTTATGTCATCGATTCCTTGCAAAGGTCTTTCAACTGCTATATCCCTTGTTTCTATAGGGATTTCTCCAACCGACTCTTTATTACTATGATGCAATGTGGTAGGATCTCGTTCCTGTCCAACATGTTCCTCGACAAGAGATTCACTAGCAGTAGATTCTTCAGATCCCTGAGGTGGAGATCTTTGTGCTCTTTGTTTCTTCCTTCTCTTAATTCCCTTAGTTTTAGGGGCGGTTTTTCTTTTTGCAGCCCTAAACTCCCTACTCGATTTTCCTTGTTTCTTTGAGACTTAAGATAGAACCTCTACATCAGAATTAGAAACACTGCCTTTTGAATGTTGCATGTGGCTAGCTACATTGGCCAGGTCATCTAATGTAGTAGAAATTCTCTTACCCTTCCCGTCTTTAGGCGGACCAGATTTTGGGTCTTTAGGACCTTCTGAAGATACAATGCTTTCTTTTTGCACTATTTTAGCATAGGATTTTGAGGCTTGTGTGACCTAAGGTTTCTTCTTTTCTGAGGACCTAGTGACCCTCTTTTCAGCCATTTTTGTGTGGGGGTTTCTAAATCAGGGTCACCTCCCTTAGGAATTTCTACGGGTACATTGGCTTCTTTTTCTGTATCTGATTCTTCCGAAGGTTCTTCAGAAGAACCTTTGAAACCCTCAGAACCGGTGTCATTTTTCATATTCACAAAAGCGTCCCAATCACCAGGTGGGGAGAGTTTCTGGAGGGCATTAATAATTAACAATCTTATTAACCTGTGGTGAGCCAACGAGTTCTTATGTCCTTCCTGAACTGTTTTACTCATACAGTGTAGGGAGTAAAAAAGAAATTAAGGAATGTTCAATAGTTGTTTTACCCTAAAATGTGCCATTAATCTAAAATGTTGAGCATAAACATATACATACCTTCCATCATAGGTAATGTAATAAATTATAAACCTTGATACATCCTTCCAAATGTTGGGCAATGACTTCAATTTCATTCCTTGGCCCTGTATCAGCTCCACAGACTCATTTCGCTTCAGAAATGCCTTTCGAGCAGGTTGCAAGTCAAAAAAATTATTTGTTTTGTCAGTAAAATAAGATTCACCCATGCATGACAACCCTGTTACTTTGAAAATGAGCTCAATAGAGACCAAGAATTCCAAACCCCAAACAAAGACATTCTTTCCATCAAAGCTCATGGAAAATTCATGTGGAACTCGTTTATCAAATCCTCTTAATTTTTTGAAATATACATCCCACTGAGCCTCCTTAAAAATCGCATAAACCTCCTTATTTTTATGGGCTATAAATTCATCCATGGTGGTTGGTTCATAATAGGGTCATCTATCTTTGGCCATGGGTGTATCAAGAAGGTAGGGAAACCCAACAATAACAGAGCGAAGGGAAATAATAAACAACTATGGTAAACTGTTTACTAGGCGGAAATGACGGTGAAATAAAACCACTTTTAAGAATGGTAAATTATCTTGCATAGTCTTGGTAATAAATGGAAAAGATAGGTGAAATCATGGTGAGGGATATGACACATATGGTAAGGATTTGGATTTAAATAGTTATGAGACAGAGATAATGGAATAACCCGGTAAGTACAAACCTTCGATTTGATAGGGCTTCCAATAAAATAACCGGGTAAGTACAACCCCCCAACTTAAAGATGGCCCAACCATGGGGTGGTAAACTATAAGGCATAGGAAAATAAAAATATTTAACACATACAAAAGAAAATGAAATTTTTGAAAAATTCCATTACCGATACTGACAACTGAACCAATCAACGAGGAAGCGGAGGCAGATGTGGTCGTGCCAAGTACGAGATGTAAATCCAACAAACTAGAAGCACATGAGACACATGGGAAGCATACTGAAGTGGAAGGCGGCCATGTAAGGAATGCAATAACCGATGATTGGGGCAACGAAGTTGACAATAGCACGTAATACCGTCTGGCAAAAATGAGGTCTGCCAGATGGAGAAGATAAGCATGAAAGGCCAAGACAAGAACATGTTCTCCTAACCTAGTGGTGATAGGAAAGAGATTAAAAATTTGAGAGAACAAAAATATTTCTACCTGTCGCACCATAGATTAGATAGCGATAGGAATATTGGAAATCGAAGAGTTCCTGTCACATGGAGGTTAGGAAGTGGCATTTTTTATTATTATTGTTATTATTATTATTATTACGACAGTAGACCGTCGGAGGTCCATTTTTCAATCTACCACCACCTAATGACGTCGGTAACCCGATTTTCATCATTGAGATTATTGACCAGTTAATGCTTGCTAGAAACTAGTTTTCAAGCACTAACCAACCAACAATGCCATATTTCGGTTTTCATTGTTGGATCTTTTATTGCCTCTTTTTTTTTTTTAAGATTAATATTTTAGGAGGCCAAAAGGAACAATAATATTTCCTTTGCCACATCACATAAGAAGGATTCTTTTGAAAGAGGTCTCTTATAGAGATTCAGGTAGTGTCCATTAACAAAGAGAACTCTTCTATCAGAGTCCACAGTACAAAGGCGTACAACACCATTTTCATATACCATCTCAAGTTCGTAAGGTCCAAGCCACCGCGTGTGAAATCTCCCTTTGAAATATTGAAATTGGGAGTTATACAAGAGCACCCAATCACCAGGTTTAAATGCCTATGATCAGATATGGCGATCATGCCATTGCGCTCACTGGTTTTGAATCATCTTTGCATGGAAAAGTGCATCCTGGTGTATTTCATCTAGAGCATGGATTTGAGTAAGCCTTTCTTTTTATGCTTCATTGAGACTCATCTTAAGCTGGAGTGCAGTGCGAAGAGTCTCTACCTCAAACTCAATGGGAAAAACAAATTTCTTAACATAAACTAGTTCATAAGGGGTCAAACTAGTGGTGGTCTTCCACGTTGTACGATAGGCCCACACAACTTCAGGAAATCGTGTTGCCCAATCGCGCTTATGAAGAGAAAAAGTCTTGGTAAGAATATTCTCAAGCTCTTTGTTGGTGACCTCAACTTTCCCATTGGCTTGAGGATGATACGGTGAAGACTTATGATGTCAGATTTCACATTCTTTTACTAGAGCAACTATGAGTTATGATGTGAACTTAGGTCCCTGATCTGTGAAAATTTCCCGTGGAACACCAAATCTCATGAAGATTTTAGAATAGAGAAATTCAACTAATTTTGTGCCCCTTGCATGTTTCAAAGCAACGACCTCAACCCACTCAATGACATAATTTGTACATACAAGAATATACTCTTTGTTTTTGGATGGGGGAGTAATAGGTCCAACAAAATCAAGACCCCATTTCTCAAATGGTTTGATGGACAACTGAGGATGTAAATGCATTTCATCTAATCTAGTTGGATGACCCATGCGCTGATATTTATCACAGTGTTGAGCATAGCGCTTGCAATCCTTGTGGAGAGTAGGCCAGTAATAGCTTGCAGTTAGAACCTTCTAAGCAGTCCTCTAGGCAGAAAAATGTCCTCCACAAGGTTTGGTGTGGCATGCGTGAAGAATGTGAAAGAAATATTCTTCAGGCACACATCAACACACAATGTTGTCGAGGCCACATTTAAAGAGCATTCCATTAATCCAGGTATAGTCACCACTAATCCCCACCATTTTTTGGCATTCCCTTGGAGAGAAATGAGGCGGTAACTTGCAAGTAACTAGGTAATTTTCCATGTCAACATACCATGAGCTTCTTGCTGATATAGCAAAGAGATGCTCATCTAGAAAGGCATCATCAACTGAAATTGACACATCATCATGTTGTTGCAACTTGGACAAAAATTCTTCAACCACATTCTCACGACCAAGCTTATCAAGTATAGTAATATCAAACTCTTGAAAAAAAAGTAGCCATCTAATAACTCTACCAGTTACAAAAGGTTTGTTAATTAGAAAGTGAATTGCAAAATAATGTGTATGAACAAACACTTTATACCTAGTAATATAATGACGAAACTTGTTAATTGCATAAATAACAGCTAAAAACTCCTTTTCAGTTACCATATAATTTACCTTTGCCCCTGTGAAGTTCTTGCTAATGTAGTAAATGAAGTAGAAGAGATTATCTTCTTTCTGTCCAAGGACAACCTCCATGGAACAATCTAAGGCATAAGTGTGAATATGAAAAGGTAGTTCCCAGTTTGGACCTTTGAATAATGGTGTAGTGACAAGCTTGTCCTTAATGGCTTGAAAATCTTCTTGGAATTCTAGTATCCAGGAGAAAATGAAATATTTTGCTAATAAGGTAAACAAAGGAGAGGCAATCTTATTGAAGTTTTGAATAAACCCCCGATAATACCCTGCATGACCTAAAAAGTTGCACACATCTTTTTGGCTAGTGGGTATAGGCAAGTTTTGAATGATTTGAATATTTTTAGGATCAACCTGAATACTTGCAGAGGAAATATAATGACCAAGTACTATCCCCTCTATCATAAGCATATGGGACTTTTCATGGCTTAATGATAGATTAGTGTCAATGCATCTTTTAAGTACCTTTTCTAAGTTTGTTTTAGCCTCTTCATAAGTATCACCATAAACTGTAAAATCATCCATATAGACCTCAACACAATCATGGATTAAATATGCAAAGATACTCAAGATAGCTTGTTGGAATGTAGCGGGTGTGTTACAAAAATCAAAAGGAAAGACATTATAGGAAAATGTACCCCATGGGTAGGTAAAAGTGGTTTTGTCTTGGTCTTCTGGGGCAATACAGATTTGGTTGTATTTGCTAAACCCATCAAGAAAGGAAAAAAACTTCTTACCAGCTAGGGTGTCTAATACTTGGTCAATGAGGGGAAGTGGGAAATGGTCTTTTTTCGTGGCCTTGTTAAGGGCCCTATAATCAACACAGATCCTTCATTTCCCATTTTTTTAGGAACTACAACAAGTGGAGATACCCATTGGCTATTTGATATGGGGTAAATGAACCCTACATTAAGTAATTTATGAAGTTCATCTTTAACTATTTCCTGCAAGACGTGGTTTATTCTCCTCTAGGGTTGTCTTATGGACCTACTCCCTTCCTCATAGATGTGGTGTGTGCAAGTGGTTGGATAAATACCCCTCATGTCCTAATAGTCCTACACAAAGGCTTCTTTATGGGCACTCAACATAGAAATAAGCTCTTACAATTTTGAGGCACTCAAGTTGGGATTGATGTTAAGCATTTTTCTAGGCAAGCACATGAGTATTTACAATGAACAATTGCGAGCTGGATGAAGATGGGTTAGAATCCCTAGATATTAAAAATGGAATATATATACATGTGTGGGATAATAATTGGTGTAGAGTAATGAAATGTTGTATTCAATGGGAGTTACTAACTAATGGAAATTTCCCAAACAAGCAATGATCACTTATACCTATAGGGAAAATTATTGTTTTAAGAACATTATCAACCAAATAATAGTTTTGCAAGAAATTATTAATGATAATGTCCTCAGTGATTTCATCAAATTCCCTACTTCAATCTATTGTTAAGATAAGCAAAGATTCTTCAAGGTTGCTATCAACCCACAATGGATCCTTGGTTACCATCATAGGCTGGACTGGAGGGTACAATGTTAGTTGCTTTGTTTGCTCCCCATTTGAAATCACCATGTTTCTAGACCTGCAATTAATAAAAGCATTAGTAGTGGCTAACCAAGGTCTTCCCAAAATTAAGGGCTACCCCCCCAGCTTAATTTTGGGTTGCAGAATCATAAAATTTGTTGGATACTCCCAAGATTTAATTGAAATAATGATATCTTTGATCATACCTTCGGGTTTTACAAGGGAGCGATCAACCATTTGTAAGACAGTTGAAGTAGGCCTTAGTCCATGAAGGGCCAACCTTTCCTTGGTCTCATTAGTCGTTACATTTATTGATGCTCCCAAATCCACAAGTGTATTTCAAATAATCACATCACCAATACGTACCTTAATCATTGGATTTCTTGGGTATGCATATTTAGGGACTGAGATCCTTCCCAACATTAGATCTACAAGCTGGCCAATGACTTGGACTATTTTGGGGTCCTTTTTCTATTTTTTCCTTCCATAGATCTCCTTAATTGCCTTGGTATATACCAGAACATCTCAAATTTCCTGCAACAAAGGAATTTTAATGTTATCATTACACAATTCACTCATAAAATCAAATTTTGTCTCAAATGTTTCTTTTTGTTTTGTTTTCTCTTTAAGGCTATTAGGAAATGAAGGCCTTGGTTGTTCCTCTTTTGGCTCAAGTGGAGAGTCGTCAACTTCAATGATGGCTGGTCCTTGGAGGTTCTTCCCAGAACTTAGGTGGACACCATCAACTTCTAATGTATTGACATGATAAGTCAAGAATCCTGCCACCTCATTATTATAGACTGGTTGTGGCATTTTATTGTTTGGGTTGGGGCTTGGTTGTGCTGGAATGGGTGTTGGTTTAGGTGGTTGATTCAAACTTGATAGTTGATTTGGTAGTGATGGAGGAGGTGGTATGATCTGTTGTGATTGTTGATAAGGATTTATTATTGGAAGTGGGGGATATGGAGGAATTGATTGGTATTGTAGATATGTTGGTGGTGGTGCTCGCCATGCCATCCAAGATTGTGGGGGATGTGAGTATTGTTGTGGCCACTGAGGATAGTTTGGAGGTTGTTTCCATCCTCCATACCATCCCAATGGATTTTGGAAAGAATTCTGTTGAAAAAGATTTTGGGGCATTTCTTGGTAATTAGTTGGGGGTATACCTCTTGGTTACCAAGGTCTTCACTGAGCCATAAAGTATACGGGTTCCTCTATATATTCTACCACTATCATATTCACAAGAATGGGTCTTAGGACAGTCTCCCTACTAACTTCTTCCAAAGAAGATATTTTTGGTCTATTATATGGGCAGTGTTCTCTACTATGCCTTTTTCGACAAGTAGGGAAAAAGATAGCCAAGGATTTTTCAGCCTCTTCCTATTTCCTACGAGTATACAAAGTGTCTATTTGTTTCCCCATATGACTTAATAAATCATTTTTAAGGTCCTCGAGTAGATTACCTATTTCACGCTTGGTTATACCTGCGGTGTTTCTCGAAGAATATGGCTTACTTGGATAGTTTTGTCCCGACCGTTGCAACCTGGAGTAATTAATACAAATATCATAAATATCATCAAAATTCAGTTTAGAAATATTTCCTTTACCTATCAAGTTTAAAGCATCCATTGTATCATATCTAATTCCTCAAAGGAACAACATTTTTATAGTGTGAAGATTTGTCCCTTGTTGTCTTGATCGATGAAGGTTGAACATGAATCATTTAAGGTAATCTTCCCCTGACTCATCTTCCTTTTGTGTCATATGAAATATTTTATCCCACACATCTTTTGTCTTGCAATAATCTTGGTACTTTGTCAGAATTGCCTCCATTTTGTTCCATGTCTTGATGTTCTTGAGATTTATGAACCAACATAGAGCCACATCCTTCAATGTAGCTGGAAATAGCTTGAGTTTATGTGCATCAATCTAATAATCATAACTATGACACAACACATCAAAATCAAACAAAAACATGTCAAGATCCTCAATAGCAAGTCCATGAAAAGTAGGTAAAGTGAAATGAGGTATATTTTTCATAGGAGCATCATTCTCAGGATGTCTGATAGGAAACTCAAAAGTGATGGGGTTGTTTTGAGCTAATATTCTATCAATATTCCTATCAAGATTGTTGTTGTTGTTGTTGTTGTTGTTTTTGTTGTTGTTGTCATTATTGTTATTGTTGTTTTGGTTGAGTTCAACCATGACTTGGGATGCCCAAGGAGTGAAATAAGTCTTGAATGGATTTGGGTTTCGTAAAGATGATTCTCGATCACTGACTCTAAGTTCATAAGATTTGTGAAATAACTTTTCAAACCTCTTTTTTAATTTCTCAAAAGAACCTGGTTGAAGTTCGATCGGTGTTTGAATAATGGTGAGTTCAACAACACACTTATCAAGATCTGGCTCAACTAATCCTTCTTCAGACGATATTTCCACCACTAATGGTTTTATTATGTTTTGGGGCTTTTCTAGTTTTTCTTCTTTTTATGATTTTCCAGGTTGAGTTTTCTCTCCCTTTAATGGTAATGGTTTTGACTCACTTTTAATTTTTCTGGCTATGAACTACTCCCCTTATCCTTCTTAACAAATCTTCCTTTGTTGTCTCGGCTATGATTCATGCACCTATATGACCTACAACAACACAAATCAAGAATACTCACATAAGAAAGGTCGACATTTGTAAAGGCTTCCTTCAAGATGTACTGGTCCTAGCGTAACTTACTATGGTTTCATGCCTTTTAACACCCTTCCCCAATAATGATGCCAAAAATGTTGGGTAGAACTGTGTCCAAATCAAATATTGTTTTTGACTCAAATTTGAATTCATATGGGTTTCCTCAGTTCATACCTAGCTATGTCAATCCGGGGTCATAGACTGATGAAAGGTATCAGGGCTATTTTCCAAAGGGGTGAAGATAATAAGTTAAATGAAATGAAATGAAACTATTCAAACCTAAATTTAAATAACTATCCTATAACACACTTCTCCAAACTAATTCACTCTTACTTACAAAGATCACACTAG
This sequence comes from Sequoiadendron giganteum, assembly GCA_007115665.2. Lineage (NCBI taxonomy): Eukaryota > Viridiplantae > Streptophyta > Pinopsida > Cupressales > Cupressaceae > Sequoiadendron > Sequoiadendron giganteum. Next base: position 549,710,661 of record CM021104.1, on the reverse strand, counting down.
AGATTCAGGTTCCTGTCACGAAAGTGATAGGAAGCATGCTGGTTATGACAAATGATTTAGAATAGAAAAAGATATTTTATCAAAAATTGTAGATGAGTTGTCAATACCATTTCCCAAATTGCACGGTAGTATCTTTTAACTCCCGATCTAAACTATTGTTGTAATTAAAGAATGAGATCAAACTTGAACAAAGAATTAAACACATAATTCAAATCAGGTTATTTATAACAGAGCATTAAACTATTACTGAATCTCACACAGATCATTCACTAAACAACAAATGAATTTAGTATTTGAAATTAAACACACAAATCATACATTCTTGATTACCAACAGTGCACATTCAATTGTTAAATGCTGAGAAAAATAACTGCATATTATGAATTTGATATTTTGATGATGAACACACAGTTAACTATTCAAAACAAATCACACAATACATTACCATACAATACAAAGAGTAAATCACTAATCCAACACAAAGAGTGGGCCCTGCCTCCTCGACTACTCAGTGATGGAAATTACTTCAACTTAGCTCAACCGCATTCAAGCAAAGAGAAAACCAGGTTCAAAAGAAAAGTGTAATTCTATATTCATAACTTATGTCTAATTTTTCAAAAACCATACATATTTATACTGGATTATGCATCGATATTTAGCTATAGTTTGTTTGTGGCCTTCGACCAACAAACTATCAAGTCTAGTAACAAAACGTTATACAAAAAGATATGAAAAACAATATGGAAAATGATATGGCCACTGACCATGAGTTCATAACAGGTTCAAACAAACACCATCAAAAATAGCCATAAACCAATTGAGTAATTATCATGGGTTTCATCCTCCATCCATTTGCTCAAACATTTGTCTCCATTGATTTCCTGTTGTTTTATCACAAATTAGTTCAACACTTTCGATTGAATAATGGTATTTCCTAATTATTTAATTTCTAATGTATTTTATCAAATATCTATACTTCATGTACCAAATAGTAGCAAAAATGCATAAAAAGGGCGAATGAAAGGACAACGAAGGATGAACTATTATGACTTATTAACCCTCATCAGATCTCATAGAGGGAGGTTACCTTATCTTATTTTACTTATTTAAGAGATCTTAGTTACTTTTTAAAAAATAAAATTATTTATGTCAAGTTTATTTTACTTTTGTATGTAATTTTTAATTTTACTTTTGAAAAATCCACCATTCATGTTTTCTTTTACTTTGAAAATGTAGTAAATATTATATATTTATACGCTATTTTTTAATAGTTTCATTTGAAGGCATTAATACACATTTTGAAATTTGAATATCTCTATTTAAAAATAAATAATATTTTTTTACTAAATAAAAATTAATTAGCTTATAATTTTTTTATCGTAGACAAAATAAAATAAACATATATCTATTTTATTTTATTTAAAAAAAAAGGCGGAGGGCCTGTAGATATATTAATAATAAAAAAAATTACAATAGGTAATAGCTTGTGTGGTCCCAAAAATTCCTTTACAATGCTAAACTATTTGCTAGCCCTAGTTTGCTAATGAAGATGGGCTGGTTACACAAACTATCCAAAAAAAAAAACTTGTTTTTATGGCTTGAAACCTAGATAGATTTGGGCATGAAGAGAGAAAAATGAAATAAACCCCCGCATGACCCCTAGACTGAATTTTACCCAAGGTCTTCCTGCACTATTAAGATAATGTTTGGAATAGGACCCTGCACCCTTTTTTTTTTAGCCTTATATGATCTATATTTCTAAATCTGTTGCTCCAAGGATTGATGCTCCAGAAACTGTTCCTCCAGAATTTCGGTAGTGACAACAACATTCTACTTGCCCTTAACATACTCAATATCAAAATCATCGGCCTGTATCTTACAGGTCCAATTCTGATTTTCTTTAAGGTCCTACTATTTTGATACCATTGACATATCTCTAGCCAAATCTGAACTTTTTTTTCTGGAATTGTTGCTTTGAAACTTAGTGCTCTAGAATTTGTTGCTTCGAAATTTCATCAAAAATTTTCTTGTAAACTTTTCAAACTATTTCTTGTCTTTTCTTTTGTATTTTCGATACATATGAAGAGATTGTCTAGATGGGTGAGCATATAGCACCACCACTGACGCCACCCACCAAACAAATTAGTCTTTATTATTGCCACTTTCATCTTGCTTCATCATTTTTTATTGCCACCTTCGTCCTACTCAGTCATGTTGATGACAATGCGATTACACCTAATTATCTGTTGCAAAAATAATGTGATTATGCATTAATGAACGAATTATAAGTTCCTTTCACACATGGCCAAAGTTGTGGCTTCCTTAGCAGCTAATGCAACAACTTTCGGGTATGCTTGCAATTCTATGTCTTTATACACAACAATTTCTTTCCCATCACAACCTATATTCACCAATTTATCTGCCATGACATTCCCCTCTTTGTAAGTATGTGAGATGATAAAATCTTGAAAATTGTCCAACAAAAACTAGATTTTCTATAAAATATATTTCAAACACCAGTTGTGCACCTTTCTCTCATTGCAAGAATTAATTATAATTAAGGAGTCCCCCTCGATTTGAATTTGTGCAATACCCAATTTGAGGGCAACTTCCAATCCTACCAGAACTTCCTGAGCCTCAGCCACATTATTCGTGCCCACTGGAAGTGAAAATGAACTAGCCACTATTATTGATCCCAAAGAGTCTTAAATAAAGATTCTTCCCTTGAGATGCCCATATTCCCTCTCGAAGCACCATCAAAGTTGAGTTTGAAAAAATCAGGGCATGGGGGCTTCCATCTGATTTCTTTTCTATTCACCTTCACTCTGCTATTTTGATGTAAGCTTCCTGCAAATGGAAAAAATATGTTCTTCCAGTTCTTCAAAATAGAGTCATTCCAATTTGTAAACAAGGAGGACGTGTTCTTATGTTTCAAAACATAAGCATTAACCACTTTTGAAATTTCTTTTTCAATCTTAACTTTGATGACTTCAATTGAAGAACTTGATTTCTTGAAAATGTGTAAATTGTGTTCCCACCATATATTCCATATTACTAGTGGTGGGATAAATTTCCATACAGCTGCAAAAAGAGAGGATTTATACAATAATGGCCAACTCTAGAAAATGTCCCAAATAGAATTTGGCAAAGGGTTGTATAAGTTCAACTTGCTCTTTACAAATATCCAACATTCTTGCGCAAAACTGCATAATACAAACAAATGGTCTACATTCTCTAGTTCTTCCTCACATAAAGGACACTTGAAGGGATCAACAATTCTCAGTTTATTTAAGTGATCACTCGTTAAAATTATCTTTCATAAAGTTAACCATGCAAAGCTCCTAGCTTTTGGAAGAATCTTATTATCCCAGCAAAATGAATAAGCCCTCTGAGAAACTAACAGATCCCTACGTTGGGTTACATTTTTATATCCTTTCTTCACAGAGGAGGATCCCTATTTCGAAGGAGCCCACAGAATCTTATCAGGCTTCCCCAAAATGAATACAATTCTAATTTTTAGAGTGTCTCGAAGCAATGAAAATTGATTGGCAGGAAGAGATGCAAAATGCTTTTTCCAGATTACTTTACCCGTAAGGCCTTCTATTAAATGTACATAATATAGAAAATTCTCACCCCATTCTCTTTACAATACAACCCTTACCTGTTTTAATTCCTGAATGTTTTCCAAAGGGGGCTTACCATTCCACGAGTCCTCCCAAAACTTCACGCTTTTCTCGTCATGAATTTCCCATGTGATGAATGAAGTGATAATCAACCTACATGACGTCAAGAAATTCCACATGGATGATCTTGAAGGTGGATTTGAAATAGGAAGAATCATCAAATGGTTTGGAGTGTCAAGATACTTAGCCTGCATTAGCTTGCACCACTTTGATTCAGGCTGTATACATTTTCCAGACTAACTTGGCCCCAAATGCCTTGTTCCTGATTAAAATATTGTGGATACCTGCTCCTCCTTGAGATTTTTCTAGTGCCATACTATCCAAGGATATTAGGGGCACTTTTTTTGCAATCATTCATATTACCCTTCCATATAAAATTCCTAATAATTTTCTCAATTTCAAGGATAACAGACTTTGGTGCCTTGAGAACCGCTAGAAAATAGCTAGGGATTGCAGATAATACTGATTTTCTTAAAATAATTCTGCCTAATAATGATAACCATGATGCCTTCCACATTAGAATCCTTGCCTTTAATCTTTATATTACTTTAACCCAATAAGAAACTTTATTTAGACCTTTGAAAGAAGGAATACCTAGGTACGCACATGGCAGTTCTGCTTTTTAAACCCCAATATTTTAATTATCTTATTTTTTATAGCCTCTTTTCTATTGAAAACATAAATTTTGGACTTGGAGGCATCAAATTTTTGACCTAATGTTGAGCAATAGTTTTCAAGCACTTGCTTGATTTGAGTGGCTTCATCCATAATTGATCTACCAAAATAGATGGTATCATCTACAAATAGAGAATTAGTTATTGAAATGTTTGTGTTGGAAACAGTGATGCCTCCCCAAAGTCCCAGGATCTTCTTATGATTAATTAATCTACTAAGTGCCTCAACCATTATAATGAATAGGAAGGGGGATAATGGATTCCCCCTGTCTCACTCCTTGTGATGTTGCAAAGAAGCCCGTAGGTGAACCATTGAGGATGATAGAAAATTTTGCTCCTAACAAGCAAGATCTAATCCATCTACACAATTTTCCTTTGAAACCAAATTTCTCAAGTACTTTGTTAAGGAAATCCCAATCTACTCGATTGTAAGCCTTCATCATGTCTAGCTTAATAATGAAAGAATGTAGACGATCAAAATAAATTGAGTGAAGGGTCTCATGCGCTATTACTGCTCCTTCAAACGTTTCATGACCTGGGACAAAACCTCCCTTATCCTAAGAGATAATATTTGGGATAAGAGGTTTCAATCTGAGGTATAATGCCTTGGTAAAGATCTTATAAACAATGTTGCATTGCGATATAGGCCTGAAATCTGCGAAGGTTTTAGGGTTTTTTACTTTTGGAATGATTGAAATGTTTGTCACATTGAACTGCCTCAACATGGAACTCATTTTTCTAGATCCCACAATAGATCATAGTACAAAAAATCCCAACCTTTTTGAAAAAAAATTACTCTAAATTCATCTGCACCTGGCGCCTTATTTGGAGGCAATGAAAAACGTCTTTAACTTCATCCAAGGTAAAAGGTTTGAGAAGGGAATCATTATCCTGATCTCAAACTAGGGAGGGAATAACCTCGAGAATCTCATCTTCGTCTTTCCTTTGTTGATAATCTTTGTCTTGAGGGGTTGATAAAAGTTCAGAAAAGAATCTCTCAACTTCTCTCTTGATATCTTCATCCAACATTATCTAGATACATGAGGCCATCTCTTGGATTGAAAATATTGCTGAAGTAGATCTTTATCTGTGCAGAAGCCTGAAAATACTTTGTATTTTTTTCACCCTCTTTGAGCCATAGATCTCATGAATTTCGATGCCAATATATTTCTTTCCTAGCACATAACTCTTCCCAATCCCCTTGCAGTTACTTTTGCTTCTCAAACAAACTATCATCTAATCCATTTTGGATAATCTGCTTGTGAATTGTTGATAACTCTTTGAAAATGACCTCTTTCTATTGGAAAACATTTTTAAACACTTGTTCATTCCATACTTTTATTTGTTGTTTGACATGTTTTAATTTTGGATGAAGCTGGTACATTTTTGAACCCTATTCAAACGGAGCATTTATCCACTATTGACACAACAAAGGCAAAATGTGTGGGTGCCTAAACCACATGCTTTCAAATTTGAAGGATGATTTTCCTTTAGGAAGGGAGACATTTGAGACATACAAATAGATTGCATAATGATAAGAGCCAACAAGAGGTAGGATTTTAGATTCCAAACCTTGCTACCCTAAAAACCAGTTTGGAGATACCAAAAACATGTCTAATATTTCAGCAATTTTTAAGGAACCTTTCCTACAATTCATCCAAGTGTACTTCCCCTTGGATGGCACAATGTCTTTCAGAGCATTGGTGAGAATGAAGGAATTGAAATCTTCGATCACTCTCAATGGCGGCCTAGTACCTCCAACTTTTTCCTACAGTGAAACAATGGCATTAAAATCTCCTCCCAAAATGACTTTTGTGTCACCCAGGCCATTTAAAACATGATTTATTTCATCCCACAACTCTTTCTTGTCAATCGTTGAATTAGGCACATAAATATTAAACAACCAATACTTCAATCTAAATTTAGAAACCTCAAGCAACTGCCAATTAGACTCATTCCTTGTTGAGATAATATTTATTGCTTTAGGGTTCCACAAAGTAACCAATCGTCCAGAGGCCCCCTGGGCCAGAGAGTGGGTCACTTTCCACATTGTCCATTTTTGTAAGGAGGTTTCATATGATCGTGTTGAGAGTTTAGACTCCAAAAGTAAAACAATATCTACTCCACAAGCATCAATTTGATGCTTGATACAAGCTCTCTTATTAGGGGCATTTAATCCCTGACATTCCACAAAACAACCTTCATTGCACTCGAGAAGAGCAGCAAGCTCTCCTTGGGCATTTGTTTGGAATAGAGTCATAAATAGTTTTTTGAACCCCTGCTTCAATCTCCTCTTTCAACTTATCCAAATTGGATTTCCTTCCCCGCTTCCCTAGTGACTTCTTTGGAATTGCTTGAGCAGGAGTCTGAGATATGGACAATATCTTTGAATAATCATATTCTGCTTCTTCCTGGTCTACCAAGCAAGACTATTGTTGTTGTAGATGTTGATCTAAATCTTTGTGAGTACACTAGTGGTCAGACCCATTACCTTCATAACTTATCCCTTTTCCCCCAATCCATCGTATGTTTTGTTACCCCCACTATGTTGTCCTCTTGAGCTGCTACACATTTCTCCCAATCCTCCTCAACTGCTAACTCCTCTATTATTTCATCATACATATCTGATCCTACTGATATTAAGAATTATTTTTCTAGTAATTCTAGCTCATCAATTTTATCAGACTGAGCAATTTGAATCATTGTAGGTGAGTCTTGAGATAGGGGAGTAGGACAAGCACCCATACATGTATTTTATGACACATCTTGGAGCTTTGAACAATCTTCAAACATCAATTTACGTACAATAATGTCCAAATATTGTTCTGAAACTTGGGGAAGAGAAGGTGAATATAAGTTGAGACAATAATCCATGTGTTTTTGCATCAAAAGAACCTTCTTCTTGCTAGTTTGTAGAGAGATCAAAATAGTCTTTTTCAGCTTAGATTTCCCTCCTATCTCCAGATTGCTCTCTATCTTCTTCTCACACCAGGTCCCCTTGCAGACATGCTTCACAATTTCTGATATCAATGTAGATGAGTCTTGAGGTAGGAGAGTAGGACAAACACCCCTACATCTATTTTATGACATATCTTGGGGCTTTGAACAATATTCAAGTGTCAATTTTTGCACAATTTCCAAAAGTTGTTTGGTTTGTAGAGAGAACAAAATAGTCTTTTTCAGCTTAGACTGCCCTCTTATCTCCAGATTACTCAATCTTCTTCTCACACTAGGTCCCCTTGCTGACATGCTTCACAATTTTTGGTATTGATTTATCATTTGGTGATGAGGCAAGATCTCTAGTAGCAAAATAATTGTAGTGCTCGTAGATTGAATCATCATGATCAAGCCTAGTCTAGAAAATTATAGGCTTATGCCCTAACATATGACATTTTGCACAAACATTTTTTGGGGTTTCCAAAATGATATTCTAAACCCATTTCCCAAATTTTGATGCCAGATGGATTTGTTGAGGCAAATATTTTGAGATATCAAGTAATACACAAACCGTAACTAGCATAGAAGGGTTTTGAAAAAATATGTGGTCATGTTTGAGAAAGATTCCTACTTGATTAGCCATGATTTCAATTAAATTCAATACCCTGTATTCTAATGGTAAAGCATGCATCTGTATCCAGTAAGGAGAAAATCTTAAAGAAAAATCCCGAGGTTTAAAATTTGGAACCCATGGTTACATGCATAGGCTTGAGCCCTCAAAAATCCAAGATTTAACTTTAAATACAACATTGCGCATTTCTTTATTGCAAAAAAATACAAAAAAAATCCCCATAGATTTATCTACATAAAAAACTGTTTGGACCCCTTCCCATTCCTTGGTTAGTAAATCCTTTAATTTGCCTAAATCAGGGGTCAAATTCACAAATTTATAAATCAATGCTTTGTCTCTGAGATCCTTAACCTGAGGCTATATTACATACTCCAAAAATGCAATCTGTATTATGCCCTTTTAATTTGCTTGGGAACCCCTTTGACCATCTCCCCCTTCCTCTACCATGTTGATATTTTCATTTTTCATTGGATGGGTGGGCACTTTCAGTCTCCAAATTTGCTTTCAATATTTCCTTCTTGGCATTTTTCTCCTTTTTTTCCCTCCCAAAACCCTTATTTTTGGTCTTTTTGCCCTGCTTAGGCAACAATCCTGTAATGGTATTTTGGGCCTACTTATTCTCAAGAGGTCCCTTTCCTTTTTCATTTTGGTTCTCCTTATTTGTATTATTCTTTGGTACATCCTTTTGAATCCCCTGATGCCAAGAATTTTATAAAGTATCTTTTCTAGAGACATCTTGTATTTTCCTTTGTTGATTTCTCGGGGCTGACTCAGAGTAGTACCTACCAGAGAAATCTTGGGGTTGTTCGAACCTTTTGGATGATGCTTGACAATCCTGCACTAGTCAACTTGTGTGTTTTGAAAGGAACCCTCCTTGAATTGGACCTTGAGACTCACCTCTCCCTTGCAACTTTGAAGCCCAAAGAGACCTGAGATCAAGCTCACAATCTTCATATAGCATATTCAAAAACTTTGGGTCTTTTTCATATTTTCTTTTAGCTATAGAATTTTTCTTTTAGTCTCTTGGTGCCCTATCTTCTTCACAAATATCAAAAATTGGCTACTTGCTACGATCCAAATGTCGACTAGGTCAAAACGGAACCTGGTCAGGTTTTTAAAATCTATGCTTTACTCCATTAGATCTATACCTGGCTTGTTGCCAAGTATCATACCCTGTAGGTCCACATTTTAGATTCAGGCCAACATATCCTTGAAAGCTTTGAGGCCCTCGAGAGGATGGAGTTCTGGCATTTTTTGCGTCGTTACCGTTGTTGCACCATGTCCTATTTCCTCTTGAAAATTAATTGTCGCTTTTCCAACGTTGGAACCCATTCCCTCCTGAAAATTGACTGACGTTTTTCCTACATAGAGATTTGTTCCCTACTAAAATATGGTTGTCGCTTTTCTAGTGCAGAGACTCATTCCCTCCTGAAGGATGATTGTCACATTTCCAGTATTGAAACCCATTCCCTCCATGATTTTCTCCTGAAAGTTGACCGTTGCAGTTTCCTGAAAATTGATCATTGTTGATCCAACGTTTCTCCATGTTGCATTTCCTAAAATCCATTATCAAATTGAAAGCAAAAAATGATAAAAAATATTATATTTATTTTAAATTTATGTTTTATTTTTATATTTAATTATGTCGCCTATGTTTTTAGTTTTATCATTTTACTTATATAAAATATACGTTGGTTTAATTTTTTCTACGTACACAATCCTGAGATGGCTTTATGAGCTACTACCATTGTAGAACACCTATAAAAATAATTAATATAGATATCAAAATATATTAATATGATCATTATTTTAATTATTAATTTAGATATAATATATACAATCAATAATTTTATTTGATTATATTTGAAGGAGTTATGATATAGGGCCATATTACTAAGTATTGATGGTTGTCATTATTTATTCATAGATTTTATTCTTTGACAAGGCTAGAGAGAAGAAACATAAAATATAGTTTTTTTGCCCAACTTCCAAACCCACGATGTGGGCTAGGTTGGGACCAGACTCTTCCCACCCATCTCAATGTTTAAACTCTTATAAGTGGAAACCCTTACCCCCTCAATTTATTCCCAAAGTATAAATGGTAGTTCTTATAATGATATATTTGTGGCTATTGGAGCTCATTCCCTTTCCCTTACATATGGTAAGTTATGGAAAACATTAGTTTGATACACCCATCAAGCATAGCAAGGTAATCCTTGAGGTGAAAAATACTTGGATAAAGATTTTTCTTATGTACTATAATTCTATTCGGCACTTATTGATGAGGTTTCTCATTGTCTCATAAAATTATTATAAAATTAATTCAATTTACTTAATTAAAAAATCCATAATTTAAGAATTAACACTTGTTTAGAAGTTTATTATTTTCAAAGTAAAGATAGACTGTGTATTTTTCTTTAATATTTCATATTTTATGGAGGTCAAAACTATTGAAAATTGAAACATAGAAAAAGGTGATCCTAAGTTCTAAGTGCTTAGAACAATAGGATTCAAGCCCTTTTCCTAGGGTTTTATTGAGATGGAGAACAACAAGGTGTATAGATTGATTTTCAACCATGAAGGTGAGCCAATCAGACCTAGATCTCCATCAATTTAGGGATTGGAATGGATTGGAATTGATTAACTATGATTAACTTAATTAAACTATGTACCCTAATTTGAGAAATGTAATAATCTGACAAATGATAAACTAAAATGGTCAATTACAAGTAGATCTAGGAAGTGTAGAGGACTATGTACCTACCCAAAAAGGTTGGTATTAATCTAAATACAAGGACACAGTCGCCCTAGGGCGTATGAGTCCTTGTACACCTTTCCTACTATTTTTTTGAGGCCCTTTGATGATAGACTTGAGATCTGTGTTTCCACTTGTAGAGTTGTTGAAACATTGTCAGATAATTTTGTAGGCAAGTTTTCGTGAGTTGAAAAAGTGTAGGGCTTTAATTGCAACAATTAAAAACTTGTCTTCAAACTTCCTTTAATCCTCTTCAAGCTCAAAACCTACACATTCAAAGAGAAGGAAAGGATTGTGCCATTGAGGGGCTTGCCTTAGTAAAATCCCATGTTGGTGTTTCCACTTCCACAATCACAATGTGAATGATAAAAATGGATATAAAATAGGAAGGAATGATGAAATAAAAAATAATTGCAACTCACCCCCCTTCAATGGATTCCTTGAAGGACTGAAGTCATACACATCACCTCAAGGTCTTGGATCTTGATTGCTTGATTTTTTGAAATTGCTTTGGAAACCTATAAAAGGGGTTAGCCTTCACAAAACAATGATAATAAGACAACATGAACTCACATACACTTTGACATGATGTTTGGGTCTTGAATTGTTGAAATACTAATCTTGACTTGCTCGAATACTCTTAATTTTCACCTCTTGCTAGATAATTTCTCTTAATGTTCAAATGATGCAATAAGTAGGTATTTATAGGAATTTCTCTAATTTCTCGAAAGTTAAATCCTGATAGTCAACATTTGCAACTTGAATTTTGAATGCTAAAATTTTGACATCGACACATCCAAAATTCATCCCCGACAAAATAGGGGGACCCATATGCCATAGGGAAAATGGGTCTTGGCCCTATTAAGTGTAGAGGGGAAAATATTAATTAGATGCATTTGTTCAATGCTTACAATTTCTCAGAAAGTGGTATAAATGGGTTATAGAATGCATAATTTAGGAAATTAGGGGCCCAATTAGGCTCAATAATTTAGGGAGAGCGAAACATAGTGTGAAATTGTCAAGGGTGATAATTTTCGATGCTAAATTTAGCCCCCACTTTACTGAGAGTATGAACTTATGCTCACACTCACACTAAAGTAGAAAATATACATCAAGAGGGGTCTGATTGTCCAAATTTTGAAGAGATAGGATGACTAAGGATCTAGGGAGGTGATCAAGCCCCCAAGATCCAAGATCCCATGGAAAACTAGCATAAGCACAAAGGAATGCACATATGTTTGAAATTCAACAAGATAACATACACAAACATGCATGTTGAAAACATGAATCATACACAATGAAAATAAATGACATGAAATAACATATAGATGATAACAAAAGAAACACAAACACGATGTGAACACGAAGAAGACACATAAAAATACACACAAAAAAACACAAGGTTAGTGCTAAAGGATTCAATTTGGTAAGGCAAAGAGACCTTAGTCTTAGATTTTCTCCAATACCAAATGTCATCCATTGAATAAATAAATTCTCTCCTATGAGGACTAGAAAACTGCGTTATTCCAAATCCCTCATATGCCACATGGATCTATTGGCTAGCAAGCTATGTTATTCTAGGTTTCCATGCAATGTGATAGGTTCCACAAGGCTAAAAAGTTGTGTTATACCAAACACTCATGAAACACATGGATCCACTAGCAAGCAAGTTGTGTTATTCTAGGTGGTCATGTTAAAATGCGTTCATGACTCACACCATAGAAATTTTTGATACTTGCTAGGTGAATAAAAAGATGGAAGACACACTGGCTAGTGAAGTCCGATATTCACTAGGTGAGCCCCCAAGATAAGGTAAAATGAGAAACACGCTAGGTCTAGTGTGAAGTATAATATTCACCAAGAGTGTAGCCATCAACAACCATACCAAGAGTTATACTCCTTGATAACTTTTATATTGTGTCATAAAATGGTCAAGATGTTATAACCAACCCACACTAAGTTCAACACCTGTGAAAAGTGAAGCAAAAAAATTCCCAACACACCTTAGGGGGTGCATAAAGTTTAACATCTTAGGGGACAAACAAAGCTCATCTTATGGGTGCATAAAGTTTAAAATATCAGGGGATGAACAAAAATAACCTCAGGGGGCGCATAAATGACAATAGGGTAAGGCTAAAAACTCAAGGGGTGTTATAACAACACCACCACAAGAGGTGATTTACAAAAACAACAAAGGGGATTTTATCAATGAAAGGTCACACCTTAGGGAATATCACACATGAAATCACCACTAAGAGAGGACAAGTTAAGGAATAAAAATATCACACCTTAGGTAATACTAGCCATAGTATTACCACAAAGGGGAACATCATATGCCAAGAAAAGTAACACTCTTAAAGGACACCAAGCCCAATATTAGGTACACCAAAGAGACACTCACATAGATCAATAAGGCCACATTTTGATTAAAAAGGTCACACTTCTTAGGAGATATATGCTATCATCACTAAAAAGGGACCATTTATTATACAAACAATGAGTGAGGGACTATATGCCCCCCGTAAAATTTTAGTGTACTTTGTAGACTAATGTTCAGGTTCACCAAAATGAAACATAGAAAAAGGTGATTTTAAGTCCTAAGTGCTTAGAACAATATGATTCAAGGAATTTTCCTAAGGTTTTATTGAGATGGAGATCAACAAGGTGTATAAATTAACTTTCAACCATGAAGGTGAGCCAATCAAACCTAGATCTCCATCAATTTGGGGATTGGAATGGATTGGAATTGATTGACTATGATTAACCTAATTAAAATATGTGCCCTAATATGATAAATACAAACATCTGACAAATTATAAATTGAAACAGTCAATTGCAGGCAGAGCTAGGAAGTGCAAAGAACTATGTATCTACCCAAAAATGTTGCTATTGATCTGAATACAGGAATAGAATCACCCTAGGGCTTATGATTCCTTGTATGCCTTTCCTAATTTGTTTCTAAGTTCCTTTGATGATAGACTCAAGATATTTATTTCTTCTTGTAGAGTTGTCGAAACACTGTCAGATAATTCTATAGGTGAGTTTTCATGAATTGATAAGGTGTAGGCTTCAATTTCAACAATGAAAAACTTATCTTCAAACTTCCTTTAATCCCCTTGAAGCCTAAAACCTACACATTCAGAGAGAAGGAAAGGATTGTGCCATTTAGGGGCTTGCCTTATTCAAATCTTGTGTTTGTGTTTCCACTTCCACAATGACAATGACAATGGCAATGATAAAAATGGATTAAAAATAGGAAGGAATAACAAAATCATAAAGAATTGCAACTCACCCCCTTCGATGGATTCCTTGAAGTACTAAAGTCATACACATCACCTCAAGGTCTTGGATCTTGCTTGCTTGATTGCTTTAAATTTCTTTGGAAACCTACAAAATGGGTTAGTCTTCACAAAACAATGATAATGAGACAATATGAACTCGCATACACTTTGACATGATGTTTGGATCTTTAATTGTTGAAATGTTTCTCTTGACTTACTGTTGAATACTCTTAATTTTTATCTCTTGCTAGATAATTTTACTTAATGCTCAAATGATGTGATAACTAGGTATTTATAGGCATTTCTTTGATTTCCCAAAAAATAAATCTTGATAGCCGACATTTGCAACTTGAATTTTGAATGTTAAAATACTGATGTAGACATATCCAAAATCGGTCCCTGACAAAATAGGGGGACCCATGCACCTTAGGGCGAATGGGTCATGGCTCTATTTTCTAGGACTTTAAGTGTCGTGGGAAAAATATTAATTAGATGCATTTGTTTAATGCTTGCAATTTCTCGGAAAGTGGTACAAATGGGCTATAGAATGCATAATTTAGGAAATTAGGGGCCCAATTAGACTTAATAATTTATGGGGAGGAAAACATAGTGTAAAATTGTCAAGAGTGACAATTTTTGACGCTACAAAAATTATGAAATAAAATTAGGATATATTGAAAATAAGGTATTTAAATAAAGAGTGGAGACATGCTTCTTGATCAATGAAGTCCATTAACTCCATAGATGATAGTTTCAACATTGTCAATTTTAAAATCCTATGGTCTCTTATCCCTCCTCTTATGTAGCAATCAAGCCACCTTGTTAAGATATTTACCGCTAGCCATGACCTCCAAAAGTGATAGTCTCAGTTGCATGATTATTCAAAACATCATTTCTATTTTCATGTTAAAACATTAATGAAATTTTTTCTATATTTATTTTTAGTTACAATTCTTCTCTTTCAATTTTAATTAGAATTTATTAGCATCATGCACATTCAACATCCTACCAATTTATAATACTTTTTAAGGAATTTAGAGGAAATTGATAAAAAAGAGTTGCATTAGATATTTTCAAGTTGAAGTAGTTTTCAATAGTATTTCTTTAGATGTACTCTTTCTTTCCAAATACTTTCCAAGAAACATGGAGACACAAAAATGACTTAGGTTTGCAAGGTAAATGTCACCTAACCTAATGTAAGGTACAAATATAAAATAACAATAATTAAATCATTATTGAAAATAATTTATTTCAATTTACAATAATTCAAGAGAAATACCTCATTACATGACATGTCATCTCTTGAAATTATATTCTTACATAGGAAAATTACATAGAACCATGAGGTACAATGGTTGACCTAGGTGGATCATTGCCAATTAGTCATAACAATACAAATAATGTACAAATACACTGGAATCATCCATAACAGATGTACAAGCTAGTAGTACATATGCTAATATCAAGTCAATATAGTGTGGAGATACAAATAATAAAGCCTTTGACCTCCTTCAATTATCATATAGTCATCTGCAAATTAGTAGACGAGAACATGGTCTAGGCACTTTTTCTACCCAACCACGAAGCTTACGCTTCTTCGAAGAGTTCTTCCTAACACAAAGAATCACTGGCCCTGCACAAGATGTTTAGCAAAATGAAATCGATGTATAGGATGTGGTGTATTCCTAGCATATCTACATGCATTTCTATTATACAAGAACATTCTATGATCAATACTAGGATATGGAAAAGAGTAATAATATAAAATAAATCCATCTATTTTAATGGTCTACATTTGCTTGGCCAAGCATATAACCGTATACAGCTAAATAATAGTAGAATTGGAAAAAGTAGTCTACACTCCTTGATATCCATATTTGGCACCCGTCTAGGAAGGTAACTTTCCATAAACACTCAAGGAATACAATAACATACATCTAAAATCATGACAAGAAAACACTCAAGAATACAAAAATATGCATATTGATCACAATAATCATACACTCTTTATCCTATCTCTCAATGACTATGAACATCATTCATAATTACTGTAGTGTAGGAAAATGCATACCCTTGCATTTTCACACTTTTTTGGGCCCTCCTTGCTTTTTTTATCTTTATTTATGTCTTAATTGGTCCTATTTTTCATCCACAAGCCTAATTAATTACATCTTTTTATGGCTAATCCTGACAAACATCAAAGGGTAAATAATAATTTAATGATTCTGGTTGTGTCCCTAATTTTTGGGTCAAGACTAAGATGCCACCTAGGGCACCTTTGTCCCCCAAATTTCTTGGGACCCTCTTTTTAAAAGCACCTTAAATGGGCCCCTTTTTGGAGTCTATGCCCCGAGTTTCAAGCCTCAGGACTAAGACACCACCTAGGGCATTTTAGTCCCCCTTAAGTTATTTTTGGGATTTAATTTCAAATCTTGGTGGGATTTAGCCTCCTTTAATTAATGAATTCATATGTCGACTTTTTGTGGTGTAATTTTGGGATATTAAACATGTATAAGTATAAATAAAAGGTTCTTCCACTCATTTTCTCCTGAGATCTAACAAGCATTCAAGTATCATCCTAATAGAATAATTGAGTTCACAAGAGAATTCAAGAGAAATTCATCAAGATTCAAGCATCATGTGTGTTTTTGAGCTAGCATTTGTGATGTAGGGTTTTGATTCAATCAAGCAATTCAAGTCAAGATCTATCAAGTATTCATTTAATTCAAGATCTACATTTAAGCTAGCCACTTCACACAAGTTTATAGATTTCATAAGGGTTTGGTGAGTTACAACATAGCACTTTGTTAATTCATCTTTTCCCTTCATTATTTCATTTCATTCCAAGGTTTAATTACCAACAAGGGGTTTGACCAAGGCAAACCCCCATTTACTAAAAATCAACAAGTTTTTCCTCTCTTGTGTGTTTATGTTTCTAGATTTAGGTTGAAGATCATTTGAAGTGCAAAGTTGCATTGCAAAGTTGTCATCTTCACGGAAAGTCACCTACAGGCCAAATTTGGAGGTTTTAAGACTTGAAATCTGAGAAGAAGGAAGCGTAGACAATAAGCCTCAAGATCACATTCAGAGATTTCAAAAATTTCATATTGGGACTAAGTCGGCAATAAGGGCGTTTAAGTCCTTTAAGTGGAATTTTGCAGAAATTCTTTCAGATCTTGTTCCGACATCCAAAGATTCTGCATCTGCCCCAAAAAATAGCAACAGGACTAAGACAACAGTAGAGGCGTCTTAGTCCTCCCTAGCATATTTTGATAGCATTTTTGCATTTCCAAAATCCTCATCACATTTATTGACTTCCCAAGTACATACATCCTAACTCGTTGTTACTTAATTTTGTCATTTGCATCCATCATTTGACTTGCATTACTAGGTTTTGTGAGTTGAATTTTAAGTTGTCTTTTCCAAGATTTTGCTTGGTGGTGAACCCTTCAAAGCGTAAAGAACCCCTCTAGGTCTTCCTTGTTGTGAATTGACTCACCTTTGTGTTGATAGTCAATCGAATTTGGGATCCTGGGGCATTCTTGAATGATAATTGGAAAAGAGTGGTGTTATATGATCTAGGCCATAAAGCACCCATTTTCCACCTTATTCATTTTGGTGAGCCTGACATTTTAGAACATTCATTTTTCTAACGTGGAGTTCATTAAATTTCTAGATCTAGGTTGCATTCATTCTTGCATTAGTGAAAGTTCATCTTGGGTTTCTCATATTTACATTAGTGAAAGTGCATATAGGTTGCATTTTTTCTTTCTTGCATCATTTTATCTCATTGAAAAACTAAAAAAGTGCATTGCCAATCATCCTAATTTCGTTTAGGAGCATTGTTATTGCATTCAAAATTGAAAAAATTACATTAAAATTTTCATTCAATTGCTTGTCATTAGTCATTTTCCCTTGCATTCATTTGCACACTTTTTTGTTTCTAAACAATAGGTCCCTGAGAAGGCAACCTAGGAACACTGTAAACAATCCAAATTTTTCTAAAAAAAAAACTTTTCCTAGGACTAAAACGCCCTTTCTGGCGCCTTAGTCCCTATGTGGGTTTTTGGCTTAGAATCCTGTCTATATTGTTTTCTTTTTGTTCCAATTTTTGGAACCTCAGAATCTCATCAATAGGACCAAGATGCCCTTACTGGCATCTTAGTCCCTGTTGACTTTGACTTTATAGTTTTCAGGGTTTGCAATTGATTCTCTGTGCTTCTATTGGTTGCTTTCTATTTTTTGTTACAATTTACAAAATTACTGTTATTTTAATTTCTTTCATTTCATGTGTATTTTTTTAATCTTGCATCATGGATATGTGCTTTGGAAAGTTTTGGATGTCCCTAAAATCTTTGGTAGATGTGTCAAGTTGTGCATTTGGTAACGATCCTAATGAAATTGAACACACTCATGCTCAATCAACTCCTAATGCATGTCCTCATGATGTTGACATCACTAGAGAAGATGATGACAACATTAATATGCTCCTAAACAATTGCCTTAACAACCTTGAAGCTAATGCATCCTTTTATCCATCAATGAAACAACCAACATGCCCTACAATACCACCTCTTGAGATTTTTGGTTACTTACATCCTAAAACCAAAACAAAAGTTGAACCTACGTTCCCTACAATAAGTGAACCTAGTTCCTCTAAAAAATCACACACTCAACCACTTTATGAGAACAAAGTAACAAACACTCCAATCAATCTAGAAGAAACATATGGAAAAGGATTCACAATCTTGAGTAATTAAGGATGTGATACAACAAGTGAACATGAAATTCATCAACTCCTAGAGAAAATACCAACTAATGAAAACACAAAGGGGTTAGGATATCAAGATTCCCCCTCTCAAAATAAGTGCTCCTAAAGAATACCTAAGGCTTCATAGTGATGGTACGGTGATCTTAGATTCTCCTCCTGATATGAATGTCCTTCTTCCTAAAGAGCAACCAATGTTTCACAACAATGACAAGGATGATAGGATCACCTTAGGTCCTCGTCCTCAAGCTTCAAATCGAGAAATTGGTGACTCTAGTAAACAAAAAATACCTTACAAGCTCAAACCATTACAATTCCTACATACTCAAACAACAATTGAATGAAATTTGGAACACCTTATAAACATAGGTCAGCTTAAATTGCGACCCCCTACTAGAAGCAAACTTCCTTAAGATAACATGAAGTATTTTTCATACCATCGAACTCTCGAACATCTTACTGATGAATTTCATACTTTAATAAGGATCCTTCAACAATTTGACATCATAGAAATAATCCCTTAACGCGAGATCCTTAAGCCCCTTGTCATGTAATAGTTGTAGAAAATTCTATTCTCATTATTACATGATCTTTCCCATCACCTACCTTGACTCATTCTTTTCTTGCACTCAGTGTGTGCAAGAGGTAGATAGCCTTGTCCTAGTGATGCATTTGTCATTGTCCCTTTGGTTCTGTTAGAATTGGCTATGGATGCCAAGATCTATGGACCAAATAGAAAGCACAAGAAGAGAGAATATGACAAGAATAAACTGTATTCAATGTCAATGATAATGGAATGATTGATTTTACGATGAGAGACCCCTTGGTTATATAGCCAAGGTGAGAACATAGGAGTGCATAAGATTATGACAAGTGTCGTAATCTTATGACATGACTCAACAATGAAAAGCTATCACTCCACCTAAAGTGGAAAGTGATAATGTGATAACCACCACAAATAGTGGATCTCCCACAAAAGGTGGAAACCTAATCACATGATATGTCCATGAAAGGTGGAAGTGATAAAGTAATAAGAAGATAAGTCCACCAAAGGTGGAAATTCTCCAACAACTCCTATGTGGTCCCTAAGTAAACTTAACTAAGGTGTAATTATGACCTAGGACAAGGTACAAAACATTTAATTACACCAACACCCCCCCTTAAGTGCAACTTAGGGAGAATGTACACAAATACAAACAATGCAAGATGGGTCCTGGCAACTAGGCCATGTTAGGTACCCATGTACAAATACAATGCAATCTCTCACAAATGGAGAAAAGGAGAAAACCCAGTGGGACAAAACTCCTCCCCAAAAGAGAGATGAAATACAATAATGAAATGCTCTCAATGATTGGATGAGAAGGTAAAAACCCCATGTGAGGAAAAAGACCCCCCCATAAGAGAGAAGTAGAAGAGAGACAAGGCAACCCCCCCTCAATGTTGAGTCTCCTGCAATGATGGTAGAAGCTCGACATTGAATGCTGAAGATGATCCAATCTCGTTGAACAACATTCCTCCCCTTAGGAAGAAACAAAACCAATAATGTATGCAGGATGTATGATGTCTCTAAAGCATGCTCAAGTGTCTCCATGTCGATGTCGAAAGCTGGCACACTCCAAACAGGCGTTCTAGGCCACACTGCTGAAGAGTACAATCCAACATCTAGTAGAGAAGAATGTAGAACATGATCCAAAGAGAATGATATCCCCTCCAAAGACAAAGAAGCCTCCTCCAAATGCTGTCCAAAAGTATCCACACTCATGTCAAACTGAAAGGAATGATCATGTGGAGAATGAACAAGAGGGTCAGAGTGTTCCCTTGCAACAACTGAAGAAGGAGCATCTTCATCAAAGAGAAGATGAATGTCATCAATGATGTCCCCCAAATCTACAAGATGAGACTCCACAAACAAGTCTGAAATACCTGTCAAGAAGCCATCCAAAGTAGCCATATATGGAAGATAATGTATATCCTGCTGCACTGAATCACAAGTATCATCAACTGCAACAGTAGATGGAGGAGATAAAATAAATGGCTCAAGTACTAGATCTGATGTGAGAACTCCCATGTTCAAGTAGCCAAATGTCTCCTCATGGTTCACACTAGAAGTGTGATCAACAGTCAAAGGAACAATGTCACCATCAGAAGCAAAATCTGCAAAGGTATACAACCGAGATGAATGATCAACCACCCCAGTAGCAATGATCTCTCTACTCTCCAAGTCTCGAATGATGACTGAATCAGGTGTGAACTCCACAGTTCTCCCATTTCCACCATGTGTAATCTGATATATGGAAAGAAGATTGTTCGTCAAATGAGGAACACACAAAACATCTTGGAAAGTGTTGTTCCCAAAACTAATAGATCCCTTCCCAATTACACTCATGTATGTATTGTTTCCCATCAAGATAGGAGACATAGAACAAGGTTGAAATGAAGAGAATATAGACTGCGAAGATGCCATATGATGTGATGCTCCTGAATCTAGAAGCCATCTACCTGGTCCTGGACTTGAATAATCAAAAAGAGCTTGACCTTTATTTCCTAATGTAGATGCCAAATGAACTTTTCCCTTAGAATTTTTTGAAGAAGAAGGAGAAGAAGGTGACTCAAACATTCTAGAAGGCAAATCAATTTGATTCTTTTTGAGAAGATTCTTCAACTCATCAATGTCCTTCTTATAACAATAGTGTTCTTCATGTCCATCTTTCTTGCAATATGTACAAAAATGCCTCTCCTTCTTAGATGATTCCCCTTTGAAAGAGGATTTTTTCTTTGTTTGATTTGAATGTGGATTATTCTTTGCTTTCTTATGTTTCTTATCTGATTCTGATTCCTTCACTTGATTAACCAACAATGCCTGAGATTTAGTAGTCTTGATGAAACCCATTGAGATAAGCTTTTGTTGCTCATGTATCAACATCTCATAAAATTATTCAAATGAAGGTGTAGTATATGCAGACCCCATAGTCAATCTATGAGTATGAAAGCTAGAAACAAAAGAAGCATAATCAGGACCAAGTTTGTTCATTGTATTGTAGACCAATTGAATGTCCTTTTTATCAACTCCACATGCTTTACATTGCTCTCTTAGATCATTAACCTTAGTGATGTAGTCTTGGATGTTTTCAAAGTTCTTAGGATCAAGGCTCATCAGGTCATTATCAACTTGATAGCCTCTTACTTCATCTATAGTACCATTCAATGTTTTCAATTTTTCCCAAGCATCATGAGATTGTTACATGATTCAATCTGAAACAACAAATCTTGAGAAACAAGTCTACGAAGACATCCAAGAGCTTTGGTATGTTTGATCATCCATTTTAACTTTTTATCTGCATCTGTAGGTTCAGGTACCTTATTTTCAACATATAGAGAGTGACCTTCTGTCATTAGAATACTCCATGAATTTTGATGCCATGTGGAATAATTAAATGATGTGAGCAAAGGAACCTTAGAATGATCCATGAAAATGAGAGAGCACAAGCAAACAGATCAAAAATATGCACCAAGAGACCCCCCCCCAAATCACTCAATCAAGAACCCCCCAAGAAATATCTGATTTGGCACTTTATACCTAGTGCGTTTACAGTTGCCACTGCCAAAAAATAGCAAAGTGGACTTTGATCTTGGTACATGCAGATGCCAAAATAGGCCTCAAACTCATAGTGAAAAAATTATAGTAGATGAGATAAATCTGATTACACCACTGAAAAGTACAGGAAAAATCATGCACTTTAAAAAAAAACGGCACTCAAAAAGGTTACCGTAGGAGCCAATTATGGGCTCCCAAAGTTCCCAAAATGAGGACAAAGTAGCAACACCTGTGAGAATCTGCAATTTCTGGAAAAACCAAAGGCCAAAACCAAAAACTGATGGTACCATTGTGTAGAGCACGAAAACTTAGCCCAAATAAAAAAAAATTGCTTGAAAAAAGGAGCCAAATTGAGCAAGCTATGAGCCTCTGAAGTTGAACGCAAAAATCAAAAGCTCATCCGTGAGGGGGCCAAAAATTTGATAGGAAATGATGACGTATCGCTAACGTCTGCAGATCACGATCTTAAAATTGACGGTTTCCTGCCCGTCGCCGGAAAAAAAAAACTCTGCCGGGAAATTTCACAGGTGCCAAAATATGCTTCCAATCGGAATATTTGCCACTGATTTTCCGTCGGATTTTGATTGAAGCGCCCGCCGGATGTGCCGCCGGTTGGAGGGAAGAGGGGCCCATGGGGGACAGTCTGCAGCAGCCATGTGGCATTGGCGGGATAGTCCGCGGGTACACCAATACCCTGCAACTGTACGTAGGTATAGTGTGCGGATAAATCCGCAGAAAAATATTTTTTTTTGCTTTTTTTTTTTAATTTTTTCAAATTAAAAAAAAACTTTTGAATACAATTTTTTTTTTTTTTTAATTTTCAAAAAAAATTCGGCGAAAATAAAATATATATTTTTTTTAGAAAATCGTACCGCGCATCATAATGACAACTTGGGGGCCGTATGGCTCTTCGAGCGAAATTTTTTTGCCTCACTGGATGACTTGCTTCGATTTGGATGATTGGATAATCGATCTTAGGGTTTTTGGCCCTTCTGGATGTGATGGCAGGGTCGGATTTGACCCAAAATGCTCCAAAAATGCAGCTACCTTCTGGATCTGGCAACCATAATGCAGCTTCAAACCCTCTTAGATTTGGCCTCGTATGTCCAATTTGGATGAAATAAAAGGAAAAATCGACTTTCTCGAACCTCATGGACGCAATGGTGGGCTTAGATTTGCACCTGCAAGCTCCGATATAAACCTATAATAAAGAGCCAAAAATGGAACCTCCCCAAATCTAGTACCTCTCTTCAGAAAATGACAATCCAATGGCACCCAACCCGCTCTGATACCATGTTAGAATTGGCTATGGATGCCAAGATCTATGGACCAAATAGAAAGCACAAGAAGAGAGAATATGACAAGAATAAACTATATTCAATGTCAATGATAATGGAATGATTGATTTTACGATGAGAGACCCCTTGGTTATATAGCCAAGGTGAGAACATAGGAGTGCATAAGATTATGACAAGTGTCATAATCTTATGACATGACTCAACAATGAAAAGCTATCACTCCACCTAAAGTGGAAAGGGATAATGTGATAACCACTACAAATAGTGGATCTCCCACAAAAGGTGGAAACCTAATCACATGATATGTCCATGAAAGGTGGAAGTGATAAAGTAATAAGAAGATAAGTCCACCAAAGGTGGAAATTCTCCAACAACTCCTATGTGGTCCCTAAGTAAACTTAACTAAGGTGTAATTATGACCTAAGACAAGGTACAAAACATTTAATTACACCAACAGGTTCATTGTCTACCTTCCACTTATATAGACTAAGATTGGGAGGCGGATGACCTGCTTTAGGTTGACTTGCATGTGCCTTACTAGTCTTTTTCATTATTTCCTTTTCTTTTGTGTGATTGAATGTGCATAATGTGATCTCCCTGTACCATTATGTTTGACGTTTTCTCTCTTTATGTGTATTCCTCTATGTGTACCTACATTCTTCTATATGTCGTAATCCTTTCCTTTTCATTGGGATTTACCTTTCATTTTTGTCTTGTGTTTTCCTTTTGGGGATGATGCAAGGCATCGAGACACCCTATGTCTCTTCCATGTTGACCCAAAATATTTTTCCTCATTTTTTCTTTATCTTTCCATTTTTGTCTTGTGTTTTCCTTTTGCGGATGATGCAAGGCATCAAGACACCCTATGTCTCTTCCATGTCGATCCAAAAGTTTTTTCTTTGTTTTCGCTCTCTTTGTGTCATTCTTCCAGTTCTATGTGTATTTAGGGAACGATGACAGTTCCTAGCTCTCTAATATCATTGTATTAATAACCCCAAATCCATAGATCCCTTATGTGTTTCTAGGGGGAAACCCTCTTTTCTGTTTTCTTTTTCATGTTTATCTACTTTAAAGTAATTGTTCACAACATGGTGTTTAGAAATTTCTTTAAAGTGGGGGCATACATTGGCATTATTTTGGAATTATCTTAGCATTATTTTTGCATTTATTTCATGTTCATTGATGTGGTTTTCTTACTTCATGTGATGTGTTTTTCTCTTTGTGGTGACATTGGGATTAATGTCCTTCAAGAGCTTGATCTATCTTAGCATATTACATTCCTCTTAGTGGTGATGTGACACACTGCATTCGCTAAGTTGTGAATCTTTATCCTTTTATTGGTCCTCTCTTGGAGACACTAGGAACAATGACCCCTAATATTAAGACCTCACACGAACTAAGAAAAATCCATTCGAACAATCCCTCTTTCTTGTTGTGTTGCATCTTTGTACCTTATTAAAGCCATGGAGGTATGGCTTTGATATGGTTTGTTGGGGCTCACCTAATGAACAACTAGCTTGACTAGCCCTTGTGAGCATGCATTTTATTTGTGTCCTTATTAAATTCATGAAGGTATGGCTTTGATATGGTTTCCTTGGGGCTCACCTAGTGAACAACTAGCTTCACTATCCCTTGTGAGCATGCATTTTTCTTTATCCTTACCATATTCATGGGGGTGTGACTTTGGTATGGATTTACTGGGGCTCACCTAGTGGACAACTAGCTTCACTAGCCCTTGTGAGAACGTGTTTTTGTTTGCATAGTGGATAGCGTGTTCCACTTGTAAACCTTTTTGAACAAAAAAACTAGACCCGATCCAAAGCGCGTTGGATGGCCAGTCGAAGCTTGATCCCTAGCATTTTTCTTTTTCTATCTTTGATGGTGTATGTTGGTGATCTGGTTATGGCTTCATATATCATCCGCAAGTGTGTTCCTTTGTGCCTATGTTGGTCTATCATAGGATCTTAATCCTTTGGGCTTGGCCACCCCCTTGGTTATTGTCATCCTATCTTACTAGGATTTGTTCATTTGAACCCCTCTTGATTGTGTAGTTGGCTACTTTAGTGTGAGTTTGAAGGAAGTTCATCCTCTCACTAAAGTGGGGGCTAAATGTAGTGTAGGAAAATGCATACCCTTGAATTTTCACACTTTTTTGGGCCCACATTTCTTTGTTTATCTTTATTTATGTCTTAATTGGTCCTATTTTGCATCCACAAGCCTAATAAATTACATCATTTTATGGCTAATTTCGACAAACATCAAAGGGTAAATGATTATTTAATGATTTTGGTTGTGTGTCCCTGATTTTTGGGTTGGGACTAAGACACCACCTAGGGCGTATTTTTCCCCCAAAGGCCTTGGGACCCTCTTTTTAAAAGCACCTTAAATGGGCCCCTTTTTGGATTTTGTGCCCCGAGTTTCAAGCCTCGAGACTAAGACGCCACCTAGGGCATCTTAGTCCCCCTTAAGTTATTTTTGGGATTTAATTTCAAATCTTGGCAAGATTTAGTCTCCTTTAATTAATGAATTCATAAGTCGGCTTGTTGTGTTGTAATTTCATGATATTAAGCATGGATAAGTATAAATACAAGGTTCTTCTATTCATTTTCTCCTAAGATCTAACAAGCATTCAAGTATTCATCCTAATAGCATAATTGAGTTCACAAGAGAATTCAAGAGTAAGAATTTGGATCCATCATCAAGATTCAAGCATCATGTCAAATATATTCTTGCATCATGTGTGTTTTTGAGCTAACATTTATGATGTAGGGTTTTGATTCAAGCAAGCAATTCAAGTCAGGATCTATCATGCATTCATTTGATTCAAGATCTAAATTCAAGCTATCCACTTCACACAAGTTTACAGATTTCATAACAAGGGTTTGGTGAGTTTCAACATAGCACTTTGTTCATTCATCATTTCCCTTCATTATTTCATTTCATTCCAAGTTTTAATTACCAACAAGGGGTTTGACCAAGGAAAACCCCCATTTACTAACAATCAACAAGTTTTTCCTCTCTTGTGTGTTTATGTTTACATATTTAGGTTGAAGATCATTTGATGTGAAAATTTGTAAAGGTGCAAAGTTGCATTGAAAAGTTGTCATCTTCACAGAAAGCACCTACAGGCCAGATTTGGAGGTTTCAGGACCTGAGATCTGAGAAGAAGCAAGTGTAGGCATTGAGCCTCAAGATCACATTCAGAGATTTCAGAAATTCAGATTGGGACTAAGTCAGCAATAAGGGCATCTTAGTCCTCCAGTGGAATTTTGTAGAAATTCTTTCAGATCCTGTTCTGACATTCGAAGATCTTGCATCTTCCCTAAAAACCAACATCAGGACTAAGACAACAGTAAGGGTGTCTTAGTCCTCCCTAGAATATTTTGACAATATTTTTTCATTTCCAGAATCATCATCACATTTCTTGACTTCCCAGGTACATACATCCTAACTTGTTACTTAATTTTGTCATTTGCATCCATCATTTGACTTGCATTACTAGGTTTTGTGAGTTGAATGTTAAGTTGTCTTTTCCAAGCGTTTGCTTGGTGGTGAACCCTTCAAAGCCTAAAGAACCCCCTAGGTCTTCATTGTTGTGAATTGACTCACTTTTGTGTTGATAGTCAATCCAATTTGGGATCCTAGGGCATTCTTGAATGATAATTGGAAAAGAATGGTGTTATATGACCTAGGCCATAAAGCACCCATTTTCCACACTATTCAATTACTATTTTCTAGAAATTTAAAACAGTAAAATACATAAGGATAAGCATCTCCCCTTAAATGACATTTCTCAATTAAATGCAACTCTAATGTTGTTTTCAAGGATAAATTTAACTTTCCAAAGCCAAATAGAATATTAACATAACCAAACATCAGTTATTGACTCTAAGGTTTTATATAAGCTATATTGAATGACCAATGACATATGGTCTAACTTTCTATTGAACATATAAATGAAATAAATGAAAAAAAATCCCTTCACTTTTTTATCACCAAGATCCTCATTGAGGTGAGATGAGAGCATATAGTGTATGAAAAATGGATCATTACTTTTATCATTCATACATTTAAAAACAAAAAACAAGCTCTTCCACTTATTCAATGGTGAGCATATTCAATGGTGAGCAATAATCTATTTATTAAATACCATAAATAAAATTCACACATGAATTTTCTTCCTTTCAATAATTGCTTTTGTGTAATTTTAACTATTATTTAACAAGACATGTAACTTAAAATAAATTGGTCAAGAAACTTACTATCCATCAAGAATATATTTATATTTTAAAACTGATTACACCCATAAGATTGTTTGCTTATTATAGAATTTGGATTACCTAAAAGAAATACGTAACACTTAAAAATTCTACCTTACTAAAATAAACCATATACTATGGATAATAAATATTATGTTTACCATGCAATGTGAGCCTTTACTTAATCGATGATTAAAATATTTTTACGAATAAAAATAATAACTTATTTTAACAATTTCTCTTCTTTCACTCTATGGAAATAATTATCAAGTATAAATCTAATTGACTCAAAATATAAGTGACCAATCCAATTCTTTGCACAATTTTCCTATAATACAGAAAAAATATACGTCTAGATCTATTTATATGTGTATGTTGAAATTTTAAAAATGGTAGACCTACCTATCAAAGATCAAGAAAAATCAAGCCATAGATACTAGGTATGGATTTTACCACCAATACCACACCAAACTTAGTTTTGAATTGGTGAACACAATGAGAAACATAAGCTAAAAGATCAAATGTATACAACAAGGTAAACTTGTCTATGCATTATTTTAATAGTTTCAAAATTTAAATGGATAATAATATATTCAATCAACTAAGTTTTGAGTTAGATCAGTATGCCATTGCTAACTGACTAAAATTTCTACTAGATTGATATTTTGTTGTTGAAGGTTCCATTTATGAATCTTTGTATTTTAACGTAGACTTGGTTTGTATTTAAAATTGAAAAGATTTATGATGTTATGGAAAAGAAGGAATTGACACGACAACCCGAAATGAATAAGTGCCTCACTGACATCAAATGAATGCACACTTTCAAATCCATTGTATCAGAAGTAAAAATGTTGATGCACCCTCAACCAATCCTTTTTTTTCCAAGCAAAATTATGAACTCAATCAATGAATGAACTTAAACTAAAAAAAATGATAGTTCAAGGTTATTAGTTTGGACAACAAGATATTGATTTGTAAATGGTTGAAGGGGAGTGAATCCAATCCACATAATTTTACAATGCTAAAATGAGCATTGAGATTTTATGGCTCACATTGCTTATTCACAGAGCCCAAACCTTAGATAGATGAACAACAAAATGAATAGAACTTCAAGAAACAAACCTATATGGTCGAGCATAGAAAATTCAATGCTCAAGAATACACAAGCCTAAATAGTTGGGAAATAACAATTCCTGTACTTAAGAATATGTAGGCCTAAATTTTTGAGCAATAAGCATTTTAACACATAAGAATACAAAAGCTTGAATGGATTGGAAATAATATGCATAGGCCTAAATGGCCGAGAAAATTGTTGGAAGAATGAGGAGTTTTTCATTGATGCAGTTGTTGGCAACATGAGCATGAGGGATAAGTACAAGGTATACTTTTATGTGTTGTAATGTTGTCATTGATGTCAACATTGTATCTTTATATGGAGATCATGGTGCAGATCATTTTGGTTGGTTCTAACATGTTTTTGGATGTTTGTGGAAGACAATTTTGAAGGCATCTATGATGGAAAATGACTAAGTGTTTATACCAGTGTTTCTACATGCAGAGTATCCAGTTTTTTGGTTCTAACATGTTTTTGGATGTTTGTGGAAGACAATTTTGAAGGCATCTATGATGGAAAATGACTGTGTGTTTATACCAGTGTTTCTACATGCAGAGTATCCAGTTTTTGGGTCTGCATTGGTCTGCAAATTAACATTTCACTCTACGGTTATAGTATATTTTTGTTGGTTGATAGAAGCATCTAATTCTAGAATTCTATCTTGTTTTGGCTTTTGGTTTGAAAGTTATGAATGATAGAAGTTCTACTTGGGAGTTATAGTCATTTCATGTACAAAGCATATGAGTTGGAGAGTCTGCACTTCTCTATGGATATGATTTTTGTTTAAGGAGATGTTGAAAGATGTCAATATAGTGTGAATTCTAGATGGCATAGCATTTTGAGGTCCACATGTTCGAATATGGGTATACAATTGGAGAATTTTTGTATTAGGTCTTTTGAGGTGCCAACGTAATAACTGTGAAGGTACATGCAAAGGTTACTTAAGTATTGTGGAGTTATGTGGGAGCTATTATAGGTCCCTGGCAACCTATTTCAAATTGTTTTAAGGATTGAATCTTGGTGTGAGGCGTGTGTGGAAGGATTTGAGCTGACAAGTCATATATTGTATATTTTGTATGTTACATATAATTAGGTTGACCTAATTAATGTTATGTTTGAATCAAATATATAAGCTAGATCATTTTTCAGTGGTTTGATACAAGTTAAACATGAAATTGATGTGAATGATGTGAATTGAGAGAATACATTGCAAATTTAAGTTATGAATGTTGAGTAGAATATTAGAGTGATACGAATGTAGTGGAAAGTAGAGTGTTATATCACAGTCAGATGAAGTGTGTAAAGTTAGTTTATTGAGATTCATTGGAACTATATCTCATGCATATGACAAATGAAATTGTAATAGTTCAATCTAGGATGTGAGCCACAAAATGTCTTCTATCTCTTTTTCTCAGAGGATAGTGATTCCACTTGGATAGTGAGTCCGCCTACAATGAGAACTTCTATAAATATACTATAACCGGTTATAATATATTGTGAGCTAATCCTCACCGTGGTTTTTCCCATTTTGGGTTTTCCACGTAAAAATCTTGGTGTTCATGTGTTATGTGATGTTGTTGAATGTTTCATGCTTTCTTGCATTTACTGCAATGAAATATTCTATGTGGATTGGATATTTAAATGTTTGAAGGGTTTAAAAGAATATTTATTCACCCCCTTCTCATATTCCAAGTGTTTAAAAATAACCATTTCAAAAATTAAGAATACATAGATCTAAATGGTTGTGCAATAGCCCTTTCAATACTTGAGAATACAGAGGATTTGACTACAGGTTCGAATTATGAAGAATGCATTATTTGAGAGGAATAAAATGTATGTTGAATCAACACTAGTCAGGACTACCTTTTTGACAGAGGTTTGCTAGTTCTAGGTTGTGAATGATCAGTTTGTAAGTTGATGCAAAAATCTAATCTTTTGATTATAGTGAAGTGATTTAACTCAAGTTGGGATTAACCACGAAGATGGGATTTCTATGATATTTTATAAAAGATAATTGAGATATGCATTTCCAAAGTGAAATGACTATAAGCTACATAATGGTAATCAAGGGTTGACATGCATGGGTCAGATGCTTAAGAAAACTAAAAAAACATACTTGCACAATAACCAAAAATTATGGCTTAATAACATAATGCCCATTGTGACATCCCTTGGATGAGAACTACTAAACATACTTGGGACAAATTAAAGAAAAAGATGATTCAGAAGATGAGGTTAGAATCTACCCAATACAGAATAATTATAGCTAAAAAAATACAAATGCTACGATTGTAAAAAAGAGGCAACAATGTTTAAGAATGACTAGCTATGCCAATAGAGGGAAGCTTAAGTGAATATATGCATACCCACAGATTGTTCTTCTCAATCCTCCATCGTAGTTTTTTTTCCTTCTCTTTTGCTTGTTCCCCCTTTTCTCTTCTCATATAAGGATTGAAAGTTACACATTTTTAATGCTTCCACTCACACACCCACTCTTTCCCTTTTATCAAAACTACCCAATCACCAGCTGCAGTTACAAAAGGAGTTTAAATGCTCACACGAATCTGGCTATTTTGGTCGAATTCCTTTCTTGACAGCATAATTATTCCCCAAAGTTATCAATGAAATGTTGTCAGCCATAATTTATATATTTATTCATTTAGTCATACAAATCTATGAAATAGTCTAAAAATAGAAGATGCTTAAATAAATAGAATCTAGCTAATTGTAATATATATATTTATGATACTATTTAAATAAATAAATAAATTAATTAATTTTTATTTAATAATAATTATGCAATTAAGCTTTAAAATTATTTATATAATTTTTTAATAGTTAGGTTTTATTCAAGAGACAATATGCGACACCTAGCAAACCTCCTTCTCTTGTTCTCTATAAACCTTCAATGGTTCCTTTCATTTCTCTTGCAAAGGAAGAAAAGGAACAAATGTTTGGAAACACCCAGGTTCCTCCTACACAAGCTCAAATTCATACATGATGAAATCGAAATACGAAAGAACTTAGGATATGATGTCGTGCTATGGATTTCCAATTGGATGAAGGTGATAAATTTTCACCTGATGATCCCTCCCATGCAATTGGATCCTGACGAGGTTCCTCTCCCTCATCCATCTTCACCATCACATGGCTCTGCTCCACTTTTGTTGCCATAACATGAACCTGAGCCTTATCTTTCCTAACCAAGCCAAAAACTAAAATATTTGCCACCATCACCACCATCCAGTCCATATGATTCTTCCATCCCTCCTCCCAAATGTTTTCCAATGAATGATAGTGATTGTGACCAAGTTGGTAGCACTAATATAACACCCATTATGGTATATCTGACATTGAATCAGATGACAACATGGATGAACCTTTGGAAAATCATAAAGAAATCTCTTATCTTTATGGAATCAATGAACTTGGCTTTTGGGGGCATGCATGATGATCTTTCTATAGTGAGTGATCCATCACGTGTCGAACTTGGTGTCTCTCCTTTTATTTCACATTATAGTCTCATTAACATGTTTCCCACCATCCCCATATGAAGAGCAATATTAGGATGCAAATGATTTTCTCTAGGCCGACTTACATTTATGGTTTTCTTTCTCTTTGTGTTATGCTTGCATGTATTGTTACTCCATCTAATGTGTTGCTTGGAGTGTATTTTTTTGTTAGTTCTCTTTAGATGGCCCTTGATGTTCTCATTGGCACAAGGATACAAAGAGAACAAATATGTTGTGACATTCTTCTATATGTATCTTCATTCTTTCATTTTTCATAAATGCACCTTTTACGCCTTTTGAGGACAATGTAAAGCATTTGGAAAGTTAGGTCTCTTCCATGTTGACCCAAATTTGTTATTTTTATTTATTTTCATGTTATCTTATTCTCTTATACTTGTAGTTACATAGTAATTGGCGAGTGATGTCAATTCAAAAATAATCATCTTGATACATATTATTTATCATTCATACTAATCTCAAATATTTGGATCCCTCATGTGATATTATATGACATTGATTATTACATTACATTACTATGAATTGTTTGTTCTTGGGAGTAACCTCTTGTCATGATGTATCTTTTTGAGACCTATCACTCAACATATGGCTTTCGAAAATGACTCATGCCTTATCTTTCATGTATCACTCTTTCTACCTTAAGGAAATTGCTCTCAGTTGGTGGTAGCAATTACTTTAAGGTGGGGGAATACATTCCATTGTGTGCTTCACTTTGTTCACACACCGTAAAGCTGGTGATGCTATCACGACACCTTGATCATTTTGTAGCACTTTATCAAAATCACCCAGCAAACAACACATTTTGCTTGGCCTGTAATTTCTAGTATTGTTGACATGAAACTCACCTAGTGAATATCAGACTTCACTAGCATGTGTTGTTTCTTGTAGAGCTCATCTATTAAATATCAAAATTTACTAGTTTGTGTTGCTTTCACTTATTCATGAAATTCACCTAGTGAATATCAGACTTCACTAGCCTGTGTTGTTTCTTATGGGGCTCACTTAATAAATATCAAACTTTACTAGCCTATGGTTCTTTCACTTATTCATGAAACTCACCTAGTGAGTATCATACTTCAATAGCATGTGTTGTTTCTTGTGGTGCTCACCTAATTAATATCATACTTCACTAGCTTGTGGTGTTTTCACTTATTCATGAGCCACCTACAAAATATCAAACTTTGCTAGTCTATGACTTATAGATGCAATATTTTGGGTATGGATCTTAGTAAGAATCTATGGATATTGCTAGTCCTGGATGTCATACCTTTTCTTGTTTACCTTATGTATTATTTGTAAATTATTTGTTTATTTTATGTTTGTTTTGTGTATGTTTCATGTTTGTTGTGTGTTTACTGCATATATGCTTCACGTTTGATTCATGTTGGTCTTGTGTATGTTTGGTTTACTATATATTTTGTTGCATTGTTCCTTATATGTTTATGTATTCTTTTATCATAATATTGTGGTTCAATGGGATCCTATGTCTAAGGGCTATTGCATCTCTCAAATTGGTGTTATCTTGTCTCTTTATTTTTTTGATGAAATGACTCTTTGGATTCTCTATACTTTAGTGTCAGTATGAGTGTAAGTTCATACCCTCATTGAAGTGGGGGCTAAATGTAGTGTAAAATTGTCACCCTTGACAATTTCACACTAGGTTTGGCACCCTTTTAAGTGAATGTACCTAATTATGCTTATAATTTACCCATTTTATTATAATTCTCAAAAAATTGAATTAATCCTTATTTATCAAGCTTTGACAAAGCTTAAAAGGTCTAGACTAGAGCGGCCACCACCCCTATCCCATCTAATCGGGTCCTAAATTTCAAATGGTGTTGTCGACCTCGTTATGTTTAAGAATTTAATTGTCATCTTATCTTAACAATTAATGTGAAATATGTTGAAAAATCATATAAATATAAGTTCTTCCCTCCATTTGAACATCTAATGGTAATTTATGACTCTAGCATCTAAAAGGAAATTAATACAATATTTAAGAGTAGAATAAGTAGAATATATACAACATAATCATAGTTAATTACAAGTTTGCAACACATCAACAAATTCATATTCATGCATTGTAATATGTTTCATGTTTATATTTATTATTATTATGAGCATTCAAATTTGTAGGATCTCTAAGAATCCTCTTATTTTTCCTTGTATGT
Source organism: Sequoiadendron giganteum (assembly GCA_007115665.2). NCBI lineage: Eukaryota > Viridiplantae > Streptophyta > Pinopsida > Cupressales > Cupressaceae > Sequoiadendron > Sequoiadendron giganteum. Next base: position 549,675,965 of record CM021104.1, on the reverse strand, counting down.
GACATGAACAAAGTGACATCAGTCCAAAAAGGATTTTAGATTCGAATGGTAAGTTCTAGTTATGTTCTTTATCATTCATATTTATTCATTTATCTCTACTCCCCCAATAACATGCAATATTTATCCATTAGCATCATAGTCATTATGGAGGTGGAAACACCAAAATGAGGTTTGACCAAGGTAAGCCCCTACACAAAAAAAACCTTCTCTCCTTGTCTATCTTTTAGGTTGAAAGCTTGAAGTTGATTGAAGTGGATTTGAGACCTCGAGCCTTCAAAACCTTAGTTCATGCATTCATGCACTACTTATCAAAAAATTAGGGCAAGATAATGATTCGCACAATGTTGAACTTCATATTTGTACTTTCATAGAAGAGATTTTCAAATACTATTGCATTTGTACCAGCTATGAAACCCTAGAATTTAACACTTTTGGACTAGGGCGACCATTGTCCCTATCTGGCCAGTTTAGCTCCAAATTTGAATGTTAGGTTCTTTTATGTTTGCACTCTCCATATTTTCTTCTTATTTATGTCTTTATGTTATGAATTTTCTAGATTCTATAATAATTTGTCACTTTAATCCTAATTTTCCTATTTCAATACATCTCATCAAACAACCACATCCACACACAAGAAAAAGGGACCAAAACCTTGATTAGCCTATTTAGCTCTCCCTTGATGACAACAACCAAATAATGTCTCTTGGTTATTTAAGTGTCCCTTAATGTTTATGGTGGAATGAGTGATTTAGGTTAGGGTGTTTAGCCTAGATCCTATTTCACCATCTTACAATTATATATTATATACATTCCATCAATGCTTTAAAACTTTCCTCGCTAACTTCCTACATGACCTGTCATTTGAGAACAAATGATACATTTAGTTGGGGTGATTTCATATTGAATTCAATACATGGAAAATATTTTGAACATACCAACAATAAATTCTAAGCTTTTTCTCTCCATAATTAATGATAACTGATTAAGTTGCATACACCACCAATATGTTTAGTATTAGAAAGTGGTATAAGCTACAAGTAGTAAGAGCAACAAGTTGTAGATCATAACAATAATAACTAGTTATAAAGAATAACAAGAAACCACAATAAGAAGGTAAAGGGAGAAAATAGATGTAAGTTTCATTGTTACAAAATGGGTGGAGAAATCATCAAAAGAGAACCAATTGATCATATGACATTATTAAATGATTAGGACCATTTTCCTATTTTTGGTTGGATTATTTTCTCTAATTAAATGAGAATAATGAGGCTATGATGTAACAATACACAAGGACACTATAGAATAATGAAGTCATGATGATGGAATTGAGATTTGATGCTTCAAAAGAATAAATTATAAAGGTAATTGAGTTGCCTACAATTAGAGAAGAATTTTTAGCTCGAGTTGATGATATTGTAGCTCATATTGAATTTGTGTAACAAAGAGTAGAACTAGACTCGTTAGCTTAGGGTAACAAATCACTCTTTTTGCCCTAGTTATGGGATTTTATTTTTGTTTATATTATTAGGTATTTAACTTTTGATGGTAGATACTCCTTATTATACACAATATATTTTAAATTGCTAAGCCATCTCTACCACAACAAGATGGTGAATGTGCCAAATTATTTGTTTAATATGTAAAAAAGAATTTATGTTGAGTATAGAAGAAAAGGAAACCAGTTGCCCCTATCACATCATTGTTTAATTATTTTATTAATAAAAAGAAGTCTCTAGACTCAATTTCCAAATGTCTTGGGAAAAAAATTCTGAAATACAACCACATAAATGATAAAAACTTAAGGCTTGAGCTAGTTGAGGAAGATAGGGAACGGGAGGAGAATGATCAACTGTAGGAAGAGGAAAAAGCACATGCAACCTTTTCTCAACAAAATGCATCACCTACCCCTTTCTTCCATGAAAAAATTGAGATGCAAGAAAATCAACCCATAGCATCCCTAGTTTTAGAGACCCTTATCTCTAAAGATTCCCCTTCCATACTTACAACCCACAAGAAAAGGTGTACACCTTCTATCTCCAAAGCTAAAAAAGCAGAAAGGGCACACACAACCACAAAGGCATTCACACTATCTGAGAGAGAAAACTGTTTTAAGAGGAAAGGTCCCTCCTAAGTAAAAGAAGTTGGTCCTTGTGGAAATAGATACAAACTTAGAGAGAGATTTATTTGTTGATAGAGAACAATTTAAAAGTATTAAATTTATGTGTTTAGACATGGACACATAATAATAATAAGAAGATTTGTATACAATGAGGAAGTAGATTAAACCTCCCAATAGTGCAGAAGACCAAGACAAAATTACCTCCTCTACTAAGTCTGAAGAATAATTTTTTTTGGAAGGTGAAGAGAAAGTTGATGAACTACAAGCATCTCTTAAAATAATTAAAGAATTAGAGGAACAATTGAGGGAATACTAGCAAAAATAATTCAGGTTAGGTAACAAATTTAAGGAGTTAGAGATTCAATTACAAGCTTATCAACAACAAGGGACAAGATTGGACAAATTGGCCCAAATGGCCATTATTGAAATAAATAAGAAAATTTCCAGATCCTTATCAATAGAGTAACTCTCCAGAAGAACCTGTAACCCCAACCACGATAACCCTTGGATTATTATTGTGAGATAAAATAGAGAAAATTTCTCAATTTAAATGTGATTGGAATAATGAGAAAAATTAAATAATAAAGAATCATGAAAGAGAATTGAGGAAAATAATGCAGAAATCAAAAATTTGCTGCTCAAACTGATAAAATGGTTGAAATAGTGCAATTCATGAGGTGTAGACCTCCCATGAGGGTTTATGCCCTATTTTTTTAAGAACTATATTTAAGTTTTCAATCCAATTAATTGTATAGTCACCTTCCTATCTCCCTATCCACACCAAAGTTATTTCTAACAACATATCAAAGAGCAACCCTTGAGATGCAAAACCAATTATATGAATTTTATCTGCATGAGTTGGCTATCCCATGTGACACCACTTGTAACCCATTTATTTTTGTTGGGGATGTTTAATTTAAGGCATTAACACCATTTATACAAAATGAACATCATAGAGTCCTTTTGTGGCAACAACATCACGAAAAGGAAAAAATAATTCCCCTCAAAATTAGAGCAAAATTCAATGACCCTAACCAAATGGTGGTAGAATGGATTGCATTGATCAAATTACTAGGGCTATAGAAAAATATTTTGGATTGAAAAGATAAATATTACACAAGATTCAAGGAATTAGTTGTTAGAACAGGTAAGGAGGCATTGAAATTTTCACATGATAGATGGAATGAATTGACATAGGAATTGAAAATAAAAGAACCTTATTTTTTTTAATTTCTTAGCATCAGTAACTCGGGAACACCAGTACATCAGGACATCCATTAAGCATGGGATCACCTAGTTTACCCTGGTATTTAGCCACCTCTTCTCCTATATACAATTCCACATTGGTCATGTAGGAAAGAATCAAGGGAAACAATATAAAAAACTAGATGGGAATGATTGGCTAAGAAAAAAGGATTTTATTTGAAAGAAGAGAGAGGAGTTATTGATCCAGTGAACTATAGAATTATTGCACTATAATACAATCTAAGACCCCGAGTTGCTTGAGGACAAGAAAGATGCTTAGTTGGGGTTGTGAAAAGCTTAGAAATTATCCGCACTTTCTTATTTTAAGTTAGATATTTCTTATGACATTTCTAAACATTTACAAGATATTATCCATATTTTCCTGTTTATCTTAAGTATTGAAGCATTGAGAATGGTGTATGGTATATTGTTGAATAGTTCTGTAAATCAATGGATTTTTATAAAAATATGATAGTTTTTTATGTTAGTTATGGTACTTTATTATGTGGAGATATTAAGAAAAACTAGCCCCTATTTGGAAAATGACAATTACCCATAGCAAAGGTCACCTATCAACTTGCAGCCAAGGGAGTGTTTGTCTACATCAAATGATGTAGTAGCCCATAGTTAAAGGAAGAAGCAGTCGAGCACAATGGGAGTGGTTTAGTTATAAATAATTCTCTTTATTGCTGATTTTGTCACTAGAAATGAAGATATATACAAAGATAAGAATTGATCTATGACAGTAGTAGATCATGGTTCATAATTATAGATTATGCTTTGTTCTATATGTTTTTATTTTATTTTTATCTGCCTTTTTTATGATGAAGAGTTATAATAGGACTATGATACTTGTACACCTCTACATGATTAGTTTCCTATTTATGTTTTGATTAGAATATAGGAATAAGTCCTCTCCCTATGTTTGTAGATTAATTGACATATATTGTTAAGTTCTTTAGAGTCTAGAATAATTAAACTGTGTAAATCATGTATATATGGCAAATCTTGTATGAGTTAGAGATCTAGTATAATTTTCTATCAATGCTCTTGTTATGAGTATTTTTATTATCATTTTTGAGTTACAATTTGAGAATACAATAAATAAAATAGATTCAATCAAATAGATGGATCATTGAGTTGAGATTTGATTAGATTATGTGAGATTGTATTCACCCAAGAAAAGGCCATTTGAGGTAACTATAGTACTCTTTATAACTTGGATTGTTTGTTAATAAATTATTAAAATAGTTTTTTAGTAGTTGTATTCATTGATTTGATTTAAATCATTAGCAATAATCATTTAATTATCAATAGTTATTTTGCATAGTTGCATCAACAAATAATTACAATATAGTTGAAAAATGTTTGGTTATTGTCCCAGCAAGATTACCTACTTGTACCAACTGTCAATAATTGAGGTCTATAAGATATTATTTAATTTTAGTTAAGTTTACTTTTAGTCAAGTTTTATATGCATGACCTCTAAGACAACTCAAAAATCCTCAACTACACATACAATGCAGGTACCATCCAAGAAGAATATGATTTATTGGTTTGACGTAATTAAATGTAACTATCATAGGGAAAGTAAGTAAGCATGAATGAAGCAATTAGAGTCTAAAAACACTAAGAACTTAAGCAATTGAGATCATACAAACCTATACTTAATGAAATTCATTTACAAATCATTCAAAATGATTAATCTAAGAAATTGAACTCAAATCAAAGAAATTAAATCACTAGAAAGTGAAAACCTTCAATCCCATTGTAGATTGACGCATAATTGTGATGTAGATTGCTCAATTCAATGCATAAACCATGTTGCAAAAGCTTGATATGAGAGGATGTGATTCAAAAAATAGGCTTGGTTTTATAGATTTTAGGAATTCTAATCAATAGTCAAGATTAGATCTAAGGATCAATGGATGAGAGGAAATCAAGGAGGTGAGTGTGGATCAAGGAGGATTAATGGTTGAGGATTCATGAGAGTGTAAAATATCCCTAATTTCATGTAAAAAGGCTGGAGATATTTTGAATTGGAGGGAAGAATTTGAATTTGAAAAGGGAATATTCTTTGTGTGAATTGGAGAGTTGGAGGAAAATTAGCCAGTTAAATAAAATGGAAATCATTTAATTATAAGGATGAGAGGAATTAATATTTTTAATTAAATAACTGGGAATTATTTAATCAAGAGGGATTATTAGTGTGAAAATGATGAATTAATCAAATAACCTTGATTATTCAATTAATAGGGGAATAAAGTGAATTTAACTAAATAATTGGATAGTATTTAATTAAATGGAGGAATTAGGTGATAATGAGGAAAATGATGTTAGTAAGTAAAATCTAGATGTGTGATATAGTCAAGACATTTTTAGGTGTCTACATTTTTTCCCTCTTTGAAGTAATGTACTTGTTGCATTGTTTCAAAGACTTGATGTTGCTCGAATCTATAAAAAAAAATCCCCCAATTTTACTTGATGACACATTGTGCCCCAACGGACGAAGGAATGATGGTGTGCTTCCCCCTCGAGAGATTGGTCAAAAGAATTAATTTTTAGGTTGAGACCATGACATGATGAGAGGAGTAGTTTTGTTGAGAAGAGGAAGAAAAATAATTCCTAGAAAGCATCAATACTGATCAAGACTGAATACCAAGGTTGAAAAATAGGCTAGCAAGGCGGTTGCGGGCAAAACCCTATAGTTTGGAGGTCATATATAGGTATTTGGGCTCAAAATATCCTTCATCTTCACACTTTTATTTATAGAGATCATGAGCTCTGATCATCCAATTTTCTAGGACACCTTCTTGATATGTCGCTCGTTCCTCATGCAACACATCATGTAAATTGGGTGTGACAGTTCTAGAGGCTAGAAAGAGTAGGCCCACCAATACGTACTATGTTAATTTTTACTTGTGTGTAGTTTTAGGGTGTCAAATTGGTAGTTAAAGGTAGGAAAATAAACATTTCAATCCACGAATCAGTGCAATAGTAACTCAATATGGTGCGTTTGTAACCAAAAAATGTTGTAATTGTCAAATCATGTCATGTTTTTCATAACATATTACAATTGCATTACCTTATCACAAATAAAGAGAAACGTTTGAAAACATGTTCATGATTGAATTTGGGGTTTCAACGCATTTGAAAATTGTTCTATGTCTGATTACCGCATTTTCAAAAACCTAAATGTTTGTTCATTTTCTCAAAAGATAGGTTTTTATCAAAAAATTGGCAATATGATGTCGTAGGTGCTATGCTTGCAAGTAGTGTTTCATCCTACCTACTCTAGGGAGCAAAGACTGAGGATCTTGGATTAGATGACACTCTTAGGAGAGATTGAGATCAAGTTTCTTTCATCAGTCAGTCTCTATTACATCACATATATGTCAGAGATCAGAGCTCATAGGGCGATGATGACTGCACTCATGGAGCGATGGAGATCATATACAATTACTTTCCACCTTTCAAAAAGAGAGTGTGCTATTACATTGGAGGATGTATGGTGCATTCTTAAGGTGCCAACTGAGGGCGTGCATGTTATCTATGATGTGGATCAAGGCATAACATCCACGCAGATACTACTTGGAGAGGAGGAGCTTGATGTTGTGGATGGACAACTTGATCTAAGACCCTACTATGGAGAGGTCAATGAGATTGTGTTGAACTTAGTAGGAATAATTATGGGACCCATCATGCCAAACCGATGATCACGAGGATTCTTTATTGGATGGGGTTTTTTTATCGAGGGAATGGTTGTAGAGGGCATTACCTATTCATGGGGACCTTACATCCTTGCACACTTGTATCGTGATATGCACCAGTTCTATTATAGATCTGCTACTATTTTATCTATGGAAGTGACTTTTCTCCATGTATGGGCATGCGAACATATAGCAGTAACTCATCTAGTTGGAGATTCAGGGAGAGGTAAGGGACCCATTTGTATATAGATATGCTCTTATGCTCACACATCATCACATGGGAGAGCTACATTTTTGGACGGGTATCTTTGATGACATGACTGAGTTTATCTGGAGACCATGGCTGCATTGTGAAGCATGGACAAATGACCATATGTATTTGGTATATTATTGACAAACTCATTGGTTAATTAGGCGCACACCTCACATCCTAGAGAGGTATTCACCAGATATGGTGATGAGGCATTTTGGAGAGTGATAGATAGTACCCGCAGATGACTACCATGCTATCTATACAAGGACAATTTGAGAGATAGTTGAGTGGGGTGGTGTGGAATTGCCACATGTAGCACTTATTGAGTTTTCACAACTAGCTCCCCAACCATGGGGATGGACATGAGGTTTGGATGATCCCAGGATAGCACAAAATTATGATGCTTGGTGTATTTAGAGATGACCATTGAGATTTACACATCCTACTAGTGGACTCAGAGTCGCAGGCACCAACAGGAGGAGAGAGGTAGATCCTGGATGAGCACAATGGATGAGAACAGAGGGTATTTGTAGAGGCTCAAAGGGATGGTGACCAAAAACAATAGGTGGTTGGTTAGCAGGTTGTCCAAAAGGTGGCATAGTAGGTACCCCTACAACAAGATCCTCCTCGGTAGGTGCCACGACAAGTAGAACCACAACAACATCATGAGGCCAAGGGTGACCGTGATTAGGACACAAACATTCAATTATCTCTTGTACTATCAGAGAGCGATCAGGCTCACCACTAGCGAGATGATTATAGATGAGAGAAGGACTAGGCAACTACCCAACTTATTCAAATGATAACAGAGAGGGATCAGGCCCTCGTTGAGCAAGATCCATGTGCTACAAAGTGGGATCAAGCCCATACAAAGAGGGATTATCACGCCATATAGCACGATGCTGAGATCACCTATTGACAGTAAGAGGAGGCACAAGTAGCTCAACATATAGTTGAGAGAGATGTAGAGTGGGCACACAAGATGTAGCTAGAGATCAACTAGGGATCTATGACCACGACAACACAATATCTTTAGGATATGAGATCTCTTATGTACAAGAGGCCACATATTATAGGACCTTATATCAGGCCACTGTACCAAGGGAGTGCATGTAGCCTATATTTTTTTCTTGGAGTAGTACTATGGGAGGATTAGGTTGATCTGATGGTGACATCCTTCCCAGAAGGTGCCAGGATTGGGAGCAACCACATGGATCCTTGAGACATGATCAACGATAATAGCAAATTATGGGTCCACCACCTCCTCGGCTTCCTTCTAATTGAGAGGATTGAGAGAGATCATGGTAGGTGATTATTGTACAAATATTGTTGATGTATACACATTTGTAAACATTCATTGGATTTTGAGCATCATGTACATACAGATTTTTTATGTATATTATTGTATCACATACTTGATGTATCATGACAATCATTTTTTGATATATATATATATATATATGGTATGTGGCAATCCTTTTTGATGTGGCTATGGCATGGTGTTATGTATGCTTTCATTTTTATGGTGTAATGATATGGATGCAGATGTATGGACTATTTATGGATGCATTGATGTTTCCTAATTCATGATGTCATAATATGGATGTATGATTATGTTTATGTTGATGATTTGTGGATTTAGGATGAGATGTTATGGATGTTGATGATATTATCATGATTCTTTTTGTATTTTATTATGATATACAATGATTATGCAAGATGGATGATATGATATGGTACTGACGATTTATGGATGCAAGATGGATGCATACATTTATTTTTATTGTATGTCATGATACTTGGATGGAAATGTTAGTATGGATAGAATAATGAGAGAAATTATATGTTTAGAATAAAGTAGATGATGATGTTGATTAGGGTAGCAATAAATCTATGATTATTCTGAGATTTTATCAGATATGGGATGAGATAGGATTAGTGATTTTTATTTTTTATTTTTAGATTATGCAACGTAACATAGATCAATCCTTATTTGATGTAGCAAGTAGACACAATGCACCAAGGTATGAATAAATAGGGTGACATATCCATTGCATGGAATTTGAGTTTGCAAACAAATAGGAGTATCCTTGTTCACACCTAACATATATACACCTTGTTTGATCATGTGAGAGAATAAATCCATCAAATTCAAGAGACCAATACATAAAATTTATGAAGAACCTAATATGCATTAGAAATTTTATTACTCGAGACTATCCCTACACACACAAGGCAAGTATTTTCCAAGGTCGTATTACAAGAACATCCAACAAACACAACAAATGAAAGAAATGCAAATTCCCCATTATGTACTCTTATAGACATACCAATATATTGAAGATCAACATAATTTCAAATGAGTGATGTAAAGAGACAAAAAGATAAAACCACAAGAAAACATCAAGATATAAATTATCAATTCCATCATATCTCTTGCCAGAGAGTTATTTTAGTTGATATCTAAAATGATGTCTATTGTAGGAAAGATATATTTGTTAAGGCATTCATTGGATGTTGATTATTTTTAAATGTTTGGGTTGTTGGTATGAAGGTTAACTAACATGTTTGACAATGATCAAGTCTTACGACTTAGCATGAAATTTGATGTTTCACCAAGCATATCTACTTCTGTTTGTTTTTCCAAAGGTGAAGATAATGATAGGTTTATTATGGATGAAAATTTCTTGCAGATGAAAGTGAAATGGGATGGATGAATGATTTGTTTATTTTTCAAATTTTTCTAATAATTTTGTCTTTTTGATAATGTTTTGAGGCTATTTTTTCATAATTTTGTGTTTTTTAAGTTTTTTTTTGTATTTTGACAATTTTGGGATGTTTTCATGTTTCCAACATGTGGATATTTTTGTTTTTTTAGCATTTTATGAATGTTTAGATTTTTCTCATGTTATGGATGTATATCAATATCATTTCTCTTTTGGAATCCTATTAATAGACAAGCTAGAAAACTTGATTGATCTGATTGTTTGATTGTCGATAGTGATGAGGATTCACAACAATGCAAGGATAGTGTTGTCAAGATAACATGAGGATTGAGAAGGATGCATCTTGAGATTACGATGGATTGATTGGATAAGATGGATCAAGAATTATAGCTAGGCTAAGAAAACAAAATGTTGAATGTTTTGACATAACGTTTAAGTGTGAGTTGGATGCAACTAATATAGATTATTTTGCATCAATATTTGATAATGATATCTAGATCATAATATGAACTAGAATACATACATCAATATTTATTTTGAAGCAAGATGTAAGCATCTTCCCCTAGTGTCTAGTAATGTACGAGATGCTATGAGTGGATGAATAGATAGATAGCAAATGCCAAGGACAATCTTGTGATAACATGTTCGGATAGAGGATGAATATTAGGATAGTGCATGATGGATCATATGATGTTGGATTGCTTGGATAGTGTTGGATGTAGGAGATGGTATTGCACAAGATAGGATAGGATCAATGGTAATGAACATATCAATATTTTTCCAAAATAAAGTTTGAAATATACCCCTAATCTCTTTCAATATCAAGATGAAGATAGATAAAAAAAAATGGATTGGATGGATGGTTGATGTAGGAGCATCCCGAGCAAGTAAGTAATCTGCATCAACCAAAAATAGTTTCATTTGAGTTTTGCTTTAGTTTTCATGGAAGGTAGTTTAACTTGGATTTGGTGATCAATAATGGAGGAAGTTGAATGACGTTTTCTCATAAATTGACAAATGCCATATATCGATATGCATTTGATTATTTATTGCCTATAATTTCTTCAAGCCTCTTATGAAATATTTTTCTATTTTGATGTATTGGCTAATATTTTTCCAATGAGCCAATAATGTTAACAATGGAACTAAGTATTCAAAATCCAATATTACTTGGCAAATTGAACTATATGTAATATAAAATTATAATGCACCACAATGGAAATAATACAAAAGGATGTGGTATAAGGAGAAATATTTCAACACTAAAGAGTTAGAATTTAAAAAGATCGAAAACAAAGAGACCCACAAACAAAGAATGCAGACCATAATGAATAATGAAGGAGGTAAGAAGGCGAAAATTGGAGAGGAATAATGCAAACTCAATAATATGAAAGGTTGCATCCACAAGGAGGATTTAAAGATTGAAGAATAAGAATGCAAGGATAATATGGGAATATGAATATTTATTAAATGATAAATAACATCTAAATGGCAAGGAAAAAATTTGTTTCCAATGAAGTGAAAAGACACGCAAGCCAGTGGAAAGGTGGAGGGGCGGGATAGGAAAAGACCAATCAACAAATGAAATAATAAGAGAGTCTCAATGTGAGGAAGGAAAATTAGGAGAGTGTGGGCTTAATGCACAAAAATGTGAAGGGGTTGTGACAATGTTATTACCATAAAAAAATTGCAAACCAAAAAAATAAGGCTGGTGTGGCTGTAAGAGGGAAGCCCGTGAGGGAAGTCACCAACGTATCATATCAAGAAGTGTGAAGTAAGGATTAAAATTAGAGATGGTTAAAGTAAAGCAAGCCAAGTCAAGTTGGAAGGGGTGAAGCTAACTAGAGGCTCATAGCTGGAAAAAGTCACACATATTTAAAAAGGGTTGCGTAAAACTTATGGGGAGGACATGGGTTATGAGGAGAATCCAACACAAAGACTGAACAAAGTGTATGTTTGAATACCTTCAATCTAAATTAATGAATGTTGAAATTTTTTGAAAGAAGGATAGGTTGCTTTGTAACCTATGGTTATGCCAATATACTAGTTGTAAAGATATGAGAAATTATGAAGAGAATTATTTGTTGCAGATAATTATCGTGTATTTGATTATATGAGTGTAGATTTGTTGTTGGATTTAAAATTATCTCTGAGTTCATTTATGCTAGTAAAAATCAAATTGGCACATTAAATTGTTTGGTAAAGTTATTTTTGCAATGTGAATTTGTAGAGTTCTCAGCTAGAGAGAGGGACCCCTGCATCAATTGGTAATTTTTAGTTGTAAAATTGTGCAACTTTGATATCGATGAGGATGAATGTAAGAATGTATGTTGCTGCAAAAAAATTGTGAAAAGTTTTGTTGTAGTTAGCATGAGGGGTATTGTCTCTTGCATCAATTGGTATCAGAGAAGGTAGTCTTGAGAGTGGAGAGGATCCACCAGGACATGTCGGTGTGGTGTGAATAGATCATTTTTTGGGAGGCAATTCGCACTTAGTGAAAAGTGTGTGAAGTGGTTGTGGAGAGCTCGAGAGGGTTGTTGCAGGTAGAGAAGTCCTAAGCAGTTGAGAGCTAAAAGTTGCAATGGAATGTGTCTTGCAGATTGAGAGTGTAGACATGTCAAATTGACCTAACACTTATCACACACCATAAACAACATCAAACGACATCCAAAACCTTAATTTCATCTATTAATTGAATAATACATTATTTAATTAATCCACTTTTTCATCATTTTCGATGAATAAAATAAATTTCATTTATTCAATAAAGTCTTAAAACCCCTATTTTCGTTATTAATCGAATAAAACAACATTATTTTATTAATTCACGTTTCATCATTTCAACCAATTAAATAAATTACATTTATTTAATTAAGTCCTAATCTCAGTTTATTTTGTCTTGATTGATTAAATAACGCCAATTATTTGATTACGTTGCTAAATCACCTTATTCCCCTAAATTAATTGAATTATTGAATCATAATAATTTAATTATGACACTTTCCCTCCAAAATTTGAATAATTAAATCAAACTATTCAAATCATCCATCAAAAATCAAATCAAACTAATGCAACTTTGTTTGCAAAAGTCAAACTTGATTTGCACGTTCAACTTCAAAAAGGAATTAATTGATTAAATCAATTTAATCAATTTTCCTCACCCACTTTTTGATTGAGCAAATTACGATTGTTGACTGAGCCATCTAATTTGTTGACTAATCAATCTAAATTGCCGAGTAAACCATATATTTCTTAACTAAGCCATCTAAATCCTGACTGATCAATCTAAATCTTGACTAATCAATCTAAATCCTAACTAGCTAATCTATTCTTCAATCACACAAATTGTGCAATCTACTTTGCACAATCTATTCATGTCTAAATCCTCTCAACACCTTTTAACCGTTGATCTGGATATTCTCCAACACGATCCTGATCGTTCATTTTGAATTTCATTTTCTATATAACAAACCTCTTTCCTCACAAATAAGGATCAGAGAATCAACATCATTTGCACAAAAACGTATTTCTAACATTCAAAACTACCATTAGAGCTTCAACACATTTCTTTGATCAACCAAACATTCATGTATCAATATTTTGCACATGAACTATGGAGGCTTCGCAGTGATATGAACAATCCAACATCAGGCAAACACACTCCAATAAAAGATGGGTAAAATTTTCATATTTGAATTCAATTTCTTATATATGTCATTTTCATGTGTTTGAATTCAAATTTATAAATTTTTCATTTCGTCAGTGTAGGATTAAATCTAGATCAGTGTTCTTGATCTTACCTTAGATTCTGATTTCAATTGCATTTCTCTTGTTTTGCATCTATGATTTTCCCCCTCACACATTTTGGCACACCTTATGGGACCCTTGTCCCCTACACTAATGTTTTGTATGATCCATTTTTGAAGTTGCAGGTTCCAGAATCGCATTCGGATAAGTTTTCACACACTGTCTTAGAAAATTTTGCAATTACCTATCAAGAAAACCACACACTTGCCACTGAAAATCATGCATCTGACACTAAGAACTATGCATTTGACATTTTTCTAAGCATTTCATTCTGACAAGGGCACACTTGCTCTAAAAATGAGCATTTGACTTATGATAGGGGTGCACTTTCTCTAAACCTGCGCATTCGCTCTCTGACAACGGTGCACTTGACTATGATTTTAGTGCATTTGCTTTGACAGACCTATGCACTAGATCTACAAATTTGTAACCGATTTCTTGCTAATGTATGCATTTCTTTTAATGTGTGACAGGTGCTAACGTGTTTGTATGCAGGGTTTGAGAAACACTAACACGTTTTCTATAGGGAAGACGAACGGTCAAAGCACTCTAGATCTACAAAAAAATTCTTGTTAAAGTTAGGGAAAAACAAATTGGTGCATAAAAAGAACAAAATTTATTTTAGTTCTCTTAAAATGAACTATTTAAAACTTTCTTAAAGTAGGAATCATCATTTTGTGCTTTAAAAAGAACAACACAAATGCACACTTCATTTTGGTGTTATTAAAAATTGAACCATTTCGAGCTTTCTTAAAATATGAACTCTTATTTGGTGCTTTAAAAAGAAAAACACAAATGAATCTTTCATTTTGATGCTCTTAAAAATGAACCATTTCAAATTTTTCTAAGCTATGAATTGTCATTTGGTGCATAAAAAGAACAAAACATTTCAATTAAGGTGCTCTAAAAATGAATTCTTTACAAGTGTTCATAATTAGGAACTTTGATTTTGGTGCATAAAAAGAACAAATGCAAAACGATTTCTTTATGTTGACGTGCGCTCGTTTTTACTTTTGTTGACCAAGTTAAGACCAAGATCGATTTCTTAGAAACATTCAGATTTGGGCTTAAAAATGAACAAATTATTCTTTTTGTCTTGCACCATTGCTATCTTAAGTGATTGATATTCAGAGTACTTCATATTGGTGCAATTAAAAATAACAATTTGTTATGTTTTATTCACATATTTTTGGGGATAGGACCACTCAAGGTGCTTAAAAAGAATCAAACTGTTATGAAGTGTATGTTGTGCCTTCAGTGTTTGGAGAGCTACTAGATGGTTGTCTTTTCCCCTCGCACATTTTGGCGATCTTGAGTGAGCAAAAACATCTTGAGCTTTGCAACTTTATTTTCAAAGCATAACTTTTAGAGGGCCTGCCTATTGAGACACATCTTGTGCCAAAGAACTCATAGGTGACCCAAGCGATACTTTCATTTTGGACCTCTATATAAATAATTTGTGGGTGTGAGGAAATTTCATCATCCCATCGGGTGCTATTGGCCTATGTCGATGTATTCTCCCTCAGTATCCTTGTGATGCGTAAAAACCCACAAGGGCTAGGAGGTTCTTAATTGAACAAAATATTGCATGTATAGGGGCCCGAAAATAATATCCCTAGAACATTACTAAGAGCCAAACTGTTTTAGAAGCTACCCCTTTATCCAAAAACATTCTTTAAAAGTGGTGCATCAAAATTTACTTGTGAGAAGTTACTTGCCAATTCTGACTACAACTTTGTGCCATAAGTTGCATGTAAAATCATCTCTTCGGGGCATGAGGCAAGCCTACCTAAAATAATGGTTTCTATCCACTAGGGTTGTAATTGCTTGTTTATGGTAAACTTACCAAATACATTCAAAACAATTTGACATCAAACTTTGTGCTTGATCTAAAAAGAATACATCCAAACAAACACTAAACATGATGGTTGAATCGCAAACCCTTTGACTTAGTGTATGCTTTTTAGAGAATCCCTATATTTTCACTCCTTGAAAGGATTTTACTTAAAGGTTTCCAAATATTCAGGCTTTTATTTTAGGCTACATTGATCAAAGTAAACATTTGGAACTATGACTTGCGTGTCATGATTTCTCAACTTAAGCTATAGACATGGAGGTCACACAATTCCATGCTTTCTGACTCAGTCCAAGGGTTGTTGTATCACTTTCCCTACTCCAAACACAAAGAAATTGAGAGGAAAACCAAATTTAACTTACAAAAATCTTGAGAAAAAAATTGCTCAAACTGGAAAAAAAACATACAAATACCTCCTTTCCACAAAATTCTAGTGCATTTGTCACATTTTCTGAGCAATTGCCAAAAATTCATTGCATTTTCTCTTTGTCTCAAAAAAGCCACTAATGAAAATCAGTTGCATTTGACAAAAATTGAGCACTTGTTGCGGGATCCACGCACTTGTTTTTATTTCCTTGCATTTGCTTCTGAGAAACTGGCACATTTTCTTCCAAGATACTTGCATTTGCCTAAAGAAACTCACTTTTTCCTGAGTAAGCATTGCATTTGACAGAAACACACAACAATTGCACTTGTCATTCTAGCTCACACTTGCTTCTCTGAAACCTGAGTACTTGACACATTTTTGGCCGCACTTGATATATCTGACCGCTTTTGCTCACAGTCTTGTGCCTTTGCTACAAAACCAGTGCTATTGCTTTATCCTACTAGCAATTGGGAAAAAAAATTGAAGTTGCTTTACAAGATCATTGTTAGAATGAAACAATTGGAAAAATAGATAAGTTATATAGCCCCTCATCCATTATTTCCATCCTACTTGTTAGAAATCAAAATCAAACAAACCACCGGGATCATTCCTTCACTCAAACATATATGATATCAACAATTACTTGGGACTCACAGATAGTACAAGTAAGCTTTCCCGCAACATATCCACTAGACAAGGAAGTGAAATATCGACCCTAGTCCTTCAACATTTTGATTTCCAAAAAGTAGTACCATTCCAAAACAACACTTAAAACTAAAGGTTTTGAGCTTCATAACAACCATATCAAAACCATCACACTTTATGACCATCTGGTGATCAACTGCTCCAGTACAACAACCAAATCTTGTAGCACCAATCCTACAACCTAGTCGCACACACATTGAAGGCGAACAAACTGATATTATTAGCAGTTTAAGAACCTTCATATTTGAGAAGAACGAAACACCTAACTAGTGGAGAAACATGAAACAAATCTTAAACGAAGAGGAAGAGAAATCAGACATAGTAGTTGAAAGACCCGTGTTACCACCACTTGCATGGCAATAGATATATATCCCTCATTATTTTTGGCAAGCAAAAGATACTTAGGTCCAACAAAAGAAAAATCCTTAAGCGGAAATCCATACTTTGCCTTCCAAAGAACTACCCTACAATTTTTTTTGTCAATGGGTACATCTTGAGAAGATATCACATCCATGAAAATACACTATACCATTTCTATGCATGCTTTTCAAGGAGGGGACCACCCTTAGATCCAATTGACTAGAACACTTCTATCTACGCTTTGAACCAATAGGACAACTTTTTTCCATAAGTTAGGAGTCATGAAAATAGTCACAAGACCTTGGTAGTTGTTTATGAAAACTACAAGATCACAACATAGGAAACACATGGAATCAAGCAAGAAAAACACTAGCATCCCACCAAAAAACACCATGAACAATGAAGGTGGTCCATGGGGCTATAGACCAAGTGACCTTGAAACACCCCAAAAGAGACCTATTTACAAAGACATCTTTAGTGAGGAAGAACTAAACCGCAAACAAAAGGAGGTGATAAAACAAAACAAATAGGACCCAAACATAGTGGTTGTAGAGGAGGTGGATACATAGGAGGAAATAAATGATGAGGAACTATACGAACATTCCAACAACCTCAAGGTTCTCAAACTAATGGATAAATTGTTGAGAAAGGACCCAAAGTCATATTTCTTCAAGTTAGCACAAAGTGGTGCTAAATTACCAATGGAATTTAACATAGAAGCTCTCAAAGATTCCAATATTATTCCCTTATGGGATAATCAATTGTGAGACAAATAATTGAACCCCCAAAGATGTCAAACATTCCACCCATGTTCTCACAAAATAGTGGTCAACCCAAAGAAAACCTCTTGTTCAAAAAACCAACTCAGATTGAACAAGCAACAGTGGCACAACTATATCAAGGAGGGCCATCCCAGTATGAATCACAAAATAACAATCCCCCACTAGGACAATACATACCATAAAACAACAATCTCCCTCCCGGATAGTATATACCTCAGAACATCTCAAATACCAACCCTTCCCAAAACAATCAGTACCATTAACAAGATGGACCATAGGTTCCCCTTCTGAATCATTACAACCAACAAGGTGGACCATAGGGTCCTCTTCCAAATCAGCAATACCACCAACAAGGTGGACCACAGGGTCCCCTTTCAAACCAGTAATACCACCAACAATGTGGACCATAGGGTCCCCTTCCATATTCATCCCATCAACAAGGTGTCTTACAAACACATCAATAGGGTAACCTTCAGTTAGTCCTTCCCAGAAACAAGGTGTGTCATAGAGCACCCTTCTTCAGTCGTCCCATCAACAAGGTGACCTTTAGTTTAGTCCTTCCCAAAAATAAGGTGTGCCACAAAGAACCCTTCTTCAGTCGTCCCATCAACAAGGTGTCAAGCAAATGCATCAATAGGGTAACCTTCAATTTAGTCCCTCCCAACAACAAGGTGTGCCACAAAGCACCCTTCTTCAGTCATCCCATCAACAAGGTAACCCATTAATGCACCATTAGGGAAACCTTCAACACAATTCATATCAACAACCAGGTGTGCCACAGGGAACTCCCCCCATTCATCCTACCAACAAGGTAACCTGCAAGCACATCAATAGGATAACCTTGTATATACTTCATCCCAACAATAAGGACCTAATCTTCTCTATGTCCAAAAAATTTACCAAGGTTGGATACCCCCGTTATATCTCACTTATGACCAAAGCATGGTGGGACAACAAGGCTATTTCACACAAGGCTTACAAATAAATGTACCGAAAATAAAAATGGAACTAAAACTAGAGGTTGTCACCCAATAGATAGTAGGCATGCAAGAAGGAAAACAAAAGAAGACCTACACCCTTCAGGAAATATGTCCATTCCCATTTGATCATTCCATCACGACACTACCTTTTCCAAAGAACTTTGAAATACCTAGGTTTGACAACAAATATAAAGGAAGAGGAGATCCAGTAGAGCATGTACGAGACTTCTCAGTGTCATGTATGGAGGTACAAAACAATGATTCTTATCTCATGAGACTCTTTCCACGTAGCCTTACAGGTCATGCCATGGAATGGCTCACCTATTTGTAACCAAGAATTAAAACCTTCGATGAACTGTCAAAAAATTTCATAAACCACTTCTCGTTTAACATAGATCAAGATATCACCATCACAAGTTTGTCCATAATCAAACATAATCAAGGAGATTCCTTTACCTCCTATCTATAGAGATGGAGACATAAAGCGAGTCGATGTAAATGGCCCATTCTAGACAAAGAAATGGTAGATATCTTCATCATGAATGTCCTGCCTGAATTAAACTACCAACTCACTATGCTATGTCTTGTAGACTTTGAAGAAACAATTTAAAATGGATTGCATATCGAGAGAGCCCTCATTTCAAGGGGACGCTCAAAAGACAGTCCCTCTAGTTCGACGAGAAACCTAAAATCTAGGCAAAAAATAAGAACATCACAAATGATGGAGTAGTTGACGCTAGAGGCCTATGGCATGTACAAAACACACCTAAAAACAAACCACAGGAGGCATAAACGAGCTATGTTTCCAACAACGCACAAAAAAACCAAATTACCTATCCCAAGAATAATCAAGTTGTAAACCAAAAAACAAATTAGGGAGGGCGACAGAGGCAGTACGATCAGTCGAGGAGGTAGTTCATAGTACTAGGTGAGTCACTTGAAATAGTCGTATGCAAGCTAGTACAACAAAACCTCATCAAAACTAATGATCTCCCAAACTATGAGGAACCTAGCTTTAAGACACCATGGTATAATGGGAAAGATTTGTGTGAATTCCATAAGATGAAAGGACACACGACCAACAATTGCATGTGACTCAAACACCTCATCCAAGACTTAATAGACAAAGGAGAAGTGGATGTTGAACATTGTCCCAAAATTAAGGACCTACAAATATACTCGAACCATGCCAAAATAAATGACAAAGAAAAGGAACAAGAGTATCGCAATTCTAATTACACGTATGATGACACGGTTTTTAGAACCCTCTCACAAGTTGATAACAATAGGGAAAACGTAGTGACTATAGGAGGTGGAGACAACAACTATAACATAACCACCCATTGAGGAAGAGTTGCAATTCAAGGAGTCCCACCCAAACCCATAATTAAATCATCAAATGATTACAACATTGTGGAACTGTTGAAGAAAACACCTTCCCTAATCTCAATCCTAGAGTTGTTAAAATTGTCACCCGCACATAGGGAAATATTGGAAAAGGAATTAGAAACGTCAATCCCTAATGACCTCGATCCTAGTCAGTTCCAAGCCATGGTTGGTAATATCACAACAAGTAATCATTTAATATTTTTTAGAAGGTCTACTACAAAGAACATTCCACAACCAAGCCCTCTACATAGAGGTTGATGTTCACCAAACCATGGTCAAACGAGTATTAATAGATAATGGTGTAGGTTTAAACATACGTACCTTAAAATTTGTCAAATAGTTGGGGTATTTTGGCAATTTGATTGCCAAAGGAAAGAGTATCACCATAAGGGCCTACGATGACCTTGAAAGAAATTATGAAGGAATAGTCAGGTTGTCAGTGCAGATAGGACCGACCATCACAAAAACTACTTGTCAAGTACTTGACCTTGAGCTACCGTATAACCTCCTTCTAGGTCACCCTTGGATCCATGCATTACAAGAAATACCATCAAACTTTCATCAGTGCCTAAAGTTTCCCCACAAAGGAAAAGAGGTAACACTATATGTTGATCTTGAGCCTTTTCATTTCTATGAAAAGTTGGAAGAGAAGTACAATAAAATCCAATGTGTGCCTAGCAATGACATAGCCTTCCATTCATTTTCATATGTTTACCCTTCCACGCTACCAATTCCAAGAGTCTATGGAGGTTCAAAATAGATCAAGATAGTGCAACTAATAGCCAAGCCCATGATCTTCACTAGGTGGGGAGGCATGAAAGACGAATAAATATTCGAAGAGGACTTCTCATCCATGATGTACAAGGAGGGCCATGAAGGACTAGAAAAGCCACAACCCATTTTAATTGATCCTAACACTGGAGGTTATCAATTAGATAAAAAAATGGGATATCAAGGAATAGGTGGCCTTGGGCTACACAAATAAGGTTGATCGGAGCTTATCATAGTGGAATAGAGAAAGAAAAATATGGGACTAGGTTACAAGCCAAAAGACATGGTTATTTCAAAAATTGGACAAACTTCTTGGAAGAAATGAGAAAATTCTTCTAGTGTTAAGGTATTGGATATCTACCATATCATGGACAATGATTTACTCATTGAAGAATTATTCAAAAAAAATTAACATTGATAGGTTCCCTCTCCAATATATGAAAACCATCCCCAACATCTATTACCATTTTGGAATGGACTCTAATGAATACGAATTGGATTATCCTTCCTTTGTCACTAGATATGATTCCCCCACTTCTAGTAATGACGACCTAGACACCTAGTGGGAAAAAGACACCCAATCCATATTGACTATTTCTACAAACCCCATAAGCTTTATGGATGATGATAATAGCCTACCACTATGCTACCCACAATTCATAGATTGGGATCAACAACAACAAACGCCTATTCTAGATCAATTTCAGAATGATGAGGCAATATTAATTTTAGGGGACTTCGAACAAACATACTAGCAAGAGATCACAAAGCAGGGCTCATCATGGAGCTCGAACAAGACACATACTTCAGTGGAGAGATTGAATCTTCCAATCGCAAAAATGAGAGAAAGGACATAAAATTATGATCCCCTAGATAAAACCACACTATGGCTCTATTGGATCCAGAAAAGAGGAAAATAAAGGATGCATTCGAAGGTGAAAACCTCCCAGAGTCACCTGAGGATGGAGAGTTCAATCTCCCCATATCAAAATATCAAGAAAGATCAATGCTCCTATTAGAAGAAACAAAGTCCATAAATGTTGGCATAGCAGAAGACCCAAAGATAACATACCATCCGACATCACTTGATCCTAAAGAGAAAGAAAAATTCATAGCTTTCATAAACGCCCGAAAGGTAAAATTTGCAATGACCTACGCAGATATGCCTAGACTGGAACCAACACTAGTGGTACATCATCTAGACGTCTTCCCCAAAGCAAAGCCTATTGAACAAACACTTAGAAAAATACACCCTCAAATAGCATTATTGTTAAAGGTAGAACCCAAGAAGCTACTAGATATGGGTTTCATTAGACCCATTGATTATCTAGTACCAAAATCAAAGCCTACTGGGGGCATTAGGATCTACATGGATTTTAGAGACCTAAACAAAGCTTGTCTAAAGGATGACTTTTCATTTCCAAGTATCAACATGATCATGAATATCACAATAGGGCATGAGATGCTATCCTTAATGGATGGTTTCTTTGAATATAACCAGATAAAGATCTCTCCAAATGATCAACACAAAACAACCTTTACTTGTGCTTAGGGGACCTTTTGCTGGAATGTAATGCCCTTTGGTCTAAAGAACGCAGGAACAACATATTAAAGAGCCATGACAACCATATTGCATGATATGCTACACACGATCATGGAAAACTATGTGGATGAAATTCTATCAAAGTCAGCCAAAAGGGAAAATCACTTGGCAAACCTTGCAAAGGTGTTTGATCGGCTTGAACAGTACAATCTGAGACTCAACCGGAAGAAATGTGTGTTTGGAGTAACATTCAATTTGTTTTTGGGGTACATAGTGTCAAGAAGAGGGATTGAAGTGGATCCTGCAAACGTGAAAGCTATAATAAATATGTCTCCACCAAAAACACTAAAACAATTGAGGAGCCTACAAGGGAAGCTATAATCCATCAGGCGATTTATCGCACAATTCATAAAAAATTCCAACCCTTCACTCATCTCCTACACAAGGACATCCCCTTCAAGTGGGATGGGAGACGTGACCAAGCATTGCAACAAGTCAAGGAGTACCTTCTTACTCCTTTTGTACTCATGTCGACTATTCCAAAAAAGGAAATGATACTCTACATGTCTACCACACAAGCAACCTTGGGAGCTCTCCTGGCTCAGCTAGGTGATAACAACAAAGAAAGGGAAATCTACTACATCAACATAACATTGGTGCGATATGAACTGAACTACTTGCCCATAGAAAGAGTGTGCCTATCAGTAGTGTTTGCAACACAAAATTTGAGGAACTATATCTTAAATAGAAAGGTAAAGTTGATTTCAAAAGTAGACCCACTCAAATACTTACCAGCAAAGGCAGCCCTAACAGGCTGAATAGCCAAATGGGTGATGATCCTAAGTGAATTTTATATAGATTATGTGGATAGAAGGGCTATCAAGGGATAAATCATAGCAGACCAATTTGGATGAAGCACCCACAGATGATCATAAGCCTCTCATAGTGGAATTTCCAGATGAGAGTATCTTGATGATAGAACAGACAGGCCAATGGACTCTCTACTTTGACGGGTCCCATACTCAACATGGCTCTGGATCAGGTGAGCAATTTCTCACACCACATGGATATAGTATACCCAAAACCTATAGGATTACTTTCTCGTGCACGAACAATATCTCAAAGTATGAAGCTTTGATCACATGGCTAAAAATAGCTATTGAATGGAGAATAAAAGAGCTACATGTTTTTGAATATTCTCAACTAGTGATTAGATAGGTGAATGATGAATACCGGACAAAAGATGAAAAATTGCTTCCATACAAAAGGATGGTGGATAGCTTCAAGGAATACTTTGTCAGAATAACCTTTGAGCAAGTTTTTTGTATCAATAACAGAGTTGACGACAAAATGAAAATAATAGGCGCATTGCTTGATATTCCACAAAATGTGCCTAAGTATGAGCTCCTTGTGGAACAACTACTTGTACATGCATTCGACATCCCAGAATCAGAACTGGTATGTGTTGTTGTTGGTCCTAACTCTCCATGGTACGAAGATATTTTTGACTATATCCAACACAATATCATACCACTTGACCTAGTGACCACTCAAAAGAAAACCATCACCATAGAAATTCCCATTTTACCATCTTAGGAGATACCCTATATCGTCGTAGTCTAGATGGTATGTTTACCATCTTAGGAGATACCCTATATCGTCGTAGTCTAGATGGTATGTTACTCTGGTGCCTTAACGCAGAAGAAGCCCACACAACCTTAAAAGAGGTACATTAAGGTATTTACGGGTCCCACTCTAGTGGACCTAACCTAGTCCAAAAGTTACTAAGAATAGGGTATTACTGGCCCTCCATGGAGCGGGATTGTATTCAATATTCTTGAAAGTTTTGTTAGTGCCAATAACATAGTGATCTAGTCCATGCATCAGCACAGGAACTGAGACCCATCACAACACCATGGCCTTTCTCACAATGGGGATTAGACCTAGTAGGCAAGATATCAATCACTTCATCCAACATGCACAAATTCATTATCACAAACAAAGTACTTCACTAAATGGATAGAGGCAATTTCGTTGAACTATATCATCGACAAACAGATATCAAAATTCATTTTGAATTATCTCATTTGCAGGTATGGAATACCCCAAACAATAACTACAGACAATGGAATTCCATTCAAAAATTAGGATGTCTAAGAACTATGTTCCCAATTTTCTATCCAGCATAGATTTTCTACGCCCTATTACCCCTAAGGAAATGGTCAGGTTGAGGCATCTAATAAAACAATCCTAATATATTGAAAAAGAATGTCAATGATGTCGACTGTGATTGCCATTTGTAACTAAACCTAGCCCTATGGGCTTATCAAACCAACATTCAAACACCTACTGGTGCCACACCATTTTCCTTGGTATACAAATCAAAGGTTGTCTTTCCTATCAAGGTTGAAATCCCATAATTGCATGTCTCATTAAAATACATGGTCACCAATGAAGAATATAGGGTATCTAGGCTAAATGAATTAGAGCTCCTAGATGAAAAGCATTTAAGTGCGTTAAACCATTTGCAGGTTTATCAGAATTGGATCAAACAAAGCTATGGCAAGAAAATCAAAGAGAAATTTTCAAATATGTGATCTAGTCCTCAAGGAAAATCATAAGGTACAGCTCAATCAAGATGACAAAGGAAAATTTGAACCCAACTGGTTAGGCCCATTTTTCATCACAACAAGCTATGGCTCTGGGGCCTATCAGTTGGCTACTCTTGAAGGAGAACCTTTAGGTAAACCACTAAAAAATAACCACCTCAAGAAGTTCTACACATGAAGCACATCAGAATACCCCAAGCAAGAGGGTAAAAATCCAAAAAAATGGAAAAAAGATAAAAATATTAAAAAAAAATCAAAAAGCAAGAAAAATAGTAAAGAGAAATAAAACATTATTTGAGTGAAAACCACTTTGTGGTGCTCCTAGAATAGTTACCATAGTGAAAACCTATAAAATGGGTGCTATGTTTGAATAAGACTTGCATCATTATTTATCGGTACTACCCACAACATCTTCACATTCGTCCCATAATAAAACATGTGTCCAACCATGGCTTGTTACTGATTAAGGAACATAGTGTTGTCTCTAACTAGGGGCAACTTCTTGAAGTTGGTTGTGGATTAGATCTTTGAACGTCCTATCATGGTCAAAACAACAAAATAAAAAATATTCAAAAAATAATGAAAACAAACATCGTTGGGTTATTCCTTCACTCAAATAGTCTAAGATATCAAAATTTGTTTGAACCTCACAACTAGTTCAAGTAGATTTCCCGCAACATATCCTCTAGACACAAAAGTGGAATATCAATCTAGATTATCAATGATGTTTATCCAAAAATAGTTTATACTTTGATTCAAATGATCAAACTACGTGGTCTTTGCATGTACAATGTAGGTAAGGCTTAACAACCCCCGAGACCCTTGGTCAATCCCCTTAGGTTTCCATCATGCTTTATTTCAACTTAGTCAAAAATTCAAAATCCAAAAACAGTCAAAAAATTCAAAATCCAAAAACATTCACAAAATAGGAAAGGTCAAAAACATCCAAACCAAGCAAACTACGAGCCTTTACATGTACAACGTAGGCAAGGATTATCTTTGATGAACCCCCGAGGCCCTAGGTTAGTCCCTTGAAAACAACAAAAACAACATCATAAAACAAAAAACAAAAAATGACCCATTCCATCATCACAATTTGTAATAAATTTTCACCCATAATAAACAAATTGTCACCTTCACCCTTTGATAAAACAAACAAACATACAAAGAAAACAATCGCAAAAGTTCGGTCTATAAATAGATGAAAATAATCCCAAAGTATCAACTACCTATCTTTTTGACAAGTCCCAACAACATCCTAAGATATGACTTAACGGATCCATTCCTACGATATAGACATGATCAACACCGAATAGTAGTCCCAACCCAAACAAATATGGCAAGTGATACTGCAACTTTGTTTTTATCTTTTTGTAGTCTTATTTTTTGCGATTTATTTTATTGACTCACTCCAAAGATCTCTCAAGGATGTCCATAAGGATTTAGAGAAAAATGAATGGGGACAATTAAGTGTCATTTCGATTTGTTGTTTGTAAGATATTTTTGTAATACTACCATGGCAAATACTTTCTTTATTGAGTGTATGAAAGTTATGTTGAAACAATTCGTGAAGCAGTTGCATGTTAGGTGTTTTATACCTTTTTGTGTGACTGGTCCGAAAAGTTGTTAACACAACCCGACTATATACTTTAAACAAAGTTGTTGTATGTCTTGTATGAGCAAAGGATACTCTTTGTTTGTAGAGTCAAAGTCCATGCAATATATATAAATTCACCTTGGTCATTAATACCCTGGTGCATTGTATCTATTTTCTACATCAAACATGATTGTTCAAAACTACGAAGTCTCCAAAGCAAAGCGAAAGAAGCTCATCAACTACTAACAACATCATATTTCCATCCATCATCAATTATTTATTCTAATTAACATCCATCCTGCATAGCAATATCATTGGTACCATATCCATTCTGCATCCACAATGTCATCAATACATATCATGATGATAATAAACCAATAAAAACATCATGTATCATGTATAGGGCATACATCCATGATATATAATCCATCATAAACATCATATATCCAAATGATATATTGATCATCCAAAATAAAAACATCATATGAAGCAAAGTATGATTCATCCATCCATATTATATGCATACATCAACAACATACATCATCATACATCAACATCAATGATCATCACATAAGCATAAAATGAAGTTGAATCAAAGAAGGTATATCTCATATATATCATCATAAAAAAAAGGGTGAATGTCATAAGTACATCATCATCGATGAAACAAGTGTGATAGGATGATACAAATCATACATTTATACGAGGCCTCGACTGGGTCGATGAATATATATACAAAAATCATGTCTTTAATATGTCTCCAAGCAATGAACACCATGAGATCAAGTACAAAAAAGTAAAACTACCCGACAGGAAGGACAAAACCCTATAGACCAAAATGTAGACCACTAGCTAGATCAGGTTGTCTAACAGAGTGACCATCCTCATTGCCACCACCATCGCTTGTAGCACTAGGCTCTCCAAATTGTGGACGTTGAGCAGCCCTAGGAACAATAGAATCATATAAGGTCTGATAATTTGGGGACATCTGTAAAATCTGATCCTGCTCTACTCTAAAACTATCAAAATATGCCCTAAGAGTATCTCTCTCTATTGTAAGAAATTGTACTTGAGCCTCTGCAGCATGTCGTTGACTGCTCTCACTATCTTTCTTGTTAAAAATGAAGGTAATATTGTAGCTTAAAACTTGTAAAACTACGAGATTGCAGATCTAATTAAGTGTTTTGTCACAATTCTTTGTGTATGATTAATCTGTTTAGATCAATTTTACCAATTATAGAAAGAGATAAAAGATTGTAGAAGAATGAGACAAGAAGGTAGAAGTGGCATAACATATACATGGATAAACCCTTTCCGGAAAAAAATCCACCAGAATCAATAGTTCTTATATTATTTAACCTTAGAACAAGATTACAATAATATTGTATCAATCCTTGATTGTTATGCTTCCTTTCCTTCAACAATCCTTCTTCACAACCTCCAATAAACTCTCATAGAAATCTCATACACTTGCTGCAATTAATAGACAATAATGAGCATGTAAAACCCATAATATTTGTACACTACAAGAGTATAAATCTCCTCACAAAAATCTACGCCTAGATTGGGCAAGTAGAGTTCCACAATGTAATCTGAAGTCAAACCAAAGTCTTCCTCAATTTAGGCACCCCAAACTGAACACTTAACTGAACTTTGGTCAAGAAGATATCTTGAAAACTTCACCTCAAAGTTGGTGCCCAAGAATGGGACCACTTGACTGAGCCTTGTAAATATATTCTCATACAAAAGGTGTTAACTAAAAGATTCCAACTTGGGCGCCCAAGGTGGATCCAAGTCAATCTTAGTTAACTGAAACATTTCTCTCCACCAATTCATAAAAAACATTATGCATGATTGATCATCCCTACTTAATTGAAAATATCCACCTATTATATGTCATGCAACCGAAGTCATTAGTCATGCAACTCAAGTCAACTAGCATTCAACTCAAAATAACTACATGCAACTAAAGATAACTGAACCATAACTGAATTGAAATGAACTGAATTGAACTGATACTGAATTGATAGTTCCATTCCACTCATGTAAAATCAATCCCTAATTTGTAGGATCAAAACATGCATTACTAAAGTGTTATCAATCCTCCAAATAGTTAACTGAAGTAAGGTGGGTTCCACCTTCCATGTGGGCACCCCATGTGCTCCTATATTGTAGGATCTCATCTTGGGCGTCCCCACATGTTCCTATCATTTAGGAATAATCACAAATATCAATTTACATGTTCATTTCATTTGAATTTAATCTCTTTCTAATCCTAGTGTTGGGGAACACTTTCCAAGGACTTAGAAAATACTTGAAATATGTTTAGGATTGCAATTAAATGCATCCTACTCCCAACATTCTCCCACTTGACATTATACATTGCAATTATTCTAAACAAGGAATCATTATTATAAATCAAGTACGAGACTTAAGTCCAATGGCCTTCCTTCACCAAGAGAACTTATCTATACAAACTGGTTTCGTAAGATAATTTGCACCATTTCTCAAAGTGTCAAATTTCTCAATCAATACCTTCCCACTATCAACCATTTCTCGCACAAAGTGATACTGAACACCATAATACTTAGTACAAGCATGATACATAAGATTTTTGGCTAAATAAATAACACTCTAAATATCACATTCAAGTCTAATTTGCTTGCAATTAAAACCAATACCTTTCCTAAGTCTTTGTAACCTAACTGTCTCTTTAGAGGCATGTGTAGCAGCCATGTACTCTACTTCTATGGTGGAAAAAGCAACCATGGGCTGCCTCTTACTCATCTAACTGACTGTAGCTCCAAAAAAAGTAAACACATAGCCACTTGTCGACCTTCAACTGTCTAGGTCCCCTACCCAATCTGAATCAAAAGAACCTTGTATGTCCAATGATTTGTGCATAATATCAATATCATTAGCACCATGATAAACCAAATAGTAATCATAAGTACCTCATAAATATCGAAACACCCTCTTAACATAAGTCCAATGGTCTTTACCAGGGTCAGACATAAACCTACTTAGAACTCCCACTTCTTGGGCTATATCTGGTCTTGTACAAACCATTGCATACATCAAACTACCAACTGCACTAGCATATGGAATTTCAGACATTTCCTCATGATCAAAATCAGATTTAGGACCCATGTCTAAACTTAACTTCGTGTCAATTGGTAAAGGAATATTAATCGGTTTAGTATCATGCATGCTAAACCATTTCAAAATAGTATCAACATAGTTTCTTTAACTTAAGCAAAGCTTTTTGTTACCTCTATCTCTGTTTATCTCCATACCAAGGATATATTTTTCAGCCCCTATATCTTTGATCTTAAATGTTCTAGAGAGTTGTGCTTTCAATTCTTTGATCATTACCTTATTGTTATAAATAAATAACATGTCATCAACATACAGTATAATAATTAAAATTTGATCATCAATAAATTTTATTTAAACACAATGATCTTCCTCACTCCTAACATAACCAATTTTTAATACAAAAGCATCAAAATTCTAGTACCACATTCTAGGTGACTATTTCAATCCATATAAAGATCTCTTTAACCTGCAAACCAAAAATTATTTTCCTTTTACAACAAAACCATCAGGTTGCCTCATATAAATCTCTTCATCAAGATCCCCATGTAAGAAAGCAATTTTCACATCCATTTGCTCTATCTCAAAATCATAAGTAACAAGAGTAGATAAAAATAATCTAATGGAAGTTAATTTAGCAACATGAAAGAAGATTTCATTAAAGTCAACTCCCTCTCTTTGGGAGTAGCCCTTGGCTACTAATCTAGCCTTGTACCTTTCGAGATTACCATCTACTCCAATTTTGTTTTTAAAGATCCATTTACAACCAATGGCCTTTCTTCCTTTGGGAAAACTCTCAAGATCCCATGTGTCACAAGTATCCAAAGAAACCATTTCCTCATGCATATATTGTGACCAAAGCTTCCTTGTAAGATCTAGGTTCATCATTAGTACTCATCAAAGCAAATATACAGTGGAAATCAGGTGGGCTATACCTATCAACAGGATTTCGTTGTCTTGTGGATCTTATCAAAGGAGGTTCTTCTTGTTCCTTAATATGCTCATCATGAGCATCTATCTCAGAACTTTGTGAACTCTCCTCATCCAATCCATCCAATTGTTCTTCAACATTTGCATCTTCATGCTTCTTAGTATTTGTCTCAAAATGCACTGTTCGAGAAGTATCCTTCTCCTTTAGTTATTCTTCTCTTGTATAAGATCTAAATTCCTTGAAAATCACATCTCTAGATAAAGTAATTTTTTGGGTTAGAGGATTCCAAAGCTTGTAACCTTTTACATTTTCACCATAATCTATGAATATGTATTTCTATGCTTTTGGATCCAACTTAGACCACTTTTCTTTAGGCACATGAACAAAATCCTCACAACCAAAGATCCTTAAATGTGCAACACTAGGTTTCCTACCTAACCACATTTCATAAGGGGTTTTATCTTTAATAGATGAACTAGAAGATATATTGATTAAAAAACCAGAAGTACTTACAGCCTCGGCCCAAAGGCACCGATCTAGCTTAGCACTACTTAACATACTCCTAGCTCTTTCCATTAAGGTTCAGTTCATCCTTTCTGCTACTCCATTTTGTTGAGGTGTATATGGAGTAGTTTTTGGTCTCACAATTCTTGCATGCTTACAATAATCATAAAATTCCTTAGAACAATATTCACCACCATTATCTGATCTCAATACTTTTATCTTATGATATGATTGTTTATCAAATAAAGCCTTAAATTCTTTAAACTTATTGAACACATAAGATTTTTTATGCATAAAATAGATCCAAGTGTATCTTGAGACATCATCAATAAATGTGACATAATATCTAGATTTTCTAATAGATTCAATATCCATAGGACCCATAACATCTGAATGAATAATCTCTAATAATCTTTTTTCTTTATTTGTTCCATTAGGAAATGAAGATCTAGATTGCTTTCCAAACACACAATGCTCACAAAAATCATTTTTCCCAATATTATAATTAGGAATACCATGAACCAATTTCTTATTAAGAATGGTCCTAATACCTTTTTTTCCAATGTGGCCCAATCTATGGTGCCACAACATACATGTATTTTCAGCTTTAGTTACATTGGTTGATTTATTAAAATTGGAGGTATTAAGCTTAAACAAAGTCCCAATCCAAGATCCTTTAACAACCACCATATTCCCTTTTACCAATCTGCAACCACCTTTGTTAAATGTCACATGCATTCCAGAATCAGTAAACTTAGATACAAAAAGTAGATTTCTAGCAAGTCCTGGAATATGTAAAACATCATTAAGGGTCTTAGCCCTACCATCACTGAAACACAACTTTACCTCTCCTTTTCCCACAATCTTTGTTGTGCTATTATCTCCAAATAAGAAATTCCCTCCATCATATGCAATATAATTAGTGAACCACTCCTTGTTAGGAATCATATGATAGGATCAACCTGAATCAATAAGCCAAGAGTCATCACTAACGGTTTTACATTAAATGATCAATGCATCATTACCGTCATCTGAGGATTTCTTTGTAGAAGCATCAAAAATATTTTTCTTTTTCTTACAATCCTTCTTTACATGTCTTGGTTTCCCACAGTTCCAACACTTTACCTTACTCTTACCAGGGGTTTTAGACCGTCCTTTGGACTTACCCTTTCCTTTCTTGTATCCCTTAGGTTCCTTTTCCTTAGGCCTACCTCTTACAAACAAGGCATCTTGGGATCCCCTTTTAGACTTCCTCCTCATCTCCTTTGATAGGAGAGTAGGAGTTATATTGTCCATCTTAGGATTTGCACCACTTCCACTGATAGCAACAATTAGATTTTCCCGAGACTCTGGTAAAGAACAAAGTAACAAAATGCATTTATCTTCATCTTCTAGCTTTACATCTACAAATGCTAACTAAATTAGAATCAAATTGAAATCATTTAAATGATGTGCCATTACTATTTTGTGATTGTATAGGAATTGTGTCATAGTTGTCAGATATTGTTTCTTTCCTTGCTGGCTCTGGCTTTCAGGTGGTTATGTATAAAATATTTGAATTAATTTATGATTTTTTTTCTAGAAAATTTTGGCTGTAGTTATCAAAAAATAATTCTCTAGAATTATATATCAATATCTATGGGATTAGTATATATTTATTAAAATTGGAAGGTTTTCTTTCATCTTTAAAGAATACAAATGTATTTTTAGGTACAACTTATTAGTAAGACTTTTGGTTTGATAGATATCACCTATCCTCTTCCATAATTTGCATGTGGTCCCTCTTGCCTTCTTATCAAGCTTATCCCAATCCTCATCTAACATCGTTGTAGATGGATTTGTTTTATTACAAAAAACTAACCACTAATCTCTCTCTTAAAGGAGATCCTCCATTGTTAGTTTCCACATCTCATAACTAGATCCATTGAATCTTTCAATATCTAGACGAGAAGTAGAACTCATTGTAACACACTTCTCTTACAAATCTGCAATAACACAATAGTAAAAGCTCCTACTAAAGCCAAAAATATTCAAACTTTAAAGAGAAAGGCATCCCAAACCCTAACTAGTCATTGGCTTTGATACCAAATATTGAAAATGAAGGTAATATTGTAGCTTAAAACTTGTAAAACTATGAGACTATAGATCTGATTAAGTGTTCCTTGTCACAATTATTTGTATATGATTAATATGTTTAGATCAATTTTACTAATTGTAGAAAGAGACAAAATATTTTAGAAGAATGAGACAAGAAGATAGAAGTGACACAACATATACATGGAGAAACCCTTTTAGGAAAAAACTCCACCAAAATCAATAGTGCTTGTATTATTTAACCTCAGAACAAGATTACAATAATACTATATAAATCCTTGATTGATATGCTTCCTTTCCTTCAACAATCCTTCTTCACAACCTACAATAAACTCTCATAGAACTCTCATACACTTGTTGCAATTAATAGACAATAATGAGCATGTAAAACTCAAGAGTTTTACAATATAAGAGCATAAAGCTCCTCACAAAAATCTACGCCTAGATTTGGCAAGTAGAGTTCCACAATGTAATCTGAAGTCAAACTAAAGTCTTCCTCAATTTAGGCACCCCAGATTGAACACTTAACTGAAATTTGGTCAAGAAGATATCTTGTAAAATTCACCTCAAAGTTGGCGCCCAAGAATGGGCCCACTTGACTGAGCCTTGTAAATATTTTCGCATGCAAAAGGTGTTAATTGAAAGATGCCAACTTAGGCGTCCAAGGTGGAACCAAGTCAATCTTAGTTAACTGAAACATATCTCTCCACCAATTCATGCAAACATTATGCATGATTGATCATCCCCACTTAACTGAAAGTATCCACCTGTTATTTGTCATGCAACTCAAGTCAATTAGCATTCAACTCAAAATAACTACATGCAACTAAAGATAATTGAACCAGCACTGAACTGAACTAAACTGAATTGATACTAAACTAATAGTGCCACTCCACTCATTTAAATATCAATCCCTAATTTGTAGGATCAAAACATGCATTACTGAAGTGTTATCAATCCTTCAAACAGTTAACTAAGTCAAGGTGGGTTCCACCTTCCATGTGGGTATCCCATGTTCTCCTATCTTGTAGGAGCTCATCTTGGGCATCCCCACATGTTCCTATCATTTAGGAATAATCAGAAATTTTAATTTACATGTTCATTTCATTTGAATTTAATCTCTTTCTAATCCTGGTGTTGGGGAACACTTTCCAAGGACTTAAAAGATACATGAAATAGGTTTAGGATTGTAATTAAATGGCATCTTATTTCCAACATTGCTCAACCCTCAAAATGTCTACCTAAGCCTCTGCGGCCTATCGCCACGCTATCTCTACGTCTCTAGCAACATTCATCTGAGCTAACAATATACCTCCATCCCCAGGTGGTGGAGGGGGACCCGAAACCTGTCTGTGACCCTGTGCCTGAGGCATATGCTCATCCTAACCACCATTTATCCCATCACGTTGATCCCTATCCAACTTCTTTTTAAGAACTTCAATGCACTGTCGCTCCCCACAATGACTTGTAATGTCGGCTCTACCTAATGCACGGTCACTGCTAAGATCTATGAATCTCAATGGCCTACATAGTTCCCACCATTGATCATAATTAGGTGTAGTGCTTGGATTTGATAAACCAACTGGCCAACCCCAACCAACTGGGGCAAGTGCTCTAAACTCAACAACAATAATATCTTTGTCTGCTTGGTGACCCCAAACATAGACCTTCCTAGTGGTCTGATCGAACTGAACCTCATAAGTATCATGAAATCGACCCTGTCTCTCTCTAAATTGATGACATACTCTGTTTGGTAAGTAATTCTCTAGCATAGAATAAGAATGACCAATCAACCATTAGGTTTTCCAATAGTAAACAAGATGCTCAAGATCCTCCAACCATGCCTCACAGTCCATATAAGGTCTCCACACAAAACTTGGCATCTCATCAAAAATGCAGTGCCAATAGGGAAGATCCCTGGGCAAGGTGTAGTGCAATAAATCTCCATAACGATATGATTACAGATCATTAGGAGTATGATCCTGTATCCCATCAGGTCGAGAAAATGCAATGTGCTCCTAAGCCCAAATATGCAAAAGAGAAACACTTGTGGAAATAGATTTCTCGCCCCGATACAAAACCTCGTGCATATCTTTGTAAAGATGGGTGAGAAGACACAAACCCCAAGAATATATGTTCCCATACTTGAGCATACCCTCAATGCATATTCCCCATCCAATAGGGAACTGATGACCTATCCTGTTAGGAACAACTAGTCCTAAAATCAAACCACATAGGACAAGTGAAAGAGGGTCTGCACTACCAGAAACTCAAACAAATCAATCTTTGACTCACGCACCTCCAAGTGTCTAACACCTAACACATGTTGCATGGCATGGGTACCTTTTTGAACATGATTTATAATGATATTATCATGGATAGGAAGGCTGAGAATCCTCCAAACATCCTTGAGGGTAACGGTAGCCTCTCCTATGGGTAAGTGAAATGAAGACGTCTTTGAATTCCACCGCTCCATGAGCACAGTCATCATCATTGGATGAGTCCAGATGGGAGGCATGTAATAGATATAACATAGTCCAACTGCATCTAAAAAAATTCTCTCCAAAACACCAAAATGGGAAATCGGATTGAACAAATCCCATAGTCATCTCTCCCACGACTATAGTGGTTTGAGGACCACCTACAATTATTTTAACCCACGATATTAGGGTTTTTCTTTGAACATGTAAAGCGACACAAAAAAATGATGACAAACGAAACTTAGGATGACAAAAAGGAAAATTCTACTTGCAAATGCAAGGGTTTAAGTCAAAGGCAAAGATTCAGAGCAAGTGCAAAGGTTCAAAGTAAATGCTACTTGTAAATGTAAGGGTTTAAGTCAAGTGCACATATTCAGAGCAAATGCTACTTGAAAATACAAGAGTTTAAGTCAAAAGTGAGGGTTTAAAGCAAGGGTGAAGTTATAGAGCAAGGGAAAGAAAATCAAATGCAAGGGTTTAGAGCAAGGGTGAGGATCTTTAGCAAGTGCAAGGAAACAGTCAAAACAACAAACAAATGCAAGGTTTTAGAACAAAAGTGAGGTTTTAGAGAAACTACATGAAACAAGGGTGAAGTTTTAGGTCAAAGGCGAGGATCTTTAGCAAAGGCGAGGGTTCTGATGTCAAGTGCAAGGTTCCTGACCTAGAAAATGTGAGGAAAATGATGCAAATGCTCTGAAATCATCAAAATTTCACTATTGAATAAAGGAACTTTGTAATACAAGAACGTAACAAGACGAAAATAAGAAGCAAAAATGTACATACCAGGCCACCGACGGTTGTCAGCCATCCAAACTCCCATACCAAGTTTGAACGATGCGGGGCTCCCTGAATCCTCAACATTGCTCCTCGATAATTGACATAATGAGAAATCCAAAGACAAGAATTAGTTATAAGATCAAAGCACAAATGGGCTAATTAGAAGCCTAATTGCCTATATTAACCCTCAAAAACCCTAATTCTACCTAGGAAACCCTAATTTTTACTTAGATAACCTTCCTACGTCCAAATTACTACATCTTGGGAACAACGTAACAAGCAACAAGGGACCTATAGACCAAATTCTTCATCCTAAACACATTTGAACTGAAATAGAATAGTGTCATGAACTTGACCTCAAAATTGCAATTTTTGGCCAACCTCTCGAGGGGGCAACATAGAGTCCTACCATCATTCTGCTGATCATCGGGGCACAGTGAGGCATAATTTTTTTCAAAAACTTGATCTTAAAAACAAAATATTTGAAACAAAGCAGCCAGTACTTTGTATCAAAGAGGGGCAAAATGTAGACATGTGAAATTGACCTAGCACTTATCACACACCCTAAACAACATCAAATAGCATCAAACAACATCAAACGACATCCAAAACCCTAATTTCCTCTATTAATTAAATAATACAACATTATTTAATTAATCCACTTTTTTTATCATTTTCGACGAATTAAATAAATTTCATTTATTTAATA
The DNA here is from genome assembly GCA_007115665.2 of Sequoiadendron giganteum. NCBI lineage: Eukaryota > Viridiplantae > Streptophyta > Pinopsida > Cupressales > Cupressaceae > Sequoiadendron > Sequoiadendron giganteum. The sequence continues at coordinate 549,638,556 of CM021104.1, read as the reverse complement.
AAGTCCTGAAAACCCAATTTTCGCTATTAATCGAATAAAACAACATTATTTGATTAATTCATGTTTCATCATTTCGACCAATTAAATAAATTACATTTATTTAATAAATTTCTAATCTCACTTTATTTCGTCCTGATTGATTAAATAACGCCAATTATTTGATTGCATCGCTAAATCACCTTATTCCCCTAAGTTAATTGAATCATTAAATCATAATAATTTAATTATGACACTTTCCCTCTGAAATTTGAATAATTAAATCAAACTATTCAAATCATCCATAAAAAATCAAATCAAATTAATGCATCTTTGTTTGCAAAAGTCAAACTTGTTTTGCACGTTCAACTCCAAAAATGAATGAATGAATTAATTAAATCAATTTAATCAATTTTACTCACCCAGTTTCTAATTGAGCAAATTACGATTGCTGACTGAGCCATCTAATTTGTTGACTAATCAATCTAAATTGTTGACTAAACCATCTATTTCCTAACTAAGCCATCTAAATCTTCGCTGATCAATCTAAATCTCGACTAGCCAATCTATTCTTCAATCACACAATTTGTGCAATCTACATTGCACAATCTATTCATGTCTAAATCATCTCAACACCTTTTAACTGTTGATCTAGATATTCTCCAACACGATCCTGATCGTTCATTTCGAATCTCATTTTCTATATAACAAACCTCTTTCCTCACAAATAAGGATCGAAGATTCAATATCATTTGTACAATGAAGTACTGTTGAAATTCACAACTATCATTAGAGCTTCAACACATTTCTTCAATCAACCAACCATTCATACATCAAGCTTTTGCACACAAACTATGGAGGCTTCATAGTGATACGAACAACCCAACATCAAGTGAACACACTCCGATATGAGATGGGTAACAATTTCATATTTGAATTCAATTGGTTATATATGTCATTTTCATGTGTTTGAATTCAGTCTTATAAATTGTTCATTTCGTAAGTGTAGGATTAAATCTAGATTAGTGTTCTTGATCTTAGCTTAGATTCCAATTTCAATTGCATTTCTCTTGTTTTGCATCTATGATTTTCCCCCTCACACAAAGAGTGATTGAAATAGACAAGATGGGTTGGATCATGAAGAGACTCATGCAAATAATATTTTAGGATCAGTATTGGGAGAATGTGGAGGACAAAATGTGTGAAGTGATGGAAAATATGGTTTGAAGAAAAATGGAAAAGAGTGTTGGAAAGAGAGAGAAAAGTGGTGAAGAAGAGTGAGACAAAGAAAGAGGACTATGGATAAGCGTATTGCAGCCTGAGTTGGATGAAGAAAAATGAGAGAGCAACCCCTACCAATGTAGATGAATAAGTTGTAGTGGAGACATGTCGTGAGGAAGGCCTGATGAGAGAAGAAGAAAGAATTGAGGTGAGTAGCAGAGAGGTAACAATGGATGGCGAAGGTGAAGCATATTTGTTCGCACAATTTTTGGCGATTGAGGAAGAGTGAACATCAAAGCTTGATGGTGCAACAAAGGGAGATGAACAAAATATTATATCTGATGAGAATGTGGAAGGCATCACAATGAAGTTTGATATTTTAGCTATGAGCGAAGATGAGGTAAATTAGTTCAATGATATTTTTTTTGCAGATGCAGTAGTAAAAGGTGAGATGGATAGAAGACAAGAGCATGTTGTAGACACTACGTATTTGCTTGTAGAAATGGTAGAAGATGTTGTAGGTTGTTTTTAGTGGAGGTGGATGGTTAGAGGTGGGTTTTGAACCACAAAGGAGGAGAGGGATGTGGAACATATTTGGCGGAGGAGGTCGGGAATTTGGTGGACATGAGTCCACGAGGAGGGGAAACAGGAGGAAGATGTGGTAATGTTCCGACATGATGCTGGAAAAGGTGAAAAAAGGAGTAATTTTGAACACTTGGACAATGAAGGAGTTTGATGTAGGTTGATGGAAACTTGGAAGAGTAGTGAAACTAATCAACCCCACCATTGTGAGCCTATGTTCACAATTTTTTTACCCATCATGTCTGATCCAGGAGCATCCCGAGCAAGTAAGTAATTTGCATCAACCAAAAATAGTTTCATTTAAGTTTTTCTTTAGTTCATGGAAGGCAATTCAACTTGGTTTTGGTGATCAATAATGGAGGAAGTTGAATGATGTTTTGTCATAAATTAAAAAATGTCACATATCGATATGCATTTGATAATTTATTGCCTATAATTTCATCAAACCTCTTATGAAATATTTTTCTATTTTGATGTATTGGCTATTATTTTTTCGACGAGCCAATATTGTTAACAATAGAACCGAGTATTCAAAAGTTAGCATTACTTGGCAACTTGAATTATATGCAATATCAAATTATAATGCACCATAGTGGAAAGAATACAAAAGGCCATAGTATAAGGAGAAATATTTCATCACTAAAGAGTTAGAATTTCAAAAGATTGAAAACAAAGAGATCCACAAACAAAGAATGCAAACCATAATGAATAATGGAGGAGGTAAGAGGGCAATAATAACACAATCTCAGTAATATGAAAGGTTGTAGCCACATGGAGGATTTACAGATTGAAGAATAAGAATGCACAAATAAGATGGGAATATGAATATTTATTAAATGATAAATTACATCTAAATGGTAGGGAAAAAAGGTGTTGCCAATGAAGTGAAAAGACACACAAGCCAATGCAAAGGTGGAGGGGTGGGATAGGAAAAGCCCAATAAGAAAATGAAATAATAAGAGAGTCTACACGTGAGGAAGGAAAAATAGGAGAGTGTAGGCTTAATGCATAGGAATATGAAGGGGTTGCGTCAATGTTAATACCATTAAAAATTGCAAACAAAAAAATATAAGAATGGTGTGGCTGCAAGAGGGAAGCCCATGAGGGAAGTCACCAGTGTATCATATCAAGAAGTGTGAAGTAAGGATTTAGATAAGAGATGGTTAAAGTAAAGCAGGCCAAGTCAAGTTGGAAGGGGTGAAGCTAACTGGAGGCTCGTAGCTAGAAAAAGTCACACAGGTTTAAAAAGGGTTGCATAAAACTTATGGGGAGGACGTGGGTTATGAGGAGAAGCCAACATAACTTGATTGAACAAAGTGTATGTTTAAATGCCTTGAAACTAAATTAAAGAATGTTGAACAAATTTGAAAGGAGGATAGGCTGCTTTGTAACTTGTGGTTATGCCAATGTACTGGTTGTAAAGATATGAGAAATTATGAAGAGAATTATTTGTTGTAGATAATTGTCGTGTATTTGATTATATGAGTGCAGATTTGTTGTTGGATTGAAAATTATCATTGAGTTCATTTATGCTAGTAAAAATTAAATTGGTGTGTTGCAAATTTTGGTAAATTTGTTTTTGCAATGTGAATTTGTGGAGTTCTCAGCCAGAGAGAGGGGCCTTTGCATCAATTGGTAATTTGTAGTTATAAAATTGTGCAACTTTGTAATCAATGCAAATGAATGTAAGAATATTTGTTGCTACAAAAAAATTGGAAATTTTTTTGTTGTAGTTAGCAAGAGGGGTGTTGTCTCTTGTGTTAATGACCTAGATTTATTATGGAAGAGGTGAATAGGATGCTGGATTTAGTATGGGTGAGATAAGATGCTAGATTTATTATGGATGAGATAAAATGCTTTCACCCATAACAACACACATAAATGTTCAATTCTACACATGACGCCTATTGTCCAGGTTTTCATCAAGGTACTTGCCCAAAGTGCCATCGAAGTGGTTTTCACTAGAGGACAAATTTTCTCTTTACAATATTTTTTTTCTTATATTTTATGGATTTGTAAGATTTAAAGGTTTTTTATGCTAAGCCACCTATAGGTGTTGATATAGATACTATTGTCATGATGTGCCAATGATGTCCTGCCTTGAGGAGCTACTTTTCCGAGATCCAAGTGCTTAAATAGAATCCTTGAATGTTCTAGTCTTTGTTAATACTAGATTTAACCTTATATAAATGCACACATTGCGATAGAGTTCTCGTAGAATCCTTATGATAAAGAGTTGCTGCCTAAACATGGTTAATGTGAGAGTTGGATATTTTGGGTTTTATGAGGGGAGGTGGATTTCAATAAGTGATATAAAATGATGATGGATTAGTTAATAGTTTGGATAACAGATCTTTGACTCTAAAGACTTGGGATGATGAGAAATGAAAGGTGGATATGGAGTTCCGAGTGGAATTAGGAACAAATTCTTCATCTACTTTGCATGTGGTTGTTGAAGCTTTCTTTTGCATTGATGGACATCTTTGATGGACGAAATTCCCTTTTTGATTTTGCTCCATGGTTTCTTTGAATAATGGAGTTCAATAGGGATTGTTTTCTTTATTTTTCTTTTGAATCCATTTGAATTTTATGTGTCCATTTTGATTTGTTAATTCATTAGCTTCAATGACATTCTCTTTTCCTTTATAAGTATTTTTGTCTTGTTGGTCCCAATCAATGGGTGGAAAGATACGAGGATGATGATTCATGACATGGATGGTTGAAGTGCTAGTAGTAGGTTCATCATAAGGACTCTTCATGATTCCCATGTTGATGTTAGCATTAGGTAAATTTTCCCCTGGTATTATGGAGGTATCGTTGACATACTTAGATTCTTTGATCTCTAAATAATCGATACCTTGATGCTTAGGATTGTCGATAATTTTCACTGGTTCTAGGATACCCTGTTCACGTAGACCTAATACTTTGGCCTAATAATGCATCTGTCAAGATAAAAAAATTGCAACTGAATATGATTTATCTTAGAAACAAGGTGCTAAACCTTCATTGTTTTGCTGGGAACCTTCAAAGGTAGTAGTTTCTTCATTGGTAAGATGGCTTGCCTCGACGAAGGTAAGTGATCCGAGTTTATAAGTCTTAGGTGCTTCGATATGTTGGATATCTTCATGACCATTCTCTTTGGTTTGAGTTTGGAATGCGTTAGATTTTGATTATTTTTCAAGAGATGTCAACGATGCAAAAACCTTCTAAATGATTAGTTCTTGAAATGTCACAATGAAGTTATGTGGATTCTGCTATGTCTTGATCATTTGCAAGGATTTCAAGAGTAAGAGAATATTTCTTCAAAAGAAGATCATCTACATGTCCCGTGGAAGCAATTATCTCATGGTTAGATGCAAGAGTGTTTGATGTATGGATATGGTCTTCTTTTTGGAAAATATTGTATGGATTGGAAGATACTTATTAAGTCATTATAGTTGTGTGAGGGGAAAAATCATAGATGTAAACAAGATAAATGTGCTTGAAATCATAATCTAATCTAAGATCAAGAACACTAATCTAGATTTAATCCTACACTTACGAAATGAACAATTTATAAAACTGAATTCAAACACATGAAAATGACATATATAAGCAATTGAATTCAAATATGTAATTGTTACCCATCTTGTATCAGAGTGTGTTCGCCTGATGTTGGATTGTTCGTATCAGTACGAAGCCTCCATAGTTTGTGTACAAAAGTTTCAAGAATGATGCCTTGGTTGGTTGATCAAAAAAATGTGTTGAAGCTCTAACAATGGTGGTTGTGAATGTCAACAATACTACTTTGTTGTGCAAATGATGTTGATTCTTCGATCCTTATTTGTGAGGAAAGAGGTTTGTTATATATAAAATGAGATTCGAAATGAACGATTAGGATCGTGTTAGAGAATATCCAAATCAACGGTTGAAAGGTGTTGAGAGAATTTAGACATGAATAAATTATGCAAAGTAGATTACACAATTTGTGTGATTGAAGAATAGATTGGCTAGTCGGGATTTAGATTGATTAGTTAGGATTTAGATGGCTTAGTTAGGAAATAGATGGTTCAGTCAGCAATTTAGATTGATTAGTTAATAATCGTAATTTGCTCAATCAAAAAGTGGGTGAGGAAAATTGATTAATTGATTTAATTAATAAATTCCTTTTTGGAGTTGAATGTGCAAATCAAGTTTTTTTTTTGGAAACAATGTTGCATTAGTTTGATTTTATTTTTGATGAATGATTTGAATAGTTTGATTTAATTATTCAAAATTTGGAGGGAAAGTGTCTTAATTAAATTATTATGATTTAATAATTCAATTAACTCAGGGAATAAGGTGATTTAGTGACGTAATTAAATTTTTTGTGTTATTTAACTAATCAAAATGAAATAAAGTGAGATTAGGACTTCATTAAATAAATGTAATTTATTTAGTTGGTCAAAATGATGAAACATTAATTAATCAAATAATGTTGTTTTATTCGATTAATAGTGGAAATAGGGTTTTCAGGACTTTATTAAATAAATTAAATTTATTTAATTCATAAAAAATGATGAAAAAGTGGTTTAATTAAATAATGTCATTTTTCTCAATTAATAGAGGAAATTAGGGTTTCAAATGTTGTTTGATGCTATTTGATGTTGTTTAGGGTGTGTGATAGGTGTTAGGTCAATTTTACATGTCTACGATAGTATTTTGGAGATATGGATTCTTGATCTTGATTCATTCATGAGTTGCCTTTGTTATGATTTGGATTATGTTCTTGACATAGATCGAGTTTAAAGAATGGATTAATTGCAAAGGGCTCTTGGATGTCTCCAAATTGTAGACATGTGGGTGATAGATCTTGGCTTAGATTTTCTTCATTAGTAGGTATGAGTTAGATTAATGGTCTCTTTATCATCAATTGGACTTAAATCAAGTGTTGGATTAAGGATATCTTCAATATGTGTCACCATGAGGTCAAATGATGTTAATTTGTATTGAAATGGATCATTGCTAGACACTGGTGAAGGATTTTGATCCTGCTTTAGAAAAGATTCTTGATATATGTCAACTATCTCATTGTGTGAGGTAGAGGCATCGTCAATGTGATTATTTGTGGATGAATCTTGAAGATTATCCTCAACAGTGATTGTACCTTGATCAATAAGGTCTTGTATGAAATTTTTGAGTTCCATGCGATTTGACATTTCATGACCTTTTGTTCTATGATATTGGCAATAAACATTGTCATCTTTGAAGATAGGTGCATAATCACCTTGTGACTCTAGAAGATCAGTAAAATCGGATTGGACAAGCTTATTTAACACGAACTCAATTGGCTCCCCTAAAGGAGTGTATTCAAGTTTTGGTGGTGTTGATGGATTGTAATGTGTTGGTGGGAGAACTCAAGTTTTGATTGTTTGGTTGATATATTTGTAAGGTTTGACATTGATTAAAATCTAACATGTGACAAGGTGTTCCAAAGCCTTGATTGGGGATACCCATAGTTGTTGAGTCATTGAAGCTAGTAGGATGTGATGACCCCATGTAGGGATGAAATATAAGTGAACTTGGACAATAGATTGACATTGACATATTTTTTGTTGATTTCAAGATTATATTTCTAAAGTGACCTATTGACCTTGGATCAATGTTTGGATGAATGAAGGATGTGAAACCTTGAATTTTGACAAAGTTTGTTTTTGACTAAAATATCCTGTTTAAACATGTTTGGGGACGATCCTTGATTGTACTAGACAAATGAGTCCAAGCTAGGGGGGATGATAATGACATCAAAAACTTTGAGAGTAGACTAATGAATCCCAAGCAAGTTAACTCACAATATTTTGATACTAATTCAACTAAATACTTGAAAGGAGATAGTTTATCAAGTAAAGAGTTAAACTAAGAGATGATGGTAGAGATTTGAACCAAAATTGAGGTATGCCAATTTCTAGGTTGTTTGTTTTGAATGGAATGATTCGTTGTTTGTGATGGGGTTGAATTGATCCAATAATGATTAAAGATGTTTAGACTAGTTCAAAGTGAAGCTAGTGATGTGAGATCAAGATGGAGATGTTTATGTTTGTTGTTGTTTTGAATGATTAGGATAACTGTAGGTCTATTATGCATGAATCTTAGGTTTTCCAATGTTTCCTAGTCAAAATTTAGATTTAAAAAAATCTTAGGTTTTCTATTCTTTTCTATTGATAGTCAAAGGCGTTGGACTATTTTCTACAAAGGTGTTAAAATACCTGCAAAGGTTCCTAAATACAATAAAAATGTCAAATTGTTGAATCAAAGGCATCGAGATGTAAAATTCCTATTTTACTCTAAAACAAAGATGTCGAGATGTGCAAAAGCATCAAGAGGCAAACAAACACACTATTTTGATAAAAATAGAATCATCGATTTGCATATAAAGGAATCACACTTTGATAGTTAAAAGCAATACTTTTGCTCAGAGGTTGAATTTTTGTAAAATTTTTACTTAGGGTTTTGATTTTTTTGATGTTTTATGTTTAGTTGATTTTGAAAGTGATAAGAAACAACAAATAACATGTAGGAGTGACTCAATTGGATGTTTGGAAGATTTTCGCGTGTCTTCTTCAACAAGACCACACTAATTGGTATCACAAGTAGATTTACAATAAGGACACGCCATAAATACACATCCTATTTTAGTGGTAGATCAAGATGACAATTTTTAGTTGGCCCACCCATCAAAGCTATACCTCTATAATGAATGAGTGACTAGAGTATGTTGAGGTCATGTACCACCTTGACACCTCTCACCTTGAAAGAAAAAAATCCTAACAAGGAATAAGAACCACCTCAACAAAGGGAAATATATGGTGAGTAACGTCACACATTGATCCTTGTAAGTTGCACCACTATAAACTAATGGTTAACAAATGACTCTTAGGATTTTGGATTTTACAAGTTCGTAGTAGGGGTTTGCCATGAATAAAGAGCTCGTTCAATATGCTTGAGTCAAGAGGGGTCTCCTCTCTACTCATCGCCTCCCTATCTTGGTAGATTGAGGGTCATGGGGCTTGGGTTGAAGGATGCTAGCTACTCCTTGGGGTACAACTTTTGTTCTTCCCCCTTTATATAGCCCACCAAAAAATGTGTTTGAGATTAGAATTTGGGGTGATTAGGCCCCCAAACAAGTCTCCTACTTGAAATAAATGGAAAGTGTTGCTTTTGATCCCCAAGATCATTCTTAGGAGTCATGAGGGGAGAGCATACATAGTTCACTATACCTCAAGGTGTAAAAAACAAATTGCAAATTAGTGGTATTTTTTATTTCAAAGATCACACTAGGCACAAAGAGAGAATACTCACACACCAACATAACAAGCACATCAACAAACTAATTTTAAGTGCACTAAAAGCAAATGTGAAATTTGTCTTATTCAATTTTAGGTGCATTGAAATAATATGAGATTTGTATATTCAATTTTAATCTCAAAAGTAAGTGTTAGATTTGTATTGCTCAATTTTAATACACAAAGGGAAAATGAAATTTGTGTTCATTTTAAATGCACCAATCGAAGTGTGAGATTAATTTTAAGTGCACCAAGGCAAAATTAGATTCCTAGATTAACTGAAAACCCTACAACACAAACAAACTAGTAGTTCAAATCCTAATCTTCCTTCATTGATCACCACATGCTACAAACCATTAGATAAACTCAGGAAAACAAAGAATTGTTAAAGATTATTTGAAATAGTTATTCAAATCAAACTGTATGCCTTAACAAAACAAAAGCGTTGTATACCTAACAAAGGCATCAAAATTTGAACAAAGGCGCTTTACTGTCAATTTGCAAAGGGGCCAACCTTTTTCAAAGGTGTCCGGCTTTCAACAAAGGCACCACACTATCTCTGCAAACAAAAATAACAAGTTAAAACAAAGGCGTGACTTTATGACAAAGATGCGATTTTATGATAAAGGTGTCAATATTTTGACAAACAAAAGTGTGGTGATTCTATAAAGGCATCACACTATCTTTGCAAACAAAAAACAAGTTAAAATAGAGGCACAACTTTATGACAAATGTGTCTATCTTCTATAAACAAAAGCAACGCGATTCTATAAAGGCGTCGCTCTTTGATAAAAGCGCCAAATTTTCTTGCAAGCAAATAAAATAGTGAAAATCAGAGGCGTTGAGCTTTGACAAAGGCACAAATATTTGATGTACAAAGGTGTCGATATTTGTCAAAGGCACGCCACTGTTGAAACAAAGGTTCACATTATCTCTGTTATTTGCAAGGCTAATAAAACTTCACAAAAATCGGTAAAACATAGATGTGGGTCCCATCGGGCATGCCAAAATATCATAGGGGAAGTAAGTAAGCATGCGTGAAAGCATGAATAAAGCAATTAGAGTCTAAAAACACTAAGAACTTTAACAATTGAGATCATACAAACCCATACTCAATGAAATCCATTTGTAAAGCATTCAAAATGATTAATCTAAAAAATTGAACTCAAATCAAAGCAATTATATCACTAGGATGTATTTTACATGTGGTATAGATTGACACGAAACATCATCAAGTATGATATATTCATGTGTGTAGACTATAATTACCGCAGTAACTCCAATTGTCAGTTACAAATGACATTTGACTAATGCACGTCCTACTAGGTTCTCTTTCATGCTCCAACTTATTTTCTACAATAATTTTTGTGGCTCCCTATGTGCTTTTGGATCTTGAATTTTATGTATACATTATTTATATAGATTGTTAATGAGATTGCCAGGCTGCTAAAATTTAGCTTATTGTTATAGTGTCAAGATTTCAAGTCGATCTTTCAAAACCTTATAATTTCATTTTTTTATATTTTTAATTTATTTTTAACCGTAAATAACAATCTTGAAGGTTAATGCCATTAAGAAGTTTGGAAACATTCATTTTTTAATCATGGGTTGATATTTTTAAATAATTTATTAATGATAGTCTTGAGGGGTAAATGATAGTAATAACTTTGTTAGATTGCTTCAAAGTCTGAGTTCTTAAATTTCATGAAAATTGTGTGAATCTACTAAATTCATGCATGATAAATTTAACGATAAACATACTAGAAAAATCATAGGTTGAATTTGTTTACATCTTAATTTATGTATATCTTGAGGGATTGAGGTAAATGCCATATTAAGTTTGTCAAACTATTGATATTTACTTTACGTGATAGTTTTAGAGAAATAACCCCAAATTGTTCCTTATGGATTATTAACAAAAATATACACTAATAAATTTTGTCAAATTAATAAAATTTCCATTAACAACATAGTCTTAATGTGAAACTGATAAGTGAAATTCACATTAAAAAAAAGACTGATTTCAATTTGACAGTTTATTTATGACGACCTTGATGGTAAGTTTCTCACCTAAAAATGCAATAATAGCCTTCAAAAGATTAAGACTAATTTTGTAGTTTGCATTAAGTACTACACCATAGATTACTACTTTATAACTTAAGTCATAACTTGCCCCACCAAGTGTGTCTCTTTCCCTCCCGAGTTTTTGAATTTGATGTAGGCTAGTTTCAAAAATGTCAGCCACAACACGTGGCCGCGTCTCGCTAGCCAAAGTAGTAATCCGTGTATCGGTCATAGACGAATCTAATCCGTCCGATCCCGTTGTGTTATCGACGGCCAAGGTTTCCCGCTTGCCTTTCCCCTTCGACAGAGATACTATAAATAACGACAGCGGAAAGTCTAAGTTCATATCAGATCGCGTTTTGAAGCTGTTCTAATTTCGAAGAGCTTAGGTGTCTGAATTTCTGCTGGTAATAAGATGGATTCGTCAAAGAAAGGAGGAAGGAAGGGAGGTGCGAAGAAGAAATCCGTCACCAAGTCAACTAAAGCCGGTTTGCAGTTCCCTGTTGGAAGAATTGGAAGGTATTTGAAGAAAGGCAGATATGCAAAGAGAGTAGGCAGCGGAGCCCCTGTCTATCTCGCAGCAGTCATGGAGTATCTGGCAGCTGAGGTTTGTTTATTGCCTAATTTGTTATTTCCAGGGCTGCAGGGAGTGTTTTGCTTCTGAATTTATGAAGATCAAGTTTTTAGGGTTTCATTTGCATTTTATTGTTTATGTTTACAGGTGTTGGAATTGGCCGGTAACGCGGCTAGGGACAACAAGAAGAACAGAATAATTCCTCGACATGTGTTGTTGGCCGTGAGGAACGACGAGGAGCTTGGAAAGCTTTTGAGTGGTGTGACGATTGCACACGGTGGAGTTCTGCCCAACATTCATCAAGTGCTGCTGCCAAAGAAAACCGCCGAGAAGGCCGCTTCTGAGGCCAAGGCTCCAAAGTCTCCCAAGAAGTGAAATTGATTGCAGTTTTTTCTCTTCTATTTATTTATGGTGTTTTTGAACACCACCTTTGGATGGAATGATTTGACTTTCTCGGAGCTTGTGTGGTGCTTGATCTAGGTAGATCGCTATTTATTCATTTTCATGTTTTCCCAGTAAAATAATAGTTTTGAAGACTCCGCTATATAATTGGCTCTGTGAGCGTGTTTGTTGTAATCTAGGGGAATTTTTTCGACGACTTTACCTTTTGCACAAAAGTTCCCAATGAATTTGATCTACTACATCCTCCTCTCTCAGTGACTAAGCGAAAAAGTGGAGGATATGCTAATCTGATCCTTGCCTGTTGCACTAAGGTACACAGTTGAAATCATTTTGGCCATTGCTGTATTTTCTGTGAATTTTTCTTAAAAAATAACTATAAAGTCACATTTTTGAAAAATGGTTTAGATGATTTTGAAAGGTATTGAGAGAAAAAATGAGACATTTATTTTGTATGATATGCACTATTAATTAATTTGGTAAATTTGCAAGATTTAAGATGAATTTATTTATTATTTGGGTGATTACTTATAATTGTATGATATTCAAAAGTTTAACCCATATTAGACACACATTGAATGGTTTGGTAAGGGGGTTGATGAACAAACCTTTAGCACAAGGGATCAACTCAATCTTACTAGCCATTAGGGGCTTTCAAGAATCCAAAACTCATTTGTGTAGGTCAAGAATTAAGGTTAGAGGTTGGAAAATCAACACACCAAACCTTTATATTGGTAGAAACCCTCATTTTTAGTAGCATTCACACCACAAACCACCATTGGGGAAGGTTTGGTGTAGGGAAGAGGGTGATTCACTTGTAGAGGGCAAGTGATGCTAGACTTGGCAATCAAAGTGCAATAGTGAATCCCCATATAAGAGTTTGGCATGAGAGGAGTTGTAGAAGGGATTGAACTTGTAAGGGGGGTGTGAGTTGGAGATGCCTCAATAGGAGGCACATGCTAAGAAAGGGTTGTGCTACAATGCAACAATCCATCCATAGGTGGTGAGGGCAAAGACAAAACCCCACATTGGAGGGGAGAAGTAGGGGTCAAAGCTGAATCAAGCCCCCATGCAAAAATTGATGTCTTTGTAGGACATGGGAATTGTTGCATGGTTTGAGAGTTTTTTGGATTAAAGCAAAGAAAGTTTTAGTGTGTTGAATGTATTTCATTTTTGAAGATTAATACATGCTTGTACTTTCTTGTGTGATTTTTTAAAAATTGGGTTCTACAAATAAGTTTTGTATTGATATTGTTTGTTGCTTTATTTTTTATTGTTGTTTTGATGTGATCATATGATAATCTCATGGGATTCTTAACCTTCAATAAATCATAGTCTTTTTATTGCTTCTACTTGCTTCCAACTTTAATATTTTCACAATAATAATTCGAGTACTATGATAAATACTTGACTTATTTGGAACTAAATTATTGTTTACTAAGGATTGAATCATATTTATAAGAGATGAAATAGGTTAGTAGTAGTCAATGGTGGTAGTTGGTGCATATAGCATTTGTGGTCAATAGAGTAGTTATAGTTTTATAAATTTATTTATCTAACATAAATTAATAATATCAATTGTAGATAACAAAATTTCAAAATAGATACAAATAATACAACATGAAGGAAAAAGATGATTGGAACCCAATGGCTTGATCAATGGGGTAACTAGATCAATGGAATGTAATTATGAATAACCTTATTTTTAAGTCATTCACAAAATTTCATATGGTGTTTTGCCATTATTCTATTTTAAAATTGTATCAAACCATACTTCTAGTTTAAATTGTAGTTTTATTAAAACAAACAATGCATCTTTTTTTAGGGGTAACTCCCAAAGCCATAAATCTAGTTACATTGTTGTAGCCTATAAGCATACCATTGATAAAGTTATCTTCTTAGTTTCCTAGAAAGTTTCCAAATACTTACTAGAATGAAACAAATGAAAAATAAATTTGAAAAACAATACTATAATAATTAACCTATAAATTCTACATATGTTGACATAATGAATTCCCCTTTCCTTATAAATTGCATGGCAACAAAATGTAACCTGAAAATAATTGTACGACATATTTAAAAAACAAAACCATATATAACAAATAAATATTTAAAACTAAAATCAGACTTGCATATCACCTAAGAGTAAAAAGTTTAATATGTTGATCACTATTGCCATGTTGTAAGATGTGTTAATCATAGTGCCTAGATATAGAATGGTAGCACAAGGATAACACAACATCCATAGATATAGATCCACATTATGCATGGGATTATAATGTATTAAGCATGCATAATTTTGAACTTATAGTTTACTATTAGTGTGCACATGGTATTTTGTAACATCTATAAATAGCCAAGGCGGTTATAGGAGACAAGTGCCTATATATGCCTCATGATTATTAATGGTTTGATGCACAATTCAAAAATAGACTCCCTTTGCTTTGGTTTTTCTCAATATCTTTGAGTTAGTTCAAGGATTTGCTTACAAATTGTAAGCAAATCGTAACAAAGAGTGAAGGGCTTGATGTGCTTCAACAAAGACCGAGTGTCAATATGTGTGTTAGTTTCTAGGAATTGCTTACAAGTTGTAGTAAGTTAAATCGCAACAAAGAGTGAAGTGCTTGATGTGCTTCAACAAAGACTATGAGTATCAATATGTGTCAATAACATAATTGTTTTGCTTTATTTTTTCTCAATGTGTGAGTTAGTTCTAGGATTTGCTTACAAGTTGTAGAGAGCAAACCACAACAAAGAGTGCAAGGCTTCATGTGCTTTAACAAGACTGATTGCCAATATGTGAAGACTATAAAGGTGGTGGCTAACAACCATAAGTCTCTTTTGATAGCCAAACCCATTGGATGCTATTGGTTTGCCCAACAACAACAAAAAAACATTAGAAATGTGGTCTTTTAAGAATTTTCAATTATTGTTATTTAGTTTCAAAAAATTTGTTCTATTGGCATCATCCCCATTGATTGCCTCTATTTTTGTCTCTAATGATAGAGGTAGGTCAAGGCTAAGAGAGGGATTAGAATTTTTATTTCAATTCTTCAAGGAAAACCAATTCGTAAGGTGTGACATACAATGTGTACAAGGCCTAGGGAAAAAACATAAGTGTTCTTTAGGCATTTCTTAGTGAAGTTTCTAGTTTAAGTGAATTCTCACCTATGAGAACCTAAACCAACCATTTTTTTAAGGTCCAACCTCATTCATAAAGCTTTTTCACTTCTTCTAGTCATAAGTTTTATATCATGACAAAATATTTATCACGAAATAATTACACAACAAGAAACTTAAACTAAAAAACATTTGTTACAATCATTATATGTGAATTATATATAATATGTTAGTGTAGAGAAAATAAGTGCTATAATTTTATTTGGGTCTAATTCAAAATTAAATAAAAAATGAACTTTGTTATTTAAAAATTCAATATAGGCTTAAATATAATAAATAGAAATGAGGATTAGAATGTGCTTAGCCTATTAATTCGATGTGTTAATGTATAATGCGATGCAACCATGAGTAAGGAGACAAATGAATGGCAATATTTCCTTTATAATAAAATTAGACTGACACTCTTAAGGGGTCAATAGGATACCTAATACACCAAGAAAAACTAAATTTAAAGACACAAGTAAGAAGCATAAACCTAGAAATAAATCCTCATATCAAACACTCAATAAGGCCCACAAATTAGAATTGTGTTCAAATTTTTGAATCCCTTAAATATTATTGTTTACTAATATGTAGCATGCCATAACCACCTCTCCAAGACTTTTATATGTTGATTTAAAGTACAATCCAATTTCAATTGTTCTCAAACTTAATTTATAAAAAAATTGTGAACTCCATACATGAAGGATTGTGTTGATTTTAATTGAATTAAGATAGCATGATTGCATAAGATTTCATGAAAATAATGACAAGCATTTCCCCTTACAATCAATAATCAAAATGCAATAACCTTACAAACATCCAATAAAAAATATTGAAGTTGAAGCAACCATTTCAATTGAATGACTAACTAATAACTCTTATCTTCAATGTGCAACCTACAATAAATCTTCCTTCAACACCACATCCAAACTCCACTCTTAAGCTCCCAACATGCAAAACTCAAATGCTAACCAAACTCAACTCCCTTCTCTTTTTATTCCTCTTGAAAGTATTGGTGCCTAACAAAGAAAAATTGTTAACCAATCAACAAAGTAACTCTCAAATACTTCTTTCCACATGTGGCATTATTCTTCCATTGTGGACAATGATTCAAGTCAAGCAATCAACTTGTAACAACTTCAAAAGCCAATTTCTTCCCAATATGAGACATTATAACATTTCAACATTCACTAGATGCCATGAGCAAATGAAAGTGTCAAGGAGAATCTTCAAAAGATTTCAACCAAAGTACAACATCCATCTATGTTTTTAATTTTTAACTTCTAATTTTTACTCATTTACAGACACTTTAACTTGCTATGTTCAACATTTGTCATTCTCAATTTGGTAAGTTTTTATCCCTTTTTAGAAGATTTTATGAACACCTGTTTTCTATTTTTCTAAGGTTTTTAGTTTATTTTCTTTATTCTCCTACATTTCTTGTGGCATAAAGTATCCCATGCATTGGTAAACTTCTAGGTTAAATATTTATCCTATCACTTCTATTTTTCAAGTCCCTTGCATTCTATTTTGTTGCCTCTATTTTTGTTGTTGGATGCATTATGTTAACTATACAAGCATTTTTGTTCTAGGTTAAATCTTTATCTTATCACATTTTTTAGGGTTATATGCATGTTTGCACATTTGGGGTTTGATAGGGATTGCACAAGTGGATTTTCTATTTGAGTATTTTTTGTGAGGGTTTTGGAAGTGAAAATTTGGTAGAGACCTCCTTAGAAATAGAAAACCACATCATTTATTCTATAAGGCTAAATTACCTATAGACCCACATAAAACATGAGTATGTTGAGGGTCAACTTTTTATTACCATTTTAATGCTTTCGAAGAAATCTTTGATTGTGACAATTCCATATGGTTGTATGGAATCCATATAGGTCCACACATGTCATCAATAGGTATTATATTTGTCTATAATTTTGTGTGCTAGACTAATAAGTCATCTTAAGTAAGGTTTTCTAGAGATTTAAAATTGTAAAAATATTAACTGGCTAGTGGGTATTGTAGAGTGATGTTGTCAGAGTTTGCAATATCTCTGCTTGAATGCTAGCATCAATAAGTCTATGAGATTGAGAAACAAATAATACAATGGAAGAGCTCAAGAATGGAATTTGTAACATGATAGATTTTCTGCAAGTACTAGAATAACAATATTAAATCCTAATCTAAAATAATAATATAAAATCTAACAACAAAGAACGGGAAAATAAACTAAACTAATAAAACCAAAATGATCTCACTGAATATGTGTTCATCCCTTCGAATTATCTTGGTTGCTTTTCTCCATTTTGCCTTTTCAGTATTTTTGCCCTCAGATTTCTGTGTTTGAATGCAAGTATAGTATTGTCGAGGGTCTAAGCAAAATATCAAAGAATAGTCTCTCTTCTCAAAAGTATGTGATTTCGGGAGGAGGAATAATGATAATGACAGGCCATTTTATAGATTTTGTGTTTTCGAATGATCGACTCAGATTGAAAGAGAGATCGACGGACGAGATTGATGAATGCCATGCAATGTGAGTTATATCTTAGATAGAACGTGAGTTAGAACATGAGTTAGGAAAGACTAAAAATAGAACAAGATCTTAATCTTCAGTTAAGAATCTTCAAAAATAGAAGAAATAGACTTTGAATGTCAAAGACAAAGTCAGAACTTGAAGATGAGGAATTCGAATGCATAATTAATTAATTAAATAAAAGATATTTAATTAATAGATGCATACATGCATATGAGTTAGAACTAGTTAATCGACTAGTTGTGACAGAGAGTCTTCCTGCAAAGATGATCAGCAGTTGAATTCAGAGATAACTAGAGAACTAAAAGTAGATCTCAAGTCAGAAGGTAAGTGGATGATTAGATAACTGAATGATAGAGGAATGTGACAAATAATTAAATATGAATTAAATGTTAATTTAATTCAATATTCGAAAGATGAAAGATTTAATTAAATAAATAAAGATAATTTATTTAATTTGACTTTCGAAAAGGGTGGAATTGAATAATTAAATAATAAATATTTAATTATAGTTGAAAAGGGAGTTAAATGAATAATTAAATAAAGATATTTAATTATAGTTGACATATAATAAAAAAGAGGGGGGTAATTAAATAAATTATGTAATTATGAAAGAGGATTTAATAAGTTAGTGACATAATTAAATAAATATGATTTATTTAATTAATCAAGTTGAATAAAGATTAATGATGAATTAATGAATTAATTAAAAAGAGATATTTAATTAATAGAGGAAATATGTGTTAGAAAGGGCAATTAAATAATTAACATTATTTAATCATGACCATGGACTATAGAAAATTATGTCGATTATGTATTCGCAGGCCTAGACCAATTTTCGGTATCTACAGTTTGCCCCTCTTTGATACAATGTTGGTACGACATTGTGTCAAAGAAAATATGCCCCGATCATGCCCCAGCATGAAACAGGGTAAGGTATGCCCCCTCGGAAAAATTGACATTTTTTGAAAAGTTAAAAAAAAAAAGGAAAATTCCCGATAAGTCAAAATGATAGTTAGAAATGCTATGGAGTTGACGGAATTGAATTTGGAGATGTTTCAGACGAATACGGGTCGTTTGAAGTTGAAAGGCTAAGCGACCAATAGAGAAGGGTTGAAGAAATGCCATTTTTAACCCACCTATAAATAGGAATTAGGGCTAAAATGAATTCATTTGTACCCGAAGGAAATAGAAAAACTTGAGTTTTTGCTCTGATTGACTGATGAAATGGCACCTATTCCGTACACTAGGCATCGAGGATATCGGATCCGGACCTTCAGGAGGCCAGCCGACGCAGGACCATCGGTATGTACCCGAAAACGAACTTGTCAAATTTATTTTTGCACGCATTTTTAGGCATTAGAAAATTATTAAGCAAATGCGGTGCGTCGTAAAAGACGCATATGTCGTCATATTCGCCGCATTTGACTGCGAAACAACGCATTTGCAAAAATTCATTAAGGCTAGTTTTGGCTGATTAGGGGATGATCGCATGTGGAGCATTATGCACCGCATGTGTATTTATGCAACGCATATGAACTAGGGTTAGTCGCAAGTGTATTTGTGAACCGCATATGCATTTGTGAGACGCATATGTTGTGGGTTGGTAGACTGAGGAAAAAATGCACCGCATGTGGGTTAGTGAACCACATGTGCAGTAGTTGGAAAGGGGTCTATGGAAATTATGCGACGCATATGTAATGTGCACCGCATGTGAGGCTCTGTGCAACACATTTGCAAAAATGCACCGCATCTGTAAAAGTGAGCCACATTTGACTGGTAAAATTTTTGAAAATTTTTTCCAAGGAAAATTTGAAAAAATGTTGACACCATGGTTAAATTGATGGTGGTGATAGATCCTATCTACACGCGGGAGTCACGACCAGACACATTTGACCTGAGATATAGGTTGAGCTCTGCAGAGATTCGACTTCTATGGAAGCTAGGCCTACGTCACTATTTGTCGATGCCTGCCATTCGGGCAAATAGGGGGATGCTGATGACACTTTGCGAGCGATGGCATTCAGAGACATCATCGTTTCATTTACCGACTGGGGAGGCTACTGTCACATTGGAGGATGTGTACAGGATTTTGAGATTGCCTATTAGAGGTGAGCGGGTTATGTATGATACCCAACGAGGATTGACGGAGTTAGCACGATTCTATCAGGTGGATGACATCAGTAGGCTCGAGATTGAGCATTACGAGATTAGATGGCCAATCCTAGCAGACAGATACGATCGGATCGACTGTATCTTATGTACCTTGATTGGGGGTATAGTCCTTCCAGACAGACGGGTCACAGATTTCCAATGGGATGGGGAGCTATGCTAGTCGGCATGTTGGAGAGTGAGACGAGATATGCATGGGGTCCATGTCTTCTTGGGATGTTGTACTTCCATTTACATGACATCGCTTACGAAGATGCATAGTCGTTGAGTTGTGGGATGACACTTTTGATGGTATGGGGTTGGGAGAGGATAGCTGTCTTCCGTCCTCTAGTTACAATAGAGAGAGAGGAGAGACACCCATATGTGCTTCGATATACAGGGCAAATTACACAGACCCATGTGGGTGACATAGGGTACTGGCGACACGCCTTGGATATTCTTGATCAGTTCACATGGAGACCTTACATGGATTGTGAGGAGTGGGTGGACAAGGATGTACATTTGCCGTTCTGCAGACAGACACAGTATCTCATTGGGAGGACTGTTTCGAGTGTTCATATTATTGAGCGACATCTACCAGACAAAGTTCTGAGATAGTTCGGGGAGGTTCAAGATGAGCCTCGGAGTAGAGCAGAGTTTTCTCGGTCATTAAGAGAGGTTCCATGGTGGGGACCCATTATTCCAGTGGCTACAAGGAAGACAGAGATACAGGAACTTTAGCCAGTACAGTGGGGATGGAGAGGTGGATCAGTAGATCCAGGGACCACGACTGCTTACGAGGCATGGTGGGCAGAGCATCGCCCGATTCCTTATACTGATCCTGACCAACTAGCACCAGTCGAGAGACGAGGCACAGGGCCTAGAGGACGTCAGAGAGGTGGAGGTGCTAGAGCTGGTGGTAGAGGTGATGGAGATGACGACAAAGGCGGAGGTAGAGGCGGGAGATGAGGACGGAGAGGACGGAGAGGGGGTCAGGCAGGTGGACATGCACCTATACAGGAGGCAACAACAGTTGATGTACCGATGATAGATATCGGAGGTAGAGTGGATGTACCAGCTGGGGGTGAGCATGCTGCAGCAAAGGTAGTGGTTGAGGAGCGTGTAGAGGTCGATGTCAGAGTAGAGGATGTTGCAGAGGATTCTGATGCAGACATGGCCTTAGACCCTCTGGGTGTGTTGGCAGGATACAGAGAGGATGATGGGGAGGATGATGTTGAGGAGGAGGCACCGATGGAGGAGCAGGAGAGAGAGCTCAGAGATCGGATAGTGGAGGGGAGACGGGATGAGGATGCTCCTAGATATGGTGACAGGGAGGCTTTGGAGGAGAGACTTAGACTTATGACTGCAGAGTTTGAGGTGATGAGACTAGAGAGAGACAGTGCCTTCACGGAGAGAGACAGTGCCTATGCTGAGAGGGACAATGCATATATTGAGAGGGATAGTGCTCGTACAGAGAGGGACAATGCTCTCATGGAGAGAGACCAGGCTATAGCTTAGAGACATGAGATAGAGCAGCAGTTCGCAGAGGTTAGACGCCTTTGTAGTGGGTCCTCATCTGATGGCATGGTACGAGAGTTGGTCAGATCGGTGGAGAGAGCCACTTATTACAGGGATTTATATGAGGCCGCAGTGCCAGTAGAGAGATGAACTCCTACATTTTCAGAGGTGCGCAGTCAGAGCAGAGGTCATAGTTAGAGTCAGAGGACACAAAGCACTGAGGGGGTGGTAGGACCATCGAGGACAGGTCCATATGATAGGCCTTCCACCTCACAAAGGCCACCTTCGAGTCTCTTCCCACCACCATCACCAAGTGACAACAGGGGTAGCGGGACACGATGACAGGGCTTCAGATACTTGTAGACATTTGTATTTTTGATCAGAGAGCCTACGAGCTCATGTTTTATTTATGGTTACATTCAGACATTGTACTATGACACACTATTTTTTTGAGCGATATATATATATATATATATATGATTTTGGCAGCTTCTACATGATATGCAGTTTTATGCTATGGATGATGCTTTATTTCTACATGATTATGTTTCCTAAATGATGTATGTACATGTGTTATGAATGAATGTTTCTATATGTTAATGAGTTATGCATTGAATTATGATGTTATGGATGCCTTATTTTACTTATGATAATGGATGCAATGTGCTACATGATGCTTATATGTGATGGTAATATGTACATGCAATGTTTACATGATGTATGTTATGATGATGCAATGCCTATTATGTCATGATTTCAAATGTATGTAATGAAGATGAATGGTACTATCTATATGTTGAAAATGCAATGCAACTATATGAAATGGTTATTGAATGGATGCAAATGCAAATGACCTAATGTTTTTTTTTTGGTTATTGTGTCACAGGACTTTATCTTAATGTTAAAGAAGAGAAATGTTAGGATGATATTGAATTCAGAATGTTAGTAAGAAATAATTAATGTCGATCGATTGAGAAAATGATATAATGATGGTTGATCGATTGAGAAAAAGATATAACCTTTGATATATTGCCAAATACACTATACTTGCTTTGTTATCATCATTGGGCAGGACATGACACAAATGGATAGTACACACTATGATATGAGATAGACCATAGCGTACAAAGTTATCCACCTGTGAAAAATAGACAGTCGTAGACAAGGAGTATCTTAACTCAGACTAAGGAGACGATGCCCCAGTTGTTTGGTCAAGACAAACCACAGACAACAGACAAATAAAAGACGGGTCATGAAACATCATTGCTCCTCTAAATCCTTGATAGGACATCCTTGAGGAAACTAGTAACATGACTCAAAAACCAATGTTAAAAAGATAGTTGACAGACATCAGCCAAAGAAAATAATCCTGAGACATCGTTGCTTCTCTAAATCCTTCAAGGGACATCCTTGAGAAAGCTAGTAACAGGATCTTGCACAAATCGATACAAAGATAAGACAAAATAAGATATAAAGTCATAAAGCCAAATAAATGTATTCGCCAAAACTTGATCTTGTGGGATTGTTTGATGTTGATGTTTGACATAGCGTAATGTGAGAGAATGACACATACCGCATAAGACATTGAGTCTAGTTTCGACTGGGTGACTTCTGTATAAGGTATGACAAAGCCTGGTTTCAGTAAGACATGTGCCGTATAAGACGTTGGAGTTTGATGACGTTGAGGTGACAAGCCACATGAGACTATGACAATTTGATGACGTCTGTTGACAAGAAAGACATATCTTGCTTAAGACATAGGTTGATCGCTTTGACAATGTGTTTGATATTGACTTGATGACTGTTTGAGATGTTTTGCCTTGTTGTTGCATGACTTGCTTTGATTCCTTGATTGATAAACTATGTGTGTGTAGATAGTGTTTGACATGAGACGATACCTTAAACAATGATATGCAACTTGTGTGATAGTGATTGTGAATGAACCCTATTGGACTGACCTAGTGTGGTCTCGGGAGCTCATCAATTGGTTAGCCTTGCCTACTTTGTACATGCAGAGACCTCGTAGTTCGTCACGACCAATGACTTCGAATACACAAAGCATCATGATTTTAATGTGTGTGATACATGACAAACTTAGACTAACAGACCTAATGCCTCGGGGGCACATCGATTGATGGCCTTGCCTACGTCCCAGTCGTAGAGGCAATGTAGTTTGACTATGTCTACGACTGACTTAACATGATCGACTTGACATGATTGAATTGACACTATTTTTGGGATTTCCTAACTTTTTTTTGATGTTTTCTAATGTTTTTGGGATTTTCAGGACATTTTCGATGATGTGACATTATGTACAAAGTGTTAGGGCACAAAACAAGGATTTTCCCCCAGTCGGGAATAAGATTTGGAAGATGGAGTGGGTAATATGACAGAATGGACTTTGATGTCAATCGTTCCAAATGATGGATAGGACAACCATTTATTGTGAGTGATGGTGAAAAAGTCTGATTAGAATGATGGTAGATGGAAGAGCGAGCTTGGCTACACATGGCACCTATTTTCCAGGTTTTCACCATGGTAATTATCCATAGCGCCACCGAAGCGGTTTTCACTAATGGATGAATTTATTTCTCTTTACTTTTTTGATTTTCTCAATTTTTTTGGTGTTACAAAGACGCCTGTTTGCCAGGATTTCATCAAGGTAACCATTTTTTTGTATTTTTCTAGATTAAGACACGGATTCTCAGAGACTCAAGCGTAGAACCTCTTTAGATGTAGACTATTGATAGGGCACAAAAGCGGTTCTCCTTCAGGAGTAGAGAGTTGGTACAATCCTGATCCAAAGGCTTCTGTGACAATGTACGACCCCAACCAGTTAGGTTCAAACTTTCCTGGTTTCTCACGTTCAACTTGGTTCTTAGGATTCTCCATTAATACCAAGTCACCAATGTCAAAGTGTCTATTGAGAACCTTCTTGTTGTAACTACGACGAAGACAATTATGATATGCTTGTAAATGATCTAATGCTTTCTATCTTCGTTCATCCAACAATTCTAGCTCTTGTAACCTAGAGACACGGTATTCTTCATCGTCGATATGACCCTTCAAGGATACCCGTAGAGAAGGTATTTCAACCTCAATAGGTAAGATAGCTTCGGACCCAAATACGAGGGAATATGGAGTGGCGTCGGTGGGAGTACGAATGCTTGTGCGATAAGCCCATAAGGCAGGATTAAGCTGTAGGTGCCAGTCACGACTAGTGTCATTAATAGTCTTCTTAAGGATTCTAACATTAGTCTTATTAGATGCCTTAGCTTGGCCATTACCTTGTGGGTAATATGGGGTGGAGAAATGATGTTTGATGTGGAATTCTTCACATAAATGGCGTACTTCTTGGTTCTTGAATGGGCGGCCATTGTCTGTGATTATGGATTGAGGTACACGATATCGACAAATGATATAGTTTAGGATAAACTTAGATATTTGTGTGCCAGTTATGTATGTCATGGGGATGGATTCGATCCATTTGGTGAAGTATTCGGTGGTGGTGATGATGAATTTGTGGCCATTGGATGATGAAGGGTGTATCTTACCTATGAGGTCAAGTCCCCATTGAGCGAAGGGCCATGGTGAAGTAATTGGATGAAGCTCCGGTGCGGGAGCTCTTATCAAGTCTCCATGTATTTGACATTGTGTACATTTCTTTACAAAGACATAAGAATCTTTCTCCATTGTAGGCCAGTAGTATCCTAGTCTCATAATCTTATGGGCTAGAGTGGGACCACTCAAATGAGATCCGCATATACCCTCGTGTACCACTCGTAAAGTTGTTTGTGCTTCCTCAGCATCGAGACATCTCATTAGGGCGTTATCTAAGGTACGTCTATAAAGGGTTTCTCCGATGATGGTGTACTTAGTTGACTTTCAGATAAAAGTTCGACATTGGTTATTGGACAAGTCTTGAGGTAAGGTTTGGTCAGTGAGGTAATCGAATATGTATTTATACCAAGGAGACGTAGGACCAAAAATGGTACACACTATCATAGTATCAGGGACATCATAAGCGGGGATCAAAATTTGTTCAACCAGAAACTCAAAATTAGGCACATTACTTGGAATATCCAACAAAGAACCCACGGTTGCCATTGCATTTGCAGCTCTATTTTGGATACGTGGTTTTTGTTGAAAAGTTGTGTCATTGAAATAATATTTGAAACTATCAGCCATCCTCTTGTAAGGTACAAGCTTCTCATCCTTAGTCTCGTAATCATCATTCACTTGTCGGATTACTAGTTGAGAGTCGCCAAAGACATGTAGGCTCTTAGTGTTCCACTGAGCTGCCATTTTTAAACCTGTCACCAAGGCTTCATATTCTACTATATTGTTGGTACAAGGGAATGCAATCCTGAATGATTTAGGAATGGTATCACCTTGAGGTGTGACAAATAAGATACCAGCCCCTGAACCACAATTTGTATGTGATCCATCAAAGTACAGTTTCCATTCGGTTTTAATGTCAATGTTGAAGAGAAATTCATCCGAAAAATCTGCCACTAATGGATGGTTTGCCTTTATAGGTGCATCTGCTAGTTGATCTGCAATCACTTGTCCTTTTATTGCCTTCCTTTCGACATACTGAATGTCATACTCGCTAAGTATCATGACCCATTTAGCTAATCGACCTGTTAAAGCTGCCTTACTTAGGAGGTATTTAGTGGATCAATTTTTGCAATCAACATTGTTTGTCGATTGAGCATATAGTGCTGAAGTTTTTGGGTAGCAAAGACTATCGCAAGACAGGCACGTTCTATGTTACTGTAATTCAATTCATAGCCCACTAAGGTTCGACTGATATAATAGACCGCTCTCTCATGATCTTGATCATTGTGTTGTGCGAGAAGAGCCCCTAATGCCGACTGAGTTGCTGAGATGTAAAGTATCAATGGTTTTCCCTCTGTAGGTGGCATTAGGACTGGTGGAGTAAGAAAATAGTCCTTGATTTTTTGAAAGGCCTCTTGACATTTAGGTGTCCACACAAATGGCACTCCTTTCTTGAGTAGATGCTGAAATGGATGTATTTTATCCGCCAGTTGTACTAAGAAACACCTAATGGACTGTAATCTCCCTTGTAGGGTTTTGAGTTGACCAATGTTGGTTGGAGGAGGCATTTCTATGATTGCTCTTACCTTCTCTAGGTCTACTTCAATGCTTCTTCGAGAGATGATATACCCTAACAGTTTCCCTGATTTGACTCCAAAGACACACTTCTTCGGATTTAGCCTGACATTGTAATTTTCTAGCCTTTGGAATATCTTGTCTAATACCTTCAAATGATCTTCCCTTGTTTCTGACTTGGCTATAATGTCATCGACATAATATTCCATGAATGTATGTACAAAGTCATGAAAAATCACAATCATTGCTCGTTGGTAAGTGGCTCCTGCATTCTTAAGGCCAAATGACATAAAATTCCAACAATATGTGCCCCATGGACACATGAAAGCTGTCTTATGTTGGTTTTTAGGTGCTATCTTTATCTGGTTGTATCTCGAGAAACCATCCATAAGGGATAACATCTCATATCCTGCAGTAAGGTCTACTATCATGTCGATATTTGGCAAAGGGAAGTCATCTTTAGGACATGCCTTGTTGATGTCTCTAAAGTTAGTGCAAATTCAAATGCCCCCAGTTGGTTTAGTCACGGGTACCAGATTTGATATCCAATTTGCATAGTCTATTGTCCTTATGAATCCTACATCCAAAAGTTTCTTAAGTTCTACCTTGACCAATAGAGCAATTTGCAGATGCATCTTCCTCAACTTCTATTTGACTGGTTTGATACCTGGCTGTAGTGGTAAATGATGCAATATTAGGTCCGGATCCAGCCCAGGCATGTCAGCATACGACCATGCAAAGTTTACTTGTCTCTTTTTGAAGAAGTCCTTAAACTCATGTTGTTCTGTCTCTATTAAAGAAGTTGCAAAATACACTATCCGAGGATTCTCTTCTGTTCCTATGTTGACTGCAATAGCCTCTTCTACTAGCATGGGTGACTTTTCTTGTGCAACGGGGAGAATATTTAAACCTCTATTCTCGGGTGCCTTAGAGAGGTTTTCGCGCTCGGATATGTCCTTTATTTTGACTTTTTCTTCGTCCAAAGGTGCCTTTCGGTTTTCACCTAGGGACTCATCATTTTTATTTTCATTCTCATTTTTACAACTAGAGGTGTAAATAGACTCCCCGAAATATGCTTTATCGTCCAAGTCTATGGTAAAACCTGCCTTATGATCCCCTCTAGGTATGCCTTCTCTAAGTCCCATGAACTCAGCAATTGCTTCGTCGTTCTCGAATGTGTCTATGATAGGTGTACCTTGTTGATCCCAATCAATAAGTTCGGGATATACAAGGGGAATGTCATCATCGAAGTTTGTAAGGGTAGTTGCTGACAAGGTGAATATGGAATGGTTGACATGGTCGCAAAAGTTTTGGACTAACTCCTTCTTATTCTTCCTCTTAGGGGTAGGTGTACTCTATTGTGGGACTATGGTGAGGGCTGATTCGTCAAAAGATGGCATGTTAGGTGCCCAAGATGCATGATCAAGGGTTTCCCAATAATAGTTCTCTTGCCATTCTGCTTTGGACAAGTGTTTCTTAGGACGAGAACTAGACTGTTTTGGTACAGGTTTCACATTGAGGTCCAACTCTCGAAATAAGGCGTCTATGTTCATAGTACTAGTAGATGAGAGGGACTCCCATTAACCATCACTTGAGTAAGGGGATTCATCATAGACTGGAGGTTTGTCGTAAACTGGAGGTTTATCATAAACTACGGGTTTGTCGTAAACTGGGGGTTTGTCGCAAACTGGGGGAAGTGGTTCATGAGATGTCTCGATGTATGCATAATCATTCACTTCCTCTTGTAACGTTGACGAAGTACCAGGAAACCCAATTCTAAGCGGTTGACACCCTAGCCCTAGATATTTTAGTCATGGGTAGACAGTAATCGGTTCTGTCCTTCCATTTTGATATAGTCCTAACCCACTATGCCCGTCATAGCCTTCCTTTTACATTATCTTAAATCCTTTTCCATATTGGTCCTTGGCTATTTGAATAGACGGGGAGGGGTATTCATGCTCTTCTTGATACAACTAGGAATCACCTTGATCCACAATTTCTTCACTTAACTCTCCCCATTTTGTCAATGTCATTGTAGGGGGAACATGAAATGTGACCATTGACTGTCTTCTATCCGCCATGGGTAGGCCATATGCCTTAGGTGGAATCAGTTTAGTAACACAGTATGATGACTTTATATTATATTCGCCACAACCCTTGTCTTGGATCTCGAGTTTTGGAGTGGATGATGGTGGTTTGAATGAAATAGACTTAGTGAGACGCGATGGGTCAATGTATTGGGATAGAGTGGATGATGAAGCCTGTTGATTAACATGCACTTGTCATTGTGGAAGATCCCTTAGGCTTGTGCAATACTGGAAAGGATCTGGATCACCATCAATGGTGATCTCTATGCCATTATAGGGGAACTTGAGACATTGGTGGTATGTTGAAGGTACAACTTTCATCGTTTGTATCCAAGGTCTACCTAACAACAAGTTGTATGGAAGGGTGAGATCCAAGACTTGGAAGCTGGTGTTCATGATTGTTGGGCCAATTCGGATAGGGAGTGTGACAACTCCTTTGGATGATCTTTCCTCATCATCGTAAGCCTTGATGACTATACTCTTAGAGGTATCTACACAGTCTTCCGAGAATCCTAATGCCTTAACCAATTTAAGGGTACACAGGTTCAAACCTGCTCCTCCGTCTACCAAGACTCATCAGACTTTGTTTTGATGGACTAAGACTTCAAGATGTAAGGGGTCATTATGATCTATCTTTTCAGTTGAGTAATGCTATTCGGAAAATGTAGCATGATGCGAATTGGTCAAATATCCCACCATCTCTTCAGAACGATTGACATCTAAGTCTGTAGGAACAGTTGTGTTCTGTAGAGATTTTTCAAGAATGGATCGATGCTGAGGTGATAAGGTCAACAATTCCAAGATAGATATTTGCGTGGGGGTTTTACTCAATTGATCAAGAAGGTTGTACTTGAACTTGGAACTTTGCGTAGATGGCTCGGAAGAAGGACCAGGAATAGTAATCTTAGTTCTGCGTGTGTTTACATTACATTCTGGATGCTTCTTAATGGTGAAAGTATTGACATTCTTGTTTGCGGCTCGAAGGTGGTTTATGACTGTTCCTTTACCATAGTCATACTTGGTATTGTTATAGTTGGCCGATGGATTATTCTGGGGTCCCGAGTTGGAGGCTTTTCCTTTTGTGTGGTCATGTAATGGGTCCGTGAAGACCTTATGATCACTGTTCTTAGTGTTTTTCTGCCCACCAACCTCTATGGTTCCGTTTTCAAGAAAGTCTTGTATGATGTTCTTTAACTGGTGACATTGTTGGAGGTTGTGCCCTTTCGTTCGATGTTAGTCACAGAAAGCGTTATCGACCCATCATGAAGGTTTGAACTGTCCAGGATCATACTCTCTTGGTTCCAAAGGTTAGATAAGATTATGTTTGACCAATTCTTTGAAGACCACCTCGATTGGTTGCCCTAAAGGTGTAAATTCACATGTTGGAAATCTCCTTTGTTGTGGTCTTTGTTGTGAGTTATGGACATAGTTAGTTGTTTGATCAGGATTGTTCATCATGTTTGCTTGTTGGTTGTATCCTCTAAGGGAGATAACCGGTCCAGTATGTATGTGTTTAGCATCAAGTATGCCGTCATTCGTGACATTCTTGTTCCTAGACCAAAACTTGCTTCTATTATTCGACACATTTGGATGTTGGACAATTGGGCTCTTGCCTGGTACTTTGATTTCGCCTTTGTCAATAAGGCCCTTTTCAAGGATGATCCCCTTTTGTACCAAGTCAATGAATGAAGTGCAACAGTGTACCCGTAAGTCACCTCTCAGTTTGGGGTTGATGTTTTCGAGGAAGATAGTGACCTTTTGTTTTTCAAGTATTTCGACGGGACAGCGGCTAGCTAGACTTCTCCATCTTTGGAAGAAAGTGATGAATGTCTTGCCATCTTCTTGTGTCATGTGGCACAAGGTTGCTATGGTTACTTCGTTGTCTATGTTAAAGGCAAAATGTTTGACAAAATTTTCAGCCAATTCCACCCAGGATCATAGACCGTATGGCAATTTGGAAAACCATTCCAACGCTATCCCTATGAGGGTTCATGGAAACAGGCGAATCAAGTGGGGTCATACGATATGTCCATGCATGTCGTTGAGAATTCTCTAATATGTTCTAAAGGATTCTTCCTCCCATTATACTTAGGAAAATTTGGTATAATGTACCCATGGGGGAAAGGTGTCATATAGAGTGCTTTGTCGAATGGACATGGACATAGGTCTTGTGCTGATATAGTTCGTTTGCCTGACATAGACATGTCATCCATATTTTGTTGTAGAGTCTGCATTTGGTTTTGAAGGATGTTGACTTGTGTTAAGGACATGGTGTTCGTGTTACTTGGATCAATGTAGATGTTCTGATACGCCATGTTTTGTGATGGGTTATGATTGGGCGAGGGAATATATCCTGTCAAAATATTCTGATTCGGGATAGGGATATTCCTTGTCTGAATGGTCTGAGTTGGTATAGGAATGCTTCCTGTCTGAATTGTTTGATTTGGAATAGGAATGCTTCCTGTCTGAATTGTTTGACTTGGTATAGGCATATTTCTGCCAACTTTGGTTCTCTTACCAGTCGTGTTGGTGCCAAAGGGGTTGGAGGAAGTTGTTCCCGCAGTGAATTGTAAACCTTGTGTTATGTTAAAAGGGGTTGTGTTTACAATTGACGATGTTTGTGTTGATAGACTTGTTGGTATCGCTGCGTTTATTTGGGGAATAGAGACAATAGATGTCATAGTTTGTGTTGGTTGAGTTGACTGTGTTGCCAAAGTATGGACATCAAATCTTGGGGGAAGTGTCGTACCTTCTACTAGCAATTTTGATAAGTAGCGTTGTGGATCGTTTAGCAAACACTCATCCATGAAGGATGCAAACTCAGGATCTTGAACTGCTGCATCTATGTCTTCTATGTAATTCTGCCCATGTGTGTCAATAGTGACATGTTTTTCAAGTAAAGAATTGTGTGGGCGTTTGCTTCCTGACGGTTGGTTTTCGAACGGATTGATGAATTCGTTGGAATCTGTCATTGCTTTGTGTTTCTTTTTGGACCTTGTTTCAACCATGAAAATTTTTCTCAAAAAGGGTAATGCAGACTATGTCTAAAAAGTGATATGACCTATGTCTATGTTTTTGGATTTTTTTGACAATAAGGATGTTGCTAAAGATCTAAAATGACGTATGACAGGATGAACAATATGCAAAATTCTAAGTGGACTAATGACGATAAATGAGTCTAAGACGGGTATAACCTACCACCTATGGACTAAATGCATGCAAAAAATTTGTTTTTGACCAAGGAACCTAATCGTATGACAAGGTGAATTTTCTGAACTAGACTGTTGAGTTGAAAAGATTCACTAAATGGGACCAATGTGACTAGGTTCAATGATTGTGACAAATCGGAAGATGAACGTTTCCAAAGACGAGGAAAGTTATCTATTATGTGATATGCAATTTCCTAGGGAGGACCTATATGCATGCAACTTAGGATGACTATGACTAAGACGTTTACTGTGACTAAGACGTATATGACACCTAATGATGGCAACTAAGACGTCTATGACACCTAATGATGCAAGGTCTTTGAGAAAAATTAACCAGTTTTGAATCCAAGGTTGATCCTAAAAACCTAAAGCAAACAGTGTTTCAGACTCAGCTCGTGGTTTTTTTTTTTTAATGTTTTCTGTTGACAGGCAAATGCTGTTCACCAAACAGTTGCGGTTCAAATTCTGACTGATGCGATTTTCCTAACAGTTGCATTTTTTTCTCTGAAAATGCGATTTACTAAGACACATGCGGTTTAACAATTGACAGATGCGGTTTACCAGGACACATGCGGTTTAAAAACTGACAGATGTAGTTTGCATGCACACATGCGACTCGTGATATACAAACTGTGAAAAGTGAATGTTTTGACAGACAGATGCGGCATTTCCCCTAACAGATGCAACTCGCTATGACACATGCAGCGTTTAAACTGACAATTACGTCTCGATTTTTTGACAATTGAAATTTTTCTCGAAAGTTGTTGACTGACTTTGTTTGTTTGATCAAGATTTTGATGAATATAGCAAAGAGAAAACACAACAATCAATATATTTTCAATTTTTGTGATGAAAGGACCGTTAAGACTCGAAAAACAATTACAACCTAGGCTTTTTGGACATTACTTGCTGAATTCTTACTTGGATTTCTCTTGCTACGCACATTCAATGCGGATGACTAGTAGCTTGACCCCACTGGCTCCCCTCCATGACACTCACTTATACGGGGAAGCCAAGCTACTGTACCCATGAAACTCCCATGGCATACATGTCACCTCGACACAAGAACCGTAAATTTGTAAGATGGCTTCACAGGTTATGCACCTGCTGCGCCAACAAATAGATAGAATTTTGGTAACTCTACAACAAGGGGTTTAATAAGGTCATTCCATTTGTGGGAAACTATCCAACGTTGGCGAGAGTCCATTTCTGTCCATCTCGTCGAAATAGTGTGCGTGATTCTTGGGCTTTCCCCAAGAATCCACTTTTATATACCGGCTTGAAGTCGCTTGGCTTTAGCATGCTACTGGTCTAAGTCGTCTTGGGGTGAATACTTTTTCCCACCAAGACAGGCCCAAGTTCTAGATTCAGCAACCGTTTCTCTTACACCCAGGATCACATGACTACGCAAGGGGAGAGGATACTTCATTGTATTGAATTGTAAGGGTTACAAAAACGTGCAAAGCACTAGACAAAGAGGACAGTGGTTCTTTTTAATCCAAATGACGATTTTCTATCTATCAAAGAGAAAATTCATTATAATCCCACACGATGATTATCTATCTACCAAACAAAAGCTTGCTTAAATAAATAAATTAACACAAAGGCACTAGGTTCTGCATGCAAATTTATCAGTAGTTCATGGTCTTTAGCTTTCGTCTTGCAGAAAATTGTCTTGGGTTTTTAATTGTCTTCAAAGCTTCGTCCTGCAAACACTATGTTATTCCCCCTTAACACAATTGAAATCAACCATTAGCGAAAATCAAAACAACTTCAAAGGCGAAAATGAAAATATGAATGTACGAAAATCAATGGAAAAATGAAAAAGTTTTACCAGGCAGATGCAGATTTTTGAGCCACAGATGTTGTTCAACTATTGACAGGCGGATGCGGCTCGTAGATTTGTTGATAGGCGGATGCGGTTCGTGATGATGGATGCATCACTATTTTTGATAGATGTGACTTGGAGATATAGATGCGTCGTTTCCCTTAACAAATGCGGTGTGTCGTACAGAAAATCTGCAAAAAAACAGAAAACAAAAAATGAAAAAACGAAAAAAAAGATGCGCGAATTTTGAAGCATGTTCACGTCGGGTTCACCAAATGTAACATGATAGATTTTCTGCAAGTACAAGAATAACAATATTAAATCCTAATCTAAAATCTAACAACAAAGAACGAGGAAATAAACTAAACTAATAAAACCAAAATGATCTCACCGAATATGCGTTCATCCCTTCGAATTATCTTGATTGCTCTTCTCCATTTTGCCTTTTCAGTATTCTTGCCCTCATATTTTTGTGTTTGAATGCAAGTATAGTATTGTCGAGTGTCTAAGAAAAATATCGAAGAATAGTCTCTCTTCTCAAAAGTATGTGATTTCGGGAGGAGGAATAATGATAATGACAGGCCATTTTATCGATTTTGTGTTTTTGAATGATCGGCTCAGATTGAAAGAGAGATCGACAGATGAGATTGATGAATTCCATGCGATGTGAGTTATGTCTCAGATAGAACGTGAGTTAGAACATGAGTCAGGAAAGACTAAAAATAGAACAAGATCTTAATCTTCAGTTAAGAATCTTCAAAAATAGAAGAAATAGACTTTGAATGTCAAAGACAAAGTCAGAACTCGAAGATGAGGAATTCGAATGCATAATTAAATTAATTAATTAAATAAAAGATATTTAATTAATAGATGCATACATGCATATGAGTTAGAACTAGTTAATCAACTAGTTGTGACAGAGAGTCTTCCTGCAAAGATGATCAACAGTTGAATTTAGAGATAACTAGAGAACTAAAAGTAGATCTCAAGTAAGAAGGTAAGTGGACGATTAGATAACTGAATGATAGAGGATTGTGACATAAATAATTAAATATGAATTAAATGTTAATTTAATTCAATATTCGAAAGATGAAAGATTTAATGAAATAAATATAGATAATTTATTTAATTTGACTTTCGAAAAGGGTGGAATTGAATAATTAAATAATAAATATTTAATTATAGTTGAAAAGGGAGTTAAATGAATAATTAAATAAAGATATTTAATTATAGTTGACATATGATAAAAAAGAGGGGGGTAATTTAATTATGAAAGAGGATTTAATAAGTTAGCGACATAATTAAATAAATATGATTTATTTAATTAATCAAGTTGAATAAAGATTAATGATGAATTAATGAATTAATTAAAAAGGGATATTTAATTAATAGAGGAAATATGTGTTAGAAAGGGTAATTAAATAATTAACATTATTTAATCATGACCATGGACTATAAAAAATTATGTCGATTATGTACTCGCAGGCCTAGACCAATTTTCGGTATCTACAGAATTGATTAGTAGTGACATATAGGATGATGAGTTTAAGTCATTGTAGGAGTGCTCAACTCAAGGTGGCGATAATGCTCCACCAAGTGGCAAATAAGAAATGCCACATATCCTTGAAGATTTCAACTAGCTCTTTAAGGGACACATCACCACCTAAGGTGGCTTAATATATAAAGTAAATAAATACAATTAAGTAATAATTATTTCTCTAACACCCCCCATTAAGCTCAACTTAGGTGGGTACACAAATGGATGGGTCCCGACAACTAGGCCTGATGGGGTACCCATGTACAATGAAAATATCCCATAAAGTAGAGAAAGGTAGAAAACCATGTGGAAAAAAACTACCCCTCCAAAATGGAGATGATAACAAGAAAGTACAATGAAGAGAGACTATGAAGCCTCCCAAAAGATGATGCTCAATCAATCCTTGTGATCTACTAGAAAGAACCTTTGGATGCTTTTGGTGAAGCGCCTTTGAATTTTCATGCAATAGGAGATAGTGGAGGAGATTAACTGTCCATACCGAAAGTGGAAGAATGAATATGTGAATATGAATTTGATGAAGCAAAGTGTGAAAATGTGTAAACATGAGAGAGTTGATCAATCTTTTCCCACTGCAAAAATATCTTTGCCCTAACAATCTCAAATTATCATTGAAGTAAATGTAAATTCAACTATCTTCCTAGAATTTGTAAGTTGATAAATTAAAAGAATGTTGTTTTCTAATTCAAGAAAAAACAAGACATTAGGGATAATCTAATTGCATATCTTAACTGTACCTTGACCATAAACACATATGAAAGTGTTATTAGCTACTTGTACTATGTTTATATTAGAAGGATAAAAGGGTATATACACTTTTGGATAAGGAGACATATGACATGTGATGCTCTTGAATCAAGAACCCATTTATCAATCTCCACACTTGTAACTTAGCCATTGGTGCTTTTCCTTTAGATGCTGAACTAGATGAAAATTGTTTGATGGAGGTAGGAACCCCTTGTTGCTCAAGTAGATGTTCAATGTGGTGTATCTTTTTCTTCATACATTTGTCTTTATTATGCCCACTTTTCTTGCAAAAAGCACACTTCATTTTTTGTTGTGATTTACCATATATATTTTTTGTCCTTTTGTTTAGTTGCAAAAAGAACTTGTAGTTTTGAATGCTGCATTGAACCCATTTGAATCAGTTTGTCCTGCTTCTTTGTGAGAGTATAAAATTTGAGAGACATGGCATAGTGTAGTGAGCACCAAAAGCATTCTTTGTTGCAAGAAAAGTGGAAACAAATACTAAATATTGAGGACCTAAATTGGATAAGACACGTAGGACCAATTGTTCATCTTGTTTTTCTATTTCACATTGCTTGAGTTGAAACCAGAACAAGTTCAATTTACTGAAAAACTTCTGAATTGTGTTAAAGTCTCGTGGATTAAGAGTTATTAGTTCATTCTCCATTTGATGTCCCCTAATTACATCTTTCTTACCAAACATATTTTCTAATGTTGTCTATACATCATTAGGTGTTGTGGCATAATTAATGTGAAAGAGAAGATCGAAAGAAATAAATGTACACAATCTTTCATAGGCTTCATCATTTTGATTATGCCATTTTCATTTTTCAGCTACTCTTGTAGGTTGAAGTTCCAAACCCATAGTGACACAATGCAATCCTATTTTCTTGCGATTTATCTGCATTGATTGCTTCCATTCATAGAAGTTAAATGGAGTTAGGATTATTTCCATTTTGTGGAATAACACACAAGACAACCCTCCTTGATTATGATTTTGACCCCCCCTGAATTTTGGCCCTTGATACGTTTTAGTGCATATAACAATTTCAAAGTAACAAATATTGACACTTTATAATTGAGTGCAATGTCATTTTCAATGAAATGTGCAAGTGATATTCACTTTCACAAAAGAATTACTCAATCCGAGTAGCTAATCAAAAGATACAATAATCCTATTTGTCTAATTTTACACTTAGAAACTAAAAGTTTTTCTTTTATAAGAGGAGACAAAATATGTTTAAATAAGACAAATTTTCAATCATCTTGATGTTGAAGTCTCCAAAAGAAAAAAGATTTCTGTCAACTATTCACAATTGAAAATCAGACTCCCTGTTTGAAAGTTATGTCAAAATGAAAAAAAAACTTCCTCTTACAAGCACCTTTGATCAAACTTGACTAGACAATTTTTAAAAAATAAACCACTAACTGTTACAATTTTTTTTTCAAAGAGTAACAACTTGAGTTATGGTAACATTAAATTATCTCGCATAATAGATCTTTAGCAGACGAATGGGAGACAAATTTAATGGTCGCATTGATTTATCCTACAATGTAATGCGTTGGTATATATTTGGCAGTTGTAGCATAAATCCCTCCAAACACTAGCAGTACCACTGACGTATCTGATTTCAGAAAATTCTTTTGTTCTCAAGTGCTTGGTCCTCGAGATGGAAGCAAAATCTTCTTCACAGATATCCGTAATCATCTTTACAAGAAAATCAAGGTTTATAAATGGAAAAATGGTGGAAGATAAGAATTTATCGCTAAGTGAATGTATAATTGATAAACCACCCAATTGATTGGGTGGCATCACCAATACCTCTAGTGGACCACCCAATAGTTAGTAGGGGAAACATACCAGTAGCCGCTAGGGTTAACTTCGCGCATTTGTGCAGAGTGCAAAATAGGTCCAATTTTAATTTTTTTTTTGGTCTTCTTCGTAAGTGAGTTAGGACCTTAAAAAGAAAAACTTGGCTTGTGGGTATTTAAAATACCTTTTGTAGAACTTGTCAAACGAGAAGTGCTAAAAAAGGGTGTTTTTAAACCTCTGCCCGCTACATTTTCATGACTTCACCCATAACGGTTCATTCTAAATCCAATAATATTTTATAAAAAAGCCAATTTACAATTATCAATTAACCTATTATAAATTACGTTTGTATGTGGGCCCGGTCAAAATATCACGTGGGTCCGCTAGGAGGTGGTCACTTTAATCTTAACCTCACCACATTACATTGTTAACCACGTGCCCCATATGCTTCATCAACCCACGCATATGTCTCAATCTCACCACCTGTGCTTGTTAACCACGTGCCCCATTCGCCTTCATCACTGCACCAAAAACTTCTAACCTAACCCCTAGTTGTTGGGAAGCTTTAAGCCCTAAACTCATCATCTCCCGCGGTTTTCTCATCGTCGTCTCCTCTCTCCCATCGTCAACGTGAGCTCGTGCGGCCATGGCGACTTCGTTTGAAACCCGAACGCTGTAGGTAACCTCTCCACCTCTCTTCACCTGCAAGTTTGTTTGTAGAACAATGGGTTTTCGTTGGCGTCGACGGTGTTTGAGTGAATTTCTCTGTATGGTGCTGTGATAATTGACTGTAATCATTTTGTTTTACATGTGACTGTTACAAAATTGATCCCTCATGAATTATTCTGTCAATGCCATCGAGGGTTTGCTTGGGTTTGACTGTAATCAATTTGTTTTACATGTGACTGGTACAAAATTGATCCCTCGTGAATTATTCTGTCACTGCCATCGAGGGTTTGCCTAGGTTTGACTGTAATCATTTTGTTTTACATGTGAATGGTACAAAATTTATCCCTCGTGAATTATTCTATCAATGCCATCGAGGGTTTTCCTGGGTTTGACTGTAATCATTTCTTTTTACATGTGACTGGTACAAATTTGATCCCTCGTGAATTAATCTGTTTATGCAATCAAGGGTTTGCTTGCTATGATTTTATTTGACATTATTTTATGAAATAATCACATGTAATGTGATTCAAACAGAACATTGATGGAATTTTTACCAAGTATAATAATGAAATTTTATGGGTTTCCAATTTTAACCCCAAATTATTGAGGGGTTTCAGCATACGGGTTAATGGGTTTATAGATTTTGTTGATTCTCTTCGAATCCCTTCATCAACCCACCAAAAACTTATAACCTAGCCCCCAGTTGTTGGGCAGCTTTAAGCCCTAAACTCATCATCTCCCGCGGTTTTTTCATCGTCGTCTCCTCTCTCCCGCCGTCGACGCGAGCTCGTGCGGCCATGGCGACTTCGTCTAACACCCAAACGCTGCAGGTAACGTCTCCACCTCTCTTCACCTACAAGTTTGTTTGTAGAACAATGAGTTTTCGTTGGCATCGATGGTGTTTGAGTGAGTTTCTCTGTATGGTGCTGTGATAACTGATTGTAATCATTTCGTTTTACATGTGATTGTTACAAAGTTGAACCCTTGTGAATTATTCTATCAATGCCATCGAGGGTTTGCTTGGGTTTGACTGTAATATTTTTATTTTACATGTGGCTGGTACAAAATTGATCCCTCGTGAATTATTATGTCAATGCCATCGAGGGTTTTCTTGGGTTTGACTGTAATCATTTCTTTTTACATGTGACTAGTTTAAATGTGATCCCTCGTGAATTAATCTGTCTATGCAATTGAGGGTTTGCCTGCTATGATTTTTTTGACATTATTTTATGAAATAATCACATGTAATATGATTCAAACAGAACATTGACAAAATTTTTACCAAGTATAATAATGAAATTTTATGGGTTTCCAGTTTTAACCCAAAATTATTGAGGGGTTTCAGCATACAGGTTAATGGGTTTACGGATTTTGTTGATTCTCTTTGAAGCCCTGCATTATCATGATGAAATTTTATTTTATAGATATGTGTTACCAAAGGGGGTAACTCCCATGTACATTCAAATTTGGCTTTTACAGGTCTAGAACGAAATTACAAACCTTACTCATTCTATGAGCAAGAAAATTGCTGCAAGGATGTCTCCCATCCTAGTCAACCATTGCAAGAAGATGCCGTTGAGCCAATCCAAGTCGGATCGCATGAAGTTGGAGAAGGTGTCCATGTTGGCATTTTTGAATCCTGCTCTAAATACTTCCCATGCGTCAATACAGAAGTTATCTGCTGCAACCCGATGGGCACTAGCTGCATCTTCATTCACATCGTCCTCTTCGGATTCAGCCTCCTCCTCATCACTTTCCTCCTCATCTTCTACCACATTCAGTATTGCTGGGTCAAAATAATACTTTAGGAAGTTGACCCAACACTCATCACTTAGGTTCAGAATGGCATTGGCTAATCACTTATGTCCACTAATGCGCATAGTATGAGCTCGTAGATTCTGCCATCGCACCAGTGCTGATCAAGAGACAAAACCTCAGAGACTAGGTCGACAACTGCATTCCTTATTGCTGGGTCTGAATATTAAAAAGCCTTCTGCACCGGGCCATTCCTGACTCCTTAGTGCAATGGTAGTCGACTCCAAACATGAATACCATCTTGCTTTTTTGAAAAACTTGGGGCTTCTGTGAAGAGATGGAGGTGGAGATCATACTGTCCAACTAT
Organism: Sequoiadendron giganteum; assembly: GCA_007115665.2. Classification (NCBI taxonomy): domain Eukaryota; kingdom Viridiplantae; phylum Streptophyta; class Pinopsida; order Cupressales; family Cupressaceae; genus Sequoiadendron; species Sequoiadendron giganteum. The sequence goes on along the minus strand of CM021104.1, from coordinate 549,597,909 downwards.
TAATAGTCTTAATCCTGTAATGATAAGGATTTCTTGAGAACCAGGCTCGTCGATTCATGTCATACCAAATCCGAACTAAATCCGTCCTTAGATTTTGTACATGTGAATCCAGTCTTGCTTTGAGGTTCGCAAGGTTTTTGGGATGAGAGATTTGGGTTTTTGGGATGAGTGTTTGTTTGGAAATTGTAATCTCACAAGAAATCCGCAGGAGATGATGATTTTAGGGCTTAAAGATTCCCAACAAGCCGCGGTTAAGTAAACTCATACGCATGGTTTGATAAAGGCATATGGGGCACGTGGTTAACAATGTAATGTGGTGAGGTTGAGATTAAAGTGACCACCTCCTAGTAGACAATGATATGTTCTTTACAGACAATGAAATATTCTTATCAGATTGTATATATGTATTTGCAAACAATGATATATTCTTATCAGATTATATGCATGTATATATATATACATACTATCTGATAAGAATATATCATTGTCTGCAAATAGTGATCATTGTATTTGCAGACAATGATATGTTCTTATCAGATTGTATGTATATATTTGTAGACAACGATATATTCTTATCAGATTGTATGTATATATATACAATCTGATAATTGTCAGGGATACAGATTCTGGCTGTCACCAAGATAGACATCTAAGACAGTAGTGCCTTAGTGATTTCAATTCAAAATCACAACAAAGACACAACCAACTATGCTATAAAACGGAAACAAGCACAGTTGATCCCCCATCGATCCTCTGAGAGAAGTGAATGCAACAAGAAACAGATTCAATATAAATAGATACCATAAAAGACCAAAAGAAGACACAAAGATATACGTGGGGAAAACCCTTTCAGGTAAAAACCCCACTCCAAAATTTTGAGCCATTGTATTATTCAGCAACAGAAACCAGTTACAATACAATATCAGGCTCAAAGTCAATATAGGAGTTTCATCTTGTTCTACTAGAGAAATAACAGGTAACCGCAAGATCCCTCTCTGCTCCTCAGATGACTGTCACAACCAGCCTCATGGCCAACCCAGTCATTCGGCCTCCAATGATTCCCATGCCCAAATCTGAGAGATAGAGTGTTCACAGTTACATTGCCTAAGCAAACTGCTCGAACACCCTCTCCATCTCTCGTCAAAACCCTTCATGCCTTCGGCTCTCCAACCTGCAAGTCCAACATCTGCAATCTCGCACCATGCATTATGCTTGCAGCCCCATGCTTAGGCAATCACATACCCGTGCATCCTACTCCCAGTCTCATGGTCTCGCATTCAGCTCGCACATCTCACGCTTGCTCTGCAACCCACGACTCTTGCAGACTCGTTGAACTTCAAAACATGGCATATGGCTTATGGCTTATGGCTTATGAGAAATAATACATCTCTCATCTATAAGTAACCGACTCAAAAGAGTCAAACACAACAATGAAGTCCATCCGCAAATCATGCATCTGGTTGGATCTGATAGATCTCTCTGCAATGAGCCGCCCAGACATTCAATGCCATATCTAACATTGCCGGAGTCAGAGTCGGAATAGGAGTTGAAACAGGACTCCATCGAAAATACACACTACCGTAGTCAGAGTTGGAACAGGAGTCAAAACAGGACTCCACCGAAAATACACACTTCCGGAGTCGGAGTCGGAGTCGAAGTCGAAGTCGGAATTGGAGTCGAAACATGACTCCATCGAAATTACAGGTTCAGGAACCAATTCAATTCTGCATCCGCCCACGGCAAAGGAGAACACAGTAGAAATAGAGCTGACCGGGAAAAGTCAACCCGGGGTCAAACCAAGACGGGAGCACAAAAGATCAGAGTCAGAGTTGGACCCGGAACAGGAACAAAACAGGTCTTCACCAAAAGTCCAAGATCAGGAACCAATCCGGTTCCGGTTCCGCCTTCGCCAACTGCAAGAAACAACAATCTTGAACTTGGACAAAGTGGAGGAAAACTCCCCGAGGAGAATCCAAACATCCAGAGGAACCATATCACACAAGCAGGAGTCGGGCCTGGAGATAGAACAGAAACAGAAACAGGAACCTGGAAAACAGACATTGCCAACTTCCAAAACTAGTTCCGCCTCTGCCAGACCCAAGCGAAGAGAAACAGACTGCCGGAGCCAGAGCCAGAGCCGGATACAAACCCGGAACATGACAAAAGAAACAATGTCAACTTCCAATCTGGTTCCGCCTCCGCCAGAACAAATTTCGAAGATCCAGCAAAGCGGGGAGCGGAGCAGGAGACGGAACGGGAACAAACCCGGAACAAGGCAAACAGAACAATGCCAAGTTCCAACTCGGTTCCGCCTCCGCTAGAACAAAAAGACTTTGCCAAGGGAAACAAGAGAATTCGCCTAAGTCTTCAAAGGGGGTAACCAGAAAGTTGAGGCATAAATCCCAACAATCTCCCACTTGCCGAAGACTTTCAGGCATCCTCCAAACAAGCCCGAACAAGGACCAACACATGCTCTCATGCACCAATCAAGACCACTGCAACAACATCAAAAAGATGTCCACCACCTTAGGCAACAACTCCAAACACAGGAACACACCAAGGTGAAATAGTAACAGTCTCAGGAACGAAAGCAAATGATCCTCCAGCCGGAAAAGGCAAAAAATAGCAAAGCACCACTCCAAAGCATCACTCCAACCATCTCTAGAACAAGAAAAACTGACCGGCCAGAAAAGCAACCAAGAACTGACTGCCCTCATCCAACTGATCAAACCCACGTGACTGAAAACCAACACCCACAACTCATGCTGAAACATCCAACCACCCATACCTTAAAGGTATGACCTAAAAGTGAACTCATGCCATCAAAAGAAAACCACCCATCTCAGCAGCAAACAAGCACCCTGTGTCAACCAGTCATAGACCAAACACATCCAAGTACTCCCACTACAAGGGCAATGTCCAGATGAGTGCAAACAGAGCACCATCACAAATGATCCAGGCATACCAAGTCCACCAAACCCAACATAAAGAAATGTAACCATGTAGTTCCAAGGAACATCCACACTGATCTGCAACATTTGCAACCACCTGCTGCAAGAAAAATTTCTCTCAACTGTCTTCCACAGTTCTTCCAAACACCTCCAAAACTGACTGAAGAAAGAAGCATAGGCACCTTCGTGTTATCAACTAGGTGACAACACATGACCACAAACAGTGACCAACTCGACACCACAAAGGCAACTCACATCTAAAGTCACAAGAGCAATCAGGAAGAACAAGACCAGATAAGAGAGAAACTGTGAATCAACAAGAAGAATGCCCTTCTACAAACACTTCTAAATGCCAATTGTGTCAAGAATGATCTTCTTTACATCCCAAAGGGAAAATCCTTGACAACATCCAACAAAACATGGATGTAAGCTCCTCAAAGAAGATCAGAACTACCCATATAACCATCTCCTAACAGTCCTCAAAAGCACAAGGAGATAAACTATGCTGTCCAACCTTTCATTATGAATCCTCCAGAATCTAAACCAACTCAAGATTCATATCATGAAAGATAAAGCATAAAACACCTGAAAAGTATAATGGGTAAATACCTTTCACAATGACACCACTGTCGAGTAGACCAAGAAGAAAAAAGAAACATGCTCATCCAAGATATACAGGCCATCATGGCTAACCTAAGAACATTCTCATTCAAGGTCTCTGTTGAATTTACATTCAACCAAAGCGCAGGCTTCTCGAACTTTTAGCTGTAACGGTAACATTCACATAAGAATTCAAGCCTCACCTTTATTCATCATGCATCCATGAGTATCAACACCTGTCATCTCATGCTAACTCCAAACTGCAACACTGCAATAACCATGAAGTCCTCCAGCATATGACCAATGTACTCAAAGTAAAAAGAACCCCTAGACCACTGTCAAAGTTCCATAGCCTAGAACAGGAACTTAACATGACACCATGATCTACACATCTCCAAGGGAGATACCATGCTTCAAGTGAACTGTCCATGGTCTTCAAGAGAAAAATAACATGCCAAAACTCTAATGCACAAGCAAGAGTATACCATGACATAAAGCAAACAACTCTAAACCAACATCACCTATCAAGCACCACTAGCAACTCAGCCAAAGACTACCAAGGTCCTTCATGGCTCCAAAGTGCTGCACATCTTCAAATAGTGAACATGTAGATGCGAATTTTGCAGCACCAAAGAAGACACCAGTCATTGCTAAAGCTCCCACTGAAACGTGACACTGAGCTTTCCAAGCACTATGACTAACCACACCATCACTGTCAAAAGCTTACACTAAGCCAGTGTACCCAGCTCTTCATGACATCGTGATCCACATGCTTCAGGTCCCCATCATTGACTATTCAGGTCTCAAACGCCATTCCTCCTCTCATCTCAAAACAACCATGCCAATGCATAAGTGACCACAGACAAGGTCAGCTAATAGATTTACACAACACAGTTACACCCTCGTGGATATAGACAGTCCACTTCCGAGTTGTCTCACAACAAGCATGTAGGTAAGGACAACCTACAATATTGCACAACCCGTGGATGCAACCAAAAGTAAACCTACAAATTTATCATTGCACTAGAAACTGCAAAACTAAGATAATCAAAGAGAACAACCAAAGCAGACAATCATGACTCAAACACCAGATTAGCAACATATCTGATTTTTCAGTCACGTCCACAACCCAAGCACCAAAGTCTAGAAAACCATCAAAGCATACCACAAGAATGCTGAAAGAGAAACATACCAACACTCCCATGCAGAGAAGACACCACTCCTCAAAACCAGTCGAACTGCAGCTATCTCATCTAGTCACACCCTAGAAACCAGGATCTCCATATTCACTGCTCATCTGGACAACTCAGGAGTCTACACAAAACCCTCAAAGCCAAAGACATGAATCTAAACCATGCAAGTGCAAGAAAGAGGCACACAGGAACAACAGGTCCGTTTCAAACCAGTTCCAATGCCACAGTCATGCACAAGCACAAGGAAGAGCTAGGCTATCCAGAAGTTGCAGACCACCAAGGTCACCTCATAGCCTCCATGCAATCAGAGCACCAGAGAAAATTCCTTCAGTGCTAAGTCAGAAACACCCAGCACAAGCACAACATTCCATAGTTGAACAATGACATAAGCTAGTCCATACCACCAAGGAGTTTCTCACATAGACGCCTAGTATGAACACCACGCTTTGCTGCAACACAACCATGAACACATCTCATACCCTTTGCATCAGGAACAATGTTACCAGTCAGGAGCTTTAGATCATTTGCCACAACACGACCCACTCCATACTTTTCTAGCGTCTTTCAAACTGTATGTTAAAACAATGAAGCACACACTTCCACTCACTAAGGACCAATCACCAACCGATTTCTCTAGACTTCCTCAAGCTTGCCAGGCTAAGAAATCACCATAGGAGAAAACCTAGAACTTCAGCAACCAGGAGAAGGCTCTAATACCACTATTGGTATCGTCAAGCCACGACCTCCCTTAAACATGCTCTGATACCACTTGGTGGTATCACGAGCAACAAGCTACCAGCTCTGATACCACTTGTTGGGGATACAGATTCTGGCAGTCATCAAGATAGACATCTAAGACAGTAGTGCCTTAGTGATTTCAATTCAAAATCACAACAAAGACACAACCAACTATGCTATAAAGCGGAAACAAGCACAGTTGATCCCGCATCGATCCTCTGAGAGAAGTGAATGCAACAAGAAACAAATTCAATATAAACAAATACCATAAAAGACCAAAAGAAGACACAAAGATATACGTGGGGAAAACCCTTTCAGGTAAAAACCCCACTCCAAAATTTTGAGCCATTGTATTATTCAGCAACAGAAACCAGTTACAATACAATATCAGGCTCAAAGTCAATATAGGAGTTTCATCTTGTTCTACAGGAGAAATAACAGGTAATCGCAAGATCCATCTCTGCTCCTCAGATGACTGTCACAACCAGCCTTATGGCCAACCCAGTCATTCGGCCTCCAATGATTCCCATGCCCAAATCCGAGAGATAGAGTGTTCACAGTTACATTGCCTAAGCAAACTGCTCGAACACCCTCTCCATCTCTCGTTAAAACCCTTCATGCCTTCGGCTCTCCAACCTGCAAGTCCAACATCTGCAATCTCACACCATGCATCATGCATTATGCTTGCAGCCCCATGCTCAGGCAATCACATACCCGTGCATCCTGCTCGCAGTCTCATGGTCGCGCATTCAGCTCGCACATCTCGCGCTTGCTTTGCAACCCACGACTCTTGCAGACTTGTCAAACTTCAAAACATGGCATATGGCATATGGCTTATGGCTTATGAGAAATAATACATCTCTCATCTATAAGTAACCGACTCAAAAGAGTCAAACACAACAATGAAGTCCATCCGCAAATCACGCATTTGGTCGGATCTGATAGATCTCTTTGCAACGAGCTGCCCAGGCATTCAATTCCATATCTAACACTACCGGAGCCAGAGTCGGAACAGGAGTCGAAACAGGACTCCATCAAAAATACACATTGTCGGAGTCGGAGTCGGAACAGGAGTCGAAACAGGACTCCATCGAAAATACACACTACCGGAGTCGGAGTCAGAGTTGGAGTCAGAGTCGAAACATGACTCCACTGAAATTATAGGTTCAGGAACCAATTTTGTTCCGCGTCTGCCCATGGCAAAGGAGAACACAATGGAAATAGAGCTGACCAGGTAAAGTCAACCCGGGGTCAAACCAAGATTGGAGCACAAAAGATCAGAGTCGGAGTCAGACTCGAAACAGGAACAAAATAGGTCTTGACCAAAAGTACAAGATTAGGAAACAATCCAGTTCCGGTTCCGCCTTCGCCAACTACAAGAAACAACAATCCAAAACTTGGACAAAGTGGAGGAAAACTCCCTGAGGAGAATTCAAACATCCAGAGGAACCAGATCACACAAGCAGGAGTCAGGCCCGGAGATGGAACAGAAATAGAAATAGAAACCTGGCAAACAGACATTGCCAACTTCCAAAACTAGTTCCGCCTCCACCAGACCCAAGCGAAGAGAAACAGACTACCGGAGCCAGATACAAACCTAGAACATGACAAAAGAAACAATGTCAACTTCCAATCTGGTTCCGCCTCCTCCAGAACAAATTTCGAAGATACAACAAAGCGGGGAGCGGAGCAGGAGATGGAATGGGAACAAGCCCGGAACAAGGCAAATGGAACAATGCCAAGTTCCAACCCGGTTCCGCCTCCTCTAGAACAAAAAGACTTTGCCAAGGGAAACAAGAGAATTCACCTAAGTCTTCAAAGGGGGTAACCAGAAAGTTGAGGCATAAATCCCAACAATAATAATATATCATTGTCTACAAATTGAAATCATTCTATTTGCAGACAATGATATATTCTTATCAGTTTTTATATAAATGTTGATCACTAGTTCTTTCTTAATGATTAATGTTCTACTAGCACTATAGCTTATACCATCGATTATCACAATCTAATCACATTGTGTGGTATCACAAAGTACACTATGTTTCAGTGTTTGTGAATAAAAAAATCAGATTGTATGTATATATTTTCAGCTTCATACATTGGATCAGAACATTGTGGATTTTTATATACACTGTATTTGCAGACAGTGATATGTTCTTATCAGATTGTATGTATATATTTGTAGAAAATGATATATTCTTATCAGATTGTATGTATATATATACAATCTAATAATAATATATCGTTGTCTGCAAATTGAAATCATTCTATTTGCAGACAATGATATATTCTTATCAGTTTCTATATAATTGTCGATCACTAGTTATTTCTTAATGATTAATTTTCTACTAGCACTATAGCTTATACCATCGATTATCACAATCTAACCACATTGAACTGCACTCTCAGCAACTGGGGGTTAGGTTATAAGTTTCTGGTGCGTTGATGAAGGCGAATGGGGCACGTGGTTAACAAGCGCAGGTGGTGAGGTTGAGACATACACATGGTTTGATGAAGGCATATGGGGCACGTGGTTAACAATGTAATGTGGTGAGGTTGATATTAAAGTGACCACCTCCTAGCGGACCAACGTGATATTTTGATTGGGCCCACATACAAACGTAACTTGAAATAGGTTAATTGATAATTGTAAATAGGATTTTTAAATTTTTTTACGCACCATTAAAATTAGACAGGAGTGGCCACTGTAGTATGAATAGACCGATTATTTGGCATGAAAATTGAGATTTGAAATTCAATCACCACAATTCAATGCATTCAATATGCACATTCAAATGATTTTATAAGAGGGAATTTCCAGTGTCATTTTCAGTACGAATTCTCCTATTCTTTCACTGCATATCCTATGCAAAATTCAGCTCGATAGATATAATGAAAACTAAAAACGTATTATAATAGACTAAATTTATGCAAGCCACCTATTTTATCAAGCACACTCCAATGTTTTTATAAGAGGGAATTTCCACGGTCATTCCCTCAATATCCTCTGCAAAATTCAAAGCTTACTAACACTACCTATGCACATTCCTCTTAAAAGGCAACTTATTCATGTTGGTACACCCAAAATAACTAAATACATGTTTTTATTTATCAACTGACTGGATTTACATTAATGCTGTATGTTTCATTATTCAATATACTCTTATATATTTATGTACCGAGTGTTTGCAGTATTTTGAGGCATACAAATTATTCAAATTTTCAGTCAATTGTTCAAATGAGCATTATCTATTATGTAATCATATCACATCATTGTATGATGTGATATAGTTTGTTTTCTTCCACTTTCTATATGTGTTTCAATAGTCAGATTACATATATATATACATATACATGTACATGTACATGTACATGTACATATACATGTACATGTACATGAATATGTATATGCATGTACATATACATATACATATACATATACATATACATGTACATGCATATGTATATGTATATGTATATGCATGTACATATACATATACATATACATATACATGTATATGTATATGTACATACAAATTTATATACATTGTTATTTTCAGCTTCATACATTGGATCAGAACATTGTGGATTTTAATGCTCCAATCAAAACTCTTATTGTTGTGAATGCAATATTGTAAGGATGATTTGATGTGGGAATGTTACGAGTACCGAGTACTACCCCCGTTTATTACAATTGTTTTGCAGGCAAGCGGGAGCGTCAAGAGGTGAACCAAGTATGTCGATTATCAACATACCATGGAAGTTGTGTTTGTTAACACAATAAACTCTATAGGGACATTTTGCTCTTAATGCTTTATGATATGTTTATATTTTATGTTGTATTGTTTTCATACGTATTTTGTTCTTACAAATGCTTATTTGATTCGAGGAATATATTTAACTACATTGGTCTCTTAATGGTAGGCATGCGAGGATTTGTCCACAATCAACATAAGGTATTAAGCGTTAATGACAGGTAAAGTCTTTGATTTTACTTTGGCAATGACCTAGTAATACATAAAACTATGTGATTTTATATATATGGCTGAAAGTTAGATGAACAAACTATTAGGGTAATTATAATATGAAGTAAGAATATAATATTAGTATTATGTTTTATTGCAAAGTTATTGTGTTAGAATGAAATGAAAATAACAATATTATTATGGAAAATTTAGGGTCACGTATAACTGGATTTGTTTGACTTAATATGAATTCTATAGAGGGTTAAATTAGAGGCTAATAGAGTAGCTAAGAGTGCAGTTCAATGTGGTTAGATTGTGATAATTGATGGTATAAGCTATAGTGCTAGTGAAACATTAATCATTTAGAAAGAACTAGTGATCAACAATTATATACAAACTGATAAGAATATATCATTGTCTGCAAATAGAATGATTTTAATTTGCAGACAATGATATATTATTATCAGATTGTATATATATACATACAATCTGATAAGAACATATCACTGTCTGCAAATACAATGATCACTATTTGCAGACAATAATATAGTCTTATCAGATAGTATGTATATATATACATGCATACAATCTGATAAGAATATATCATTGTCTGCAAATACATATATACAATCTGATAAGAACATTTCATTGTCTGTAAAGAACATATCATTGTCTACTAGGAGGTGGTCACTTTAATCTCAACCTCACCACATTACATTGTTAACCACATTCCCCATATGCCTTCATCAAACCACACGTATGAGTTTACCTAACCGCGGCTTGCTGGGCATCTTTAAGCCCTAAACTCATCATCTCCTGCGGATTTCTTGTCAGATTACAATTTCCAAACACTCATCCCAAAAACCTAGATCTCTCATCCCAAAAACCTTACGAACCTCAAAGCAGGACTTGATTCACATGTGCGAAATCTAAGGACTGATTTAGTTCATATTTGGTATGGCATGAATCGATGAGCATGGTTCTCAAGCAATCCTTATTGTTATAGGATTAAGACTTAATAGATGGACAATATGATCTCCACCTCCATCTCTTCACAGAAGCCCCAAGTTTGCCAGAAAAGCAAGATGGTATTCATGTTTGGAGTCGACTGCCATTGCACTAAGGAATCAGGAATGGCCCAGTGTAGAAGGCTTTTTGAGTTTCCAGACCCAACAATAAACTCATCATCTCCTACGGATTTCTTGTCAGATTACAATTTGCAGACAATGATATATTCTTAACAGATTGTATGTATATATGAATATATATACATACAATCTGATAAGAATATATCATTGTCTGTAAATATATACATACATTATGATTTTTTTATTGACAAACACTGAAACATAGTGTACTTAGTGATACCTCAGAAAATACAAGGTTGAAAACCTCATGAAATATATAAGAGACTTAACTATGTGGTTTGAATAAATATCAACAACATTAGGACATTTTATAATCATATCATAGTTATATTTTTTATCAAATTGCAAGAATTCATTGGGTGGTGTGACATAAAAACATGGCTGAAAAATACATGAAACATATCAAAATATTACTGGGTGCTTGTATTAAACTTCTTCTCACCTTAAACATATGTGAGGTTCCAAACATAATAACAATAGTATTATCACATCTTATAATCATATCATAGTTATAACTTGAAGTAGATATTTTGATTTGATATGTAGAGAAAATCAACAAAATATACCGCTACATCGATCAAAAAACAAAACTCAATACCAACATATTTATTTTTCCATATTGCTAGGAAAAGAAGGTGGCGTGAGATATCCGCCAGTAGCTGAGTCTGTTCCACTTGTAGGAGGTGACACTTGGTTAATTGAGGTTTGAAGGAATGTTGCTATTTGAGCAAGCAATGTCTGGCTTGCATCTATAGTCAGTCCCATTTGTTGTGAGCCACTCCCAACTTGCATATTGTTGATAGTTGTAAAGGTTGGTGCCAATATGTTCATCATATCAAGCAGTATAGGGTGTTGGGAGGGTATATGATTCCCCACTGTAGACTTATGCTTTATCCTCTTTGCTTGTTGTGCTTTCTTTTCAGCTACCTTTCATAGACGTTCAGCCTTGGCCTAGTCTTGTCTGATTGCTTTCTCCCGCATTCTAATCATCTTCTCCTCATCTTCTATCACTTTCCTTGCTTGCTTCTCAGCCCTCATTGCTTCCTTTTCAATTGCTTCCGCTTCACGTTCTGCCTTTCTCTTCAACATCTGGTCCTTCTTACGTTGCTGCAACTCTGCTTGCCTTTTCTTCTCTGCCTCTTGTTGAGTATACATTTTGATGAAGGTGTCTGATGTTATTACTTGGGACTGGCTACTAAGGCGAAGCATTCCAGAACGACCTCCTCATGATGATCCTTGCACCCTCTACACTGGAAGTTTCAAGAATTTGCTATTTTTTTTGCTTGATTGTTGTCCATCATGTGGGGTGAATGGCACAAACTCAACTTCTTCGTCACTATATGCATTTTCATCTTCACTTCGACCATCACTATGCTCTTCCCAATTCCTTGTAGTAGTGAAGTAATGTATCACTTCAACCGGATCAATGTGTGGTGGGGATGACATAGAAAGGCTGACTTCTTCCTCAATCGAATTTAATTGGCATCCAAGGTTCGTGGCTACTTCATGCATCTAATCCGGTTGACTGACTTGAGTTGGAAAACTTAGACCAGCTGTTGTAGTCTCTATATCTTCATTGAAAGGTGCAATAGGAGGTTGGACTTCTTCTTGGAAATCTGCAACAACTGGCTCAATTTCTGTTTGAATGTGTGCTGTAGTGGTGCAGGAGCACCTTAAAGGTCTTTTGAAAGATCTTGGCAATTTTGGCTTGTAGGTGGTTCTATCCAACAACCAAGGTAATAAGGAATAATTGTAAAGTCCCAAGAGTGTTTTTGATGTGTGTGTTATGGAAAACTTAGGTTGGTTTAGAGCCTTGAGGTTTGGAAAAGTCTGAATGATAAAATTAGGCAAAACTAGACAAGGTTGTCTTAGGAATTTGGCCTAAAAATGCAAAAAAAGACATTAATGATGTTCTAAGCCGGACCTAAGGGTCTTAGCACGTGGGAGAAAGGTATATAAGGTCATCCAAACCCTAACACCTGGGTTGGAAGTTCATTTTCATGAATTAAGACTTGGAGAGCATATTTTATGATTGGAATTCAACAACTTTTGAGTGAATTTTTGTGTTTGAGCCTTCATCCAATCAAGAATGGATTGAGAGGACTGATATGATGCTTTGAGTATTTATTTTGTGTCATTTACTTATTGTGTGAAGCATTAGATTATCCATTTAATTCAACTAGTTGTAATTTTGCAAGTTTTGGTGTTCTTGGTTTCATTGCCGGTTAAGGCCAGTTTTTGTAAATAATGATCCCCACTTGAATTCATGTGGAAAGGTTACCATGGCCAGTTGGAATCAATTATGGGACTGTTTTTATAGTGTAAATAGTGTGTGTGGAGTCCTGGTTTGCAGGGGAAGAGTTGAATTCATCAAACACTAGGCGAGTGCAAGTGCATTCTGGCTAGTGGCTTGGAGAGGACAACAATAAAGAAAGATGATAAATGGATTGGTTTGAGCCAATCGAGAGAATGGGAGTGTGGAAAAATGTATTCAAGACATGTTTGTGAAAGGAGGAGAGTTGGGAAGGTCATTGAAGCCCTCAAAGTTGGAAAAAGGAGCCAAAACCCTATAAACCCTTGAAATTAGGGGGTATGAGGACAGTCCTATGTACAGACACTTTCAGAACCTTAAACCTAGTAAATATTGAAGCCTAGGGTACTACTAGAAGGAATATCCAAAAATATTTTTGGGTTGTTAAGGCCGATTTTGAGAAAAGCCAAGAAAATGGGTTCTAGGAGGCCTAAAAGGGGCAAAAAAGGCTACAAGGCCTAAAATTAGGTTTTTCTTGAATTCGATGGGTAAATGAAGAAAGAATCATGAAAGAAGGATCAGAGTGGAGCAAGATCACCCTAGGAATAGTTGGAAGACCTATTCCAAGACCCAAGAAAGGTTTGGGAGCTTTGTGGCAAAATTGAGCCCAGGGAAGCTTAGTGGTGAATTGAGAGAAAAGGTGAAGAATTTGAAATTGGTGGAGAGTCTTATGAAGTGAGAGGGGTTTAGGAGAGATCCCTGAGTAGGGTAGAGTGGAATACCCTAGGAAGACCAAATAATAGGTCTTGGGAAGAGAAATATTTCTCTTGAAGGATGGGAGTCCCCATCAAATTGTTATCAGAGCCAATAAAGGCTTGGGAATTGAAACTAGTGAATGTCAGAGATAAGTGAATCTATAGGAGAGAATAACATGGTGACCAATGCAGAGCTAGCTAGAGACTTGAAAGAGCAGCAAGAGAAGAATAGGCATCTTGAAGAGGCTATGGAAGAGATGAAGCAAAAATTGGAAGAAGTTGCTGAATCGACAAGCAAGATGAAGGTGCAATTGGCAGGGGACAAAGACAAGGGTAAATACCAAGTGGAGGAGGACATAGAACCAGAACCTGACCCTCCAATAATAGAAGAACCCTTCCTCAAATAATTTAAGGCATTGAGTGGCAAGGCACTAGAAGGTGTCCCTGTGTTCATAGGAAGAATGGATGCGGAGTTAGTTATGGAATGGATAGAGGGAATGGAGAATCACTTTGAATGTGATGGAGTTACTGAGGCACAAAAGGTGAAGATAGCCAAATCAAGGTTAAGAGGACAAGCACTAACTTGGTGGAAGTTTCTACAAGAAGAAAGAGAGAAGGAAGGCAAGAAACCCATAGGAAGTTGGAAAACTATGGTGGCTAAAGTGAAGGAGAACTATCTACCTGAGGACTATGATATTCAATTCCACAAGAAGAGAAAAAATCTCAGACAAAGAGACCTAGATGTAGCAGCATATACAAAGGAATTCCAAAAACTAAGCCTTAGATCTAGAGTGCAAGAAGTTGAAAGCATCAACGTTGCTAGGTATCTAAACGGACTTAGATGGAGCATACAAGAGGAGTTGAGTCTTTTCACACTTACTACCCTCCATAGCTGCTATCAAATGGCTATTAAGGTGGAAGAGAAACTGAAAAAAAACAAGATTCCAATACTAGAGGTAAAGGAAGAGGTAGAGACTCTAGAGGTGGACAAAGAGGAGGTTTTTGTGGAAGAAGCTATGAGAATAGAGGGCAAGGTGATTCCAAGGTTGGAGAAAAATCCCATGAGTCAAATAGTAGAGGGGGTTACAAAGGTAGAAGCTCAAACAATGGAGCAAGAGGCAGATCAGGAGGCCTTGAGAGAAGCTCTCATTTTGCTTCCATGAAATGCTACAATTGTGGACAGTTGGGTCATCTAGCTTATAGGTGTCCTGAAAAGCCAACATCTTCACAAGGTGAGAGGAAGATCAACTATGTTCAAGAAGAGGATTGCTCCAAACATTCAGAGGTGAGTCTAGATTCAGAGAAAGGTGAGAATGTCATGTTAAGAAGGATCTTGATCAAAGCACCTACCGAGGATGAACACAAATAAAGGAGAGCTATTTTTAGAGTCAAGTGCAAGATACTAGGAAAGGTTTGCAAGGTCATCATAGATTCAGGGTCTACTAATAATGTCATCTCAGAGGAGGCAATACAAAAGTTAAAACTCATCAAGATACCCCATGTGTGTCCTTACAAGGTTACTTGGTTGAACAAAGGGCAAAATATACTAGTCAATGAACAAGTTTGGGCTGAGTTTGCTATAGGAAAGTATCAAGACAAGATACTATGTGATGTGTTACCAATGGATGCATGTCATTTTCTGCTTGGAAGACCATGGCAATATGATAGGGAGGTAGTACACCATGGCAAGGAGAATAAGTACTCATTCAAGAAGGATGGAGTGACTTATAAAATTCAGTCTTTGTTAGAAGAAAACACAGTGGTAAAGGCAGAAACTAGTGTCCTTTTGATGAGTGGAAAGGAGTTCCTAAAAGACATCAAGGAGGAGGAAGGAGTTGTCTATGCAATTATGTTAAAGCCAAAGGAAGAAGAGTCACCTAATCAGCTACCTATGATAGCAGAAGTGAAGCGATTATTGGATCAGTTTAGGGACATTATTTGTGAAGGTATACCAGCTACACTACCACCTAAGAGAGCAATCAATCATCAAATAGACTTTATACAAGGAGCAACACTACCTAACAATGCTGCATACAAGATGACACCAGAGTAGAACAAAGAGATAGAAAGGCAAGTTCAATAAATTTTGGACCAAGGGCTGATCAGAAAGAGCATAAGTCCATGTGTTGTTCTATTTGTGTTGGCACCTAAAAAGGGAGATAAGTGGAGAATGTGTACTGATTCTAGGGCAATAAATAGGATAACTATTAGATATAGGTTTTCTATTCCTAAGATAGAAGATTTAATGGATTGTTTAGGGGGTGCTAAGTACTGTTCCAAAATTGATTTGAAAAGTGGTTATTATCAAATTAGAATGAAAGAGGGAGATGAATGGAAGTCAACTTTTAAAACTACAGAGGGGTTATATGAGTGGTTAGTAATGCCATTTGGGCTTACAAATGCACCTAGCACTTTTATGAGGGTGATGAATGAGGTCTTGAAGGACTTTATAGGATTTTTTGTGGTTGTCTACCTAGATGATATCCTCATCTTTAGCAAAAAAAAAGAACATATGAAGCACCTAGAACTTGTGTTGAAGAAACTTCAAGAGGAGAAGCTCACCATAAATCTTGAGAAAAGTGAGTTCATGAAGCAAGAGTTAGTTTACCTAGGATTTGTAGTGTCTCAAGGGAACTTGAAAATGGAAAAGAGCAAGGTTGAAGCCATTCTTAGTTGGCCTGCTCCCAAGACAGGGACAAAAGTTAGGAGTTTCCATGGATTGGCACAATTCTATAGGAAGTTTGTGAGAAGGTTTAGTGAAATTTGTGCACCGGTTCTTGACACCATCAAAGGAGGACTGAAAACTAAGTTTGTGTGGAATAAAGAAGCCAATGAAGGATTTGAAAGGTTGAAGAGGGAGATAGCTACCCAACCTATCCTAGTTCTACCAAGCTTTGACAAACCATTCATAGTGGAATGTGATGCAAGTAACATAGTAGCTGGGGCTGTTCTAAGCCAAGAAGGCAGGCCGGTGGCATTCTTTAGTGAAAGGCTGAATGAATCAAAGTCTAGGTACTCATCCTATGACTTAGAGATATATGCTTTGGTGAAGGCTCTTAATAAGTGGAGGCACTATCTATTGCCAAAATAATTTGTGGTATACACTGATAATCAGGCCTTAAGTTACATCAACAGCCAAGAGAAGCTCAGTTTGAGGCATATCAAGTGGATGGAGTTTTTGCAGTCATACACCTTTACCATCAGGAATAAGAAGGGGATTAAAAACAAGGTTGCTGATGCTCTTAGTAGGAGGTTGATTAATGTCCAAGAGATACAACTACAAAGTACAGGGGTTGAAGGATTTAAAGATCTATATGAAGGAGATTTTGTTTTCTCAGAAATATACAAGGTATGTACTGATTTTGAGAACCATTTTCACAGTGAATATGCTGATTACACCTTGCAAAATGGTTTATTTTTTAGGGGAAAGAAATTGTGTGTTCCTATAGGTTCCATGAGGGAGAATCTGATCCAAGAAAAGCATAATGGCAGTTTGAGTGGTCACTTTGGTTTGAACAAGACACTAGACTTAGTGGAGACGTTCTATTGGTGGCCTAAAATGCAAAGAGATGTAAGAAGGTATGTTGAACAATGTGGAGTATGTCAAAAGGAAAAGGGAACATCAAGCAATGTAGGTCTTTATCAGCCATTACCCATCCCAAGTAGACCATGGGAATGCATAAGCATGGAATTCATAGTAGGTCTACCTAGCACACCAACTGGTTTGGATAGTGTGTTTGTTGTAGTGGACAGATTTAGCAAGATGAGTCATTTTATCCCATGCAAGAAAACACATGATGCAAGTCAGATTGCACACCTATTCTTCAAGGAAGTAGTGAGGACACATGGGTTGCCAAGGAGCATAGTTGCAGACAAAGATGTGAAGTTTGTGGGGCACTTTTGGAAGACTCTTCGGAAGAGGCTAGGAACCAACTTGTCTCATAGCTCAACATATCATCCACAAATGGATGGATAGACAAAGATGATCAATAGGGTACTTGGGAACTTGTTGAGATGCTTAACTAAGGAGTATGGACAAGGATGGGAGCAAGTGATTCTACAAGCAAAATTTTCTTACAATGATAGCACAAATAGGACTATGGGTAAGAGTCCATTTGAGATAGTCTATGGTTTACATCCAAGGGGTGTACTTGAGCTTAGAGATCTGAAGGGTTATGAAGGAATTAGTGGACATGCTGATGGTTTTGCTCAGTCAATGAGAGAGGTTCATGAGCAGGTAAGGAAGACATTGATAGAGGCTAATCAAAAGTTGAAGGCAAAAAGAGATGAAGGGAGAAGAGAATTACAATTTGAGATAGGTGATTTGGTGATGGTATACTTGAACAAGGCAAGGCTATAGAAAGGCATACCCAATAAGTTGCAGATGAAGAGGATAGGGACATGTAAAGTATTGGCTAAGTATGGATCAAATGCTTACAAGGTGGAGTTACCCAAGGGGATGTCTATTTCTCCTATCTTCAATGTGAAAGACTTGGTGAAGTATAAAGGACCGGAAATGGATGAAGAATAGTAAAATGATGAGATAAACAAGGATGTGGAAGCACTCAAGGTACCCGATCAGATTAGGCCACAAGTGGACAGGATTTTAGACTCAAGGGAGAAGAAGACTAGGCATAAGACATACAAGGAGCACCTAGTGAAGTGGAAACATCAACCAGAGTCAGAGGCTACTTGGATAGAAAAAGGTGACTTTAGGAAGCATGGAATTATTGAGGATCTATTGACACCATAGGTTCCTTAAATTTCTTTGTTGCAGGGGGAGAATGGTGCAGGAGCACCTTAAAGGTCTTTTGAAAGATCTTGCCAATTTTGGCTTGTAGGTGGTTCTAACCAACCACCAAGGTAATAAGGAATAATTTTAAAGTACCAAGAGTTTTTTTGATGTGTGTGTTATGGAAAAATTAGGTTGGTTTAGAGCCTTGAGGTTTGGAAAAATCTGAATGATAAAATTAAGCAAAACTAGACAAGGTTGTCTTAGGAATTTGGCCTAAAAATGCAAAAAAGGCATTAATGATGTTCTAATCCCGACCTAAGGGTCCTAGAATGTGGGATAAAGGTATATAAGGTCATCCAAACCCTAATACCTGGGTTGGAAGTTAATTTTCATGAATTGAGACTTGGAGAGCATATTTTGTGATTGGAATTCAACAACTTTTGAGTGAATTTTTGTGTTTGAGCCTTCATCCAATCAAGAATGGATTGAGAGGACTGATATGAAGCTTTGATTATTTATTTTGTGTCATTTAATTATTGTGTGAAGCATTATATTATCCATTTAATTCAACTGGTTGTAATTTTGCAAGTTTTGGTGTTCTTGGTTACACTGCCAGTTAAGGCCAGTTTTTGTAAATAATGATCCCCACTTGAATTCCTATGGAAAGGTTACCATGGCCAATTGGAATCAAGTAGGGGACTGTTTTTACAGCGTAAATAATGTGTGTGGAGTCTTCATTTTCAGGGGAAGAGTTGAATTCATCAAACACTAGGTGAGTGCAAGTGCATTCTGGCTAGTGGCTTGGAGAGGACAACAGTAGAGATAGCTGATAAATGGATTGGTTTGAGACAATAAAGAGCATGGGAGTGTGGAAACATGTATTCCGGACATGTGTGTGAAAGGAGGAGAGTTGGGAAGGTCATTGAAGCCCTCAAAGTTTGAAAAAGGAGCCAAAACCCTAGAAACCTTTGAAATTAGGGGATATGAGGACAGTCCTATGTACAAAATTTTTCAGAACCTTACACCTAGTAAATATTGAAGCCTAGTGTACTACTAGAGGGAATATACAAAAATATTTGGGGGTTGTTAAGGCCATTTTTTAGAAAATCCAAGAAAACGGGTTCTAGGAGGCCTAAAAGGGGCAAAAAGGCTACAAGGCCTAAAATTGGGTTTTTCTTGAATTCAATGGGTAAATGAAGAAAGAATCATGCAAGAAGGATCAGAGTGGAGCAAGATCACCCTAGGAATAGTTTTAAGACCTTTTTCAAGACTCAAGAAAGGTTTGGGAGCTTTGTGGCAAAATTGAGCCAAGGGAAGCTTAGTGGTGAATTGAGAGAAAAGGTGAAGAATTTGAAATTGGTGGAGAGTCTTATGAAGTGAGAGGGGTTTAGGAGATATCCCTAAGTAGGGTAGATTGGAATACCCTAGGAAGACCAACGAATAGGTCTTGGGAAGAGCAATATTTCTCTTGAAGGATAGGACTCCCCATCATGTAGTTTCAGTGCCCTCATTGTGGTCTGATGTAGTTTCTGTATCTTCATTGTAGGGTGCAAAAAGAGGTAGGACTTCTGCTTGGAAATATGCAACAATTGGCTGAATTTCTGGTTGAATGTGTGCTGTAGTTTCAGTTCCCTGATTGCATTCCCGCACAAAACCATCAATTTGTTCCTGTTTGTAACCAAGTAGACGCAGACATGTCTCTACTGCAATAACATCCTCTTGATCTTCCATCGTGCAAGAATCACCTTCTGTTCTAGGACTTGGTACATCATCTTCAACAATATAGCCTTGACTTGGCCCCATTTCCTTGTCAAGGGCTGACTGATCAAGTGGTCAAATACCTGTTCTACGAAACCCACTAATAATATTGGATGGTGTCAAAGCTTTTTTGAAAGCTTGGCTTGCCAGAGTTGCCAACTCTTCACGCCCAATATCGATATGTGGGTTGTTAGCTTGCTAGATGGTTCGTACCTTTCTGAAATATGCCTTGAATGGAGCAAAAATACTGACATTCAATGGTTGCAGCTTGCAATTGGTATGAGCAGGAAGTGTTAATAGGTCTATTCCTAATTTTCTTGCTTCTTCAATGGTTTTGAAATCCACGTGGTTGCCATGGCCGGCAAAAATCAGAAGGGCCTTGTTTGTTGGTGAAACGCCACTGGGGATATTAGCTGCAAAATGGTCTAACCATTTGACAAATAGTTTCTTTGTCATCCAATTATGTTCTTGGATTGCCATCAATGCACCTATCTCACAATTTACTATATAATTCTGCATGTGCCTTTTTGATTTAAACAGGTAGAACCCAGGTATACTTAACCCAACTGCATTTACACAAGCCAAGACTGTGATCCACTCTTTGCTCTTTGAAACCAAATGTGGTACACTCTTTACACCCAATTTTGCAATAACTCTCATTCTACAGTTCCTACTAGCTTGAATACCCGTCTCATCGCAGTTCCAAATTCGGCTTGCTCCATAGTGGTTAAGGTTAATCATATCTTGAAGGTTGTCATAGAAAGCTTGCGTGACTGAAGGACGAACCATAATTGCTCTATCACTGTCCACTCCTTTAGCAGTTTTGATTGTCAAATCTGGGTGCCTTCTTCGAAATCTTGCCCACCATGACCTCTTGGGGACACCATTTGTGAATGGATTGGGCCGAGTTGTAGTGATTTGGGCAACTGTGGATTGTAGCTAATTGACCTGTAGTTCGTGGCCCAAATCTGCCATGTCCTTGCACCATTGGACAATTTCACCCTCCTCCTCGTGAGATAATATGGTACGTGGACCCCTCTTCTTGGTGGTGGTAACTCCTAATAGCCACGCCCTCAAACTGCTAGGTGGCATACCCCACTTGATTGCTGCTGCCCTGACTGACCTGTTGTGTTCTTCGACACTTTTGACTGCTCCTTCCATATTAACATATGTCCATTGCCTAATGGGTACAGGTGAGGGCAGTTGTACATCGGGCTAAGCATCTGGATGAACATCTGGCTCAACAAGTGGTTCGGCTTCTGTTGTGTTGGTGGCTTCATCAATAGAGTCAGGAATGTCTTCTTCTGCGGGAATTGCACACACTTCCTCTATAGGCTCTTCATCAATGAAGTGCACTCCACGAGTGACTCTAATGGTGCGTGGTCCTCTTCCTACAACCCTTTTAGAGAGTCTTCTAGTAGGCACCATTATATTCCACTTAACTTGCAGGGATTCAAAGAGAACCAACAAAATTTGTAAACCCATTAACCCGTATGCTGAAACCCCTCAATAATTTGGGGTTAAAATTGGAAACTCATAAAATTTCATTATTATACTCGGTAAAAATTCTGTCAATGTTCTGTTTGAATCACATTACATGTGATTATTTCATGAGGGATCAAATTTGTACCAGTCACATGTAAAAAGAAATGATTATAGTCAAACCCAGGCAAACCCTCAATGGCATTGACAGAATAATTCATGAGGGGTCAATTTTGTACTAGTCACATGTATGTAATCTGATAAGAATATATATATATATATATGAATGTATGTATACATTATGATAAGAAAATATCATTCTATTTACAGAGAATGATATATTCTTATGAGAATTTATCATTGTATTTGTAGGGAATGTTACATTCTTATCAAATATATATATACAATCTAATATGATGAAACCTTACATGGCATGACTATATATATATATGTATTTGTCTGCAAATTGTAATCCATAAACTGCTCAATAAATTGGGACAAAAACTATAAACCCATTAAACTTCATGATTAGTAAAGAGGAATTCAGAGTATAACTGAGATATGATTCCAAAATGGGTAATGCTGCTGTTATTATCTTGATTTATGATGAATGCAGGTGAAAAAAATGTAACTATGATATGATTAAATGATGGAAAATGCTAAGTTGAATAGCTGACTAAAAACATATTAATTTGTATTCCTGAAAATAATGTAAACGTAAAGTACATAAATATAAAAGAGTATATTCAATAATGAAATAGGCAACATAAATGTAAAACATATTGCCTGAAAAAAATGCAAAGATTGAGTACGTGAATATAATAATAGAATATTGAATAATGAATCAGACAACATAAATGTAAAATAGTATGCCTGAAAATAATGTAAACAATGAGTACATAAATATAAAACAGTATCTTGAATAATGAGAACAAATAAAATAAATGTAAAACAACAAACTGATAATATAAAACATGAATTTACCTATTCTGGTAATGTAAATAGTGAGTACATAAATATAAAACAATATCTTGAATAATGAAATCAGATAAAATAAATGTAAAATAACAAATTGATAATATAAAACATGAATTTACCTACTCTGGGTGTACCAACCTGAATAAGCTCCCTTTAAAGATGAATGTGCAGAAATTTTGATAGGAAGCTCTGAATTTCGTAGAGGATAAATTGCCTTAGGAAGCTCTGAATTTCACAGAGGATATTCAGTGAAAGCAGAGGATGATTCGTAATGATAATGACCCTGCAAAATTCCCTCTTATAAATTCATTCGAATGTGTAAATTGGATGCATTGAATTATAGTAGTTGAATTTCAAATTCGAATGCATTGAATTGTGGTGGTTGAGTTTCAAATTTGAATTTTTTGTGGGAAACAATCTGTCATTTCATTTTGCTGTGGCCATTTATGCCCGAGTTTTGTCGTGGCCTTTAGGAAATTAATTTTATATTTGGTTTAATAGATAAAATAGGTGGCTTGCATAAATTCAATCATTTATATGAATTATAATATGTTTTTTGGTTTATTAGGGAGCCTTACACCATTATCTGTGTGTGTAGGTACCACAAGTTGATGGAGATAATACATGAAGATGTGATAGGAAGTGTGGGTGAATGTGCAATTGATAGCTCATAAATCTGATCAATGTTTGCTATTATGTCAAAATGTGCACTGTTAACTGTTCATAATGGTTTATATAATGTGAAATTGTGCACCATTAACTGTTCAAATATACATTTATATATAATGTAGTTGAAGCTTTGAGCCACTTGCATAGAGTGGTAATTGTAAACATCAATGTACTTAAATAAATGCAAAAATTACTTTATTGTCTGCAACTTGTCTTGTATTCAAAACATATATGTACCAATAGATGTTTAGATTTTATTTATTTATTGGTTAGCTACACATTTAGTAGTGAACATATATTGGTGTCATGTGTAAATTTTTATTGGCATAAATAAAATAATGTAATGACTAAAATATAAACGGTTATTGGGGGGTTAGGTGAGCATGGAGTGAATGGGTATTGGATCATGGACGACAATTGGGGGTTTTCCCCTAGTTGTGTTTTTTTTGAAAGAACTCATTAATACAACAATCTAATCAATAAGACCAAAGACCTTCCAATGAGAGATGCAATGAAATAATCAATATATTTCAAAATAAAAATGAATACAATATGATAAGATGATGTTGATATTTATACAAGGATAAATATCTAGATGTAACTCTAAGACAAATAAATATCATGAAAAGTGTCTTAATCTTATGATACAAGACAAAAAAGTAAATGACCTAAGTAGGATTAAGTAACAAGGTGCAAATAGGTCCTAAAGTGAAACTAGATAGATAATGTACCTTGTTCACACCAACAATCCCCTTAAGTACAACTTGGAGATGTATAAAATAATACATAAATGAGTCCCAAAAATAAGGTTTGATGAGGCACCCTTGTGTAAAAATATCCCTCATAAATGGAGAAAAGGAGAAAAACCTATGGAAAAAATACTCTCCAAAAAAGATTAAAATATGAAAAGAAAACATACATAAAAGTGAAGGAAAGATCAAGAAGACCCCCTCACGACAACATAATTCAACCTAATCATAAATCAAAATTGAAGATAAGGATATGATGCTAAAGGCTTAGTAAGATGTCTACAACCTACTCCTTTGTAGGCAAATACTCCAAAATAAAAATAATATATTGGATGAGCTATTGAATGAAGTACATGAAAATATCAATTTTTATAGTTTTCTAATGTTCCATGGGTTTGTGAGAAATTTAAATGGAACTTTGATTATGATAGTAGATTTTGGTGGAAGAATCAAGAGGAAATCCAAGCTTATTCATCAACTATCAAATATAAATAACCTCATGAATAAAAAAAAATATAGCTTGATAATTTACCTCTATGGATGATAATGAAATAGTATATTTCTTCTTGAAATACCATCTATTGAGGAAAAAACCAAGGAAAAAGACAAAATAAGGAG
The DNA here is from genome assembly GCA_007115665.2 of Sequoiadendron giganteum. Lineage (NCBI taxonomy): Eukaryota > Viridiplantae > Streptophyta > Pinopsida > Cupressales > Cupressaceae > Sequoiadendron > Sequoiadendron giganteum. The sequence continues at coordinate 549,573,316 of CM021104.1, read as the reverse complement.
TAGAATTCCTATCATAAAAATCACTAGAACAATCATAGCCAATAAAGATAAAAGCTTAAGAGTCTCTTGATGTATAGTGAACGTGATAATGTGAGGTGATTTGAATATATCAAAGTACATTTTCCATCCTTCCAATGGATCTCGTGTGGATATTGAGAGAAATGAGAGACAAGTCCAAATATAAAAGAAATATCAGGATAAGAATATGTTTTTGATTAAGGTAAAAACAGGTTTTGAGGGGACCCGAAACCCCATACAAATAGAATTTGAATGGATTTGGAACCCTCAAATAGAAAGTTGTCCTAACATATGAACCAAGAAGGCATCGACAACCAAGGGTAAGAAAAAACACCCACAAACAAAACTAGCTGGAAGAAGAACAACCTGCAGCCAACCAAAAACCAACCCTCGAACAAGAACCATCAAGATTTACATTTAGAGCTACTCTTATGGGATAAGAATATGTTAGGTACAAAATATTTTCAACCAACTACTTGTATGGTGCAGGGGCACCATGTTAGTTCATGTAAATGAGGTCTTGTGTTTGTTTTTAGGGTGTTTGAGTCAATTTTCATGGAATAAGGTCATAATAGATTATATTTTAATGTATTGAGTCTATTTGGTTAGTTTGGAGTCATTTTGTTTAAAAGTTGCAAAATTCTTGAAAAGTTGTCATGTGCAAAATTGGGAAAAAATGCAATGTATGGAAGACCAACGGTCAGGGAGTCTAAATGGTTGTTTGAATTAGTTGAGTTAGTTAGTTTTGGTGTGTAAAGGTTTAAAAAGGCCTCACACAATTCAAGGCAAGGTGCTGAAGTGATTTTGAAGGGAAAGCAATAATCAAAACTATTTTATTTGAAATTTTTTTGGTAAATTACTATTGCAGACTTCTGTATGGGTCCGTACTGTGCAATAATGATCTAAAATATTTTGATTTATTTTTATTGAGTTTGGTGCATTTTATAAGCAATCTTTTGAAACTGGTTTGTAGAACCCTGTTTGAGGGTGTGATAGTTAAAAAATGGAAATTTAGGCCATTCCACTTGGTGAAACTTGTGAAAACCTGGTGGAATGGAATAATTAGGGGTAGGATGTTGTGCTATGTAGTTTCCAAGAGCAGGGAAGGCGGTTTGCACAATTTGGAGTGATGCCCTAGTTCCAATTCTTCATGGTTTTGGTGAAATGTGATGCTTTGAAGTAGGTTTTGGTAGAAATAATGGTGGGAACCTCTTCTAGTGGAAAAAATAAGCTTGGGAAGACTTATTTTTATGTGTCAGAGGAGTTGATAAGGAAAATTAGGGCCCAGAGTGCATAGTTCCAATAAACCCTCATTGTGTAAGCCTAAATAGGCCAAAGTCAAGGGTTTAGTGATTTGGTAGATTTGTGTGAGTTCCAATTGTTAAAAGTTGGTTTTGTTGGCTATTTGCAACCTATTATAGGTCTTAAAATGGAGATTTAATATTGGAAGAGATTTTGGTGGGGCGATGCTTTGTAAAATAGGGCTAATTATAGCTATTTCTAGCGTAGCAGTCCTTTTTAAGAGGTAATGATCTAAAAAAAGCATAAGAACAAAGGAGATATGTTGAATAATGCCTTAAAGTGTATCTGAAAAGTCAATAATTTTGTGGGTTTGTGATGTCTTCTCAAAGATATGCACAATTTTCTCTATTTGATATGCTACAAGGAGAATGGGACAAAATTGTGAAAAGTTGCTAAGTTAGGGTTTTAAGAGTTGAAGAATTGTTTGAGTTTGATAAAATTATGATTGTTTTGAGGTTTTCATCCATGCTCTGCATCAATTGGTATCAGAGAATAGGTTCTGGTTGTGAAGTGGGAAAGTGAATGGAAATTGGCATAAACAAGATGCCTCCAAAGAACAATCCAATGACCAAAGAAGTCAGAGAACTAAAGGAAAAATATGCAAAGGAGGTGAGACTTTATAGGGAGTCTCATGAAGCTGCCCTTGCCAAAATTGCAGCCCTGGAGAAGAACCAAAGAAGAGATGTGGTTAGTGGTGACCAAAGTGACAAAGAGGATGAAGGTGAGAGTGAGAAACCTCAAGGAGGAGTCCAAGATGAAGAGGAAATGAACCCTGAAGAAGCTAGAATGGTCAAGATGCTAAATGATGTCAAGGGGGATAATAATCCAAAGGTTAAGATATAAGTGCCTATGTATGGTGGAAATATGGACAGTGAAGAAGTGTTGGGTTGGATAAATGCTTTGGATAATTTCTTTGAATTTGAAGAAGTAGAAGACAATAAGAAGGTGAAATTTGCAAAAACCAAGTTGAAGGGCTCTGTTCTAACATGGTGGAACTATGTTCAAGAATAAAGAGTAAAGAAGGGAAAATAAAAGATAAATTCATGGGACATAATGGTAGCTAAGGTGAAAGGACAATTCCTACTTGTTGATTATGAAATTCAGACATTTGGGAAGTTGCAAAGTCTAAGGAATACACTGAGGAATTCCACAGGCTAAGCATTAGAGTAGGACATGTAGAGAATGAAAGAGAAAATGTAGCAAGGTACCTAAATGGCCTAAGGTACAAAATCCAAGATGAGATCAACCTCACTACACCAAAGACAATTGAAGAGTGTTTTCAGTTGGCTGTCAAGGTAGGGGAAAGGATAAAAAGAAGGAAATAAAGACAAGGAAGGGATAGAGGTAGTACCAATAGAGGAAGAGGTTCAAGGTAGTCCTATGAAGATCAAGAAGATACAAGTAAAGGTAAAGACAAAGTTTCTGATCAAAGATGTGGATTCAGAGGTTTCAGAGGAAGATTTGGTGGAGATAGAGGTTCAAGCTCATTTTTTAGGTAGATGTTATCATTGCAATCAGTTTGGTCATATAACATGGAAATTTCCAGAGAAACAAGGTTCTACTTCAAGTGGTGGTGATAAAAGAGTTCAGTTGGTGCAAGAGGATGATTGTGAAAGTGTAAAATCCCCTAATTAACTTGCTGCTCTAGAAGTTGGGGAACTCTTGATGGTGAGAAGAACACTCCTTAAAGCATATGAGGAGAAAGAATCAACACAAAGGAGAACACTATTCAGGACAACTTGCAAATGCAATGGAAAGGTATGTAAAGCTGTAGTAGAATTTGAGAGTACTGGTAATGTGGTGTCCATAGAAATGGTTGATAAACTAAAATTGGAAAAGATACCTCATGAAACACCTTACAAAGTGTCTTGGCTGAATGATGATCAATCGATTTTGGTTAATGAGAAAATTGGGTTGAGTTTAACATTGGTGGATATAAGGACAAGATTCTTTGTGATGTGTTTCCCATGGATTGTTGTCATTTGTTGCATGGAATACCATGGCTATTTTATAAACATGCCATTTATGATGGTAGAAATAATACTTACCAGATTGAGAAAGAGGGAAACACTTTCACATTAACTCCATTCTAGTAGAAGATGTTAAAGAGAAGACCAAGGCAGCTAAGGTGATCATGTTAGGAAAAAGGAGTATATAAAGATATAGGAAGAAAATAATAGGGAGTTTGCAGCCACTTCAAGGCTTGAGGATGCTGATATAGTAAGTTTGAAGAGTGATCCAATGTTGGAAGGAAAGGATGGTGAGTGGATGATAAAAATAGATAAAGAGAAGGTCAAGGATGAATTGATTGTGGAAATGCAATATTGACATGATAAGGTCATGATAGGGATAATGCTTTGTCCATTGGTTGTAAAAGAAGATAGTGGGCAATTAAAATCAATCAAAATGGAGGTTTATGAATCTGATAGGACAAAGATTCTAAGGGTAGAGAATCTGGTGGAAGAGATAATGGAAAAAGATGGAATGAATCAAGGTAAATGGAAAGGATATGTAGGTAAGTTTAAGTATGCTACAAGAGTAAAGGAGAGAACAATTCAAGACAAGGGTGGTACAATTATGAAGGCATGTTTTTCAATTGAAAAGGAGGTTAGGCAACATCCATCAACATCCATTAGGGAAGGTGTTCAAGTTGGAACAATTTCTAGATGTCAAGGAGTTCATAAAAGCAAAAGAAAATGAACATCTTCAATACTTGATCTAGTGGAAAGGATTACCAGGTGAAAATAATTTTGGAGAACAATAAGGTGATGTGATCAAGCATGATCTACAACAATACAATCCTCAAGGGACTTGAGTTTTTTTTAGTCCAAGTGTATGGTGCAGGGGCACCATGTTAGTTCATGTAAATAAGGTCTTGTGTTTGGTTTTTAGGGTGTTTGAGTCATTTTTCATGGAATAAGGTCATAATAGACCATATTTTAATGTATTGAGTGTATTTGGTTGGTTTGGAGTCATTTTGTATTAAAGTTACAAAATTCTTGAAAAGTTCTCATGTGCAAAATTGGGAAAAAATGCAAAATGTGGAAGACCAACGGTCAGGGAGTCTAAATGGTTGTTTGAATTGGTTGAGTTAGTTAGTTTTGGCATGTAAAGGTTTAAAAATTCCTCACACAATTCGAGGCAAGGTGCTAAAGTGGTTTTGAAGGGAAGGCAATAATAAAAATTCTGTTTTCTTTGCAATTTTTTTGGTAAATTGTTGTTGCAGACTTCTATACGGGTCCATACTGTGTAATAATGATCCAAAAGATTTTTAATTCGATGGAGGCCTGAGATAGATTCATTTTGGATTTGGTTTGATTTATTTTTATTGAGTTTGGTGCATTTTATAAGCAATCTTCTGAAACTAGTCTGTAGAACCTTGTTTGAGGGTGTGATAGTTTAAAAATGGAAATTGAGGCCATTCCACCTGGCGAAACTTGCGAAAACCTGGTGGAATGGAATAATTAGGGGTAGGATGTTGTGCTATGTAGTTTCCAAGAGCAGGGAAGGCGGTTTGCACAATTTGGAGTGATGCCCTAGTTCTAATTCTTCATGGTTTTGGTGAAATGTGATGCTTTGAAGTAGGTTTTGGTAGAAAGAATGGTGGGAACCTTTTCTAGTGGAAAAAATAAGCTTGGGAAGACTTATTTTTGATGTGTCTAAGGAGTTGATAAGGAAAATTAGGGCCTGGAGTGCATAGTTCCAATAAACCCTCATTGTGTAAGCCTAAATAGGCCAAGGTCAAGGGTTTAGTGATTTGGTAGATTTGTGTGAGTTCCAATTGTTAAAAGTTGGTTTTTTTGGCTATTTGTAACCTGTTAGAGGTACTGAAATGGAGATTTAAGATTGGAAGAGAGTTTGGTGGGGCGATGCTTTGTAAAACAGGGCTAATTGTAGCCATTTCCAATGTAGCAATCCTTTTTAAGGGGTAATGATCTCAAACAAGCATAAGCACAAAGGAGATATGTTGAAGAATTCCTTAAAGGGTATTTGAAAAGTTAATAATTTTGTGTGTTTCTTCTCAAAGATATGCACAATTTTCTCTATTTGATATGCTACAAGGAGAATAGGACATAATTGTGAAAAGTTGCTAAGTTAGGGCTTTCAGAGTTGAATAATTGTTTGAGTTTGATCAAATTGTGATTGTTTTGAGGTTTTCCTCCCCACTCTGCATCATTGTATAATATAGTGTCAATTATAGGAGTAGAGAAATTAGAAGATAATACAAAATTTGACTAGAATGGTATGGGGGAATGCTTGTAATAAAATGTACCAAATATTTAAATCAAATCAAGAACATTCTTCTACCAAAAAATGGTAATCTCCTATGAAGACTAAATAACTTGTAAAGTAAGAAAGTAATTTATAAGTCCAATATATGTCATATCAAGCCACTCCATCAATGTTTATTGTACAATTTGGATCATGAAATATGAGCTACTTATAAGGATAAAATCATCTATATATAGTACTAGACTAAATATTATCTCCCTATCTTTGAGTATTAACTGTGAGATCAAAATTCGATCAAGTAAATCCATCAAAAAGAAAGAAATGGTCCATTTTCTCATAAAAATTCCAAGGGACTTATTTGATACCATATAATGAATGAGAAAACTTGCAAACAAGTCAAAGGTCCTACAAAAAACCTAGAGGATGACCTATATAAATCTTCTCATGAAGATCACCATGCAAAGGGGCTCTTCACATCCATTTGATAAAATAACCATCCTTGTGATGCAATAAGTGAAAATACAAAAAAAATGGAATCCATCTTGGAAAGAGGAACAAATATCTTAGAATAGTCAATGCCCTCAAATTTTTAAGAAGCCTTAGCCATAAGATGTTCCTTATACTTATCAATAGAATCATTAACTATATATTTTGTTTTGTGTACCCAATTGAATTGAACCAAATTTATTATCTTAGGAAGAGAAATAAGATCTTAAGTACGATTCTTTAGAAAATAAGAATGCTCGTCTACCATATATGTGTCTCTCTTAGGAATACCCACAAAAAGTATTTTTTTTGAGGATAATAAAAAATGGCATGAGTCACAAGACTAACACTTGATTTCTATGAATGGATATGACAAAAACCTAGTGAATTAATAGCTAAAGATCTAACTATCTTAAGGGTAGTACATGATCATTAGGGAAAAGTTCATGTAACTAGAGGTGTTGGATTTGAAAGAAAATCCTCATCCTCAATACATAAGGAATCCTCAAGAGATGAAAGAGTAGTTAATGAGGGATAATTTGGTAATGGATAATATATTAGAGGAAAAATCTCATCAAAATGGATATCCCACCTAAATAAGAAATCTATGGAAAGAGGATCAAATAAATTGTAAGCCTTAACATTCTCAAACATATAGATATACATATATATGAAACATACATATAAATTTAAATATAAATTCAATTTAATTTAATTTTTAAATTTTAAAATAATAGTACATCTAGTGAATTTTTAAAGTACGTAAATTTTGAAAACACACACCAAAAATGGCTCATACATAATAGCTGATGATGGAGGAGCACTCACAACACCTTGTGGTTGGTCGGTCATGGATATTGCATGACCTCCTTGTATAGATACAATATTGTTTCACACGTGTACAATTAAATTAAATTATATGGACATAAATTAAAATATATAAATACAAAGTTAAATTATGCTTTAAATTAAAACTATCTATACATATGCAGTTTTCTAGGGTCAATATATATTGGTTTGCCTAAGTGTAAGGTGTGCTGACTTGTATAATTGCCGATTCAAAACAAATATGATCTAATTGAGATGATGTTCTAAAGTCACACATCCACACCAAACAATTCAAATTAATATATATATATAATTTAATGTTATTAACCATGAATTTTGGTACTTACACATTTCAAACAAATTAAAATGTGACGATGTGTACATGTATAGGACGATTGTCAGAACATAGTAAATCCACATATGATCCCACCTTTGATGTAGGTGCATCTGAAGTGGATGCTTGAGCAGGGCCATAACATGGATGATTGTAACTTTGAAAAAAATGTGGTGTCAACACATGGGAGCTGCTAGGACCAACTAAACCATCTCTTCCATGCTCTCTACCACTGGCTTCAACTAACATGTGGCTACCTTGATCAATGAGATCTCCTGAGAGAAAACTCAATGCTCCTAATGTCAAAACCACTACCTAGTCCTGAAATGGTGTAATAATACTAGGAGATGGAGGATAAATAATGGGTGGAATTAGAGCATGTTGATTAGGAATTATATGTGCTCCTACTCTATGTTATGGAATGCCACCACCAACTCCCTACAATGACCTTATATCAAAATAATTAGGTTTTAAACCCATATCAAACTTTGCCCATAATTTGCTCAAAAAAATTAGGGGCACCTCACAATTAGCATGTGTTGGATGATCAAAGACCATCCACCATCACTCCCAAACATGTGTGGAAATATGAGGGTGCCTACACCATCTATTTGAAATTCATTTTTTGTTAGGAGGAATGGGTTGATTGGTTGTAGGGTCAATGAAATATGGGGCTATTTTTTGTTTGGTAATATGGAGATCTAAGAATTCTCTACATGGGAGTCCATCTACATAAAATTTCCCCCTCTTCTCTCTCCAATGGTGGAAATTATCTAAATCCACATGAATGGATCAAACAGAGTCAACAATAGTTTGCATCGAAGTGATAGGTTGGGGGGTATATAAGGCTCATTTTTTTATCAATTTTTTTTTCTTGAATAATATTTATATTGCATTGATGTTTGCTCGCAATTGAGGAGGGGGTGGGGGGTTAGGAGATGGGGGGCTATGAGGTGGAGAGTGTGGAGGTGATGGGTTTGAAGGTTGAGGGTTATACAAAAGATCATCTATTAGAAACTCATCAACTAATGGTATTTTCTCCATTGGTCCATTGCATGTTAAACAATTACAAGAAAAATATCAAGAAACTAATTACATAACATGAAGCATTGAATGTAATAAATTTTTTAAATAAAATATTTGAAATAAATTGATACTTGTTGAAGAGACCATTAAATAATGTACAACGTGAGCTAAAGATCACACCAAACAAACATTTAAAATACATCATTTAGACACATTCAAATAACATCAATGTACAACATGATTTTGGACTAATTTATAATTTTTTTATACATTGAAATTAAAAACATATAAAATTAGACCACATGCGACATTATCAATCCTTGATCATGAAAAATAAACATTTAGTTAATGTGCCCACTACCTCTTACCAATTTTAGGATTTGGTTATAATCTTGGATTGTAATAGTTATAGGAAGAGAAGAGGGATGCAACTTATATATTCATGGCTATTCATATAAAGTATAGAGTTTTAATTTAAATTACCTACTATAACTATGCCTACTAATTTGATGATTTAATAAATAAACCAATGTCATAGCATGTGTCTTTATAGGGTACTAATAAACACCCCTAAATTCATATCTACTCGTCAAATTTATGTTTTGCATACCCCACTTGCATACATTAATATAATTAAAGAACCTCCCTATTTTCACTAGATATCCTATGTACCAATTTTTTACATTTTTATATCCCCTTATTATATATATCTTATCAACCAAGGATATCTCAAAAAGATTTGAAGATTTATGAAAAATGTCATTTTATAAAAATATTTGATTTACAAAAACTTATACATCACAATCCCCAATCCCTTGCCGTATCAACTCTAATTAAAAATCCCTTTAATAAAAAATATCATAATTATATTATACATATATTAATTTTAATTATAATAAAATGTTTTTAAAGATACTTGGTGTTTTTTTTGGAGCTAAGCATGTGGAATTACTAAGAGTTTCCCAATAACTAGTTTTATGAAAAATGGGTAGGATTATAATAAACCTACATTATTATTAGGATTATACAATCCTACCAAGATACCTAACCCCCAATACCTACCCATATCACATTAATTAAATTATCCCAGGTTTCCCTTAACACTAAAGTGATATATCAAGTCATATTTTAGTTATTTAAAAACTCTAAATATGCATGCACATGATAAAATATTAGTTAATAGTCGAATCCCCTAGGTCATAAATTATAAAAATTGTATGGAAACTATAATAGAATAAATTAGACTCTACTAAGGAAATATTATTCCTTGAGAGCGATCTTAACGATCACACTCAAGTTGACCAACCTAAGTTTTTTTGAACTAATCTACTATTTTAGATTATATTGATTAACTCTTTCAAAATTTTCTAATTCTAATATAGTAGTATGCTTTATTAAATCAAATTGAAATGACGAAGTTGAATACAATGGTAAAAATAATAAGTAGAGAAATGAAAACAATATAAATTTAGTCTAGAAACAAAAAATATAGGAAATGAGGAAATTGGATTTAATTTTTTAACTCTCTACCATAGACACTAGAAATTTGTGAGGATGTATACAATGAACACTATTATATTTTATGGATAGAAAACTAGAAATATTGTCCTAGATCCAAAAGAAATCATCTACATGGTTAAAAAGATAAAAATAACATAACAACGACATAGAAATGATGTAACAATAGATAAATAAACTATATATTAAGGGGGAGGATGTTACATCCCTAATATATGGGTAACAAAAAAAATAGAATTATTGAAATAAAACATTTGGAGGGAGAGTCGAGATGGAGATAGATAAATAAAAGAAATAGTTAGAGGGCAAAGGATGATATGGTGTCATGTGCAATGCAATGTGGGAACCCTTAACTATTAAATATGATTGGACCATGTTTTGTGGGGAGTGTTGAGTAGAGGTATGGCCATCTATCATCGTATAAATGATGGAGCCACAACATATGTTGTTGCATTGTTTCACCAATTGTAATGAATAGGCATATAACCTAATTAGTTTACTTTTTACCATGATAAGTTACTACTCACTACTCACTTTATTTTTAAATTTCTCAATAGCTAATGGTGATAATTTTATGCAGGATACAAATATTTTAGTGCTTATATCTTCCGGTTCATTCTAAAAATAAATCAACTGAGGTAGACAAGTAGGGAGGCACACAATGGTTTCATTTATTCCTACTCAAGTGAGTATGGTTTGGTGTGGACTTAGGAGGGGCTTATACATATATTACCTAGAGGTCAATGGTGTATGATTAGTTTGAAGGTTCTCACTCCCTTTACTTGGATCTCCTCTAAATGATGGGTAGTCAGATGACTCTATATAATTGAAAGTGGATTTTTCTTAGATTTAGTAGGGAGTGCTGTAAAGGCCTACTAATGTTCAAGGAACTTGGTGTCAAACACACAATTTAGAGGGGGTCCTACTGAACAATTCACTAAACCCTTGAAAAACCTTCATTTAATTTATCAACCAGGGCTAACATAAGATTTTGATGATACTGGCACTATATGTCATTTTAGAGACTCTTCACTACCTATATCATCCTAGCATAAGTGTTTACACATACTAAAAATATTAAATTGCATAACAACGAAAAAAAGTAATGCTGAAGCTATTGCTATGAGTACTTATAACTAAAGACTGTGACTACTTCACTGTCAAGAAATGAATTCTACATTTAACTAATACTTGCTAACTCAACTAAGTTAACTAAATCCAGAGAACAATGCATGGAACAATTAAAGAATGAATACTAGACAAGATATTATTCACATTCATCACATGAAGAATCTGATTAAGACAAACATAATTATGAAACTAACTATTGCAACAAAAATAAATGTACAAGAAATAAAGTGGGGAACAATTACCTTGAGTGGACCTTGCTCAAGTGTTTGTCTCCACAAAGTGAACTCAAATCTAGCTCCTCAAACTAAACTAAAATAATGGTAACTGAAAAGATCTCATTGTAGAATTCAAGATATCACAATCCAAAGAGATTCTCCCAGAATATCTTATTCATAAGATCATGATTGGGAAACAAAACATTACCTATACAAAAACAAAAACTAATTGAACAAATCTATCTGTTATATTCTCTATTCCAACTTAACTAACTAACTCAACTATCGAACTATTCATATAGGTATGAGGGAGTCTTATTAGAACAAGGAATCAAAACATAAATCTAGCCATAAATCACCACTCCCTACAAAATAGAGTGTGATAAAGTCTAAGTAATGAAAGCAAACTGAAAAGGAAGAAGAATTGAAATAGGACTGTAAATTTTTCTATAACGATTTTAAACTAAAATGTGGACTGTAGAAACAATCATGCTAGATCTCCAATTGTATTAGAATTATTATCCTTTAGTGGTTTTATTAAATAATGTGATGATTCACAACAATCATGACAAGTAGACACCTCCATTTATGTAGTTGCTGCGTTCTTCTAACTTCCCCTGCATTGATACTAAAAATCCCTTTGGCTGACGGATGCACCTTACAGTTGTTGTGTAAGCTATAGTCTACTGGATTAGATGCAAAGAGTTAATTCATACAACATCTACTCAATACTAATAACCATAATTTAAACACATATATTCATTGCATTTAATACATTTCCACATATTAATCATGCAATAAATATCATATCATCATCATATTTCCATAGACTTTAAACCAAATCGAAGTTTTCATAATGATTACAAAAGATAGTAAAGTTTAGGTATATATAGGAAATAAGTTTATGGAGATGTCTAAAACATGCATTAAAATAACATAAAACTAACAAATAATAGGACTCATCATCCCCCCAACTTATCATTTGCTTATCCTCAAGCAAAGCAGTTTGAAGACTGGATGTTGTACTGCAAGGTTATCTCCTTGAGGTCCGTCATGACATCCATGTTGCAAGAATGAAAATATTGAAGGTGTTGTCATTCATTTCAACTGGTCAAATGGTTATCAACTAGTTGTTGTTGGCTCTATATGCCGAGGATATTGAGAAAATTGTAATGAAGATATGTTGCAGGTATTCAGTGGTTGCTCTGGGTTTTGGTCAAGATTTGCTCCTATGCATGTGCACTTTAGATATGTTGTTCATGGTTGTTAGAAGATGCTATATCCAAATTTTTGGTTGTTGGTTCATTGTACAGTGCAAGTTGTGTTCACCAGTTGTGAACTAAGGTTTTCTATGTTTTTGGTTGAGGTCCAGGAGAAATGTTGTTGGTCTGGATTTCTCTTTGATGAAGTCTTATGACTTGCGGTTCTAAAGTTGTGTTGTCTTGATCCTATTGAAGATAGTTTTGACATTTGAAAGATTCGTGGTTAATGGTTCTATGCGTTTTACATTGGTTTGGCCGACCTTGTGTGAAATACTACTTTTGAGGTTGATGAAGCGTGTTGAATCTTTTTGGGTCCCTTGAAGCGTCCCTCATTCTAATTCCACCCTAGGATGTTTTAGCACCGACCTAATTTGAATTTGAATTTAGATGGATGACTTTGGATATGTTTCAAAGTTGAAGATGGTATAAATGCAAGATGAGTTAGTGGTGAAGAAATATACAAGAACAAAGAAGAAGAGTGATAAGAAAAAAGAGGAAGTGTAGTTAGATGCGACATTGATTCTATTCAGAGTGTCTATGTGATGAGAGTGTGGCAGATCAGTGTGAAGTTTAATGCCGAGTTTTTGAATGTAGTGAGTAGAAGGTGAACTCTATCATTCATGCATAACTACAAGTGATTGTGGTGGAATACTTTGTTGCATTGGGATTGTAGTCTCTCTGTAACAAGTCTTCTTTGTATCTTTGTGGCAATGAGCCCTCTGGGTTGTTAGCCCTGTAGGACAATGAGTCCTTGTTCTGGATAGTGAGTCCTTATTTTGGCAGTAAGCCTTATTTCAGGCAGCGAACCTCTTGTAACTGGTTTTGATATTCTTTATAGTGTGAGTTAATCCTCACCACGGTTTTTCCCTAATTGGGTTTTCCACGTAAATCTGGTGTTATTGTGTTTATGTGTTGGATTTAAGTTTTTGCATTGGAATTTGATGATTAATCATTTAAGCAATATCAAGAATTGGTTCTGATTATTGGATTAAAGGTTTAATTATGTGACAATTGATTCACCCCCCTCTTAGTTGTCCTATTCAACAATTGATATCGGAGCTTGGTTCCTTGGTGAAGAGCTTAACCACTTCAGGAAGGTCCAAGATGGCTGGAAAAATGGCTTATGATTATTCGAGATTCGATGGAACTAATTATGGTAGATCTGGAAAGTATTGATGGAAGAATATCTGGAGTATTGCGAATATGATGTGGAGAAAGCTTACAAGAATCCTTACACTCCTCTTGCTAATGGTCCGAGTATGCCTAATGAGATCAAAGCACATGAAGTGAACAATAAGGCGAAATACATCTTGAAGAATAGTCTGGAACATTCTAAGTTAATTAAGGTTCATAATTTGAAGACTGCTAAGGAAGTCTAGGATGCTTTGGAAAGAGCACATGATGGTGATGAAAGAGTTAAAAAGGTGAAATTATAAAATTTGGAGACACAATTTGATCTTCTACATATGTCTGAAGATGAGAATGTTAAAGCTTATGTACATAGATTGGATGAGATAGTGGGCGAAATACAAGGACTTGGTGCTACTATAGATGAAACCAGGGTTGTAAAAAAGATTCTCAAAACTATTCCTGATGCTTATAGTGAGAAGGTGAGTGCTATTGAGTAGACTATACTGTTAGGATTTTTGACATCTTATGAGATGAGAAAGCCGAGTCTAAGGAATGGATGCAAATTAGAAATTGCTTTTAAAACTACAAAAGTTGAAGATCCAGATGAAAATAATTTTGATGAAATAGAAGCTAACTCTGTAAGAAGAATGAAGAAAGACTTCAGTAAGTATGAAGGTAAGTTTCCCTTTAAGTGCTTTAGTTGTGGAGAAATAGGTCATTATGCTGCAAAGTGTCCGAAAAGAGCTAAAAAGAATAAACAAAGATATGAGAAAGAAAAGAAAGGAAAGAAGATTAACATAGCCTATTATGTGAATGAGAATGCTAGTATATCTGATGAGGATTCAAAATATGAAGATCCTGGTGAAAATGAATGATTGTTCTTGGTGATTGAGAATGAACCTACTTCTACTAATTCTAAAAAATAGGTAAAGGAAAGCCCTCCGGAGAAGGAGAAAAATGAAGGTATGATTATCTCTGCCCTACATGCTAAACAAGAGAAAAATTATTGGGTAGTTTATAGTGGTTGTTCACATCACATGACTGGTGATAAAAGTAAGTTTGTTAAGCTTGAAAAATATGATGGAGGATTGATTATGTTTGGAGATGATACTGGTGCTAAAATTTGTGGGATAGGTTCAGTAAATTTTGATGGCAAGAATCATACTTGATGATGTCTACTATGTCAAGGGTTTAAGGCATTATCTGTTGAGTTTTGGTCAGATGTGCAGAAAAGGTTATGATCTTGTGTTTAAGGATGAGAAATATGAGATCCGAAAAGGATCCAAGACATTGATTGCTACAGGAAAGAAATATGAAGGAAATACCTATCAACAGGTGATCCCACAAAACTGGTATACAATTCCATTGAGGAAGGAAAATTGCAAAAAATGCCCCCATGAAGAAAATTATGGGTTTTGGGGGGTTCAAACAAACTTAGGGTCGGTGCGAACCCAAAGGGGGTTCGCTCAAACCCCCCATTCGAGTGATCCCTCTTAAATGATGGGTCCCACATTTTGCACATTGCCCAAATTGAAAATAAAGGAAAATTTTGAAAAAAGGGGGGTTTGCTCGAACCCCCCTTCAAGCGAATGCCTCTTCATTCAAAAGGTCAAGGGGGGTTTGCTTGAAGGGGGGTTTGAGTGAACCCCCCTTTTTCCCCCTTCTCCCCCTCTTGCACCAAATTTGTGCAAAATTTTGCCCTTCAAAGCTTGGGTTGATGATGAAAATGGAGGATACTTCACAGACCCAACTGGATGATGGTACTCCTTAGAACGAGCTATCCATCAAATATAATTTTAATATGTTTTGGTTTTATTATGTATTTATTTTTTTAGTTTGATTAAACATAGGGTTTTCATCAAAAATCAAGCTCTCTGTTATGCACATGTGGAAAAATAGTAAAGTATCAAAATAAAATTTTGAGAAATATGTTTGGGCTAAGTATTGATGTCCTTGATCCATTAAAAAAATATTGAATTTCGATACATACAAAAAATTTATGTTGTATACGGTCCACCTATATCTGAATTGTAATTGGTTTGATTTCAAAACTTGATTAAGGAAAAAATATTCAATAAAACACTATGAAACCAAATGAACTTGTTAGATATCGTAGTTAAAAATCTAAATTAAAAAAAAATAGAGAATTTTATCCTTCATA
This sequence comes from Sequoiadendron giganteum, assembly GCA_007115665.2. Classification (NCBI taxonomy): domain Eukaryota; kingdom Viridiplantae; phylum Streptophyta; class Pinopsida; order Cupressales; family Cupressaceae; genus Sequoiadendron; species Sequoiadendron giganteum. Next base: position 549,557,671 of record CM021104.1, on the reverse strand, counting down.
GAAAAATATATATTTGTATACGGTGAGCATCACTCCTTAAAAATGGTGTTTACTGATAAAAACTAGTTTTCGAAGGAGATGGAAAAAGAAATGCAATTTGATTCATTTAAAAATAAATAAATTAGAATCTATAGACAAATTGTCACAAATCACTAGTTCGCATCATCTTCAAATTCTTCACGATTTAGCCATTATAGGTGCTTGAAAGTGAAGATTTAGTTAAAAAAATTAGTTCAGTGTCTAGTTTGGCCAAAAATTATAAAGTAGTATTGTGGGATCACCCCAACTTAAGGGTGCTGATGGACGATGCTTTATGAATCAAATAAATGATAGTTAGTTATGATATAGGAGAATGTGTCACATGAATTTTGATAACTTGGTAAGGATCAGTGCTATTCAGGCCATGAGAGATTTATCGAGAATTACAAAGCTTGTTAATGCTATTTGCGGAAATTGTCAGTTTAGAACCACAAGAACCAAAGGTTTAACTGGCATCTCAGTAATAATGTTTAGGGTGTCCTTAATACAGCTAGCACGTGCATGAAGGTAAACCATGCACACATAATGATCAACTATATATATAATGCAATAAGGGTTATTGACGTGCGAAGTATGTGCAACCTTCATCCACTAAACCTACATGACTACATGCATCTAGAACACAAGCAAAGCTTACAATGTCGGTTTTTCAGAGTGCTTCATTAATTCAAAGATTTTGAGATCTTCCTTGCAAAATCCATTTTGTGCACATTCTGCAATCATATCATTTCATTCCATGAGATGACATCTCTTTGAGGAGTTCTGCCAAATAATTCATTTTGTACTACATTTTTTGTGTCAAATCTTTGGTAATTATGGTTAGTTTCATTACATTTGAATTATATACAGTAAATAGATTGATGGCTGTTTGGGTAGTGAAATTAGCTCTCTTAGAAATTAATTGAAATATCTAGAAAGATTATTTTAATTAAAGAGGATTTTATGGTTATTTTTGTAACAATGATTGACAATGATTTTACAATGCAACTAGCTTGCTATTTTCATTCAAGATACAAGTTATCAAATTCAAGCACACACCAAGAAGATGGTACTCTACTTCAAACCCTCAACCTCACTTAGTTTAGTCTGCTTACATGGGGATATTAAGGAAGTTGCTAAAAAAATAATATATATCATTTTTTGTTTGTGAAGGAGAATCCTACGAGATTCAATACGGTAGTGGATCAATATCCGATTTCTTAAGTAAAGATGATGCCACAGTTGGGAAACTTGTTATGAAACATCAAGTTAGTAATTTTTGGATGTTAAGGCTTCCTAGTTGGATATCAAAGATCTTTTCTCATCAACTTGACTTGGAATTTATGTATAAATGGATTCTTCCATGGTGCAGGTCTTTACTCAGACAACACATGAACCAGGGTTGACATTTTTGTTGTCTAATTAAGTCTAATGACATTATTGGGCTTGGTTTCTAGGAATTTTTTGTTGATAATGTTGTTCTAGTCTGGTTGGTGTTGATAGCCTTTATTCTATAATATGAGCATATCACCTTTCTTAAACTTTGAACAAGGTTATGAAATCAAGGTTTCAATATGCATATTTCAGGCCTATGTTGAACACTCTGTTTAAGGAATTTGTTGACAAGGCTACAATTTTTTAATTGATTTATCTTTTTACTATGTTTGGACTTATTTTTGTAAACTTGCAATATACAATGCACTTTTATTCTTTCTGAATTGAGACTAATAGTAATTTTGTTGGTTGTATTAAGGCACAACTTCATTCATTGTGAAATAGATAGACCCTGTTGCTCATATCAAATGGCACGTTGCATATAAAGGAGGAAATATTCTACTTGGGTTATTGTTGATTGTATTGAAGGAGAGAGCTTCATATATGGGACACAATTGACACTCTCTTTCTTGGATTCTACATGTTACAACTTGCTCCAGGAAGATTTCCCATGTTGTAGAAGTTTTAAGAGATGAAAGGGGAATGTGCTCGTATTGAAGGGCTCGAAGCTTGCATTTCCATCATTGCGGAAGATTTTTTGGAGAAGTTTCTTTCTTGCAGTCATTTCTATGCAATATTGTAACTCAGATTTTCAATCTTGTGACTTAAAATGAAAATTGTAAACTCTATTTATAAGATGTAACTAGAACACCCTTCTCAATGGCTATCTTATTGTGTGCAATTGATGATATATGTGTATTTCTATGTTTTATGTTTAAATCCTCAAATATAAGTCAATTAAAATGACTAAATATACTACTAATTGATGTCAATTAATAATTAAATTGACTAAATATACTATCAATTGACAAAAAATAGTGAATAAAGGACTAAATATATGACTAGTGAAATAAGTGAATAAAAATGACTAAATATACTACCAATTGACATAAATCACTGAATAAATGACTACATAAATCACTGAATAAATGACTACATATATGACCAGTGAAATTAGTGACAAAAGTCAGTGAATAAATGACCAGTGAAATCAGTGAATAAAAATGACTAAATATACTACCAATTGAGAGAAATCACTGAATAAATGACTAAATAAATAACTACCATGACTAAATAAATGACTAGTTAACAAAAGTCAATGATTAATTATACTACCAAATATGCTACCAAATATACTACGAAATATGCTACCAAATATACTACCAAATTAACGATTAAATATACTACCAAACCGATCAATCAAAACAACCAATAAATGACTAAAAATGGTTTAGTCATCAATCTAGTCGCATTATATATGAATGGAAATAAACTACTAATGGTCACGTGACCAAGTTCAGTCATTTATAAGCAATTTTTAGTAGTTTTTTCAGTAGTTTGCTGTTTTTGTACTAGTGCCCGTTTGATCATCTATGTTTTGAAAGTAATCTTTGAATTTTTACCCCCAATTTGAACTGAGGAAAGCTTGTATGTCTTGTAGATTTTGGGTTGTGTTTAAGGGTGGATGTACGTTCCAAGAATCTTTCCAGAAATTTGTTGGTTTCCCATTATGAATCTTCCAAGTTAGGTAAGGCGTGATAACTGATCTACAAGTTAGTATAAAGTTCCACATTGTAGATCCTTGTGGTGGATTTAAAATTGTGAACATTCTTTGTGGATTTGAAACATCCAAATATTTTGCTTGCATGACCTTGCACCACTTTGCTTGGGGCTTGGAATATAAATGCCACACTAGCTTGGCACCTAAAGAAAGATTTATAGCCGACAAATCATGAAGAACCTCATGTGCAACCAGAACTCCTTCTGGTATCTCCCTATCACACACAAAACCACCCTATTCTTCTGTTATGATTTTAGGAATTAATGGAAACAATCGAAGATATATGGCTTTAGTGAATATCTTGTAAATAGTGTTACAAAGAGAAATAGGGTGAAATTTTGAAAAAGATTTTGGATTGTTGACCTTTGGAATTAAAGAAATATGAGTTACATTGAATTTCTTTAACATGGAACTCAAAGATCTGGATTCTTCTAGAGCCTTATGAAGATCGCCACCAACAAAGTCCCAATGTTTTTGAAAAAAATACTATTGTAAAACCATCTAGACTCGGAGCCTTGTCCAGTGACAGTGAGAAAACTATCGATTTCACTTCTTCCAAAGTAAAGGGCTTAATAAGACTTGCATTTTTTTCTTCAATGATTTAAGATGGAATTTCTTGTAGCATCTCTTCCCTTTCCTCAATAATCAGAGAAGGTTGTCCTACTAGTTCTAATAAAAAAATTGAAAATAAGTTAACCCCTTCTCTTTGTATATCTTCTTGATTTGTCAACCATTTCCTTGTCGCATTTTCTTGAATTTTGAAAACTGCACACTTTTCTTTCTTAATTTGGGTAGATATATGATTTTTTTTTGTATTTCTATCCCCTTCTTTGAGCCAAAACTCTTGAGATTTTTGGCGCAAATAAATTTATTCTTGCATTGACCAAATCTTCCCATACTAATTGCAAATTTTTCTATTGCACATAGGATTCTGGTGTTAAACCTTGAGATATAATTTTGTCATTTATATCTGCTAGCTATTTTGATATCAATTCCTTTTGCTGAAAAATGTTTTTAAATACGTGCAAATTCTAATATTTAACTCTACTTAACATACATCAACCTTTTGCATAATCTAAACATAATTGAGCCTATTATATACGACGCTTGTAGCCACTAATTTTTTAATAAAGGTAAAAACTCATGATGCCTAAACCACATAGACTCAAATTTAAAGGATGATCTACATTTCAAAGGAGAGGTCTTACCTGAAATAGACAATGATGTGGGGAAATGGTCTGAGCCTACCCATGGCATAATTTCTAAAACTTGCACAAATCCTTCTATAACCCAATTGGACGATGTCAAGAATCTGTCCAATCGTACAACTATTTATAAAAAGTCTTTCCTCTTGTTTGTCCATGTAAATGATCCTTTGATTGTTTGGACATCTATAAGAGAATTATTTTAAACAAATGTATTAAAATCCTCCATTGACTTTGGTGGAGGTACAATTCCTCCTTTCTTCTCATTGAGGGAGAGGATTGCATTGAAATTGCCTCCAAGGACCACTTTCTCATCTCCTGATTACTCGAGGATTAAGGCAAGTTCTACCCATAGTGCCTTTTTCCTATCCATTGAGTTTGGGGAATAGACATTAAACAACATGAAATATAAATCAAAATGAGTAACCCTCAATAATTGCCAATTTGATTCACTAGAGATAGATTCCACCATAACTGATTTTGGATTCTAAAGTGTTAGCAATCCTCCTGACACTCATTGAGCTTTTGATTGGCATGATTTCCACATTGACCATTTCCCAACGATCTTATCATAATTATCTTTGGATAATTTTGTCTCTTGTAAGAAAACTATGTTAGCCCCACATGCATTTGTCTGTTGCTTAATCTGGGCCCTCTTGTCAGGGGCATTAATGCCCCTAACATTCCAAGAGACTATCATCATAAGGATCAAAGAGATCAAGCTTCTTTCTTGAATCTCTTTTTTATACTCCCATTTAGGGTTGACCGTATCCCTACCTCAATTTCCTCTTGAACCTTAGTTGAATTTAATTTCCTTCCTCTTTTGCCTAGTGTCTTCTTCATAGGTGATGCAAAAAATGGAGTTCGGGAAATAGTTAAGAATTTAGAAAAATAATATTCACCGTCTTTCATTTCACTCACTCCAAATTCTTTTTTGTCCTCAAGATCCTTTTGTTGACCCACAATGACTTCTGCAATTGATTTATCCAATATTGGTAATGACATGTCTGATCTAACTTTAACTCCCCTTCTTCCTCTACAACTACCTTTGCAAATTCACCAATCAATTCTAAACCCATAACATTTTGCTCGACTACCTCAAAACCCTTTTCTTTAACCTCCATATCTTCTACAACTGGTTTATCAAATGGCCTGATTTGTAAAAGAGTAATTGTTTGCTCTACCTTTTATTCCCCTTCTTCCTCTGTAACTACCTTTGAAAATTCATCAATCAATTCTAAACCCACATCATTTTGCCCGCCTTCCTCAAAAACCTTTACTTCAGCTGATTTTGACTCCCCATCTTCCTTTGCAACTTCCTCTATAATCTCATCAATTAATTGTAAACCCACCATATTGGTAATATAAGTTGCTATTTTTTCTAGATTTCCACTCTCAACCAAACCTTGAAACCCTTGAAGATCTAAGAAATTCACCTCCTCTTCTATGGAGGGAGAGTCAAGGTCATTCACAATAATAGACTCCAATAAAGGTGCTGATCAACATGAAAAAAGATTGGCCTCCTGAATTGGAATTTCAGAGGGATTAGAAATCCCCCACATTAGAGAGGAAATTATACCATCTAACTATTGCATATTAAACAAGGAAATTCTAGGCGTGTATAGATGCAATGATCTACCAACTGCCATAACTGAGATAGCTAATATTTTCTTCCAAGCATTTGATACAGTAATTGATTATTTTTTTCCCATTTCTTGATAACTACCTTGAATGGAAGAGTGAACCTTTCCTATGGTGACATCAGAGTATACTCCATTAGCATGAAACAATACTTTATCAGAGTGTTGAGATATTATATTGGTGCATGCCACAACATTCTCGACATAGATAAACCTTGAGGTCTGAGAAATAGAAAACATTTCCCTTGTAAAGTTTTTAAAAGCACCCGATTTTCCTAACTTTGTTGATATGACAAAGGGAAATCCTTCTTTGTTGAAAAAACCATGATTGGAGTTAATAACTATATCTTTACCTTTTCTCAACCTGTCAAAACTCAGTACTGTGAGAGTGGATGTCAAGGATTGACCCTCAATCGATGATTGAGAAGAAACATCTAGCGCCCCACTACATACATGCTCAACATTTTTAGAAGGGATCTCTTGAGATGAGATTTTCTAATTTTTAAAAGAGTCAAATTGCTCCATTTCATGTGTTACTTCTGATTCTAAACATGTCTTAACAGAATGACCTGACTCGTGGCAACATGTACATACATTGTTAGGGTTTTCTATCAGGATTTCCCTTACCCATGAACCAAATTTTGAATGAATGCAAATATTTGTAGGGAAGGCCTTAGTCATATTTAAGAGGGCACAAACCCTAACAAGTTTAGCTGGTTTCTTAAAAAATTCCATATCATGCTTTAAAAAAATACCCATCTTATTAGCAAGGATTTCCACTATTTGAAGCTCTTTGTATTCAAGTGGAAGCGATGTCAATTGAATCCAAAATGGAATAAACTTGATTTGAGCAGTTCTAAGGTCAAAATTTAGAATCCATGGCTGAATGAATAAACCAAATCCCTCAGAGACCCATGATTTAACCTTAAAAACTTCATCCCTTTGCACTTTTGAAGAAAATAAAATAATAAAGAAGCAAATTCCTTGATCTATATAGAAAACTTGGTTTGCCTCAACCCATTCTTGATAAATTAAAGCTTTTAATACATCAGTAGGGGGCATAAGCTTCCCGAACTTACATATTAGGGCATTTTCTTTGCGATCTTAATTTTTCATGCACAGATAATCTCCCAACAAGGTGATCTCCACAAAACCTTGATGAACATCACGACCCAATTGAGAGGCGTCTTTTCAGACCCATTGCAGATACCCTTTGAATTGCGTGTTCCTTTGTTGAACCTGAAGAATGCGCTGATAATCTTCTTATTTCAAGGAACTATTATTTGGGAAAGACACCCTAAGAGGGTGCACATCAAAATTCCTGGCCCATTGCTTCGTTCTACTCCTCTACACATTCCTGAACTGCAAACGGAGAAAACACCGATATTTGTCTTGCTTTAGAACATTGTTTTTTGGAAAGGAACACCTGAGCGGAATGTCATTCGAATAAGTTGCAGTTGCTTTATTTCTTCCAGCATCTGAATCCTATGAACCACAAATGTCAAAAACATCTTGTTTTGCATGTGACAGCTTGCGCCTTGGATACAGTGGATGCCAATGGTGGAAAGGATGAGGGACAATAATCCTTCTCCCAACGTGCTGACCCTGCACATCCCATTGACCATGCCTACACGGATCTCCATTCCAAACCTACCAATGAGGATCTGCACCATACCTCAAGCCAAGCCAACGAGGGTTCGCCCTGTTCTCCTGACATCGACTTTGGGATTTATGATGGCTGCCTTGAAATTTTGAAAAATTACTGCTGCTTTGTACCAGGCCATTCCCTAGAGTGCTCCTCATCCTCCCCTTCTAACAACAAAAATTCAATATGTGATCATTTTATTATTATTTTTGTAAATAAAATCTTTGTTAACATATATTGAAAATTATTCTATCTATGAACAATTGACATTTACCATGGGAAGGAACAAGAAATAAACATCTGAGAAAATTGAAGCAGACAAACAAAAATAAAGGGAATGCATAAAAAGACTTCGTATGAGAAAATTTTGAGGAGAAGGATACATCATCAATACCAATTGATATTAATGTAAAATAAGTCCAAAAACACCTATTGAAATAAGAAATGATGAATCAAATTTACCAAATGCAAACCAAGAACACATTCCAATCATCACACCTCCTAAAATTAATCGTAAAAGAACGAAGTATCTAATTGATATAGATGAAAATATTTTGAAACCAATGTCCAATAAAATTTCTAAACCCACTGATGTAGCAAGTGGTGCCAATAGATGAAGATATGTGGAAAAATCTAGTGCATTGATGGAGGAGAACTCGGGTGAACTAGTGATCCTCATCAACCAAAAAAATTCAGTTTGTTTCAGTCATTTTTGACATCTCTCTGCATAAAGAATTCAATTGTGCAGTCAAACTGTCAATTTAAAGTTTTCACCAAAACATCGTTTTAAGGCTTCCACAGGTAGTTTTCAAAAAATATTTTTGGAAGATCCATAAGGACTCTAAGTAAAATATTTTTTCAAGGGAATTCTTGGAAGTACCACATGCAATGTACAAAAATAATCGAAGTCATATCTTTCCTAGTTTGGGATATTTTGAAGTTGGAAGTCTGTTAAAAAATGTCGTTAGTTTACGAAAAAATTAAAAATCTCAAGATTCTGGAGGGCTGGAGTGAAATCGTTTTGTAGGGAACCTGAGGACATCATTTCGAGTCCACTCACCAATTTTTATTCAATTTGAAGACATTTGAATTTTTTCTTTGCTGACATCCGCTTCCATCAATTCACATATAATCATGCAAATAGAATGAATTGTTGGTACCTACACTTTTATAATATTTCTATCGTCTCATGAAAGACAAGAAGAAAAGAAAAAAAAAAAAGAACCATTCAATGCTGATGTAGAGTTTTTAGTAGATTAAAATATTTGAATTAAAAATTTCTAGCGCATATGGAAAGGGGGTGACACCAAACAAATGTAGAGAAGGTTAAAAATGAAGGTTGAGCCATTTTAAAATTGAAAAAAAAACTGAAAATCAAATGAAAAAATAAGTGCAGAAAGTGAATGGGCATGGGAAAATGAAGGGGCTGTGTGGTTGAAAGTCAGTGCTATTGGAATGTGAAGAGAAAAATATGTAGATTGGGTGAGGAGGAGGGCGCCAGTAGTGAGAGGAAAAGATAGCGAGGTGAATAGTTGACTGCATGGAAGAGTACAGGTAATAAGAGAAGCAGAGGGGCTGTGTAGAAAAAAATAAGTGGTGTGTAGCTGAGAGCAGAGAGAGGGGCGTGACTGTTGAGTGGTGTGTAGCATAGTGAAAGGGAGAATTTGGTGTCAGAGGAACCTGTGAATGCATGACCAGGGGCAGGTTTAGAAGGAAAAGAGACTTCAAATGTAAACAAATTAAGATGCCAATTATGCAGATTGAAAGAGGTAATTAAAAGGCTGAGTAGAAGATGGTACATGAACAAATAATCTAGGTAGATTGTAAATGCACAAGTGTGAGCATAATAAATTAAATTGTGAATTATTTTTAGATGGTTGAGATGAAAGTAATAAAGTATTAATTAAAATTTTATTTTATTTGATTGACAAATGTAATTGTCAATTACATGTCAAATTTTGAGATTGAATGCAAGTTGGTAATCTGTGATATTGTGTAAGTGAAGTTTATGATAATGGGAGGGGATTTTTTTTGTTGCATCATGCACTCAACAAAATATTTGTAATTTTATATATTCTATTTTAAAATTTTTTTTAAACGTTGTTGGTTGGTTTTAGACTAATTCTTATTATAAATAATTTTATGTTTGTTGATTGAGTAAATTATAAGACATAAATTATTGTATCTAATATTAAATTTGAACTTATTTTTCCATATATTGTAAGTTTAAAGGAGGTTTTCAATATAAAAGAATCTTCAAGTTATCAACGACTTCCACATAAATATCTTAATTTCTTTCATTGTCCCTTAAATTTATAGGAAGGTAGAAACAATATATACAAAGATGAAGACAAAGAACAAATAGATGAATATTTAAGAACATTTTAAACATAATTGTATTTCCTCCAACCATGTGTTGGCATACACGTACTAGGTGAAACCTAATTCACCAATGGTGAGACAAAAGGAAAAAAACATAATAAAGAAAGAGATACCTACTATTGCAAATTTTAGGTCTGAATAAATACACTACTAAAAGATAAGTAAAATATGAGAATATTTTAAACTATTTAAGCTACTAATCCACATAAAATACTTATATATTGATCTCAATAAGGTCATGAGGGCATAAAAATATCATCAAAATGTCATACAATTCCATGAGGCTAATGTATTGTCTCTCAAACTACAAAATATCATTGATACATATAGCCATACAATTTATATTATCTATGTGTCATGTACAAGAATAAAAAGTGTTCATCTATGAAGAAAACACTATTGTTCAAACAATCAACCTCTTTTTCCCTGACTAGAAATTTAACCTCGATCGCTTGTATCAATTATTGTCTTATGTTAATATAATATTCTGTGCCCCTCACTATTTTGTACCTCAACCTATATATACAAATTATAAAATTAGATACAATGTCAAAATCTATAACTACAAAATTTATTTAGAATGATATAGATATTATAAACATACTTAAAACATACTGGTAGTCTAGTTCTTCTTGGATATGATGCTCGACATCATCAAGAGAGGTTTGTCCTCACATAGGATTGTTTACATCAATCTATAAAATAATACATATATTTATCAATTATTTTGTAATAACTAATTGTATAAATTGAGACAAAATAATCATTATTAAACATATATGTGCATACTCATACTTGTGTTAACGACATTGAGGATGAAATTGCAATTGATGTAATAACACAAAATTCTAAATTTTCTTGTATACCAAGAGGTGTGACAATGTAATTCATCAACTAAACAATAATAGGTTAAACGCAAAATTATAAATACACATAAACAATAAATTTGAATTTTATAAAATAATTTTTTTAGATGAGTTATAGTGTACCATAGTAAATCCAATGTCATGACCATCCCTATGAACATGCATGCTAGATGGTGATGTAATGCCCACCTATTCAACAAAAAATATATTTTGAAGTATTAAACATTATTTTAAATAGAAATTATTATTTTATTTTGATATATTATAAAAAAATTACCTCTGAAATAGATTCAGTTGTACAAATTGTTGGTGGGATGGTCGATTTCATACCACACTTTGACATTACAAACTAAAATGTATAATGTATGCATAATTTTAATTTGATTCTATAATTAAAAAAATGATTTACATTTATTAATTTTAAGTATAAAATATAAAATGTTATAAATTTATATGAAAATACCTATATGTTATCATGAAAATAATAATTTAGTAGCTCATCATTCATCACCATATTATCTAATGCACCACCTTTATCACCCTATGTACTCCCAAAACATCTAATATGACAATGAGTATACTCGCAGGGGGTTGCACCCTCTACATCCTCTGCATCATTGTCTCTTCCAGAGCATAGATTATAGTAGTTCAAGCATACATGACAACTAGGAGTACTAGAACTAGATGGTCAAGCTGCTAGATCATCTTTAGAAGAAGGCTAGGATATCTATGTGCTATGCTCTATAAGCATGTCTATGAGGCTAGCAATCACATGGAGAGTTTGCACCTACATAGTCTCCTTGATGACTAATGAAATTGTCACATGATGAATAGGTTTTTGTGCTAGTGGTCTTTGTTGATGATTTCCTACACGAAAAGATCCTAGTCTATCTTGGACAAAGCCTCCACTTCTATCTTGAAATTCCCTCATATGGGAATTTCGTGAAGATCAAACTCACAGTAATTTTTTTATAAGAAAATATAACAACACCTCATGGTTATTACATTGAGGTTGGTCAAGGACCATCCACCATCTATCCCAAAAAATATTTTTATCTCATCATGATTGCACCAAAATATTGGAAATATAATTTATGTCACAACAATGGGTGCAATGGTTCTAGGACTCATACAAAGATCACATATTTTTTCTTTTGTTATGTCTTTCCTTTTCACTCCATCATACGATAAATTTTGTTACCTAAAATTCATGAAATTAAACTTTATAACTTTTTCATTGATTTATTTGACTTTTCACTATGTTAAAATTGATCACCATTACTTTCAATGATGAAGAAAGTGATTTATGGTGGGGGTTTGATGTTGAATACTTCAATTTTGAAACTAAATCTATAATTTTAAGTTTATTTTGTTCTAAATATTGTATAAAATCTGCTTGGATTTTCCTAGGTTTTTTCAGAAGTGTTGGATGAGACTCAGGTATTATAGGGTTACCTGCAGGTATTTCATCATCCAAATTTAGCTTTGGATTATGGCTTATATGATCTTCTATAAAGAATTAAAAAAAAATGAAATTCATTTTAAAAATAATTCATATTTTTTAAATGCAAACCAAATTTGACTCTAATACACTAAAATTTAATACTTACCTTTTCTACGATGTGACATTGTTAAAATACTTGTTAAATTTCCAAAGAACGATCATGTTTTGGCAAGTAGAAGGCAAAGAGGGCTAGCTGTGAGTAATCTATGAGTTGCAAATTTTGACATGCATTTTTTGTCTGTTTTATCTTTCAATAATACGCTCATGTTATGCAAATATAATATGAACATGTTATGTTTGCACAACACACACATGTCATGGAAACCACAAAATGTTCTTGCATTATGGCTTCATATTACTAAGCCATAATGTGATCATATTTTTTGATATTCAAACTAATGCACTCACATTTTCTTTATTTTTTTTGGATTGGCCACTTTTTTTACATCATTTTGTTGCACTTACCTTGGTTTTTGTTCTAACTATTTTAGAATATTTGTGTTCAATCTCATTTTGGAAGAACTTTGGACTTCATATATATGTTTTGGTAATGGGTTTAGAGTTGGATACATTGGTGCTTTAGTAAATCTTGTGATCACAACACCAGCAGACTAGAACAACTGCAGGCACCTGATTCCCTATCATCTTTCATGCAAGACGTAGAGCTTTGTATTTCCAGATCCAACCATAACTTAGACAAAGAAGATGATGACTTGTACACAGATCTTGACAAATTGCTTAGTTGTATAAACTTGAAACTTGAAACACTTTGATATGGATAAAATGTAAACATGGTAGACAAGGGAAGTTTGACCTGAAAAATATGTCCACAAAAGAAGAGTCGTCCGCCATTGGACTCCACTCGCTATCTCAAAGAGGGCAGACGTTCATGGCAAGTAAACAATTGCACACAAATCAAAACGATACCAAATCATGAAGAATATTTCAAGTCGACTAAATATTGAGGCTTATGACAAGGTAGAGAGTAAAGTTGTAATTATATTTGAAAGAGATCAAACATTGTTTCAACACACACAATCCTACTTTCAGCGCTCAATGTTGCCTGTGCGCCAGTTTCAATGGTATTTATCTTATAACACATCAGATGCGTATTCTTCAGTAAGATCAAAGAATAGGTTTGGAGGTATTGAATTTTATAAAAATCGATTTGAAATTTGGAGCTTAATTCACTGAGAAAGATTGCATAGAAAATGAAGAGAGATCCATTACAAACACTAAGTAGGAAACAAACACTAGTTTTATAAACTTGAAACTTGAATAAATCTCATAAAGTTTGATTTAATTCACATTTCCTTAGTATCTTCAAATGAAGGTTTGCGACAAAATTTTGGAGGTTCGTGTGAAGGGGAGGTTTGTTTGAAGCCATCCAAATGCAGTCTGTTCATACGAAGCTCCTTCATTTGAAACCTTTATAAACTTTTTAATGGACGACGTTAATTTTTGTTCATACAAAAAATTGTAACTCACTATTGTGGGTTCACCCAGTGAAGTTATGATATTATCCTAAAGCTTTTGTTACCCATTTGATTTGATTCTCGTGTTCTTTAGATTGTAGCATCTGCACCGTGGCTTGTTCCCTTTCTTTCATAGGTGTCATGTTGGAGGATTAGAGGAGTTATTTATTTATATGGTGGACATCTTGGATGTTATTGTAGGTATCTTATTAGAGCACAAAAGCATGTTGGAGATTCATGTGGTTTCATGGATTTTTGTGATGATGTATTTTCATTGATTGATTCCTAGTAATTAAAATCCTATTTTTAATTTTTCTCTTGAAATGTCTTCAAAAAGTGGGAGAGTGTTGGGATTATGGTGCATCGACCTTTGCAATTCCTAGCATTAATGTTGTTAAATAATTATTTATTTTAGCCTACGTATTAATATTATACATTATTCTTGTGATGTCACTTTGTGGGACCCACCTTGGTGTGTTGGCATCTTACATGGTAGGTGACTAGGATGACATGTATCCTAAATTGGTGGAAATAGGAATCCAAATTTGTGGACCTCATTGGAGGCTTAATATGTGTCACGTGTCAAAAGTTGTAAGAGTTTATGACAAATTGTATAATTGATTATGACAATGACATATTATGACAATCATAAGAGTTATAAATGGAAGTTTCTATGACAAGTGAAACCCTTTGCATGAAGGAGGTGCGTTTCATGCCAAGTGGGACCATTTGTATGCATGAAAATTCCTTGCATGTTGAGATTGGAGTTATTTGCATTAGTGGGTGAAGTTAAGAACCTTGCATGCTCATCTTCATATTTGCATGCATGCAATAAAAAGGATGATGACATGTGGAATTTCTATGCATCCATCTTGAAACTTTATAAATATGGGTGTTTTCTTGAGGATGCTATCAGATTTCCTCTAGAGAAGCAAGACATGCAAATCTCCATGTTAAGGCTGTGAGCTGCTAGAAACCAAGATCACCTGCATGCAATCACCTGTCACATGCAAAAGACATGCATAACCAAAGAAGATGTTTTGTAAAACTCAAAGTAAAAATGCATTATTGAGAATCAATTATTACAAAGAGATCAATCCTTATGAAAGAGATCAATAAACCCTAAAAGGGAAATGCTAAATGAAACCCTAGTGTGCACACTTAATAATTAATCAATTATTAATGTGCCTAATTTTAGCTTAAGCAATTAAAGGAATAAGTGACTTAATTAATTAACCACTATGATATAATTAATTAAGTGGAATAACTTATTACTCTAAAACCCCCCCTTAAGATGAACTTAGGAAGAAGCTAAAACACTAGAAGAAGATGCATGCAAGTAAGGATGGGTCCCAACAACTAGGCCTGATCAGGTACCCATTTACAAATGCAAGAATGAGGTAGAGGAGGAAAACCCCGTGGGAAAAACCCCCCCTACAATGAGATGACATGCTGTAAAGAAGCACTAGAAGAACTCTGTAGAGTAACACTGGAACCGAAATCTGGCAAGCAAGGAAAGATATTTCTGTCTACTACTGAAATCAGATGAGAGTCACTGATTGACTCAAGGAATCATGAAAAAAGCAACAGCAGACCCGATGCCTCGAAACACTTGAAAACTCCAAACAGGAACAACTCTGGAATCTATGAAGCAACAATTGATTATTGAATGATGTGATACTAAAATGAAGTGCAAAGATGCAAGTTGCACTCTCCCAACTGACAAAACATCCAAGTAATCTCCAAAACACCCATCGGGATAAATCTGGAATAATGATAAACTTGGGATAGATACAAAAAAAGTGCATGGACAGAAACATAGAGCTCCTCAATACCTTTCCAATGCCGCAAAGATAGCGAAAATCAGAGATCGTGGCAAAGAGTTATGAGCTCGAAAGTGAAAAATAAACATCTGACTTAAAATAGAAATAAATGCAGTAAAATAGAAAAATAATGTAAAATAAATTGCACCATAGGAAAGTGCTTGGAACCAGCTTTCCGACGATATCTCGTTTGCTCGATTTTGATACCGTATGCCCAAGTTATGCCAAAAACAAAACAAATTGCTCTTTGAAGGCAAATCAGGGCTAGGAGGGGGCAAAGAGGCCGTATGGCCATTAACGTCAACACTTACCGAGCATAAATTTGACGGCCATTTGACCGTCGCTGCAAAAATCTGCCCCCCCTGCATAAAAAATTCGGCAGAGCCCTTGGTCGTTGATATGTCCAAGGGTAGGTGCTGAGTAGCCGCTCAGGGGTTGGGCGCATAGCGCCTGATCCCCCATAGGACTGGTGGCAGGTGCAGAGGGGGCCCAGTGGGGGCTGAACTGAATGGGCGGCGGGATGGCGGAGGAGGCTGGCGGTGGTGGTGGGACGATGACTGCCCGATGGCGGATCTCTTTTGCACTGGAAGCGTCAAACAAAAACCAGAAAACTTCATTTTTTATTTTTTTTTTTGATTTTCAAGCCTCGTAATGCATGCTGGGAGGCCGTACGACTTTCTTGGCAATTTTTTTTTTGCCTTAGAAACTAACTTCTTAGAAATCAACCAAATGACGGGCATTCTTAGGGTTTTTGGCCGCTGTGAACGCGATGGTGACCTCCATTTGAGCCCAAAGTGGCCCGAAAAATCAGCTACCCCCAGAACTTGCAAAAAGATGTCTATGGAAACCCTTGCACTTGAAACTCACTGAAAGGCCATATCTTCAAATCACGAACAGACAGCTGCAGGTCTGGAGCTTTGATACCATGTTAGAAACCAAGATCACCTACATGCAATCACCTGTCACATGCAAAAGACATGCAAAACCAAAGAAGATGTTTTGTAAACCTCAAAGTAAAAATGCATTATTGAGAATCAGTTATTACAAAGAGATCAATCCTTATGAAGGAGATCAAGAAACCCTAAAAGGGAAACCCTAAATGAAACCCTAGTGTGGACACTTAATAATTAATTAATTATTAATGTGCCTAAGTTTAGCTTAAGCAACTAAAGGAATAAGTGACTTAATTAATTAACCAATATGATATAATTAATTAAGTGGAATAACTTATTACTCTAACATGAGCTTGAACATGTATTGTAACATGTTTGTTGTTACAAATTAATACATTGGTTCAATGATTTCGTGTGTGGGTTTTAACCCAACTTTTTTTCCTCATGTATAATTTTTGTTTCTTGTCTTCTATATATCTTCTATTCTTCTTCTTTCATGTTCTTAAAGTTTTGATTTACATGTCATTTTGCTATCAAACTTTTTAATTCGACTTATAAGCCACAATTTCTTTCCTCTAAGGGTTAATGTGATGGAACATCAACTATTTCACTTCCCTCTTTAAAAACATAGTAGTATGTGCTTGTATCATGTTTTTGAAAATATGATTAAAAAACATAGGATATTGTAAGGCACATGGTGGGTTCATCTTTCCCTTTCAAAAATGGCCCATGTATGCAAGGAGAATAATAACATTAAGATCAATCATTTCAACTATCCCTATATACTTCATGTCTTGCATGAAGCTACCGAGAAAAATATGCGGGCAAGATTTAGACCATAAAAAACATATCACCATGATGTGAGATTTGACAAGATTGTAACCCTTGAAATAAAATTTCTAAAAAAATATAATTTATATATATTTATTTTCTATCTTTTTATGGAAATGGATCATTTACTAAAGATAAAAAAATTATATTCAATGCATGTGAAAGAACAAATAAATCTTTTTAAAAATACATATAAGTATGTATCTATATATAGTTAGGTAGATAGATATTTCTCTATGTGTGAGTTACGAAATAGTATTATTTTAAAATTAAGGTTATTTTTATTAAAATGTAGTAATGAATAAAATATGTAACAAAAAGTATAAGAAGATACGAAAGTCAATAAAATATGCTTAAGAAATTTTTAATTTGTCTTATTTAAAAAAAAGTTTTACATTATGACATAATGTCACTCATGAAAATATTATAAAATATACAAAATAAATTATTTATGAATATTTAAAAAATAGATGTACTATTTTTAAAATTTAAAAATATATGGTTCATATAAATATTTATTAATTGTAAGACCCCTCCATTTTGCTCTTTTGATCGAATAGTGTTCTGTTTGGTTATGTCTTATTTTAAGTTTGTACTTTGACTTAGAAGTCAATCACTATTTGATCGCTATCTATAAAGTGACATAAATGATATATTTTGATGAGATGGTATTTAAATATGATGTTATCTTTATGTCATGTTTTGAATTAACATAAATGGATATTCGAATTAATGATGGTTATGCTTTGGATTATATTAACATGTTAGATTTGTCAGTTAGTTACATTGTATTGGTGAAGGGGACGGTATCGCATCACTCGCTCGTGAGCACCCTGCGATTCCATGATTTTCTCTTCACGGTGTGCTTAAATTATGACATATGTAGGTATGTGGATATACCTTTGTTCACAGGTTGACAGGTACATGACATCGAATCCACCTGGTTTCACAGGTTAGAGTGTGTCCAATGCCTAACGGTATTCGATTGGGAGATAGTAGCTAAGTTTTCCGTGCCAAGTCGTCACCCTAGTCCTAGTGTGTTGTCAGATGTTAGTTGAGTTGTTTTGCTTTAAATACTGTTCCCTCTCTTCGTTATTTAATTTCAAGTTAGAAAAAGGTAATTAAATGGGTTTTTTGTATTTAAGTTATTAATTAAATTAATCGGTTTATAACGTTGGAGATGTTTAATTTATTAATTAATTTAATTTAATTAATAAAATGATTTAATCTTGGATTAAGATTTATTTTATTAATTAAATTAAATTAGATTGTGTTAAATTAAATTAAGTTACTTGTTTGAATTGATTGATATTTTAATTGGAAATTGGAAATAAAAGAAAATGATTTAAATTGCATTTTTAGAAGTTTGAATTCAAAAAATTGATAAAATGAGATATTTTCTATTTCTATTTTCTGAAATTTATGAGGGTTGGTGCATGATATTTTTTTGAAGAATTTCCTTATTATTGGAATTTTCTTCACAATTTTGGGGGCATGAAGTTTTGAAATTTGAAAATGGAAGAGAAGAGGAATTGTTGCATTTTTGTGGATTTTGGATCGAAGCTGTGAAAATTGCTGATCTGAAAAGGTAATCAAAGGAAGAACTTGTGCATCATCTGGACCTTCTCAAACTCTTGATTCCAGGTTCATGTTTTTCAATTTTATTTGTGTTGAAAATATATTTATAAATGTTTGTTGTTGGAAGACATGTTGGAAAATTTAAAAGCCTGATCTCTGTTGAAAACTTCATGTTGATTTTGTTGGCAAATCACAAACCTTCTTTTGTTTTTATTTGGGTTTTTCTCAAGAAATTAAAAAAGGTGTTCTTGTTGGAAATTGTTATTTCAATTTTGTTTCCTCAATTAATTTAGTAAATTCATTTTGAGAATATATATATATATATATATATATATATATATATATATATACATATATATGCATACATGTATAAATATATATATATATATATATATATATTTAAATTAATTTGGTTGGGGGTTTATGCTATTGAAATTCTCCTTATAAAATAAAAGAAATCGATTTTCAGATTTTGTTAAAAATCCGTAGGTTTTGAAAAATAAAAATAAAAAAAATAAAAGAATTAAAAAAAAAATGGTTTGGGGGGGGGCTGGGGGCTCACCCCCACCACGCCCCCATGGGAGGCGAGTGGGGTGAGCCGTGCCCAACATGTCCCCCATGACCCGCTGTGGCCGTTGCTTACACAACCACCACCACTGGTGGTGGTTGGTTGTGCATAGCATAGCCACCGCCACCAGGGGTCGGCTGGTAAGCCGCCGCCCTCTGCTAAAGAAAATCGCAACCACATAATCCGCCTGGCCCGCCTCTGCCGCCCCTATCAAAAAATGCGCCACCGCCTGTATAAGATCCACGACCGGTGCCCTAAACAACGCCCCTTGCATTACGCATGCGGCCTAGGCAGACGCAACCCAACCCTAAAGGTTGGTGCGTGGCCCAAGGCCAATCAACTTTGCTTTTAAAAAAAATAAAATAATAAATATATTAATAATTTTAATATTATATTTTATAATATTAAAATATTTATTAATAATATTTTGTATTATATTATATAATATTAAATATTGATATGTATTAATAATATAATATATATGTATTATTTTGTGTGTATATATTAATGGAGATTAAATTTTAATATATATATATATATATATATATATATATATATATATATATATATATATATATATATATATATATGTATAGGTATTAACTTATTGATTTAAATGATAGCATAATTAAAATGCAATGGAGGAATTTTTGTTAAAATACTATGTTAATGGTCGAATTTTTGACCTTATTTTAAAATAATATTTATTTCTAGAACAAATATTTGTTTTTAAAATAATAGATGAAGTAATGGATTTTTAAGTGATATATATATATATTTTGGAAAAGAAGGAAATTGTTTTAAAATAATATGCTAATAGACGAATCATACGATGAAAAAGTAATATGATTTAATAAGGAGATTAATTGAGTTTAGAACAATTTGTTTTGAAAAGGAGAAATGGTTATTTTATAAGGATATGTTCTGAATAATCGAAGTAAATATTTATTTTATGGTTATTTTCAAGTAGTTAAGGAATTAATGGAAATAAAATGATTATGTTGAAAAGAGAAAACAATATTTATTTTAAAACAATGTATTTTGATTTGTGAAAATAAATGGTGATTTTATTATTATTTAAAAGCAAGTAGGGAATTAAATAATGAGTTTTAATTTCTCCTATTGTCTGAAAAGGACGTATTTTTAAATCAGTTTTATTGAGCAATAAATTACTGATATTATTAAGGGAAATGGATTTAATAAATCCAAAATTAGTTTATTTCCTTGCAATTGCTCTATGTGATTATTTCCTTTGTGTTAACGTTTGGGGAAATGGGTTAAGTGTCTTTAATCTGTAAGTCTTCCAGAAAACCCTAGAGGTTGGGGGTTGTCATTTGTGATGTCAACCCATTGTGAATTCCCTTGGGTAGTGCATGATGTCTAGTCAGTGTTCAACACAGTTTCCACGAACGAGGATATTTTGTACCTCCTGTGGAAGGAGTGGATTATGTGATTTGTGCCTCCTTGTAAGGAGTGGTTTTGTTATTGTTGTTCCTTTAGTGTTTGGAGATGGCTTTATCTTATGTCGCTTCATGAGAAAGGAGTGGTCGTGTTATCTTGTTTGTTGCACTTTGGTACCCTTGGTGTTTGGATGCTATGTGTGTTGTCAAGTAGAAGAGTGGCTTCTGTAGGGGCCAGAGCCCAAAGAGGTAAATTGGATAACCTTTAGGAGTGGTTTAATCAAGTGATAACTAAAGAAATACTTAGAGGATTAGGTGGTACTTCTTACTAATCAAGATAATTATACCTCACTCATAGACACAATGGCTCGTTTAGACTTGGGATGAGTGGGAAGGCCTTGAATGGCAAGGTCATCTATCTTGTCTGTACGAAAGGTATTTGATTCCGCATGAGTGAGTATGGGGGCTAGGATTCAGTAGAGGTCACCAGGATAACCCTTGGTGGGGGCCGGAGCCTATGAAGATTCCTAGAGGAAAACCCATGACGAACTGTGTGATGACACTCTGTCTAGGACAATAGTTGGTATTCGATTTTATGGGTATGGTTTCCTTAACATACCTGATGTGACCATAGTTGGTACTTGTTCATTTTGTGTATGGTTCTCTTAACATACTTGATCTGTTTCATATCTGGAAGCAATGTGACCATGTTAGAGTTGTACTTGTGTGGTACATGTGATTGGATGCGTCAGTTTGATTCAGTGATGTGCTAGTCTGTATATAGAGGTAGATGGTCTTGGTTAGGATTCCTTGTTACTATCTCCTAGCATGGGAGGTGGGCCTTTGGATTCCACTTGGTTGGGTGGCATGCACCTAAATCCGTTGGGATCTTTCTTCATGTTCGTGTGGACGAGACTTCTAGTTGGAGAGCTCATTGGATCCAGTTTCTTATTTTATTCTTTATTCGTTTTAGTTGAATCTCGTGATTTATTACCCCTCTTTGTAATTAAGGTGGAAAGTTGTAATATGTAATCATGCTTAATGGATTTACCTCATTCGGGGAATGAGTGATGTAATCTCTTTATTAAGTTATTGATATTGAATCATATGGTATTCCTTATTGTGATGATGTAGTTTATCTTGTATGGAATGTATGCATTCTTAATTTGTTAAGTAAATGAATGTCATGGATTCATTTATGTTGTTTGTGGGTTTTAAGCAATCTCAATCTCGTAACCTTAGGGGATGTTTGCAATGGGTAGCGAACTTGTATATTAATTGTACTTAAACCAATTTTTTTTTTTTAGTCTATTTAAGTAGTTAATTGCAACTTCCTCTAGGGTTGCGTGGTGGGGCGTGACATTAATTCATTTGATTTTCAAATTCTTAATTATTATTTTTGTTTTAAATGATAAAAACTAAAAATTTGAGTTAAAATGATATCCCACTTAAATTAAAATATATCCTTATTAATTATTTCTATTGACAAATAAGACAATTAAACTTATCCTATAAATTATTCATATTTATAGACATAAAAATTTAGAATATATGTATATATACAAATATATACATATATATATATATACATATATATACATATATATACATATATATACATATATGTATATATCTATACATATATGTACATATATACATACATATATGTGTATACATATACATATATATGTATACACACACACACACACACACACATATATATATATTAAACTAGGAGATCTAGGAGATGAAATGACAAGCACAATGAACAATATGCAATATTGTATTTATTTGATCCAAATTACAATGATTACAAAGCCTTGTATATATAGGTAAGGATGAGGTAATCCACCTATGTGGTGAATTGACAAGTGTTCCATGAAGTGGCATAAAAGAGTAGATAAGTGCCCTATAGGTGTCAACCTTAGGGACACTTGGAGTGTGCAAACCAACAACCTCTATGACTGGTGCAAATCATCAACCTTGTGTTCCAAGATTTGAGTGACCTTTGAGGTGAGATGGATAGTATTCCAACCTCAAAAGGTGTGTGCACGAGGTTAACCAAATAACTTGGTAACCTCTAGAGGTATAATAGATTGTACATTTAGTTAGACAAGATGTTGTCTAGCCTCATCAATCTAAGTACACTTGAGTATAGTGAATAGATCAATTTTGGAGGTTCGTGCAAAGGGGAGGTTTGTTTGAAGCCATCCAAATGCAGTGTGTTCATACGAAGCTCCTTCATTCGAAGCCTTTATAAAATTTTTAATGGGTGACGTTAATTTTTGTTCATACAAAAAAATGTAACTCACTATTGTGGGTTCACCCAGTGAAGTTATGATATTATCCTAAATCTTTTGTTACCACTTGGATTTGATTCTCGTGTTCTTTAGATTGGTGCATCTACACCTTGGCTTGTTCCCTTTATTTCATAGGTGTCATTTTGGAGTATTAGAGGAGTTAGTTCTTTATATGGTGGACATCTTGGATGTTATTGTAGGTATCTTATTAGAGCATGGAAGCATGTTGGAGATTCATGTGGTTTCATGGATTTTTGTGATGATGTATTTTCATTGATTGATTCCTAGTTAATAAAATCTTATTTTTTAATTTTTCTCTGAACAAATGTCTTCAAAAAGTGTGAGAGTGTTGGGATTATGGTGCATCGACCGTTGAAATTCCTAGCATTAATGTTGTTAAATAATTATTTATTTTAGCCTATGTATTAATTTTATGTTATTCTTGTGATGTCACTTTGTGGGACCCACCTTGGTGTGTTGGCATCTTACATGGTAGGTGACTAGGATGACATGTATCCTAAATTGGTGGAAATAGGAATCCAAATTTGTGGACCTCATTGGAGGCTTAATATGTGTCACATGTAAAAAGTTGTAAGAGTTTATGACAACTTTTATGATTGATTATGACAATGACATATTATGACAATCATAAGAGTTATAAATGGAAGTTTCTATGAAAAGTGAAACCCTTTGCATGAAGGAGGTGTGTTTAATGCCAAGTGGGACCATTTGTATGCGTGAAAATTCCTTGCATGTTGACATTGGAGTTATTTTGCATTAGTGGGTGAAGTTATAAAACTTGCATGTTCATCTTCATATTTGCATGCATGCAATAAAAAGGATGATGACATGTGGAATTTCTAAGCATCCATCTTGCAACTTTATAAATATGGGTGTTTTCTTGAGGATGCTATCACATTTCCTCTAGAGAAGAAAGACATGCAAATCTCCATGTTAAGGCTTTGAGCTTGCAAGTGTATTGTAATAGGATTGTTGTTACAAATTAATACATTGGTTCAATGATTTGGTGTGTGGGTTTTAACCCAACTTTTTTTCCTCATGTATAATTTTTGTTTCTTGTCTTCTATATATCTTCTATTCTTCTTCTTTCATGTTATGTAATGCCCCGCCAGGTAACCTTAAAGAAAGTTGCAATTAACGTCTTAAGCAAACCAATTTTATTTATTTATTATAAAGTGCATTTAACATACACATTCACTTACTAATTAACAACAACCTCTAAGGCTACAAGGTTAGGATTACTTAAACCCACACAACCATCTTACATATAACCATAGCATTTAATACTTTATGAAATAAGCATCATACAACATAACATAATAAGATAAACATCCAAGAAACCATTTCATAAACAATTTACTCCAAAAGTTACATCACTCATTCCCAAAATGAGGCAATAGAATAAATGTGTTACAATTACATAATTCCACCTCATAACAAAAGAAGGATAAAATAACTTATACAATTTGAAATATTACAATGCATAAATAACAACAAGAACCACGAGCTGTCCATCTGTATATCTCGCCACCAAGTATTGAAGATCAATGGGGACCCAACGGTGTTGGTGCATGTTCCACCCAACCAAGTGGTACCCGAAGGCCCACCCCCCATGCTAGGAGATAGTAACAAAGTAACATGGACAAAGAATCTATAACCACTATCCAAAGGCATACTCATACTGATATAACCAAACAAATGCAATAAGCAAGTACAACCCAAGTACTACACAAGTGCAACATTCACATCACTGACATAGGTCACATTGCTTCTAGACATAAAATAGATCAAGTATGTTCAAAGATTCATACACATATAACAATAAACAACAGTTGTCCTAGATAGAGTGTCATCGCATAGTAGTCATGAGATCTCCTCTGGGCATCCTTCATAGGCTCCGGCCACGGTAATCCTGGTGACCTCAACCGAATCCCGACTCTCATACTCACTCATACAAAATCAACTATCTCTCGTACGAACAAGATAGTTGATCTTGCCATTCCAAGCCTTCCCACTCATCCCAAGTCTAAACAAGCCCTTGTGTCTATGAGTGAGGTAAAATTATCTTGATTAGTGAGAAGTTAGTCCTAATCTTCTAAGTACATTAATTTAGTTATCACTTGATAAAATCACTTCTGAAGGTTACCCAGTTTACCTCTTTGGGCTTTAGCGCCTAACAAAAGCCACTCTTCTAATGGAAAACACACCATACCAAACTAATCACTAAGGGAAACACAAGTGCATGCAAAATAGGCATCAAAACCACTCCAACACACAGAGGAAACAAATAAGAGAACTCACTCCAACATCTTGGAGACAACATAACACATAGACCACTCCTTTCACAGGAGGCACAAAATATCCCCGTTCGTGGAAACCGGGTAAATACTGAAAAGATACCATGCACTACCCAAGGGAAAACAATAGGTTGACATAAATAATCGACAACCCTCTTAGATCCTCTAAGATTCTCTGGAAGACTTCCAAATTTGGGCTCACATAATCCCATATCCTACAATACATCAAGACGACATAGCTACAAAAGCATTCAAGTCATTAATTCAAATCTAGTATTTGGATTTCTTAAATCCATAATCATTCAATAGAAAACGATGATAGAGTCAAAGGCACAATATCTAGATTAACTGAACTAATCATATAACCATATTTCCTCTTTCATTACTGGACATCTAAAACAATTAGACTCACTTTCCTTTACGAATACAGAGAACATAAAACATTTAAGGCAATCACGGGGAAATTACTATTTTTGGA
Organism: Sequoiadendron giganteum; assembly: GCA_007115665.2. Taxonomy (NCBI): domain Eukaryota; kingdom Viridiplantae; phylum Streptophyta; class Pinopsida; order Cupressales; family Cupressaceae; genus Sequoiadendron; species Sequoiadendron giganteum. The sequence goes on along the minus strand of CM021104.1, from coordinate 549,531,692 downwards.
TATACTAAATCCATATCCCTTTCACATTCCACTCACAATAAAATAAACTATTGCCCTTTCAAAAATAATTGAAATAACTAAATAAGTGCCTTTAATTTACAATAAAGGATAGACTAGTTCAAATAATTTAAATCAAATCCATTGTTTTCTTTTAAAACTAACATAAATCCTCTACAATACTTCTTTTCAATTTTCCAACCAAACCGTATATTTCTTCTAGTTTTCCAACAACACACTATGTTAATTTCATCTAATAGTTTCCCTTTCCAAACTCCTATTACATACATCCATTTATTCAAACCATTAAATATACATTCTAATGTATATATTACATATAACATAAACATTTCAAAATTTTCTTATATCTTTCTATTTTCTAAGTAATACATATAGTTTCCTCCATTTATACAAAATGTCATTCTATCCATTCATCCATGCATGCAAATCAATTCTCTTAAAATTCCCATTCAATACTAAATTGCATGCATTAAATTAATATAAGATAAAATATTAATTATTCACCCAAATGTATATACCTACAATATATACATTTAAATATAAATTAATATTTTAACTATATATAATCATTCACATATCCAACAATGCAATTTCATCAATGTACAAAAAAAATATCTTTTCCTTTATCCAAATTTACATCTCTTCAACTATCCATTTTTAAACATGCAATTTTATCAATGCATAAAGATATCTTTTTATTTTGCTTATCTACTTGACCATGCATTTAAATCTTATCTTTTAAAATCTCCACTCACAATAATTGCATGCACCTAAACCAATTAGGACAAAGTATTAAACTAAATCTTTAAATATACATGCTCATGATATATACACATGCAATATATCCATGTACACAATTACTCTCATTACTTAAATAAACATGCAATTATATTTATTTCTATAATGCAATTTCACATATATTTTGTATATTTAATTATATATTTCAACTATAAATATATATTAAATATATAATAACATTTTATTACAAAATAATCTTATTATTTTCATCCAAAAATTTAACATATTAAAGTTATGACATAGATACATTAATGATATATATTCATTACATATATGCATTTATACCATATATATATATATATTTAACCAGAATTTCAACTTCAAGACATATTGAAGAAATTTTTCTGGAACATTAACCTACAGGTAAAATTATGCAAGGCTTTTCCGGAAAATCTCAAATTTCATAAAATCTCAAAAACTAATTATCGTAAACCATTTTTTTAATTTTAGAACAATAAAGTTTAAAAGGATCAAAATTTAAAATTCGAAGTTTCTAAACCCCAAGGTTTCTCCCAACTAATTTCCACAAAGATTTTTCAAAATAAATTTGATTTCCTACAGAGGTTATATTTTCTAAAAACAATCTAAATGTATTGTTCAATCTCAATGTTTGATTCCAATAACAAAACAATCGATTTCCTCAAATAATTTAAATTCTACTGAGGTTTTCACAATTTTCACTCAAGAATTTTCACAAAAACAAAAGCTGTAAATTTATTTAATTCTTTTCTTCTAATAACAAATTTATTTTCTAAAACAGATTTAACAAACAAATCTTTAATCACTACTATTTTAAAAGCAACCAAGAACAATAAAAAACATAGAAGAAAACCTGATTTCAAGAAGCTACAGGCAAAGATGCATTTCTGAAGCAAAACCTCCTCCAAGGATCTCACGAATTCTCTTCTACTGTGCCATGAATCCAATCAAGCAACCAATCCATAAACACAACCGAACTCCAATAGAATTTTTTCAAATCAATTTTATAGCCAATTTTTTTTTCAAACCCTTCTCTATGCAATTTTCCCCAAAATCCTCCATCCAAAATCCTCTATCAGAATGAATCAATTTTCAATAATCTCTTCTCCTTAATTAAGCATGCAATTTAGTCCTAAATAAAAAATATCCTAAAAACCCAAATCTGATCCTTTGCACGCAATATTGATAATTACAATGCTAACCCAATCCCATTTTCGAAAACACACTTTGAATTTCAAATTCAATTTCAAATAATTTTCAATTTAAAATGAAATTTTCAAATATCTTTCACAACCAAATCTGATTTTGCATGTCAAATATAAATTCTAATAATTAATTAACTCCAAAAATTGAAGACTAATTTTCCTTTTAAAAATTCAATTTCAATTTCTAATTTAATTCCAACTAATAAATTAATTTCCAAAATTGAAACTAATTTCCATTTAATTTCCCAATATAATTTAGTAACTTCTAATTCAAATTTAATTCCCAAATAAATATTTAATTACAATTTCTAATTTCATTACCACAAATTGAAATTAAATTCCAAAATTAACTTTAGTTCTTTTCTTTCTTTTAATTTTCTTGCATCACATTTAATTAATTAATTTAATTATTTAATAACTAAATTCAACCCCTTGGATTAAATTTAATTAATTAAATAAATTAAATATAATTAATTAATTTAAATATAAACTTTTATCCACATTGCATAATTTAAATTAAATAACCATCAACATGATTTAATGCAATTATTCTAAACATCTATTTCCAAATCAAGAATCCTTCAACATTTAATAACATTAAAAAAAGACAAACAATGACTCGACACACACGACTGATGACACACTAAGGCTAGGGTGTAGACTTGACACATGTTACCTAGCTACTATCTCCCTTCAACTTAACCGTTGGATCGACACACTCAGACCTGTGAAACCAGGTGGAGTTGATGTCATGTACCTGCAACTTGAAATCAAATAAACAACATAATACAGTATATCCAGCATATAGTACACACCGTGAAGAAGAAATCTCAGATTCGTAGGGCGCTCGCAAGCGAGTGATGCGAACTCGTCCCCTTCACCAATACACTCATCAAAACTGACACTTCCATCATAATTCCAATAATCTCATAAGCAATTACATGTTATATCAACTAACATCTTTACACCAATTAAAGCATGTAAACTAAAGCATCAGATAAATCAAATCACTTCACATAGTCTATCGCTCAATAAATAGTGCTCAAATACACACACAAGATAAAATATCTGATTATTCAGAAATATAAATCAACGCAAAACAAGGAAACACTATCCAATTCAGAAAGCAAAAGGGAGGGGTGTTACATGTTCTTAAAGTTTTGATTTACATGTCATTTTTCTATCAAAATTTTTAATTCAACTTATAAACCACAATTTATTTCCTCTAAGGGTTAATGTGATGGAAAATCAACTATTTCACTTCCCTCTTTAAAAACATAGTAGTATGTGGTTGTATCATGTTTTTGAAAATATGATTAAAAAACATAGGATATTGTAAGGCACACGGTGGGTTCATCTTTCCCTTTCAAAAATGGCCCATGTATGCAAGGAGAATAATAACATTAAGATCAATCATTTCAACTATCCCTATATACTTCATGTCTTGCATGAAGCTACCGAGAAAAATATGCGGGCAAAATTTAGACCATAAAAAAATATCACCATGATGTGAGATTTGACAAGATTGTAACCATTGAAATAAAATTTCTAAGAAAATAAATTTTTTATATATTTATTTTCTACCTTTTTATGGAAATGGATCATTTACTAAAGATAAAAAAAATTATATTCAATGCATGTGAAAGAACAAATAAATCTTTTTAAAAATACATATAAGTATGTATGTATATATAGTTAGGTAGATAGATATTTCTCTATGTGTGAGTTATGATATAGTATTATTTTAAAATTAAGGTTATTTTTATTAAAATGTAGTAATGAATAAAATATGTAACAAAAAGTATAAGAAGATACAAAAGTCAATAAAATATGCTTAAGAAATTTTTAATTTGTCTTATTTAAAAAAAGAGTTTTACATTATGACATAATATCACTCATGAAAATATTATAAAATATACAAAATAAATTATTTATGAATATTTAAAAAATAGGTGTACTATTTTTTAAATTATATATGGAATATTAAAATTTATTAAACATTTGATTTTCAAATTCTTAATTTTTTTTAAATGATAAAAACTAAAAATTTGAGTTAAAATCATATCCCACTTAAATTAAAATATATCCTTAATTAATTATCTCTATTGATAAATAAGACAATTGAACTTATCCTATAAATTATTCATATTTATAGACATAAAAATTTAGAATATATGTATATATACAGATATATACATATATATATATACATATATATACATATATATATATACATATATATACATATATATACATATATATATACATATGTATATATATGTATATATATGTATGTGTATATATCTGTATATATGTATATATGTATATATACATACATATATGTGTATACATATACATATATATGTATACACACACACACACACACACACACACACACACACACACACACATATATATATATATGAAACTACGAGATCTAGGAGATGAAATGACAAGCACAATGAACAATATGCAATATTGTATTTATTTGATCGAAATTACAATGATTACAAAGCCTTGTATATATAGGTAAGGATGAGGTAATCCACCTATGTGGTGAATTGACAAGTGCTCCATGAAGTGGCATAAAAGAGTAGACAAGTGCCCTATAGTTGTCAACCTTAGGAACACTTGGAGTGTGCAAACCAACAACCTCTATGACTGGTGCAAATCATCAACCTTGTGTGCCAAGATTTGAGTGACCTTTGAGGTGATATGGATAGTATTCTAACCTCAAAAGGTGTGTGCACGAGGTTAACCAAATAACTTGGTAACCCATAGAGGTCTAATAGATTGTAAATTTAGTTAGACAATATGTTGTCTAACCTCATCAATCTAAGTACACTTGAGTATAGTGAATAGATCAATTTTGGAGGTTCGTGCGAAGGGGAGGTTTGTTTGAAGCCATCCAAATGCAGTGTGTTCATACAAAGCTCCTTCATTCAAAGCCTTTATAAAATTTTTAATGGGCGACGTTAATTTTTGTTCATACAAAAAATGTAAAGTTCACTATTGTGGGTTCACCCAGTGAAGTTATGATATTATCCCAAATCTTTTGTTACCACTTGGATTTGATTCTCGTGTTCTTTAGATTGGTGCATCTACACCTTGGCTTGTTCCCTTTCTTTCATAGGTGTCATGTTGGAGGATTAGAGGAGTAATTTCTTTATGGTGGAAATCTTGGATGTTATTGTAGGTATCTTATTAGAGCACGAAAGCATGTTGGAGATTCATGTGGTTTCATGGACTTTTATGATGATGTATTTTAATTTATTGATTCCTAGTAATTAAAATTCTATTTTTTAATTTTTCTCTGAACAAATGTCTTCAAAAAGTGGGAGAGTGTTGGGATTATGGTGCATTGACCTTTGCGATTCCTAGCATTAATATTGTTAAATAATTATTTATTTTAGCCTATGTATTAATTTTATGTTATTCTTGAGATGTCACTTTGTGGGACCCACCTTGGTGTGTTGGCATCTTACATGGTAGGTGACTAGGATGACATGTATCCTAAATTGGTGGAAATAGGAATCCAAATTTGTGGACCTCATTGGAGGCTTAATATGTGTCACATGTCAAAAGTTGTAAGAGTTTATGACAAATTTTATGATTGATTATGACAATGACATATTATGACAATCATAAGAGTTATAAATGGAAGTTTCTATGAAAAGTGAAAGCCTTTGCATGAAGGAGGTGTGTTTCATGCCAAGTGGGACCATTTGTATGCATGAAAATTCCTTGCATGTTAAGATTGGAGCTATTTTGCATTAGTGGGTGAAGTTAAGAAACTTGCATGCTCATATTCATATTTGCATGCATGCAATAAAAATGATGATGACATGTGGAATTTCTAAGCATCCATCTTGCAGCTTTATAAATATGGGTGTTTTCTTGAGGATGCTATCAGATTTCCTCTAGAGAAGCAAGACATGCAAATCTCCATGTTAAGGCTTTGAGCTTGCAAGTGTATTGTAACATGTTTGTTGTTACAAATTAATATATTGGTTCAATGATTTGGTGTGTGGGTTTTAACCCAAATTTTTTCCTCATGTATAATTTTTGTTTCTTGTCTTCTATATATCTTCTATTATTCTTCTTTCATGTTCTTAAGGTATTGATTTTGGTGTTGGTCGTGCAACATAGGATACACGTCCTCAGGGGTCGAGGTTTTGATTTTATGTTGTTTATTTGAGGGAGTTATATTCCTACTTGTTTGCAAGCTTCCAGGAGTAAGCCTAACCCTTGGGGGGGAGAATGTAACACCCCTCCATTTTTCTTTCTGGATTGGACAGTGTGTCCTTGTTTTGCTTTGATTTATGTTTTTGGATATTCAGATACTTTATCTTGTGTGTGTATTTGATCACCATTTATTGAGCAATAGACTATTTGATGTGATTTGATTTATCTGATGCTTTATTTTTGCCTTCTTTAATTGGTGTAATGATGATGCTAGTTGACATGTGATTTTAATATGAGATTATTGAGTAAGATGTAAATGTCAGTCTTGATGAGTGTATTGGTGAAGGGGACGGGTTCGCATCACTCGCTTGCGAGCGCCCTACGAATCCATGATTTCTTTTCTTCACGGTGTGTACTATATGCTGTTTATATTATATGATGTTGGTTACTATGTTTTCAGGATTGCAGGTACATGACATCGACTCCACCTGGTTTCATAGGTTTGAGTGTGTCGATCCATTGGTGAAGTTGAATGGGAGATAGTAGCTAGGTAACTTGTGTCAAGCCTACACCCTAGCCATAGTGTGTCGTTAGTCGTGTGTGTCGAGTCATCGATTTCCTTGCTTTAATCTTATTTAATTTTGAAGGGATTCTTGATTTGGAAATAGATATCTAGAATTATTGCATTAAGTTATGCTAATGGTTATTTAATTTTAAATTGAAATTGTGGATATAAGTTTATATTTAAATTAATTTAATTAATTAAATTTAATCCATGGGGATAAATTTAGTTATTAAATAATTAAATTAATTAATTAAATGTGATGTTAAGAAAATTTAAAGAAAGAAAATAATTAAAATTAATTTTAGAAGTTTATTTCAATTTGTGGGAATGAAATTATAATTTGAAATTGAATTTTAAAAGGAAAGTTAGTTTTCAAAATGTTGGAGTTAATTTAATATTTTAAATTTTTATATTGCATGCAAATTAGATCTGGTTGTTGAAGATATTTTCAATTATGCCAACATGTGAAAGTTTAATTAATTAGAAGTGTTTGTTGAAAATTCATTCACGGAGAGAATTTTGGAGAGGAAAAAGCTTCTTTAGGTGTGAGGATATTTTTTGAAAAATTGCACAGAGGATGGTTTAAAGAAATTTTTGGCTGTAGAATTGATTTGGAAAATTCTGTTGAAGTTTGGTTGTGCTTTTGGATTGTTTGCTTGCTTGGATTTACTGCACGGTTGAAGAGGAATTGTGAGATCTTTAGGGGAGGCTCTGCATCAAAAATCTTCTTTTCCTGTAGCTTCAACACCAGTTTTTATTTTGTGGTTTATTGTTCTTGAATTGTTTAAACTAAATTGGTAGTGATTAAAGAATTTCTTGTTAAATTCATTTAGGAATAGAAATTACTATTTGAGAATAGAAATTAATTATTTAGATTTTGGAAGTTTTGTTTTTCCTGTGAAAGGAAATTGTAAAAAAAATACTCTATAGAATTTGATTTTAGATAAGGAAATTGTAGTATTGGTTGTTAAATCAAACCTTAGATTGACCAACACATTTAGATTGTTGTGGGAAATTTAAATCCCTGTAGAAAAAATGAATTTATTTCCCAAAACCTTTGTAGTAATTGGGTGGAGAAATCTAGAGGATTTGAAAGTTTCTGGTTGTAATCTAGATTCCTCTTAGTTTCTTGCTCTTTTATTGTCTATGAATTTGAGAAAAATTGTTTAAAAGATTTAGTTTTGAACCTCTGTGAATTTTGGATTTCTCTGGAAAAACATCTTTTATAATTCACCTGTATGTGAATATTTCAGGAAAACTTCTTCAATTTGTTTTGTAGTTGAAATTTTGGTTATATATATATATAATATATATACTTACATATGTATATATATTTTGTTAATAAATATATATATATAATATATACTTACATATGTATATATATATTTTGTTAATAAATATATATACATATGATAATCATATACATTTAAATTTTGCTGTTGCAAAATTTTATTTTAAATGCCTATGTCACCATCCATACGACGGATGAATTTCCAAATAATGAAAAGGGATTTCATTTTTTTTGTTTAAAAAAAATAAAAAATAAAAACGTGTTTGTAAAGCGAACCTGGTTCGCTGTTTTCGTGAATGTTAAATTCACAGTGTTTGTATGATGCTGGGTTTGGGGTTGGGGAGGATCTACCTCCCAATAGCTGCCCCCATATGGGAGCGCTGTGTGGAGGGAGACCCCCTCCTCGCCTCCCTTAATTGCCTTCGTGGGAGTTTGGGGAGCGACGAAAGTATAGCCGCACCCCCACTCTCCCATTTCCCTTGTTTGTTATTTGAAACCCTTAATGTAATAAGGGGTGCAGACTGTAGAATATGCAGATTGTTAAGAGCTTTGTCCACCTTTCTTTTCTAGTGTGTTCAATATTTTTCATAACGTATATACAATATATTATATAGTATATATGCATATATATAATATATATATGTATATATAATATACATATATTGTGTATTTGGGTTGTATTGATTATATATTTAATGTAAATATGTATATATTGTATATATATATATATATATAAAATAATGAAATACATTTAATTACTTTGATTTTAAAATTATAAAATTAGTTTAATAAATTGAGGATGAGATTATTTGTGTATTTTTAAATAAATATATATTATATATACAGTGTTTATATATATATATATTTTAATTCATGCATGTTTAAGTGGTTGTGGTTATTATTTAATTTGAGAAATAATAGGATTTAAATGTGTTAGTTGAGAAATTGAGAGAATTATCTTGCATGGGTTTATGTTGCTTTTAAAAGTAGTCAAAAGATTTGTTTTGATAAAATTAGAATTTTTCCCTTCCTTGTAATAGTAAAGGCAATTAATCTATTTGATTCAATTATCTGGTTGAAGCAAATGGTTTTTATTGTGAAAAGTATTAGATAAGGAAATGGATTTAATATATCCAAAAATAGTAATTTCCTCATGATTGCCTTAAATGTTTTATTTTCTCCATATTTCATAAAGGGTAGTGAGTTTAATTGTTTTAGATGTCCAGTAATGAAAGAGGAAATAGGGTTATATGATTATTTTAGATAATCCACTTATCATGTCTTTGACTTTGTCAATGTGACTTATTGAATGAGTATGGATTTAGGAAATCCAAATATTAGATTTGAATTATGACTTGAATGCTTTTTGTAGCTATGTCAACAAGTTGCATTGTGGGATATGGGATTAAGTGTTAGTCCAAAATTGTGAGTCTTCCAGAAGATCTTAGAGGATGAAGGTTGTCGGTTTCTTTATGTCAACCAGTTGTTTTCCCTTGGGTAGTGCATTGTAATGCCCCGCCACACAACCCTAGAGGAAGTTTCAATTCACTATAAAAGCGTACTAATTTTTTTTTTATTAAAGTGAATTAAACATACATGTTCATCTATAATTGACAACCTCCCCTAAGGCTATGTAACCAAGATTACTTAAATCCCCATTAACAACCATCATTTAAATTTCATTGCAATAAATAACACAAGTAGTAAGCATTCATAAAACATAACTAAATACCAAGATAAGAAGATAACAACCATAACATATATCCATTACAAGAATAACTGACTACAACACTCATTCCCAGAATGAGTCATAAATACATAAGTGTTACAATTACATAAATCCATCTCATAGATACAAGAGGGGTATAATCAACTCATTACATAATGAAATACAAAAGTGCTAGAAATGAAAGCAAGATCCACGAGTTGTCCGACTGGATGTCTCACCACCAAGAACTGAAGATTAATGGGGACCCAACGGTTTATGGTGCATGTTCCACCCAACCAAGTGGTACCCGAAGGCCCACCCCCCATGCTAGAAGATAGTAACAATGCAACATGGACAAGAAATCTACTACCCCTAACCAAAGGCAAACTCATACTGACACAACATGACTCAACCAAACATATGCACAATATAAGTCTAACACTAACATGGTTACATTGCTTCCAGACATATCATAATCAAGTATGATAAAGAATCCATACACACAACACAAAACTCAATGATATCCTAGATAGAGTGTCATCGCAAGGTTCGTCATGAGATCTCCTCTGGGCATTCTTCATAGGTTTCGATAATCCTGGTGACCTCAGCCGAATCCCGACCCTCATACTCACTCATGCGGAATCAACTACCTCTTGTAAGGACAAGATAGTTGACCTTGCCATTCCAGGCCTTCTCACTCACCCCAAGTCTAAACAAGCCCTTGTGTCTGTGAGTGAGGTTAAATTATCTTATTAATGTGAATGCATCCCAATCATCTAAGTACATTACTTTAATTATCACTTATTAAAAACACTTTTGAAGGTTACCCGCTTTACCTCTTTAGGATCCAACCCCTAACAAAAGCCACTCTTCTAATGGATAACACGCTAATCAAATTTAGACTCCAAGGGTAATTCAAGTGCTATAGAACTGAACAACGCAAACTCTCCTATTCTAGGAGGCAATAATTAAGGAAATCCACTCCAACACTAGGAGGAAGCAAAACACTTATAACACTACCTCGAGGGAAAAACAAACATTATCTTAACAAGGGAATGACCCACAATCTCTGGAAGACTTTACCATTTATAACACAATTACTCGTTCCCAAAGCAAACGACATAAGGAAATTTAATATTAAAATGCATTGGCAATGAATTTCACTATATTCAAATATCTTAAATCCATATTCTTATCTGATGCTTCTCGCATAAATTGAAATTAAAATAATATCATTCTGAATTCTCATTAAAACATAATAATTTCTTCCTTGAAATAAATACTTTTCACAAACTTATCTAACCATGCACATTAAGCATTTCAGTTTAAATCACTGTCTAATTACTTTGCATGCAATAATATACCTAAAACATAACATCTAAAAAAAATATAAACTTAAACAAATATAAGTAACATGCTTTATATAGTTAAATACCTATATTTTATTTATACACAACTATATTTAAAACATATACTTACATAACCATTGTTTATAAATTCTCAGTTTTCTAGAATTTACCAGTCTGATTATTAATTATTTCAGGATAAAATCTGAACTTAAAAATCCATTTTCCAATATAAAATTATAAATATATATTAAACATTATATATTACTATATAATATTAAAATATATAAGAAAATACCAAAATTATAAAAAACTAACTTTAAAATAAAATACCATTAATATACTTAACTACGAATTTAAATCCCAACAAAATTCGCATTTAAATAAAATAAAATATATATAAAAAAAACAAAATAAAAAAAATTAAACAATAAAAAAAAGAAAAGTGACAGGGACTGGATGATACACCGTCTGTCGGACGGTACTGCCGGTACCCCTGCTGCTTGCGCCAACTGTACATACAGTACAATGACCAACGGTTTCTTGGGTGGCTGCACTCCCCACGGAACAGTGCGTCCCCCCAAGTGGTGGGTGCATTGCCCCATGGGCAGCGCGTCACCCAAGGGAATCCGTGGGCAGTGGGGTCATGGCCACCGTCCACTATGTAAATAAATTTTATTTTATACATAAAAAAAGCAACTTTAACATAAATTCTTTGTGCGGAAATTCGCACAGGTACGACGTATTTTTGAAACACAATAATATAACTTTGTTCAATGACTTTTAAATATAAATATATTTATAATTATATATTATGTGTATTTATATTCAAAAATATAATACATGTAATATATATTTATATATATGTTTACATAGATAAATTTACTGGTAAAATCGAGAAAATAATTTAAAATAACCAGTAACAGGAAATTGATAAATTTTTCCAGAATATCTTTCTAAATTCAAGAGGTTTAAATTTAATTTATTTTAAACTATTCCTTCACTTTTCAAATAATTAAAAATAGGAAAATAAACAGATCTTGATTTTTTTTTATTAAAGGTTTTCTAATAGGGTTTGTTTTGAAAAATAGATCTGAATGTTTTCAAAAGGGTAAAATCTTTATACAACAACCTAAATGTTGAAGCACAATCTAAGGTTTAATTTAAACAATGAATTTCAACAATTAGATTCATAAACAACATAAATTGTATTAAACAAAAAACAAGAACCCAAAATCACAGATCAAAACCCAGAATTCAAAGCTAGAGAAGAAGATGAATCTCTGATGCAAGCCTCCTCCAAGAATTTCCTGAATTTTCCTCAAACGTGCAACAAATCCAATCCAAAAACTTCAACAATTGCAAACAAACTTTCCTCAAATCAAATCCAAAACCAAAAACTGCTTCAAACCCTTCTTTGTGCAAATTTTTCCAAAATCCTTCACTGCTATGAAAATGAATTCTCCACCCAAAAACTTCTCTCCCCAAAAATTAAAACATGCATTCCTCATAAACCAAAAATATCTAATACAACCCTAAATCACAATGCATGCAAAGTTGAAAATTAGATATTTATTTCATTTTCAATTTTCGAAAACCCACTTTGAATTTAAAATGCAATTTCAATTTCTTTCAATTTCAAAATGTAATTTTCAAATATCTTTCAATTTCCTTTTGATTTAATTTAATTTAATCTAATAAACTTAATTAATTAATTTTAATTATTTAATAACTAAATTCAACCCTTTTGAGATTAAAATTTAATTAATTGAATAAATTAAAATTTAACTAAATTAAATTTCATTATCAACTTTAAACATAACATCAAAGCATAATATTAATTTAATATAACATAATCACTACTTTTTCCAATGCAATTATTCTAAACATTAATTTAATAATAATGCATCTAACAAAATCATATAACATTAAATAAGGTAAATATGACTCACTAATCAGGACCGACGACACACTAAGGCTAGGGCGTAGACCTGACACATGTTGCTTAGCTACTATCTCCCATTTAACTTAACTGTTGGATCGACACGCTCAAACCTGTGAAACCAAGTGGAGTTGATGCCATGTACCTGCAATCTGAAACCAAGTAAACAACATAATACCGTATATCTAGGATACAATACACACCGTGAAGAAGAAATCACGGATTCACAGGGCGCTCACAAGCAAGTGATACGAAACTGTCCTCTTCACCAATCCACTCATCAAAGACTGACATTAAAATCATAATCAATAATCTCATAATAACATCTCATGCTAACTCTACAACATCATTAAACCATTAAAGCATATGAAACGATAGTCAGATCAATACATCACACAATAATAGTTATCGCTCAATAGTAGCGATCAAAACATAAATAACAAGGTGTGTCCAGTATCAAAGTAGCTGCAACCAAACATAGCATAAAGCAAACCGAACAAGAAGCAAAACAAAGGGGTATTACATGCATGGTGTCTTTTCAGTAATTTACCCGGTTTCCACGAACGGGGATGTTTTGTACCTCCTATGAAAGGAGTGGACTATGTGTTTTGTTGCCTCCAAGATGTTTGGAGTGAGTTCTATTAATTGTTTCCTCCTTGAGTTGGAGTGGTTAGGATACCTAGATTGTATGCACTTGTGATTTGCTTGGTGGATAGTTTTTTTGTGTGTTGTCAAATAGAAGAGTGGCTTCCATTAGGGGTTGGAGCCCAAAGAGGTAAGACTGGGTAACCTTTGGAAGTAGTTTAATTAAGTGATAACTAAATTAATGTACTTAGATGATTAGGATGCATTTCACACTAATCAAGATAATTTAGCCTCACTCATAGACACAAGGGCTCGTTTAGACTTGGGATGAGTGGGAAGGCCTGAGATGGCATAGTCATCTATCTTGTCCTTATGAGAGGTATTTGATTCCACATGAGTGAGCATGAGGGCCGAGGTTCGGTTGAGGTCACCAGGATATTCAGAGCCTATGAAGAATGCCCAGAGGAGATCTCATAACTAACTATACGATGACACTCTGTCTAGGACAATAGTTGTTAATTATTTTATGTGTATGGTTCTTTGAACATACTTGATCTATTTTATGTCTGGAAGCAATGTGACCTATGTCAGTGATGTGAGAGTTGTTCTTGTTTATTGCATTTGTTTGGTTATGCCAATATGAGTCAGTACGAGTCTGCCTATGGTTAGAGGTTGTAGATCTTTGTCCATGTTACGTTGTTACTATCTAATAAAATGGGGGGTGTGCCTTCGGGTACCGCTTGGTTGGGTGGAACATGCACCATACACCGTTGGGTCCCCATTTACCTTCAGTACTTGGTGGCGAGACATCCAGTTGGAAAACTCGTTGTGCTTGTTTTTAATTCAAGCATTGTTGTATTTCAAAATTGTAATAAGTTATTTTACCCCTCATGTATTTACGAGGTGGAATTATGTAATTGTAATACTTTTGTACTATTGCCTCATTCTTGGAATGAGAGATGTAACCAGTTGATTTATTAATGAATTTATATCATGGTTGTTATCTTCTTATCTTATGTTGATTATGTATGGTGTATTAATGCTTACTACATGAGTAATTAATTTCAATGGTTTTAATGATGTATGTTGTTGTGGGTTTAAGTAATCTCGGTTACGTAGCCTTAGGGGATGTTATCAATTGTAGATGAACATGTATTTTTAATTCACTTTAATAAAAAAAATTAGTACGCTTTTATGGTCAATTGAAACATCCTCTAGGGTTGCGTGGTGGGGCATTACATGTCATGTTGGAAGATTAGAGGAGTTATTTCTTTATATGGTGGTCATCTTGGATGTTATTGTAGGTATCTTATTAGAGCATGAAAGCATATTGGAGATTCATGTGGTTTCATGGATTTTTGTGATGACGTATTTTCATTGATTGATTCCTAGTAATTCAAATCCTATTTTTTAATTTTTATCTGAACAAATGTCTTCAAAAAGTGGGAGAATGCTGGGATTATGGTGCATCGACCTTTGCAAATCCTAGCATTCATGTTGTTAAATAATTATTTATTTTAGCCTATGTATTAATTTTATGATATTCTTGTGATGCCACTTTGTGGGACCCACCTTGGTGTGTTGGCATCTTACATGGTAGGTGACTAGGATGACATGTATCCTAAATTGGTGGAAATAGGAATCCAAATTTGTGGACCTCATTGGAGGCTTAATATGTGTCACATGTCAAAAGTTGTAAGAGTTTATGACAAATTTTATGATTGATTATGACAATGACATATTATGACAATCATAAGAGTTATAAATGGAAGTTTCTATGAAAAGTGAAAGCCTTTGCATGAAGGAGGTGTGTTTCATGCCAAGTGGGACCATTTGTATGCATGAAAATTCCTTGCATGTTGAGATTGGAGTTATTTTGCATTAGTGGGTGAAGTTAAGAAACTTGCTTGCTCATCTTCATATTTACATGCATGCAATAAAAAGGATGATGACATGTGGAATTTCTAAGCATCCATCTTGCAACTTTATAAATATGGGTGTTTTCTTGAGGATGCTATCAGATTTCCTCTAGAGAAGCAAGACATGCAAATCTCCATGTTAAGGCTTTGAGCTTGCAAGTGTATTGTAACATGTTTGTTGTTACAAATTAATACATTGGTTCAATGATTTGGTGTGTGGGTTTTGACCCAGTTTTTTTTCCTCATGTATAATTTTTGTTTCTTGTCTTCTATATATCTTCTATTCTTCTTCTTTCATGTTCTTAAAGTTTTGATTTACATGTCATTTTGCTATCAAAATTTAATTCGACTTATAAGCCACAATTTCTTTCCTCTATGGGTTAATGTGATGAAAAATCAACTATTTCACTTCCCACTTTAAAAATATAGTAGTATGTGCTTGTATCATGTTTTTGAAAATATGATTAAAAAACAACCTGGCTAGAACTAGACTTCATCCAACTGCTTCGAAGGCAATCCGAACAAGGTAGGATATTGTAAGGCACATAGTGGGTTCATCTTTCCCTTTCAAAAATGGCCCATGTATGCAAGGAGAATAATAACATTAAGATCAATCATTTCAACTATCCCTATATACTTCATGTCTTGCATGAAGCTACCAAGAAAAATATGTGGGCAAGATTTAGACCATAAAAAAATATCACCATGATGTGAGATTTGACAAGATTGTAACCCTTGAAATAAAATTTCTTATAACATATAATTTTTATATATTTATTTTCTATCTTTTTATGAAAATGGATCATTTACTAAAGATAAAAAAGTTATATTCAATGCATGTGAAAGAACAAATAAATATTTTTAAAAATACATATAAGTATGTATGTATATGTAGTTAGGTAGATATATATTTCTCTATGTGTGAGTTATGAAATAGTATTATTTTAAAATTAAGGTTATTTTTATTAGAATGTAGTAATGAATAAAATATGTAACAAAAAGTATAAGAAGATACGAAAGTCAATAAAATATGCTTAAGAAATTTTTAATTTGTCTTATTTAAAAAAAGCGTTTTACATTATGACATAATATCACTCATGAAAATATTATAAAATATACAAAATAAATTATTTATGAATATTTAAAAAATAGATGTACTATTTTTAAAATTTAAAAATATATATGAAAAATAAAAATTTATTAATTCATTTGATTTTCAAATTCTTAATTATTATTTTTGTTTTAAATGATAAAAACTAAAAATTTGAGGTAAAATCATATCCCACTTAAATTAAAATATATCCTTATTAATTAGAATATATCCTTATTAATTATTTCTATTGATAAATAAGACAATTAAACTTATCCTATAAATTATTCATATTTATAGACATAAAAAATTTAGAATATATGTATATATATAGATATATACAGATATATACATATATATATACATATACATATATACATAAATATACATACATGTATGTATATGTATATATATGTACGTACATATATGTGTATATATATGTATATATAGATACATATATGTATATATGTATACATATATGTGTATATGTATACATATATGTGTATATGTATACATATATGTTTATATGTATACATATATGTGTATATGTATACATATATGTGTATACATATATATGTACACACACACACATGTATATATATATATACAAAACTAGGAGATCTAGGAGATGAAATGACAAGCACAATGAACAATATGCAATATTATATTTAGTTGATCCAAATTACAATGATTACAAAGCCTTGTATATATAGGTAAGGATGAGGTAATCCACCTATGTGGTGAATTGACAAGTTCTCCATGAAGTGGCATAAAAGAGTAGACAAGTGCCCTATAAGTGTGAACCTTAGGAACACTTGGAGTGTGCAAACCAACAACCTCTATGACTGGTGCAAATCATCAACCTTGTGTGCCAAGATTTGAGTGAACTTTGAGGTGAGATGGATAGTATTCCAACCTCAAAAGGTGTGTGCAAGAGGTTAACCAAATAACTTGGTAACCTCTAGAGGTCTAATAGATTGTACATTTAGCTAGACAAGATGTTGTCTAACCTCATCAATCTAAGTACACTTGAGTATAGTGAATAGATCAATTTTGGAGGTTCATGTGAAGGGGAGGTTTGTTTGAAGCCATCCAAATGCAGTGTGTTCATACAAAGCTCCTTCATTCAAAGCCTTTATAAATTTTTTAATGGGTGATGCTAATTTTTGTTCATACAAAAAAATATAACTCACTATTGTGGGTTCACCCGGTGAAGTTATGATATTATCCTAAAGCTTTTGTTACCACTTAGATTTGATTCTCGTGTTCTTTAGATTGGTGGATCTACACCTTGGCTTGTTCCCTTTCTTTCATAGGTGTCATCTTGGAGGATTAGAGGAGTTATTTCTTTATATGTTGGACATCTTGGATGTTATTGTAGGTATCTTATTAGAGCACGAAAGCATGTTGGAGATTCATGTGGTTTCATGGATTTTTGTGATGATGTATTTTCATTGTTTGATTACTAGTAATTAAAATCCTATTTTTTAATGTTTCTTTGAACAAATATCTTCAAAAAGTGGGAGAGTGTTGGGATTATGGTGCATCGACCTTTGCAATTCCTAGCATTAATGTTGTTAAATAATTATTTATTTTAGCCTATGAATTAATTTTATGTTATTCTTGTGATGTCACTTTGTGGGACCCACCTTGGTGTGTTGGCATCTTACATGGTAGGTGACTAGGATGACATGTATCCTAAATTGGTGGAAATAGGAATCCAAATTTGTGGACCTCATTGGAGGCTTAATATGTTTCACATGTGAAAATTTGTAAGAGTTTATGATTTTTTTTATGATTGATTATGACAATGACATATTATGACAATCATAAGAGTTATAAATGGAAGTTTCTATGAAAAGTGAAAGCCTTTGCATGAAGGAGGTGTGTTTCATGCCAAGTGGGACCATTTGTATGCATGAAAATTCCTTGCATGTTGAGATTGGAGCTATTTTGCATTAGTGGGTGAAGTTAAGAACCTTGCATGCTCATCTTCATATTTACATGCATGCAATAAAAATGATGATGACATGTGGAATTTCTAAGCATCCATCTTGCAGCTTTATAAATATGGGAGTTTTATAGAGGATGCTATCAGATTTCCTCTAGAGAAGCAAGACATGCAAATCTCCATGTTAAGGCTTTGAGCTTGCAAGTGTATTGTAACATGTTTGTTGTTACAAATTAATACATTGGTTCAATGATTTTGTGTGTGGGTTTTAACCCAACTTTTTTTCCTCATGTATAATTTTTGTTTCTTGTCTTCTATATATCTTCTATTCTTCTTCTTTCATGTTCTTAAATTTTTGATTTACATGTCATTTTGCTATCAAAATTTAATTCGATTTATAAGCCACAATTTCTTTCCTCTAAGGGTTAATGTGATGGAAAATCAACTATTTCACTTCCCTCTTTAAAAACATAGTAGTATGTGGTTGTATCATGTTTTTGAAAATATGATTAAAAAACATAGGATATTGTAAGGCACATAGTGGGTTCATCTTTTCCTTTCAAAAATGGCCCATGTATGCAAGGAGAATAATAACATTAAGATCAATCATTTCAACTATCCCTATATACTTCATGTCTTGCATGAAGCTACCGAGAAAAATATGCGGGCAGGATTTAGACCATAAAAAAATATCACCATGATGTGAGATTTGACAAGATTGTAACCCTTGAAATAAAATTTCTAAAAAAGTATAATTTTTATATATTTATTTTCTATCGTTTTATGGAAATGGATCATTTACTAAAGATAAAAAAATTATATTCAATGCATGTGAAAGAACAGATAAATCTTTTAAATAGTTAGGTAGATAGATATTTCTCTATGTGTGAGTTATGAAATAGTATTATTTTAAAATTAAGGTTATTTTTATTAAAATGTAGTAATGAATAAAATATGTAACAAAAAGTATAAGAAGATACAGAAGTCAATAAAATATGCTTAAGAAATTTTTAATTTGTCTTATTTAAAAAAAGAGTTTTACATTATGTTATAATATCACTCATGAAAATATTATAAAATATACAAAAAATAGATGTACTATTTTTTAAATTTATAAATATATATTTTAAATTATATATGGAATATTAAAATTTATTAATCATTTGATTTTCAAATTCTTAATTTTTTTTAAATGATAAAAACTAAAAATTTGAGTTAAAATCATATCCCACTTAAATTAAAATATATCCTTATTAATTATTTCTATTGATAAATAAGACAATTAAACTTATCCTATAAATTATTCATAATTATAGACATAAAAATTTAGAATATATGTATATATATAGATATATACATATATATACACACATATATGTATATATATTTATGTATATGTGTGTATATATATGTATATATACATACATATACATATATATGTATAAACACACACACACACACACACACACACACACACACACACACACACACACACATATATATATATACAAGAAACTATGAGATCTAGGAGATGAAATGACAAGCACAATGAACAATATGCAATATTGTATTTAGTTGATCCAAATTACAATGATTATAAAGCCTTGTATATATAGGTAAGGATGAGGTAATCCACCTATATGGTGAAGTGACAAGTGCTCCATGAAGTGGCATAAAAGAGTAGACAAGTGCCCTATAGGTGTCAACCTTAGGAACACTTGGAGTGTGCAAACCAACAACCTCTATGACTGGTGCAAATCATCAACCTTGTGTGCCAAGATTTGAGTGACCTTTGAGGTGAGATGGATAGTATTCCAACCTCAAAAGGTGTGTGCATGAGGTTAACCAAATAACTTGGTAACCTCTAGAGGTCTAATAGATTGTACATTTAGTTAGACAATATGTTGTCTAGCCTCATCAATCTAAGTACACTTGAGTATAGTGAATAGATAAATTCTTCACACACACACACACAAATAATAATTAGAGTTTAACTTGTTTCTAAGAGTGTTATTCTTCCTTCATCAAATCAAAAGCAAAACAATAAAATAAATTTGAAATCATTTTTTTATAATAAACTAATTCTTTATATATGTTTATTTTAACATATAAGACAATAAAAAATAGTTATTATTGAATTATTATACCATTTTCAAAGAAAAGTAATAATAGTTTAAATTAATTAGTTTATAGTATTATAAGATGCATGCCATGGGTTATATGTTTAATAATAATTCTTACACTTGTTTGAAAAAATAAGTGTATTGACATTATTTTAAAAATAATAAAATATTAATTATTATTAAAATTTTATTTTAATCGGTTATAAAAATATAATATATTGATTAAAAAATGGCTTCAAAATTAAATTTTAATACTGGACATCACATGATATAAAGATATAATATACAATTAATTATTGATATTTTATTAATTAATTATATAACTAAATACAAGAAATAAGAATGAATTATTATCTTAAATATAATCTATTCTCTTCCTCTTCTTAATAGATTTTAAAATATGATTTAAAACTACAACACAATTTTATTTAAGAACATTATCTATTGTATTTTAAACTAATTTTTTTTATCTCTTATCTTGTATCCTTTTATAAAAGATTAAAAACATTATCTACTGTATCTTGAACTATAAAAAAATTATCTCTTATCTAGTCTCCTTTTATAAAAATATATGCATTTTTCTTACAATTCAAGAATCTAATCCAATCTCTTAGAATGGGTTCCATATTTCTTTAAGAGCTAAATCTCCTGTGCCATGACATAAGTTTACGTAAGCATATTTTCAATCTATGGAAGTGAAGTAATAGCAATGTGAACAGGTTTTGTACTCGATCAACTTTCAATATATTCTTTTGCATGTTAGAGTGCTTTATATTATATGGGTGACTCATCATGACTACTAAATATGCAATGAATGATGTGTACTAATTTTATACTAATAAATTTCCAATCAAATTTCATTGAATGACTTCAGATTTACTACTGATATAATTGTATACATTTAATTTGGATAGCCATACACGCCAAAGAAAGGCCATCCCTTTTTGAAGTAAGTTATGTTCTAATTCAAACCCTAATTCCAGTCAAAAAGTTCATTGTTATTCATATTCTTTTCCACTTCTGTACTGGGTCTAGATTACTTTTCTTGATTTGATGGAAGGAGACACAACTAAAGTAGCAAAAACTATTAAAAACTCTGGAGTGGCATATGTGAAGTACAAAGGTGAGATTAACATGGCACCGTCACTGAAGAAAGTAAAACCCAAACACACAACGAGTAGTTGAACTATCACATATGAAGACATCATTCAGTTTGATTATAACCCATCAGAAGGAGCTTCATAATTAGAAGAATGGTTAATTTCAGATTTCATAGCAGTCAAGGTCACATATACATCATTGACTGGAATGTCCTGTCTTCAGTGCACGAGTGTGCACAAGTCTCATTAATAAACCAAGGAATATCAGCATATGGAAAGAAAGTGAAATGACAGATCCAAAAGATTAGATCTCTAAGCAGGGGCTACACAATCTTTTGAACATAAGGGGGCCCTGGACTAAATATTCTCATTGTGGCTCCCAACATAGATATAGAGCTCTTATAATCATTGGAATGCCATTTTTATAATCTCCATATCATCAAAACATTGTTTGTCTGTATGCCAATGATCAGTGTTGTATTTGGCAGTGCCTGTTTGGGCTTGGTGGGAAGGACTGGATTCTGCTGTGACTTGGGTCATGTCTGTTATCTCTGAACTTGAGAGGTATTAAAGTGTTCTCCACCGCTTGGCCTTTTAATTTCTTATTGTATGTACTTTCACTAATAAATATTCTGGTGTTACTAAGATGACGTTTGGAGCCATTGAATTCAACATTTCTTATTGATATCACTTCTAATCAATATTGTCGTTTACTTATTCAATCGGGCATTAATTCAATGCAATTACCTGGCATGTATTCTTTTCCACAATAATTGGTTGCCCACACCATCCTTTCCAATCAGTCGACGTTGTCTCTTCACTTAAGTCGTCCATGCATATTGCATGGCAGCATTTCTCTCAGTATCTTTGCTCGTTTTCAAAGGTGGGAAGAGATGGTTTGTTAAGCTCTTATCAAACTACAGTTCTCATGTGACTTAGGAGTATAATCAGATGTCAATTCTACAATGTTCATGACATAAGGCATGACATATAAAGCATTATCTTGAATATTTTATGGATTAACAAACCCTAATTTAATATTGGGCTTTAAATGATAAATGAGATGAGGTTAGGAAGTTGTTTCCATCTTTTGTTCAGATACAATTGTCGATGTTAAAGCTTTGATTGTATAGTGTATTCCAAAATTAGATTTGATGTTTTGAAAATGCAATTATATTATTCGGACTCTTTTGTTTAGTGGCTTTGGAATTATTTAATATTAGAGCATGTTGATAATTGAATTTGTGGGTGTTTGTGTGTTGCAATTTTATTTTCTGATAGAATATTTTTTTGGTATTCAATAATCTTGTCAATTCATATTTATGAGTACGAGTACAATGTAGTGTTAAAAAGTACTTTTGGGGATTTGATATAAGAGTATTGAAGAATGAAAACTCCTCAGCTCCAAGACAAACTTAAATGTAAATTTCACAAGATTTGAAGAGACAAAAGATAGTGATATTATATGTCAAACTATCTATAGTATTGTGATATTTGAAATGTTCTAATTTTTTTCTTTGATTGATTGATCCTTATATAGTTAGGTAATCCAAAGACTAGATTATGTCCTACAGATTTTTTTATAAACGAACAATGCTAGGTGCTCAATTTAAATTATTAAGCATGTATGTTGATGTGCAATAATTAGGTCTTTTGAAAGGGTCACCTTAAGATGATAGGGAAAAGCGATAATTTGAATTGGGAGGACTAGATTTTGGGCACAATTTAGTCCAAGATATAGATTCACACTTATGATCTAGTGAAGGATGCATGAATGAATATAGTGTTGGAGTATGAAAGACATTGAGAGGGGAGGGGAGGAGGGGGGAGGCGGGTGAATCAATGTCTTAATAAACAATTTCAATTTACTTATATTTCAAAACCACTAAATCACTTTGAAAATAGTAAATGTTCAGTTTCAAGATTATGAAAAAATGTGATAACCAAATTCAAATTCTCAAACAACATATAAGTTCTCAATTGTTGCAACGTAAATGAAGAAAACAACAAGACCAAATTGCATCCACAATAGAATCATAACACAATGTTTTTCATGAGCGGAAAACCCTCATGGGGATGAAAAACCACTTGAAAAATGCTTCATTGGGTTATCAAAATGCCTCATTGGAAAAGCTTCACTAGCTACAAATGCCTCATTGGTAAAACCTCACTAGCTACAAATGCCTCACTGACAACATAAGCCTTACTGGCAACACAAGCCTTACTGGAAACATAAGCCTCATTAGCTATAAAAATGCCTCACTGGCATATACAACTGCCTCACTAGCAAACACAACTGCCTCACTGGAAAATACAACCTCACTGGCAAAAGGTCAATCTTTGTCTCACTGACATGACCTTATAACATTCTATAAAACATGAAAAAATAAAAGACAGAGGCTTTCTCTGTTTCACTACAAAACATTTCTTGATTATCTCATTTTCATTTGAGACTCAAGAATCTAAATGTATAAACAATTACAATTTGCACTTAAAGTGCCTTTCAAGAATCTAAATGTATAAACAATTACAATTTGCACTTAAAGTGCCTTCTTACTGCTCATCACAAACTTCCTCATCAAATGCTTCTAGCTTTTATAAAAACATATTTCAGTATTCTACTCAATAATAATGACTCTTATCAGAGTATAATATCACTATGTAATGCATCTCATATATTCTGGCTAAGTGATATCATCATTATCTTCAACCAATCGAATAACCTTGCTTGAAATCATCTTATAAACTTTAAAGCTACTCATAACTGTGCTCATAACTGAAAGTATCACTGACTGGTGACAACCATAAAGATACCTGTCAAAAAAAAAATCTTTTAACTTCTGCTAGGTCGAAGTATGGTTGACACACAAAACCATCAAATAAACCCTTTCAATTGTTCTCATAATTTCCTACTCCTGTCGAGTCACTATTGTGACTTCACATTTAACACCTTTAATCTGTCCATTTAATCTGATGGTTTCATATGGAAGGTCGACACCTTATACAAACTAACTCAAGGTGTTACACAAAACAAACACCAAGTTGACCTTATAAGCAAGTATCATTTCATAGTCGACACAATAAGACAACATTATATATGCAATAACCTTAAGCAACAACAAAAGATTTAACAAAAGACCAAAGCGTGCCCTAAAACATGGTTACACAATATAACCCTTATTGGAAAAACACCATGACTAAACCCAAAACCATTTCCAAGTAAACCAAGAACCACAAAGATTAAGGAAATGAAATACCAATATGTTGTTCATTGTAAACCATAACTGCCACAGTAGCCCAGAAACCCTTTTCTGTGTAGCTAGTTGTGAAACCACACTATCCTCCATTGTTCACCAAGCTTCCACAAATTTCCCTAAGTGGGTGCACATACCATGCTTTATCTTTTGTAAAATGAGTAATCATTTAGGGCACAAACTTTGTGTCGATGAACTTTACAAACTATCATTCACTTTGAGCAAAACAATAATGCTGATATGTTAACCTTTTCCAATAAAAAAAAATCATCATTATGTCAGTCTTAGTCCACTACTTGAATGACCACTCAAAAACTTAACATGCCCAATGTCTATGTGTTAATGATAACCCTTGAGTATAATCAAACACATAAGGGTAAGTGCACGAAGTTGAGTCCACGAAACGTGAAAGTTTTTGCCTTAGCCAAAAAAATGAAATCGATAATGCAAAAATGAGATTCCGATTTTCATTAACGAGATCCCAATTTTGTAAAAAACGGGATCCCATTTAGCTTCAGGATCCTGAGCCTAAATTGCAAACGGGATCCCATTTTTAAAAAATTAGGATCTCGTTTGTAAGAGGGTCCCGAACCGATGAACGCGAAATGGGATCCCGATTATTACAAAACGAGATCCTGATTTGTAAAAATCAGGATCCCATTTTAAGATAGTATTTATTTAAAAAAAAAAAACTCACTTCATTTTTAATGGGATCCCAAATTCGCCAGGACGACAATGACTTTGTAACGACCTCTAGGTCTGCCTCCACTCCCAATTTTTTTGGGTTTTTTCATTTTTTTTAATTCAATAATGTGTTGTAGCATGTTTGTTTTTAATTTATTTACCGTTTTATGCATTTTATTTCCCTGTAACAATAAAAATGATGATTTGTAGAAGTAGATGAAAAAATGCAATGAAACCTTGAAGAAATTGAATAGAAAGGAAAAAATCAACTTTAAATTGTATGTTAAGCACAAAATTTAGCTTTTAAAACCTAAATTGTTCAATCAAACCAAAATTTTTTGCATTTGAAACCCTAATTGAAAGGAAACAAAAAAATAAATTTCAAAACCGTAGATTGAAATGAAATAAAAACATTGCATTTGAATTTAACCCTAATTTCTTTTTGAAACCCTAAGTTCAAATCAAACAAAAAAAATTGGATTTGAAAACCCTAGTTTGAAACAAAACAAAAAAATTACATTAAAAACCCTAACTGCTTAGATTGAAACCCTATGTTGAATTCAAATAGAAAAAAATGTTAAAACCCTAAATTGAAATCAAAGAAATCATTTTGCATTTGAAAACCCTGATTTCAAGCTCAAGAATATTTGATAATTTGGAAAAAAATTATTTACATTGCTTAAATGTTTTAAATTTCATTTCCATTGTATGGAGAAAACACTTTGTTAAACTTTACTTTCAATATTAAATTATAATTAGATTAGAAAACAATATGTTAAAGAATAGTTACAATTCATAAATTATCAATGTTTGTTTGCAAATTTAGTTAGCAAATTCCTAAATCCAAATGTACAATCCATTTCCAATTGTCACTTAATTAGATAATATTTGCATTCATTTCTATTTTATGTTTTGATCTCTCTTAGTCATGCCTTGTTTCCATTTCTTGTCAATTAATTATTAATTAGGCTTCTAGTTTTAGTCTAAAATCTCAATTTGCACTAGTCACCTAGACACTAAAAGAATCTAAATATTTTTCTTTTCTTTCTTTTAGGTTCTTTCAATTCCAAACAATCCAAAATAAAATAAGGTTCAACTTTAACTAATTTTATTATACATTTTATATCATAAAATTCATTTAAGTGGGAAATATTAATGAGAAAAATGTTAAATAAAATAATCTTATATTCAATTAATAAAATATCGAGTTAAAATATAAATCAAACTCAATCTTAATAATACATAATTATGTGTTTCTATTACATAAATATTCAATCTATTCATAAAATAAAAAATATTCATAAACTAGTCAGTCTATTACCCTAAACCGTAAATCGATGTCTTAAGGGGTTAGGTAATATGACACTTCTTAAGGGGATCAAATAAGTTTTGAAAATTTGGTGAAGTTTCCCAAGGCAACCAAATTTAACAATTTAATAAGATCGTGCAGTATTATAATATGAATGAGATTTCATGATCTAGGTCAAGGTCAGTCGAAACAAGAGCTATCTCAATCAATTGTTCCACAAGAAAATGTTGTTCACTAACTTGAAAGTCCATTATTCCAAGGGCTACCCAAACTTCACCCTAAGTTCCCTAAACCCTAAACCTTGAACTCTAAAATCTAAACCCTAAACACTAAAGCATTCATTTTATCCTAGGACCTTAAAATGAAATTTGGTTGGCTTAGGCAACTCCACCAAATTTTATTCCCTTAAGCCATGTTATTTTGTCCAAAGACATTACTACATAGATCCCCTTAAGCCATCCTATTACCCTAAACCCTAAACTCTAAAATCTAAACCCTAAACCCTAAAGCCATCATTTTTTCCTAGGCCCTTAATAAAATTTGGTTGCCTTGGGAAACTTCACCAAATTTTATCCACTTGAGCCATGTCATTTTGTCCTAGGACCTCAGTAGACATAGATCTCCTTAAGTCATCCTATCACCCTAAATTGTAAATTGATGTCTTAAGGGTTCCTAATATGACATTTCTTAAGGGGATCAAATAAGTTCTAAAAATTTGGTGAAGTTGCCCAAGGCAACCAAATTTAACAATTTAATAAGATCGTGCAAGATTATAATACGAATGAGATTTCATGATTTAGGTTGGTCAGTCGAAACAAGAGCTTTCTCAATCAACTGTTCCACAAGAAAATATTGTTCACTAATTTGCATGTCCATTATTCCAAGGCCCACCCAAACTTCACCCTAAGTTCCCTAAACCCTAAACCTTGAACTCTAAAATCTAAACCCTAAACACTAAAGCATTCATTTTATCCTAGGACCTTAAAATGAAATTTGGTTGCCTTACGCAACTCCACCAAATTTCATTCCCTTAAGCCATGTCCTTTTGTCCTAGGGCCTTCCTACATAGATCCCCTTAAGCCATCCTATTACCATAAACCCTAAACTCTAAACTCTAAACCCTAAAGCCTAAAGCCATCATTTTTTCCTAGGACCTCACTAGATATAGATCCCCTTAATCCATCCTATCACCCTAAACCGTAAACTGATGTCTTAAGGGGTCCTAATATGACATTTCTTAAGGGGATCAAATAAGTTCTAAAAATTTGGTGAAGTTGGCCAAGGAAACCAAATTAAAAAATTTAATAAGATCGTGCAAGATTATAATATGAATGAAATAAATCATGATCTAGGTTGATCGGTTTACAGTTTAGGGTGATAGGATGGCTTTAGGGGATTTATGTCTAGTAAGGTCCTAGGACAAAATGACATGGCTCTTGAGTGAATAAAATTTGGTGAAGTTGCCTAGGACCTTAATAAAATTTAGTTGCCTTGGGAATCTTCACCAAATTTTATTCACTTAAGCCATGTCATTTTGTACTAGGACCTTACTACATAGATCCCCTTAAGCCATACTTCAGGATGTCTTAAGGGGTCCTAATATGACATTTCTCAAGGGGGATCAAATAAGTTATACAAATTTGGTGAAGTTGCCCAAGGCAACCAAATTTAACAATAATATAAGATCGTGAAATATTATAATATGAATGAGATTTCATGATCTAGGTTGATCGATTTACGGTTTAGGGTGATAGGATGGGTTAAGGGGATCTATGCCTAGTAAGGCCCTAGGATAAAATGACATGGCTCAAGTGAATAAAATTTGGTGAAGTTGCCTCAGAACTTAATGAAATTTGGTTGTCTTGGGAATCTTCACCAAATTTTATTCACTTAAGCCATGTCATTTTGTACTAGGACCTTACTACATAGATCCCCTTAAGCCATCCTATTACCCTAAAACCTAAATCCTAAAATCTAAACAGTAAACCCTAAAGCATTCATAAATTGTCCTATATTAATAGTTAATTATTTTTTCATCCAAGTAACATGTCTTAGAAATAAATGAGGCTTACACATTTTATCATTTGTATTCAATTGGGCCATTTATATTGAATGGTTTAAGGGTATTTCCTAAACATGTATCTTACATTTTGAAATTACAAATCTAATGTAGGTTCACTTATATCTTTTAGATCACATGGATCGACTCTATAATATTCGTAATCCACCTCCATGCCATCCATCTCCACCACCTTCACCTCCACCTCCACCTACTCCACCTACTCCACCTACTCCACCTCATAACCCCCCACCTCCACCACCTAAAATCAATGGTGCTCACTTGCAAGCATGAATCAATGCCAATGCTAGAACCATCCAAGATCAAATCAACATTATTCAAAATGCAGAATGTATCACACCACCTTTGAGGATGTTTGCATCTAGGATGAAAACTATTGTTGATGTTGTTAGGTCTATGGATGGGATCTTAGATGAGCATTGACAATGGCTAGAGGATAGGAGAACTTTTGATTCTGAAAAGGAAAACACAAATAAATGAATAGATGCAGTAGAGAGCCACAACAGTTTATAAATTAAGACAATGATAGATTATAGTTATGAATTTATGAATTTGATTCGATGGATATTTTGTGTGATGAATTTATGAATTTGGTTGGATGGATATTTTTAGTGACGCGAATTTGTGATTTTGGTTGGATGGATATTTTTAGTGATGTGAATTTATTAATTTGGCACTAGAATTTATGAGATTATAATGATGAATTTATAATAGTATATATTTTATGACCATCTACTAGATCGTGATTTCTCTTGTTGGAAAAATGTAATATATATATGTGTGTGTGTGTGTGTGTGTGTGTGTGTGTGTGTGTGTGTGCTAGACATAAAATGAGCTTTTTGTGAATGTTTCAAGTTTATTTTTTAGTATGTACATGAGCTTTTTGTGAACACATTTTTTATTTTAAATACATATGTACATGTTAAATTTTGAAATTTGTATGTATGTACATAGTTTAGTTGAATAATGTATGCATGCAAATTATGCATTGTATTTTTTATTTTAAATGTATGTACATGTTAAATTATGAAATTTGTATGCACATGCTCAAGTTCAATCAATGTATGTATGTGTATGTATATGTATTCACATCCTATTTAAAAAAAATTGCATGTACGTTTCAAATTAAACTATTTCTTGTAATTTTGTAAGTTTGTGTAGACATGGAAAATATACAATTCGATCTGACACACTTGATCCTGATTACTAACGTCATTTATTCCTGAATCACACTTTCAACTTCTCATCACCTATCGTCTCTTAATTAGATAAATCATTATTTATCTAATTAGGTCTTTCTCCTCTGTTGATTAAATTAATCAATTTAATTTAATTAACCCTAAAATACCTCTTTAATTAAATAACTCATCTTATTTGATTAAATCCCTAAAGTCTTCTCATTAAATTGAATAAATTAAACCTTGTTTAATTTAATCTAACATCATCCCCCTTTAGTTAAATAAATCAAAATCTTTATTTAATTAAAGTCTAAATCATTTTCCTCTCAATCTTGATTTAAATAAATCCTAAAATCTAAGTCAAAATTGTCAAATCACCTAATCTCATTAAATTGATCAAATCTTGATTAATTTAATCTCAATCACTAAAATCCTCTAGAGAATGCAACTTGCACAATAAATCAATTACTTTGATTTATTTAATTGCCTATTTTCTCTCAACATGGAATAAAGGAGGAATATTCCCTCAAATTTGAATTCAAAATTCAAGTGGACTTGGTCCTTCCAACAAGGCATTTAATTCCTCTTACATGTCCTTAGCCTTGAGCCAAGTGACATTAACTCCATTTCCTTCTCCCTCCAACATGTCACATTCAAATTTCAAATTTGAATCTCATAGCATTTATCATGCACATTGACCAAAATGTGCACAACCTTCAACCATTCACATCTTGACAAGTGGCACTTGGCCATTGGATGTTGAATGATCCCACATTACTCAATTCCACTTTCTCTTCCATTTTGGAAATCTATAAATGAGAGACTCTTTCTCTCATTTTATCATCCACAATTTGAGTAAACTTACTATACTCAACTTCATCCTCATCCACACTTAGAGCAAAGTTACTCTCTTCACATTGAGAGCTAATTTTGTCCATTTCATAGCTAGGTTATGCCAAAATCTCATCAAAGAGATTCAATCATCCACAAATAATCACAAAGCTTACAAAGGAGTTGGTAAAGGGCTAATTTCGACAAACCAATTGGCACCAACTCCCCCATGAGATCAAGAGTTTGCATGCTTAATTAGGATTTCATTCATATTTAGATGTTTTGTTCTTCATTTTCCTATTTTAAGTATTGTAAATGGATTTCATGGGGAATCCTTCTTCTAACTTGCATATGAACCTAACTATGTGTTTGTGTAGGAATAGGATTGGGGTTCACATTTTGGCATTAGAAGGAGGGCTGACTTGGAGAAATTCATCACGTTTTTCCAAAATTTAGTGACTTTTTGACATTTTTCTTTCCTTATAGGAAACTACGCCACACACAGTCCCACGACGCTATATTGCACCGCTTTAAGAGGCGCAACACTATATCGCACCGCTCTAAGCTCAAACTGCACCACATTTATTTTCCCGCTCAAGAATTTTAAATTTTTAAAACCCGTTGCAGATCTGTTGAGTCCAAACTGCGCCGCACATAGTCCCACGACACTATATTGCACCACTTTTAGAGGCGCGACACTATATCACACCGCTCTAAGCTCAAACTATGCTGCATTTGTTTTCCTGCGCAAGAATTTTAAATTTTCAAAACCCACCGTGGATTTGTTGAGTCCAAACTGCGCCGCACATAGTCCCATGTTGCTATATTGCACTACTTTCAGAGGTGCGACGCTATATCGCACCACTCTAAGCTCAAACTATGCCACATTTGTTTTCCCACACAAGAATTTTAAAATTTCAAAACCCCCCGCGGATCTGTTGAGTCCAAACTGCGCTTTGTGCTCAAACTGCGCCGCATTTGCACTCTTTATTTTTTGCAGAGCGCCACACTCAGTCGAGGTGTGACGCTATATTGTGCTGCTGAGTTTCCAAACTACGTCGCATTTGCTGACTACGTTGGCTGACAGTGGAAAATTTAAATTTGATTTCTTTTTAACATGTGTTTTTTAATTTCTAGCCTTTTGATTTTTTGACTTATTTATTGTCTCCGCATCTTCTGGTTTTGATTATTTTGCAGGCAAGAGCAAGGAAGGAAGCAAAATTGAAGGCTTCATTGTGACATCAATCTCATACTATACAAGTTTTTTTGAACACTATAGTGTTGTTTAAACACTTTTAGGGGATTTCCAATCTCCTTTTAAGAAATTTGTTATCTTTTATGCTTTAGGGAACAATAAATTTTCTTTTGGGCTCTAAAAAGAACAATACAATTTTTCTTTCAAATTTTGCAAACAAAGGGCTTAAAAAGAACTTTAGAACAACTTACTAGATTTGGTTTAAGGTTTATCAATTGAACAAGGCAAATAACACATTTGATTTGGTGCTATAAAAATAATTCAGTTTTGCTTTGTGGACTTAAAATGAACAAGTGTTGTTTTGTTTTGTAATTGGTTACTCAAAGTAAAATCACCAAAAGGACGTATGCACTTCTCTCGCACCTCATGACGATCTTGAGAATCAAAATCTCTTTTGGTGATCTTAAGTTGAGTAAATTAATTACCTCCACATTTCATTTTGGGATTAAAATTGAACCAATCTTGCGAGTGTGAGTGTGGCATATTGTGAGTGTTCTCCCTTTGTTTTTCAATGAAGGTCAAATGAACTACGGGATATGCTTGCTTGCTTTTTTTTTTTTTTATCTTAGCGGGCCTGCCTTGTGGGAAAAAGTAATCACCTAAGGGAACGACCCAACCGGGAACACGCTAAAGCCAAGTGACTTCCACCCGGGATATAAGTGTGGATAGTGGAACAAAGGCCAATATCATGAGGATTATTCCGACGAGAAGGGAAACAATGGTCTCTCGCCACATGGATAGTCCCCCACAAACGAAAAGTCTGAACTAAAACCCCTTGTTTAGCAAAGGCCAAAATCCTATCTATTTGTTGGTGCAAAAAGTCATGTCCTTTGAAGCCGCCCCATGTATACATGCGGTTCTGTTGTAGAGATGAAAAGTATGCCATGGGAAATTCATGGGTACTGATGCTTGGTTGACCCAAGAAGCGAGTGCACTGTAAGGGGGAGCCTGTGTGGTCAAGCATCTAATCATCCGTATTGAATATGCACAGCTGGATTTATCCAAATGGGAACCCAACAAATATTGTCTCTTCATCCTAGGATTGTGCATGTTCTTGAAATCAAAACACTTTGCTTGGGTCTCAAAACAATTGAAAACAAACATTCACAAAAACTTCAAATTTTCAAACCCTTTGGGGGAAACAAATACCCTTTGCGAATCCAAGTGCTCTTGCTTGCCCTAGGGATTCCATCTTTAGAGGTTTCTAAGTGCTTGGGTGTAATCATCATTTGTTTTCACTAAAGTCAACAAATAAGAAACTATTGACTTGATTTTTTCGATTTCCACATAATGGACCTTGTGGGATGAAAAAGATTTGAGACATAGACATTTAGTTTGAAAAACATAATCAAGAAAGTGTTTGTGGTAAAAAGAAGCAAACCTAAGCAAGATAACATACAATTGAACCACACATGTGCTTGGTCCCTTTTGAGTCATTTGGTCTTCAGGCAAACATTGGTCTTTTGGTTTGAACCACTTTTAAGGAAAAAAATGTTCTTCATTACCTTGGTCTTGTAAACAAGTCCTCTTAGGTTCATCTAGGATCAAGTCAAACACTTCACCCCATCCAAACATTTATCAAAATTCCATTTCACCAACAACTTTTGGAACCTTGAAAAATTTCACTTATGCTAGACTTTTAAGAAAAATCAACATCACTTTGTTTGGCTTATAACACCTAGCCAAATTATCCTCTTGTGTACAAGTTTACTCTAGGATAACACAACTTCCTAGAGTTTACAAGTACATAATCAATTTGTTTGACTTAACACATTTAGTCAAACTATCCTCAATCAAAATCAAATCAAACCAAGTCCTAAAGTCTAGCATTGATCCAAAGTTCCTAAAAGCTCAAACACCCATATCATTCACCCCTTTCATCCTTCATCTCATCATTGGTCCTAAACCCCTCAAAGGTCGACAAGGTCAAAATACAAGAAAAATATGGAATATAAACTTGATTCATCCATCATGAGTAATCCAATTCAACCAAACTATCCAAGTCTCGCAATGCCAATTGATTTTAAAAACTTGAATTTGTACAATCCATACATGGGATCATTATCTCCTACAAACCTCAATGGTACAAAAAATGTGAGTTTGCCCAATCTAAATTTTGGAACATCTTTTTCTATGGTAGATTTAAATCAAAGTCAAAACTTACAAATCTATCAACCAAACAATCAAGGCATGAGCCTTCCCCATTTACCAACCATCAATCTTGACCGAATCTGAGCAACACCCCCTTCATAAGTCAAAGCATCAAATCCTCCCATTTTTCCATCAACATCGCAACAACAGATGACAACCATCTAAGCAACCCCAATGGTCAACACAACCACCGTCCCTCAAGTGTCTCAAGGACCAAGAATCTCAATCACACCATTCACCACTCAAACCTTGGCAATCAATGAGGCTGTTCTGCTCATCACAACAGTCAACACCATTCCCAATCCACTGCCACCACCGCCACCACCTCCAAAACACAACATGGAAAATTCATTCTCCATTGTGTTGCAAGCCGCTCAACAAGCTGCCTACCAAAAGACGTTCCAAAACCAACAAGCTTCACAATCCGCACAAGCTGCACAAGCCGCACAAGTATCCCAACAGGCTCAAGCTCAAGCCCAACACTAGGCTTGATAGGCGCAAGCACAATACTAGACACAATTGCGAGCAATCCATCAACAAGTGTATCAACAAGTAGCTCAACAATAAGCCCAACAAAAAGCATTGTTAGCACAACAACAACAACAACGCAACCAACAACAAGTGTTGTTGGCTCAACAACAAACACAGACATTACTCGCTCAACAAAGCTTGCAACAAATTCCCACCAAAATTGTTGAAAATAAAGATCAAGATCTATCCATTGATGAACACCTTGAAGATGTTTCCACCTCATCCAATGATCAAATCAACATACATCAAGAGCCATTTTTTAGTCATGATCAAGACCCCTTCTACAAAGATCTATTTCAAGGAGTGTTGATGTTATTTGATCCTATTGACATAATCCAAGATCCATCCACCAATGATCATGTTGACAATGTCTCTACATCACCTAACGAGTTAGAGGATATATCTCAAGAATTTATTCCAAAGCATGATCAACATCTATCACCAAGGTCTAGCAATGGTCCTTTCCAAGACACATTGACATCCTTTGACCTCATGGTTATGGATAGTGAAGGAATCCTCAACTCAACATTTGATCCAAATCCACTCAAAGATCAAGAGGATATGGAGCCACTTACCATGCCTTATGATGATGTCCAAGAACCCTTTGTAAGCAATCCATCCTTTGAAATTGACCCATGTCAAGAACTTGATCCAAAGCATGTCGAAAGCGATTTTGAAATCACTCAAGATCGAGAATTTGTATCTCCAAGATACTACAATGATCTAATGGAAACTCTCCTATCTATACAAGATAATCATATCCATATAGCACATACTCCTCCATCTAGCCATGAGATAATTTCTTTAGATGGAAATGCAAATGATCTTCATTCAAAACAAGAGTCTCATACTCTTGAAATCATTACCAAGGAACAAGAGTCTCCTACTCTTAACATTTGTGCACAAGACCAAGATGTAGAAAAATCTGGAGACATAGTAGAAACAAATCATAAAGAAGGCTTCTATAGAAGTTGTGAATTAGAAACACCTTGTGGAAACATATTAGAAATAGATCATAAAGAAGGCTCCTACAAAAGTCATGAATCATAAATATCCTGTGAAATGAATCATGAGGAAGACTTTTATGTGGATAGTGAATCATCGAAACTTCTTGAAGAAACATTAAAATCTGATATTTCACAAGCTCAAACCAAAGATATCAATCAAGAATTTATCCCACATATGGAGGATCCTATCACCTATAAACTTGGATCACTTACCTTTTTTTAGGGAAAGCTATCTCATCAATAAAGAAGCTATCACCTTTGAAGATCTACCATAGAGTAGAGGAGTAGCACCTTGTTTCCAAGGTAAATCATATCCTGTTGCACATAAAATGTTTCAACGGATGAATTATCAAGGTAGAGGATTAGGTCTGCATGAACAAGGTATCCTAGAACCAGTGCAAATTATTGGCAATCCTAAGCATCAAGGCCTTGGTTATTCGACAATCAAGAGATCTAAACATATTAGTGATACCTCTATAAAACTGGGGGCAACTTCATTACAAGCAAACATCAACATAGGGGGCATGAAGAATCCTTATGGTGAAACCAATGCCAATACTACGACCCACCATGTCACGAATCTTCATCCACCCATCACCCCATCCACAAATTGGGACCAACATCAAAAGGGATATTTGAATCAAAGAATGAAGAATGTTATCAAAGAAAAAGAAGATAAGAAGCACGAAGGACAAATCAAATACACTTGGATACTGAAGAATACAAAGAAAGATGATCCCTATCATACTCCATTAGTCAAAGAAACTATGGGGAAAAATAAAAAAGGGAAAAGTATCCATCAAAAATGTCCACAAAGGAAAAATAAAGCATCTCAAGCAATGTACAAAGTATATCAATTAGTTGGTCCTAATTCCACGTACACTTCCGTATCCACCCATCATTGCTCATCTTTCCAAGTTTGGAGAGTCAAAGGTTCCAAACGGTCAACCAATTCATCTTTTATTCCTAAACACACTTCATCCACACCTCCACGCATGATATCCAATTCTCACATTGACCATGTGTTGGCAATGACCCTTCATCATAAGGATTCATAAGGCACTCTATCACGATGTGTGCACAAAGACAAAGTTAACTCCGTATCAACAAAGCAGATCAGGAATCTCAAAAGTTGCATTCAAATGCACATATCTTGGAAAAACAACTTCTTCAAGCAAGATATCGATGGAACATTATGACATAAGCATCAACATCAGCACTGCTAGGTGGTTTAGCATGAGCTTAAAATCTTTTAGCAAAAAATACAAAAAAATAATTAAAAAAAAAAATCCAAAAAAATCAGAAAAAGGATTGAAAAATAGTAAAGAAAAAAATATTGTCCTCGAGTGAAAACCACTTCGGTGGCACTTTGGACAAGTACCATGATGAAAACCTGGAAAACAGCCTCATGTGTAGAATCGAGCATCTACGTGCGCCATTTCAGGAGGAAAAATCTCAACCCACCCATAATAAAGCCAACATTCCATTTATCCATGAAACATTTATCCAATCCATTTTCATCTATCTGCATCCATCTTCCACATTATCTTGGTCTTGACCAAGTTTGGTGCATACTTTACTCTTGCTTATGGAAAACATCTTGACATGGGTCATTTTCATTGATCCCATAATACCCAACGTTATCTGAGCCTTGAAGCATTATCCGAATGAGAATCCTCTATTTGAACACCCTTATCTTATTGCTAGATAATTCATATCCATTCATCCAAGAATCTACCTATGTCCGTTCAAACATTGCTAGACACTGGGGGCAAATATTTGCATATTGCTTCAGGAATAAATCTTGGTATATATCCTCCAACTTATGAGGTGATCCGAACATTGGAAAATATGACATAAACTTGGTCAAAGCATTTGTGAGCAAAAAATCCAAATCACTAGCCCATGGCATATTTTGACAAGAAGATGTTCCTTATCAAGTTTTATCTTTCATTGAAGATCGATCAAAACAATCAATATCAGTTGCATCTAATGTGTACTTCAATGTCACATTAAATCATTCAAAATAGATTTTGTTTCAAATCAAGCTATCAACCAATCAATCCATCATCATCTCAAGATATCCTTCCCAATGATCCTCGTGTTTCTTAACACTATCCTTGCATTGTCCGTATCCTCAACAATGTTATCCTCATCAATCTTGAAATCCTCGTGTTGCTTAACACTATCCTTACATTGTTGTGTATCCTCAACAATGTTATCATCATCAATCCATTGATCCGATCAATCAACCTTAGCTTGTTTTCAACAAAATCCCAAAATAGAGTACTGGTATCATCACATATCTGTATCCAAATCATTAAAATCATGCAAAAACCCAAAAACATTCAAAAAATCTTTCAAAACATCCAAATCATGTCAAAAATCCAAAAAATAAAAAAATAGAGTCATCCGTCCATACTACGTCATCTCTGAGCTTGAATGTAGGCAAGGTTGATCTATAATCATTCCCCGAGACACCCTAGGTCAGTCCTTTAGGCGTCCGTCACAATAATTTGGTAATGCATTTGCCCATCTTTCTCATCATCATCGAGTCTATCATTAGTCGAATTATGTGGTCTCTGCGTATATAACGTAGGCAAGGCTAATCTATGGATCAGCTCCCGAGACCCCTAAGATAGGTCTTTAATTCAGTCTCTTCGTCTTAAATCTCAAAAATACCAAAAAAATTTGTAAAACATCTCAAAATTCCAAAAACAACCTCAAAACATTTGAAAAACCCAAAATGGTGCATCCATCTCATCTCGCTTTCACCCGCGATTGTCTCATTCCTAATAAGTCAATCATCGCCTCCATCCTTTGGTGAGTCAGTCAGAAGCAAGTCTAGCAGGTTCAAAAGTAAACACCCTAATCGTCAGAAGTCTCAAGTCTAGGTCAGTAAGCAAGCAAGTTGATCAACTCAAAGTATTAATAGCTTATCACTCAATCAGTCTCACCAAAACCCTGATCACAACATGTCCTAGGATGTATCCTTCCCACGATGGACATAAGCATCAGGTATCTCACAGTAGTTTAGCCTTGGCTAGTGGTATGAAGAACATTAGCTTGTTTGTTTACTTTTTCCTTGGTCTTTTTGACTTATCTTATTTTGCGCTCATTCCAAGGACCTCTCGATGATGCCTAAACAAAATAGGTTTAGAGAGAAAGAAATGGGGCAATGATCATTATCTTTTTTATCTGCTGCGCTTGTTGGATGTTCTTGTAAAATAACTTGGTGAATACTTGCTTTGTTAGGTCTTTTCTAGCAAGGTTTCTATATGTCAAGTGTGAACATGAATACTCCTATCTAATTGTCGAGTCAAAGTCCATCACACTAGGTACAATGACATCCTGGTTCTTTATATCTTGATGCATCATACTTACGAGTGTTATCAAATATAAAGTAATTGACTCTTTGAAAATCCCAATTCCTGGTAAGCAAATCATCATCATCATCATAACGTAGGCTTGTTGGATCCTCCTTCCATCCATCTTATTCTTCTTATTCTTCTATTTTTACTAACATTTCTATCTAAAGTAGGTGTGAGATCTCAAAATATACATGAGGCTACCCATGGCCAATGACTATCTATACATCATTAGAATTGTCTACATTAAAAGAATTATCTTTTGTCCTTTGATCAATAGAACCAATCCTCTCGCATTTTATCGCGATCTCAATCGGGAAATTAACATTTTCGCTCGATCTGTCGAGGGAGCAATTTACCAGTGTAATCCTTCCATTGAGGCAACAGTGGGGCATTCGGAAAATTGAGAAATTTTAAACTTTGATCACAACAGTTTATTCTTTGAACCAATGCAACAAGTACATTGCTTCAAAGAGGGGCAAAATGTAGACATGAAAAATATACAATTCGATCTGACGCACTTGATCCTGATTACTAACGTCATTTCTTCCTGAATCACACTCTCAGCTTCTCATCACCTGTCGTCTCTTAATTAGATAAATCATTATTTATCTAATTAGGTCTTTCTCCTCTCTTGATTAAATTAATCAATTTAATTTAATTAACCCTAAAATACCTCTTTAATTAAATAACTCATCTTATTTGATTAAATCCCTAAAGTCTTCTCATTGAATTGAATAAATTAAACCTTGTTTAATTTAATCTAACATCATCCCTGTTTAGTTAAATAAATCAAAATCTTTATTTAATTAAAGTCTAAATCATTTTCCTCTCAATCTTGATTTAAATAAATCCTAAAATCTAAGTCAAAATTGTCAAATCACCTAATCTCTCATTAAATCTTGATCAATGTAATCTCAATCACTAAAATCCTCTAGAGAATGCAACTTGCACAATAAATCAATTACGTTGATTTATTTAATTGCCTATTTTCTCTCAACATGGAATAAAGGAGGAATATTCCCTCAAATTTGAATTCAAAATTCAAGTGGACTTGGTCCTTCCAACAAGGCATTTAATGCCTCTTACATGTCCTTAGCCTTGAGCCAAGTGACATTAACTCCATTTCCTTCTCCCTCCAACATGTCACATTCAAATTTCAAATTTGAATCTCATAGCATTTATCATGCACATTGACCAAAATGTGCACAACCTTCAACCATTCACATATTGACAAGTGAAAATTGGCCATTGAATGTTGAATGATCCCACATTGCTCAATTCCACTCTCTCTTCCATTTTGGAAATCTATAAATGAGAGACTCTTTCTCTCATTTTATCATCCACAATTTGAGTAAACCTACTATACTCAACTTCATCCTCATCCACACTTAGAGCAAAGTTACTCTCTTCACATTGAGAGCTAATTTTTTCTATTTCATAGCTAGGTTATGCCAAAATCTCATCAAAGAGATTCAATCATCCACAAATCATCACAAAGCTTACAAAGGAGTTGGAAAAGGGCTAATTTTGACACACCGATTGGTACCAACTTCCCCATGGGATCAAGAGTTTGCATGCTTAATTAGGATTTCATTCATATTTAGATGTTTTGTTCTTTATTTTCCTATTTTAAGTATTGTAAATGGATTTCATGGGGAATCCTTCTTCTAACTTGCATATGAACCTAACTATGTGTTTGTTTGTTGTGTTTGTGTAGGAATAGGATTGGGGTTCACAGTTGGTATGTTAATTTTGTATAATTTAATGTAGGTGCACTTATATCTGTTATCATGGATCAATTTAACATTGATGATATCATCAATCCAGCACCTCAGCCACCTCCACCTCTACCCCAGGCTCCACCTCCCTCTCCACCCCCTCCACTTAATATCCCACATCCACTACCCGTTGGATTTGATGAGGCTCACTTGCGAGCACGTATAAATGATCAAGTGACATCCATACAAAATCAAACCAATGCTATACAAAATAAAGCATTGATTCCATCACATGTGAGACGTTTTGCATCTGCGATGTAAAACATTGTGGATGCCATTAGGACTATTGATTTTGATCTAGATAGGCATCAATGAGAAAGAGAACAAACGAGAAAATTTTATGCAGATGGTCTCTCTTATAAACAAATTTTAGACCTTAAAATAACAAAATTCCATCTAGCCCCTTATTTTATCTACCCTATTACTTGATAGCCCATTCCTCCCAATAAATCTAGAATATCCATGAGGTGGTGTATACATCCAAAAATGAGTGCACATTTTTGGGATCAATGGTGTATGGTATTTGACAGTC
Organism: Sequoiadendron giganteum; assembly: GCA_007115665.2. Taxonomy (NCBI): domain Eukaryota; kingdom Viridiplantae; phylum Streptophyta; class Pinopsida; order Cupressales; family Cupressaceae; genus Sequoiadendron; species Sequoiadendron giganteum. The sequence goes on along the minus strand of CM021104.1, from coordinate 549,489,926 downwards.
CACCACACGCTAATTTGGAGGTCCCATTGTATTTTTTGAGGAAACTATATGTAGAGTTTGTTATGGGAGAAAAGCCCAATTATTTTGATTTTAAATCACTTCAGGGTGTTGGTGGAGGCATGCCACAATAGAGGTTAGGGGAAAGGGTTGATCCCTAATGTATCATGCATTTGAAACCCCTTGTTGCTTCTCTTGGTCTTGCCATTCCTGCACCTTTGCATCAATGTGTGGTGGTATTGACATTAGGATCCCTTAGTATGCTCGCAGGAGACCTTGATTAGTATGCTTTTGCAATAGCGGGTAGGGAGCATAAAGACGACAATGATGGAGGAGTGTTTTATGGAGTTGGTTCGAGTACCACTCCAGGAGTGTCGAGACCACATGTATGTACTAGTTTCCATCAGTTATGCTATGGACCCGATCAGGCCACACCTAGTTTGGGTGGACGTGGAGATTCTGGTGGTTCATCTGGCCACCTCAGTTCATTTGTAGAATTTCTTACAGTAGACCATCACCCTGAGGACATTTTGACACAGGTATAAATATGCATCTACATGTTGAATTTATAAGAATTTTAATGAATGTAAATATCAAAGAAAAGTGTGCAATACATTTTAACAATCAAACAGTTTGGTGTATAGATCACACTAACGATGGGGAAATCATCCGCTTCGTGAGTACATACATCAAAACTAGTCCTAGTCGGCAACCGTTATGGGGTATTTTGATTTCAAAATTTTAAATTATATGTGAAATAATTTTTAACTTGAGTTTTAAGTTGTATAAAATTGAGTCATGAACATATGTTTTAAATATTTATGTTGGTTTATGAGAGTCAATTGACTTCCACATCGATTCCACCTGAGGGTTGTTAGGCACTCCTCCACTATCGAGCATCACAGATCAGGGGTAGGTACATTTATATTGTAAATTGTTTAACTTACATTAGTATAGTTGCAATTATGAATTTTGAATTCAATATATATCAAATGTGCATGTACACTTGTAAATATTATAAGTGTTAAATGTCTACATGTATGTCTAGGTTGATACGAAAATGAGAATGGGCATCAGGAAAACATTAGATGTTACAGATATGAGGACTCTGAATTCAGGTTGTTTAAAAATATTTCTACACAAAATGTGCAAACTTGAATATATATATTTTAATTTAATTCAAGTATACATGCTTTAAATTTGATCTTGTAGGAATTTGTTATTGCAACTTTCTGCCATGACTCAGTTATAGTTACACCTCCAGGAGGACATGTAGAGCAGGCTCCAGATATCATGGTAATTTAATTTAATTTTTATTTTTAAAGTCAATTACAAATTATATATTTTGAATAACTTTAATTTTAAATTTTAAATTGAATATATATAATATGACCTAATACATGTTTTAAATTCTTTTTCTTTTATAGCATGAGACACATCTTGTGCTTGAGCATGTACAAATAGGTCCTAGAGAAGAGGGTGCACAACCTCAGAATACGGTACAATTAAAATATAATAAATCATAAATTAAATTGAATTAAATCATTTTTAATTGTAGACTTACATCTAATTTCAAATTTATTTGTCTTATTTATGTAGATTGATTCAGAGAATTTAGAGGTTGGTTCAGGTGCACCAGAGCATCCAGACCTAGATATGATGGTAATTTAATTTTATGATGAATTATAAATTAAATTGTCATTAAATAATTTTTCATCGTCTTACATCTGATTTCATCTTTCTCTTGTATAGAGTGTTTCAGGTCATCCATGTAGTCCGCACAATGTGAAGAGGTCTCTTGATTATAGAGACGATACATGACCTAAACATGATTTTACATGGGTTATATTTGATTATTTCATGGACTACATATTTGGTTTCTTATGTACCATGTTGGACTTTATTTCATGGGTCGAGTACTTTGTTGGACTTTATTTTGTGGGTTGTACTCTGATGGATTTTATTTCATGCACTTAATATATTGTAAATGATGGACTTTATTATTGTTCAATTTTAATTTACACATGTATATTTATGCATTTATGTTCATAGTCAAGACATTAGTACATAGGACATTAATGTGAAAATAAATATAAATATGAAATTAAAGTTGACATTAATATGACATTTTAATATTTGTACTTTACAAATTTAGTGATCCATGTACATGATATACATGATATGTACATTCAATAATTAGTGATAATTAGTCAACGAACTTATTCAATTCACGTCCTAAAGGGATGTCTTAAGGGGTCTTGATAGGATGTCTTAAGGGGTCGTAATACATAGGTTACATCTAATAAATAAGAAAAAAATAGGATGTCTTAACGGGTCATAATACACAGGTTACAAACAAAAGCAATCTGTTTATATACCAAAAATGATGAAATTTTAAGAAATAAACAATGCCATACAAGATTAGAGAACAAAAGCATTAATAAATTCTATAAAATAAATATAATTTAGAGGTTGTCTTAAGGGGATGTCTTAAGGGGTCCTAATATGATGTCTTAAGGGGATCAAAGAAGAGTATAATATAGGACAATCAATGTGGTCTACATGATGTAGAATTTCCTTAAAAACTAAAAGACTTATTAGTCCATCAACCATTTCATTGGATTCTAATCAAGCATGTTTATGCTCATGGACATGTAGTTCAAGAATAAGTCCATAGAGATAGGGTAGTAGGTATTTCTCACATAGTACTAATTATTTATCCCTTCTTTCTATGATGAATTGTAATGCCCCGCCAAGTAACCTTAAAGGAAGTTGCAATTAGCATCTTAAGCGAACCAATTTTTTTTTATAAAGTGCATTTAACATACACATTCACTTACTAATTAACAACAACCTCTAAGGCTACAAGGTTAGGATTACTAAAAACCCACACATACATATTACATATAAACATAACATTATAACTTTATGAAATAATTATCATACATCATAAGAATACCACATAACATAATAAGATAATCAACCAAGATACAAGCTCATAAATATTATCTTAATTCAATAGTTACATCACTCATTCCTAGAATGAGACACTAGTACAAATGTATTACAATTACATAATTCCACCTCATAACAAAAAAGGGGTAGATAACTTATGCAAATTGAAATATTACAATGCAAAATAATACAACAAGAATCGCGAGCTGTCCATTTGAATGTCTCGCCACCAAGTACTGAAGATAGATGGGGACCCAATGGTTTTGGTGCATGTTCCACCCAACCAATGTGGTACCCGAAGGCCCACCCCCCATGCTAGGAGATAGTAACAAAGTAACATGGACAAAGATCTACAATCCACTAACCAAAGACAGACTCATACTGACTCATACTGGTATAGCCAACCAAATATATGAACTAACAAGTACAACTCAATCACCATACAAGTACAAATGAAGTACAACTCCAACATCACTGACATAGGTCACATTGCTTCCAGACATAAAATAGATCAAGTATGTTCACAGAACCATAAATATAAAACAATAAACAACTGTTGTCCTAGATAGAGTGTCATCGCATAGTAGTCATGAGATCTCCTCTGAGCATCCTTCATAGGCTCCAGTAATCCTGGTGGCCTCAACCGAATCCCGACACTCATACACACTCATGCGGCATCAAATACCTCTCGTACTGACAAGATAAATGACTATGCCATTCCAGGCCTTCTCACTCATCCCAAGTCTAAACAAACCCTTGTGTCTATGAGTGAGGATTAAATTATCTTGATTAGTGTGAACTACATCCTAATCATCTAAGTACATTAATTTAATTATCACTTGATTAATTCACTTCTGAGGGTTACCCGGTTTACCACTTTGGGCTCCGAACTTTAACAAAAGCCACTCTTCTATTCGACAACACACACCCAAACAATCCACCAAGGGAAACACAAGTGCATACTAACTAGGCATCATAACCACTCCAACACAAGGAGGAAACAAATAAAAGAACTCACTCCAAACATCTTGGAGACAACAAACTCATAGACCACTTCTTTCACAGGAGGTACAAAACATCCCCGTTCATGAAAACCAGGCAACTGAAAAGACGTCATGCACTACCCAAGGAAAAACAGTTGGATGACATAAAGGTTCAACAACCCTCATCCTCTAAGTTCTTCTGGAAGACTTATAATTTAGGACTAACACTAAATCCCAAAACCAACAATGAAACTTGACGACATAGCAACAAAAACATTCAAGTCATTAATCAAATCTAATATTTGGATTTCCTAAATCCATACTCATTCAATAGGTAGTGTTGACAAAGTCAAAGACACGATAACTAGATCATCTAAAATAATCATAACCCCTATTTCCCCTTTCATTATTGGAAATCTAAAACAATTAAACTTACTTCCCTTTACTGAATACAGAGAATTAAATCCTTTAAGATAATCATGAGGAAGATACTACTTTTGGATATACTAAATCCATATCTCTTTCATAATCCAATCACAATGATTCAATTAATCTAAATAGAAATTAATAAATAACATAATTGATTGCCTCATCAATAAAACAACTTCTTAATTTACTTTTAAATCGACACAAATCCATGCAAGTAAACTCTTTCCATTTCCTAACCAAATCTTACGTCTCATTCAATTTTCTATTTAAAACATTCAATCACTTTAATATAATAACATATTGTTTCTTTATCCATTTTTCATATACACTAATCAATCCATTTTAAAATCTCTATTCAATAATATATTGCATGCATCTCATTAAAATCAAATACGATAATGAATTTTACACTTAATATATATATATATATATATATATATATATATATATATATGCTCCATATTATATAGACACCAAATATATATATTAATAAATTTAATTACATATATTCTTTAATATTCCATTCACAATGATTAGATTACTCTATGAAATTAAATAAAACATAATAACTATTTGCCTTTTTCAATATAGTTAGTTCCTAAATTTACTTTTAATGCAACCTAGCACTATTTCAAACAATCTTTTTAATTTTCTATCCGGAGTCTATGTCTCTTCAACTATCCATTTAAAAACATGCAATTTCATCAATGTATAAAAATATCTTTTGGCTTATCTATTTGACCACGCATTCATATTGTTTCTAATTAAATCTCATTAATTAAAACAAACATTTAAATATAAATATTTCTATAATTCTTCAATATATTTAAATATCTTTTTCCTTATCAATTTTGATCATACATTCAAAACTTATCTTTTAAACTCTTCATGCAAAGCTAAATTACACGCACTTAAATAAAACAAGGTAAATACTGATTGAAAATACTCATGGATATATATATATATACATCTCAATATTTTTTTTCAATCATATTAACAAAATAAATATTTTCTTTTAAATCAAGTAATCACTTCTATTAAAAAAATATCTTTCTTTATACATTTTCTATACATACTAATCATTTCTTTTAGAACACTAATAATACCCAATTTGCAAACAACAGAATAAAATAATATAAAATATTATTTGTTCTCTCAAATGGATATATACCTTCAATATATATATAATAAATATAAATTAATATATTTAAATATATTTAATCATTAACATATCTTCTATTCTTTATAGACTATCAAATTGTTTAATTCAAAATAAAATATCCCTTATCATCAATTTTCCAAAATATAAATATATTTTTCCAATTAAATCAAATTAATAATTGGACCTTTTACACATTAATTCAAATTCCACAGTTAAATTTTAAATTATGCATTCTTTAAATCAAATATTTAACTCCTTCAATTAAACTTTAACATGCCATTTTAAAATAAACAATAATTTCCCCATATGTTTATAATTTTAATTCCACTAATCTAATATACAAATTTTATTTAAAATAATATAAATAAATATAATACTTTAATATTATAAATTATAATATAAAATATTATTAAATAATATTTTAATATTATAATAACAATACATAAAATATTAATATTTATAAATATCAATTTATTATTATTTTATTTTCAGAGCAGCCAAGGGAAAATAACTTAACAACAGTCTCATGTTTCAAGCATAACTCAAAAACTACGATCTGGGTATTTGTGATTTTTTGACAGGGATAAGAAAATTTCAAAATGCAAAAACCCTTTAAATTTCCTGACAACCCAGTTTGTGTAAGTGGAGTTATAGATGACACAACTAGACCATTTTACCATGAAAAATATAACTATCCTGCAGATTTTAAAATCCGATTTTTAATAATAAATAGAAGGTTTCATTTTCTAAAAATATTTTAAATGCATTGTTCAATCTCTGTGTTTGATTTCAATAACAATATAATCATTTTCCCCAAATAATTTAAATTCAATTAAGGTTTTCACAATTTTCAATCAAGAATTTTCACAAGCAAAGGCTATAAATTTATTTAATTTTTTTCTTCTAATATCAAATTTATTTTCTAAAATAAATTTAACAAACAAATCTTTAATCACTACTATTTTAAAAAAACAATCAAGAACAATAAAACACAAAGAGAAAAACTTGGTACAAGAAGCTACAGGAAGAGATGAATTTCTGATGCAAGCTTCCTTCAAAAATTTCTTGAATTTTCTTCAATCCTCCAATGAATCCAATCCAAAACCCATCAAATGCAAACAATCTTTCCTTCAATCAATTCTACAAACAAAATTTTCTTTAAACCCTTCTCGTGCAATTTTCCAGAATTTCTTCTCAGCTGTAAAAATGTATTTTTCTAAAAACTTTTCTGCCCTAAAATTAAAATATGTATTCTTTATAAATCAAAAAATACCTAATACAACCCTAATTCACATTACATGCAAATTAGATATTTCAATTTCAATTTTTACAACCCTAATTCACATTGCATGCAAATTAGATATTAATTTGAATTTGAATTTGAATTCCAATTTTCGAAAACCCACTTTCAATTTAAAATGCAATTTGAAATAATAAATTAATTTTCAAAGTTGAAACTAATTTCCCAAATAAACATTTAATTACAATTTCTAATTTAATTCCCACACGTTGAAATTAAATTGCAAATTTAATTTTAATTCTTTTATTTCCTTTCATTCTCTTGTATCACGTTTAATTAATTAATTAAATTATTTAATAACTGAATTCAACCCCCTTGGATTAAATTTAATTAATTAAATAATTTAAATATAAACTTTTATCCACATTGCATTATTTAAATTAAATAACCATTAACATGATTTAAATGCAATTATTCTAAATATCTATTTCCAAATCAAGAATCCTTTAGAATTAAATAACATTAAAGCAAGACAGACAATGACTCGACACACACAACTGATGACACACTAAGGCTAGGGTGTAAACTTGACACATGTTACCTAGCTACTATCTCCCGTTCAACTTAACCGTTGAATCGACACGCTCAAACCTGTGAAACCAGGTGGAGTCGATGTCATGTACCTGCAATTTTACAACCAAGTAAACAACATCATACAATATGTCTAGCATATAATACACACCGTGAAGAAGGAATTACAGATTCGTAGGGCGCTCGTAAGCGAGTGATGCGAAACCGTCCTCTTCACCAATACACTCATCGAAACTGACACTTCCATCATAATCCAGGAATCTCATAATAACATCTCATGTTAACTCTACAACATCATTAATCCATAATGCATGTGAAACAATAATCAGATAACTACATCCCACAATAGTAGAGATCAAAACATCATAACAAAATGTATCCAGTATCAAAGTAACTACAACCAAACATAGCATAAAGCAAACCGAACAAGAAGCAAAACGAAAGGGTATTACATGAATAGTGCTCTAGATTTATCCTAACAATTAAATGATAAAATGAAACACCTAAAAATATGTTTAAAAATCTTCCATAATAGAACTTTATTTTAGTGAACATTTGCTATGGAAATTAATAAGTTCAATGCATTTGTATTAACAACCTCCCCAAATAGATCAACATGATAAGAATAACAAATCTTTTAAGTTTCATCTCGCAGACTTTAGGTCCCATGGTTTATGGTTTAGGATTTGTAGGGTTCATGAGATGCTTAGAATAACAAATCCATATGGGTTAATAGTTTAGGGTTCATCTCCTACGCTTTAGATCCTATGGTTTATGGTTTAGGGTTTGTAAGGTTCATGAGATGCTTAGAATAACAAATCTATATGGGTTAATGGTTTAGGGCTCATCTCCTAAGCTTTAGGTCCTATGGTTTATGATTTAAGATTTCTAGGGTTCATGAGATGCTTAGAATAACAAATATATATGGGTTAATGGTTTAGGTCTCATCTCCTAGGCTTTAGGTCATATGATTTATGGTTTAGGGTTTCTAGGGGTTTTTAGGGCTCATCTCCTAGGCTTTAGGTCCTATGGTTTAAAGCTCATCTCCTAGGATTTAGGTCCTATATTTACAAATCATGCAAAGTGTTAGAGAAAAATTACGAACATAAAAGTCCTCTTGACCTCATGTTCCACAAAAAAAACTAATTTATAAGCTATCAAAAAAAATAATAGCATCCAGCACTAATTTATAAGCTGTCAAAACAAATAATAGCATCCAACACTAATTTATAAGTTGTCTTAAGGGGATGTCTTAAGGGGTCCTAATATGACATCTTAAGGGGATCAAAGAAGAGTATAATTAAGTATAAATATTAAGTGATATAAACAAGTATTATACTTTAGGGTGAATCATCATAACAAATGATATATAATTAAGTATAATATTTAGGATATGTGCTAATTATGACACATCTTAAGGGGATGTCTTAAGGGATCCTAATACGATGTCTTAAGGATATAATTGATTTAACAATAATTTATACATGATATTTAGTTATTATACAATCAAATATAAAGTTTCAAAGTAGGAAAACATGTACATTTAATTTATATAAAACTATCTATATGTACAAAACTCAAGTACTCATATTTAAAAGTATTCCACACATGTGTGTAGGTTGAATCCAGGGATCCTCTCCTTTTTGTTTCAAAGTATGAGAACGATGATGGCTTAAGGATACAAAAAAGGATAATAAATCAATTTTAACTATTATGTACAAGAACTATCAATATATAATCCAAACATGCATTTAAATATAATTTAACTAATAATTACCTGTTTTTACCAAGTATTCCATGTTGTCTGGTTGAATATGCATGGAATCTCCTTTTTGTGATTATGGCTTAAGGAACTATAAAAGGAAAATTTAAATCAATTTCAACTAATAACACACTTGAGCAATATGAAAACATGTATTTTATCTATTTAAAAGGACTTGATAAAAAACTAAAACTATATTTACTTGTATTTAGTTATTCCACTGTACTATCTACATCCTCTCTTTTTTGCAACACATTTATGATGTATCATGCTCTTCCATAGAAATTGTCCATAACACTTTATTTGTAGGTCTTCCACAATAGCGATCTAGTTTTATATTTGTTGCCACCACCAAATATGAATAGTGTATAATCCTTTTATGTGTTTCATAATCTTCCAATGCAGGTAGAACATTCTTCCTTATCAAGTATTTTCGTAACCAAGTTCCAACAACCACCATCGATCCTATTCGAAAACATGAAAACCATCATCAAATAAGCTCTCAAAATTTTCTTAAGGGGATCAAAGACTTGTTCTGAATTTTTTCTTAAGGCCCAACCAAATACTTGTTATCAAAATTTGCTTAAGAGGATGTCTTAAGGGGATCATTGTATCTGTTGGATAATGATCTATCCATCATCATCTTCTTGAGGTGCTATTAACTTATGTTTAGTCTCCACACAACGAGCCAACCAATATTCTATTTCCTCTTCATTCCCCTCAGGTGCAACAACATACACATGTCCTGCAAACAAAATTTGATTTAATTTAACTTGTGTGTATCCATATAAATAATTTAGTATTACAAAATAACTTAATAAAGTGAAATAAATTGAATTTAGTTACCTTCTTGTACAAGGTCCGAAACACAGTCATAGTCTTTAGATGCAAATACTTGATCATTTTCTTCAATAGTTCTTTCATATTGATTGTGTGCTTGTGCAGGTGTCAACGATCTTTGCTCCCACTCTTCAACCCATTCTATATTTTCACATCCTTCCCAATCTCCTGAGATACAATACTGACAAAAACATGCAAGCTCCCTTGTCCAGATAGTCCATGTGCTTGCTATCAAACTCCTAAATGAATGAAATTTAGTAGATCCAGTGATTGTCTCACAGTCAACTCTAGGTAAAATGTTCTCTTCTTCAACCAACGAAAAAAATTGACGAACTATAGAGTACTCACTCGAACCAAGTGCAAATAATCTTGTATTGCACCAATTCACAATCCCACGTGCATCTTTAAATTTTATTGCATCTTCAAATTTTAATTGTTCTCTAGAAAGAATCCTTTTGACACACGCACCAATGCCATCATGTTCTCCTTTACCATTCCCAACTTCAAAAAACCTCCATTTATGTTGGACATTAAGTTCCTTGTGAACCCTACTTAACCAATAGAACATTCGAGCATTCTTGAACTGCCCCGTACAATTATCTGACCATATGAGGTGTTCTATCATCTGGATTCCTCTTTCTCTTAAATTTCTATAAAATATATTGAAACAATACTGAACAAACTCTAACGAGTGTAACTGGTTGTCACTCAAATAAAAATGATACTCCCTCAAAACTTTTCTATCATCCTTTGTGCTATCATCTGCATGCCTATAAACAATATGGACACACATAGCTACTTGCATTGAATTATAATACTGTGATTGAATTTCCTCTTACAAAGTGATAGTATAATTTTCCACAAAATCAACCACTGAAAGTAAACTACTAATTGGAAATGTGTTTCTACATGCGTGAAATTGGCCATCAAGCCATTGAGCATGTTGAGAGTGCATGGAATATTTTGGTACAATTGTATTCTTAAACTCACTCATGAATGCATGTACACTAACTTTTTCTGTAACTAAATCACAATTCTTTCCTAATTTTCCATCTTTTAAAGAATAGTCAACATTCTTAAATATTTTAACATCTACTAATTGTTGTCCAAAATCATTATCAACATTTTCATGCATACAAATTCTTAAGAATGAAAGATTTCCACAGCTAGTGCATTGTCCAAAAATACAAGAACTTAAATAAAATAATTTACCATTAGATCTTTCACAAAACAAACTCGATATAAACTTCCTTATTGTTTCAGATGGCATATTAATACCACATTCCTGTATAATCATATTAGTATGCAAAGTACAATGTATATATCGAAAAACATCATAAAAATAACGAAATTGAACATGCATTTTACAACAACAAGATATTCGCTGCTTATTAATTTTTACATACCAGGGTTTACATTTTTTAAAAGACCTTTGACTTATTTTAATATTACCAGGTAACACTAAATCACCACAAAATTTTCTATAAATTTCAGTTTGTGTTGTATCTAATAGGTGTTTTGGATGAGGATCACAAACTTTGGACCCCACTCTTAGTTTTAAAACATCTCTAGCATTAAAGATGATACCCTAGTATTATCATGCCAATATTTTTCAATCAAATATTTAATTTGAGCATTCAATTTCATGTCAGACCTCGGGAGTTAACCACTAAAACTCCAACATTGGTTAATTGGATCATTTTCTATACTTTCTCTTCTTTTTTCTGCTCTTAGCAATGCTTTAGGATGTATTTGTAGAACTTCACTAATATTACTTACCATTCTTTTATCCAAAGTTGCTTTATTAACTATAGCAGTTGTTATAGCTCTTCTTACTACATTTTTATCTTTAGATCAACTATTTTTCCCAATAGATTGAATGAAAATAACAACAATAGACATAACATGTTTTAATGATTCATCTTTTCTTCTTGGTTTAACAAAAAAGCCTAACTTTTTCATTATTTTCCTCATTTTTAGCATTCAAGCATCAATTTCATCATTAGTTGACATTGAAATGTAGGTTTTTTACGATAATTTTTTTTTTTGTATATTCTATTCGCATGTGTTCTTATTTGCCTCCAAGAAATCTTACCAGGAAGATTATCTAAAACATCACTTTCAATTTTAAAAAAAGTATTTTCATTAAATTCAACATCACATTCTAAATTTTCATTTTCATTTTCATCAATAAAACGGTTTTAATTTTTATTTTCATCAATGAAACGGTTTTAATTTTCATTTTCATCAACAAAATGGTTTTCGTTTTCATTTTCAACAAAAGGATCATTCTCATTTTCATTTTCAACAAAAGATTTTTCATTTTCATTTTCAACAACATTTAAACAATTTTCATTTTTATTTTCTAATGTATTTTCGACTAATTCTATAAAAATTTAATCTCCCTGAATATTATCAATGTCAACATCGTTAAGTCCAACATCTTGTAAAACTTCTATAAATGAATTTTCCATTTCACTACAATGTGGATTTGAAGACGTACCTGAATTTGTGCCTATTGAAACATTCTCCATAGAATTGAAAGATGGATTTAAAGACATACACGGACTTGTTTGTATAATCATATTATTTTCCAAATTAACTTCTTGCAAATTAGCTTCATCTACAACCATGGTCTCCTCAATGTTTTCATCTTCAATAGTTCTGGAATTGGATGCTCCACCATCATTCATTGATTTAATTCTCATTCTTTTTTCTCTTTGTCTTTGCTTTTCCTTATCTCTCTTTGCTTGAATTTCTTCAGGAGTCAACTCCTTCCCATCTTTCCTCTTATTACGAGCTTGTGAACCCATGAGTATAAAATTATCAAACACAAATGAATATCAATAGTGAAATTCTTCAAAAAATTCAATCCAAATTGCAAGTTGAAGACCTGGCTATAAGGACATAATTCTTCTGCATTTGTTCCTCTAAACAAGTAAAAAACTAACACAATTCCACTTATAAAACTGTTTACATGATGCCTCCTTTCAAAAATTCAATCCAAATTACAAGTTGAAGACCTATAAAAATAAAAGTATTCCTCTTTTGTTCCTCCAAACTAGTAGAAAACTAACACAATTCCACTTCAAAATCTGATTACATGATGCCTCCTTTGAAAAATTCAATCCAAAATGCAAGTTGAACACCTGTAAAAACAAAAGTTGATATAAAATAGTCCAATATGTCGCACTTAGATGTACATGTAGACTTCATAGGAAAACTTTGCCAGTAATTTAAAAAAATGGTAAAAAAAGAAACGGGATCCCATTTTATAATTAGGATCCAGTTTCCTGATATTAAATGTGGGGACCATTGCCAAGGAAATAGGATCACGTTTCCCTGTCAATGGTCCCCACGTTTAATATTAGGAAACGGGATCTCGATTTACAAAACGGGATCCCATTTCTAATTTTTTTAAATCCCCCTTGCTTTGTGGTCGAGTTTTTGGCTTGGATTCTGGTTCGGGAAAAGCTTTGGGATTCTAAACCTAGGGCTTCAAACTAGTTTGACTTGCAAATTGAAGGTCCTGACAATGTCAGAGAAAAATAGTGAGTTTGGACATATGAATGATGACCTTTTTTGTTGAATTTTTTGACAAAATTAAAACCAATTATAGATGAGACAGTGCAGATTCCAAATATGTATTTTTTTTACAATTGGATTATTTTTTCTATTTTTCAATTAATTTCTGATGAAACAGGTCCATAAACTTGAATTATCAGGGTTTTTTAATATTTTAATAACTTTTTATTTACATAATTTTTTGATGAACATATTGTACAAGAACGCACTTCAGACAATTCTTTTCAATTTAAAAATAAATAAAAAGATAAGTTTAGGTCATCTTATGTGTGACGTACACGACAATTTTTTAAAACACCAAATACGGCCAGTAAAAAATTAAAAAAAAATTCAATAAAAAAAAAATATATATATATATAAAAAATGTGCTTCAGTGAGTTACAAATATTTTCCCAAAAGGATTTAGAAAAGTATAATAATTTAGGTCAAAATATGGATGACATACATATGCATGGTATGGTTAAAAAAAGTGGGATTTAAACAATGGTTTTTAGAAACGCCTATTGGAACTCAATTTGTACCATTTGGGTATTGAAATAAATTACATATTTGGAAACTAGACTCCAAGTACTACATTTTATGATTAGTGACATTTTTGAAGATTCCATCTCTAAGTGCTTCAAATTTTAAGGTCAAATGTGTCAAATTCTGAAAATTAGGAAAACACTTCCACTTTTTGGCCAAAAAGTGGACTCAACTTCTTGCCAGCACCCATAATGCCTTTTCAACCTTAGTGATCAAGAACATCATTTCTCAATGCAATGATACTATCAAGGTTGCCTTTGTAATAGAACATTATTCATTCACCTTAAGTGTTGCTTTGACATCAATGCCAAAACATAAACCAATAAACATGCCACCTCAACCAATACCAAAGACCAATGTATGGTATAAATCCCAATTATATCAAGTATTGTTGCTTCCATGACTTATCAATACCAAAATCACCTAGAAACATAGAAATGTATACTGCCTTTGTGACCAACCAAATAACACTAAACCTTCAATGAATGCCACAAATGTATGTATATATATACCAATATCTAAATGTATGCCACCTGTGTATATGCCAAGACAAACACTTGACATCAATGCGAAAACCAATGTCAAAGAGGTCAACATATAGTGAGTTTTGGTCTAAACCATTAAGACTAATATAGGTTGATAGAAGAATAGTTTCAATTTTTTGTCATCTTATGCATGAAATAAATCAAATCAAATTTCAAAGTAGTGTATTTTAAGAAAAGACAAAAGTGACCATAAAATATATTTAAAACAAGAGGGTAAATGGGTGAAGTATGCACTTTTATCCTCTATATTTTACACCTGTTTGGTGTGCATGTGTTCAATTTGAATCATCCATTCCAAAGTAAAGAATACAATAATCAAAATAAGAAACAAATTCAATGATATGTGAATGGATAATGACTATTGATTTCTTCATGTTCTTGGAAGATTCATGATTCCTAATTTATAAACATGTACACAAAGGAAGTTAGTAGAACCTACATTAAATATCAAAAAAATATAATAATTTTGTATTAATATAATTGTGTCATCTATCATTTGTAAATGAAACAAAAGGGTGTAAAGTTGAATTTAGTAGTTGACATAGTACCCATGAAGGTGTCTTTTAAACCAATTTTGATGTAAAAAATGTCACTTGAACCAATGATGGTGTAGGACACATAAATTTTTCACTCTAGCCAATTGTGGCATAGAGCTCCTCATGGTCTTAATTTAACCAATCATAATGTAGGACCACAAAGGTGTCACTTTAACCACTTACAACATAATAAATCTAAATTTTTCACTTTAACCAATATATGAATGGGATATATTCCACCTCAAATTAGATGCATAGAACCATTGTGTGTCTAATTTGAAGAAATAAGGGTGTGATGGCCATATATTTCAATACGTTTCCCCTAGAGAATAAACGAAATGATAATTTTATGCAAGATCATATAATAGGGATAATATATATTGCCCCTAATTTTATCCCAAAGAGTGAGGAAAAATATCCTAGTAAAGATAAATAGTGTAAGTGGGAGAGAGTTAGTATTCCATTTATGATTAATAGAGGAATGCAATATGATATGTAGTGTAAGATAGCATCATGTGAATGTACCATGAAGGAAAATTCCATTAAAAAATGATTTTAACTTTTAAAACATTAGTAAAGGATGCAACATATGATATAGGCATGCATGGATATTGTATAATAATAACTTGAATGTTCACCAAAGGGAGCGAAAAGGAATTAATTGGGTTGAAAGTGTTATTATCTATATGATGGCATCAATTGAGGAATTCAAATAGTTTGGTGTGGCATGATTATGTGAAGTTCCATGAATGGAAAATATTTGAAAGAAAAAGGTGGACAATAAATAAAACTTAAGTATGAGGAGAAAAATAGATTATGCAAAAGGATGTGAGATGAAGAAGGAGGAACATAATAATTGTGGATCCGCCTAAAATTATTAATAATAAATATAAAATAAAAATATGTAATCAATAATTAAGGACGAGAGGAACAATCATGGATCCATGAAAATGGCCAAGGAAAGAACCAACAAGCAAAATAATCTAAGTTGTTCGTCAATATGGTGAGATTGTTGAGGATACTTCATGAACTATTAGTATCTTGAATCTATAAAGGAGAAACAAAAAGGGGAACACTTAAAGAAGAAGAAGAAGAAGAGGTCATGAAACATTAGAATGTTCATGGGCACATGCACCACTAGGGATGTATTTCACTCATTCATTCATAAATTATGAACATGAGGGGGTTGAAGTATAAAAATAGTAACCTACTAACTATAGGTTGCATTTTGATCTACAAATTAATGTAAATTAATGTGTCCTAATCTTGTTAGACAGGGAAAAATAGATTAATTTCATTATAGATGGTATTCTCAACATGCATGTGTCCCTTAAACATTCTTTGACATGATATTTTCCTTGCAAGCCATGTCTATCATTTATTAACCAAAATTTACCACTTTATGCCATGTTTTAAGGTAAAAAAAAATCATATAAATACAAAAATTTATATCTAAGTATAAGATAGAAAAGTGGGCTCTTCATAATAAAAGTGTTTTCTTTGAGAACTCAACTTTCTATTACATTTGAGTGAATTGGATATCACTTGACAATCTAATTTATTATTCTATTAAAATTATTACAATATGAAAATAAAAATAGCTTAAACAATTTCAATACTATTTTCTAATTATAACAATTTGATAAAAATATGTGTTTTTGTATAAATAGTTAAAATTTAATAATATTAGAAATAAAAAATTATAGGTTTCAAAGAGGCTACAATAACTTGAACAAGGTCTTTATCATGAATACTGGTACCATACGTGGACTACAACGTGGCTCACTGTCATCTTTTATGGAAAAAATAGAAAACTCTAGAATACCATCTTTGCATAGACTTCAAAACTAAATAGGTTCTAGAAACATACACACAAAAGGAGAGGATAAATATTTGGGGTGGTTATGTTAAGGGGCTTACCTCAATCAAATCCCCATTTTGGTATTTCTACCTCCATGGATAGATAAATATCATTTTGATAAAATATGAAAATAATAAAGGAATGATAAAAATATGTGCAATGCTAGATAAACAAGATAACCTAACAATAACACAATGATATCAATAATATTTCAAAATGATAGCTCCGATAAATTACCCATAATGAGAGAAGCAATCCAATTGAGAGAAATCCACCTAGAAGTTGTCACAAACCTCTAGAAGGATTCAAAAGCTATAACAAGATATCTCCCTATAGCCTCACCATGAGGAAAATAACATGCAAGACCCAAGAGAATGTTGTGTTCAGATGAAATATTCAAAAAAACAATATTTGGAGAGTTGGGAGCAAAACATTGTGTGTATAAATAGAAATATGAAAACCTAATTTTTTCCTCTTGCCAAGGAAAGAGTTTCATTTTTTTTCAATATAGTATGTCTTGGGTGCATCTGCAGGTCATGACTAATAATAGAAGAGTTACACTACCGAATTCTTAGGAACATAATGTTCCAACGGTTGTTTGGATTGTGATTTTTTGTGAGATGATAGCACATCACATAGACATCCACACATAGTGTTATCATGATCTAGGAAAATTATAATAAAAAAATTGTAGATAGGGTAATTTTTATAGCATGATCATTATTTTGTATCATCATATGAAAATTAAGGTTTTTGATTTATCAAGTGGAAGGGGAGTTGCCATGTAATGTGAAATTGCAAAGGGGTGTGTGATTTCTAACAGTACATCTTTCCCACACTTTAGTAGGCATATGCACTATGTTGAATATGCATGCTAAAGTAAAATAGAATAACTTTGAAAATTACCTAAGGACATTGTAGAAGATGTAGAGTCTTCATTCCACGTGGTTATTCCCCGAAGGAGAATATCTCCAAAACCAATGAGATATCTTATATAAAAAAAACTATGTTATGTCAAAATTTTTTTACCACAAACATATTAAGCATAAACAAACATGTTAGGAAAAAAATATTATTAAAGTGAAGTTTTTGATAAAACATTTTAACAAGTATGGCTAGCAATTTGTTTTATGCTAAAAGCCATACAACAATTTTGATTAGGCCATGAGTATTGAAAGCTAAGTTGCAGGACAACCTTAAAGAAATATAAAACATATGAGAACCAATCATTCTAATGGGTTGCCCAATGCAAGATGGTTCATATGTTATCAAATTGCTAGAATGGTTAAAACTATATATTTTATTTCAATGTGAATGTGATGTGCATTGTGATAGACCCCGCTTAAAATAATTTTCATGACCTAATGAGTGCAAGTTATTTTAAGGAGAAGAGGAAATAAGAAAATATATGAAGCCAGATGTTGTAGCATGAAACACATAATGTTCATGTGCTCATGAAATGGAATCACATATTATAAGGGATGTCATAGTGAAACTAAAACATTGACTAAATAAAAATCACTAAGGGATCTAAGTATCTAGGGTCAGCATGATTTCATAATAGTAATATATGTATATAATATATGAATTGACATCATTCCTTGGATATATTAGAACAATGAGTACAACAAAAGAATATTCAAATGAAGTTAAAAAAATTGAGTTGAAACGTGGAAGAGACCAAAATGTCTCAACACTTTGCATCGTCCTTGAAAGAAAAATCTATTCAATGGGTTACACTTTCTAGGACATGTTGATTTTTGCTGAAATCACATATTTTTAGAAAATATAATGATTTAAGCATTGAAAATTTCCATTTAAAGGATTTTAATTGAAGAGGGTTTGATCAAAGCCCCTTAGATCAAATCCCCTTGGATAGAACCCCACTAGTTTTAAACCACACCTATAATGGAGTCTCCTCTACACCTATCAAAATGTTGATAAAAAACCACTTTTGATTTACCTTTTGAGGGATCAAATGAATTTATTTAAAATTTATGTTTTGTAATTATGTAGTCCTTATTATAAGCTTCCCAAAAAGTATAATTTTGAATATATTTTATTTTATTATTATATTTATTTTTTATTTCTTGTGAATGTAGGTTTTCACTGAAAATCAATCTCTTTGTTCTGCACAAGTGGAAAAATAGTAGATTACAATTTTTTTTATGATAAATATCTATGATCTTGGTATTGATGTCCTTGATCCAACAAAAAAAATGAATTTCGATACATAAAAAAAAAGTTGTGTTATACAGTAAACCTATGTCTAAATTGTAATTGGTTCGACTTCAAAATTTAATTAAGAAAAAAAGTTCAATAAAACACTATGAAACCAAATGAAGGAGATAACTTCGTAGTTACAAATCTAAATTTAAAAAAAAAAGAATTTTATCCTTCATAGAAAAAAAGTTATGTGTTATACAGTAAACATCACTCTTTAAAAATATTGTTTACTGTTAAAAACTAGTTATTGAAGAAGATGGAAAAAGAAATGCAATTTGATTCCAAAATTTAAAAAAATATATATTTAGAATCTATAGACAAAATGTCACAAATCATTAATTTGCATCATCTTCAAATTCCTCATGGTATAGTAGCTATAGGTGTATGAAAGTGAAGATTTACTTAAAAAACTTTAGTTCAATGTCAGGTTTGGCCAAAAAGTGTAACCCACTATTGTGAGATCACCCTATAGCATATAAAAGAATGATGATGCATATAGAACAATTGACAAATAGATTATCTTCCTTGTATCCATATACATACAAGGGTATCATGGGTCCTCCATTGGTATATTTTTATTAAATATTATGCTTTTCTAATATTATATTTTTTCAATTTTATAATCAACATAGGTATGTTAAAAAAATAATATCCTTTATTCAAGCCAGTAGAAAGCACTAGACTATATTATAGAAATATCAAAAAAATAATCCACTCTATATGAAGTTGATCCCCTCATATTTCACCATATATTTTAAAATCCTACTTTTATTATTGTATTCCTAAATCAAATAATT
Source organism: Sequoiadendron giganteum (assembly GCA_007115665.2). Classification (NCBI taxonomy): domain Eukaryota; kingdom Viridiplantae; phylum Streptophyta; class Pinopsida; order Cupressales; family Cupressaceae; genus Sequoiadendron; species Sequoiadendron giganteum. The sequence goes on along the minus strand of CM021104.1, from coordinate 549,469,892 downwards.
CGACTGGAAGAGGGCCAATTCCTTATTAAGATAACATTCATAAGAGTAAATCTCAATCTCATTATCAGGGTATCAAAGCAATCATAATTATCATAGTGGATAATTGCATGGAAAAGGGGAGCCTAAAGGGGGTCTTAAGTGGCCACTTTCTTGAAATCAATAATAAATGATCTTAGATGAGGAATTGAAGACAATTACACTCAAAATTCAAATAAGCGACATGAACAAGAGTCATAGTGTTTTGAATCTAAGTTTTCTAAACTACTTGTCATTTCATGCCACCCTTAGATGGCCCATCATTGATAACTGATGTGAGAGATCTTATATGGGTCATCTTGCATGAAGTTTCCTTGAAGGGACTAAAAATTGGCTGTCCCAGGTTTTCAAGCTTTCAAACTTTCTCTTACCTGTGTACTCACATGCTTTCTTCATCACTCCTACTCATTCTTCTTTCCCTTCCATTTTACCTCTATGTGTTTTGGGCTCGGCCTTACCCTTTATCCCTTATTGTGTCATTTTGGCAAGGTGTAAGCCTTACCTCTGATCGCTGATGTCCCAAAGAGGCTTTTCAAGATCTGTCTAAGTCTTGAATAGTCAAACTTTGGGGGTCAGGTTTCCATCTTACCCCTTCCACCTTCTCTCCCTTTATTTCGACCAGGTTTCAAGTTTCAACCTTTAGCCTTACCTTTTATGCTTTACCTCTTACTTCTTTTGGTAAGCGCGAATACATCCTCCTGATTCCTAACCAACAATATCTCTCTTTTGGCTTTTAGGCGTCGGGATTTCATATTTCACCTTTCTTTTCTTCACTTGTCTCTTTCCTTGAAAAATTGACTAAGTTTTGAGTTTTGGGACTTTGAGCTTCGACCTTTTCCTTTACCTCTTACCTTTCTTTGGTAAGAGGTAACCATTCTCCCTAACCTTCGAAGCCCAACCAGGGCGATCTTATCAAACTTCACAATTCCCACCTTCCTCTTCCTTCTTCCTTCTTCTTCCTCTTCTAAGCATGTGGTATAAGGTAGGCCCAAAGCCTAACCTCTGACATGTCCTATTTTTTGTGGTTTTCTACTTTGGCCTTCTTTCTTCGCTTCTTCAGCAAGTGATACATGGTATCTCCAACCCTTGATTTTCAATGGATTTGACATGTTTTTTGGGGTTGATGCCATTAATTCTTGAGTGACCTTCTGACCTTATTGTTCAAATTTTGAGGCTTGTGGACATCATTTATTGCACATCTTGACTTTTGCAGAGGATCTCATGGGAACCCATGCTCATGTATTGCAAGTGTATTATCCGTTTAGATGGATCTATACCCAAAACATAATTTTCACGATACCCGTCCATCCTTTCACGCACATGCATGACATGCATTCATTGCTAGATTTTGGGTGTTGAGAGGGTTAAAAATATTCTTGGGCACATTTTCTGAGTTATGCCTGATCTATAAAGGCAAGAATTGTATTCATTTCAAGGTTCTTCTTTTGGGTTATGCCCAAGATTTTCTCTTGCAGACTATGCATTTTACATTTTTTGCAACTATAAGATTGGCTCTATGCCTACACATTAATGAAGACTATTCTCTCCTTGTTTATGTTGTGTAATATATGTTACCTTCATAGTTCATATTTGAGTGTTTTTTTCCTTTTTCATGCATTTATGCTATGTTGTTCAATTCATAATTGTTGTTTGTGAATCTTATTTTCCTTCAACACCTAGTTAAACCTTTAGCCTCCATGTTTTCCCTTGGGAGTTGACCAAATAGAGAAATATGTGAGTCCTTTCGATCCTATTATTTGATGTTTTGTGCAATATTGAGCAGGAAGAAACACTTTCAAACTAGGTGCATCACTGCTTTCCCTTTTGAGCATCCTCCTCCCTTTTCCTCCTACAGTTCATAGTTTAGGGTAGCATAGGGTTTTCCAATGCTAGGGTGGACCAATATTTTGGCATTGGGTTTTGAGGAGTAAGTTTGCCTTCTTTGGAGATTCGACCTAACTGTGCAAGGTCCCACACCTTGAGGTCATTTCGATGTTTCACAAGATGGATAACTATCTAAACCACAAATTTATGGGGAAAGAGGATTCCCCAAAGGATTCTAGGGATTTCACCTAGAAGCTAGAGATAGAACACTTTCGCGCTAAAAAATGTGAGGGTTCATTCAAGATTAGGGGTTTGAATAAGTGATGTGTGTGATGCGGGATGTGTCTAAGTGCTGCTATCTAATGAAATAAACTAACTATGAAATGCAAACTAGTGTAATGCAAATGTATTGAAAACACTATGTAAAATGACCTAAAATGTATGCAAACTATAACAAAACTAAAAGAGGCAGAAGTGGTACACTTGGAAACTAAAGGTTAATAAAGAGGAGCTCTAGAGTCTTCTAGATTCTACTGCTAATGCTAATTGGAACACTTATACCAAGCTGGGTGACTTAGTCTTGCTTTGGGGAAACTCTGCCGGAACCAGTTTCGGGGAAATGAGTGTCTAGATCTGTAGAGATCACTTTTTAGGTCTGACAGTGGGACTAATTCGCCAATGATGGTGACTTAGTCCACATGAGACTTTTGAGAATCTCGAGATTGGAATATGTAGCTACCCACTTGTACTTCTATTTCTGACATCCTGACCTGTGTCTAAATCTTAAGGTACTAACTTGCAAGTTATCTTCAAGCTCCTTTTAGGGTTTGTTGACTTGGAATGATGTGTATGGAAAGATGACACCTTTTAACACCTTAGTCTTTGACTAATCTACATATAAAGTCTTCAAAACACACATGAAAAGAGGGGAAAAGGGTTAGGGTTAGAGAATAGGGGTTTGCCTTAGTCAAACCCCCATTTTGGTAATCAAACCCTACATAATGAAATGAAATGTAAATAGAAAGATAATTGAATAAAATGAAAGTACAACAACTCATCGAGCCCTTGTTGAAGAAGTCTAGAGATATGCAACTGATCAACTCCAATGGATATTGTTTGATGTGCTTAGTGCTTGAATGCTTGATGCTTGCTTGAGATGATAGATTGCTTGATTTCTTATGAAGATGGAGGATGAAAATAAGGAGAAAAGCCCTTATTTATACATGTGCCCTAATTCCCCAAATATAACACATCACAAGCCGACCTAGGGTTTAGGAGATAATATCCCACCAAAATTTTGAGTTTATTTTGTTTTTTATGCCAAATGGGACTAAGTCGCCCAAGGTGGTGACCTAGTCCACTTGGGCAATTTCAAGTGGATGTCTGGAATTAAAATGTGATTATTTTTGTTTATCTAGATTTTCTTCTGAAACACACCGAAGTAGGACCTATAAGTGCATTAAGGGGCCATTTTAACATAAGAAATGGGTCAATTTATTGATGACAAGCCTAGGAAAGTGTGAGATTTTGTTTCAACACCTTACAACACTTTGAAATAAGGCTTGGAAAGGGGTTATTTGGATGAATTATTGTAGAAAAGTCCTAGAAAAGTGAGAAAGTGTGTTACAACACTTCACAACACCTTTGTAAGACATCATTAGGTTTTTGTTGATTTAAAAGCATTCAAGGCCTAATGTGAATGTGTTGGCCACATTACAACATTAAATCTAAGAAAAATCAGGCCAAAATCCATAAGAAAGGCCGAAATGAGTGAAAAATGTCAAGGATACATTTTTTTGCGACAGATTTAGCCCCCACTTTAGTGAGAGAATGAACTTGATTCAAACTCACACTAAAGTAGGCAAGACATGCATATCGAGAGGGATCCATATGCACTCATGTTAGCAAGATGAGACAACAATAATCAAGAGGGATGATCAAGTCCCCAGGATCAAGATCCCATGGCAAACCAAACATCAGTACAAAAGATCAAACAAGGAAGTGATGTGAATGAGTGAAAAGAGAGGGAAAGTTGGATCAAGCTTCGACCATTTGTCTAGCTAGTTGTGGATCGGATCTAGGTTGTTTGTCTAGAAATATGTGTACTCACTCTGGGGTGAAGAAATTTTTGGTTGTCCATCGGGTGAGAAGGCTCAAAGGGTGAGAAACATACACTCATTGTTGGTATGCACTCACACACATGCAAGTGGCTATGGGGAAAGTCATGCCGCTGGTTGGGCTTCTTGCTTAACCATACCAAAGTTATACCTCCTGATAACTTTGATAAGGCGCCACAAAGAATAGGGTTTTCGAGCTTCATGAGACAAGAAAAAAATTTTATGCTTGGAGCTCATGAACAAGTGCAAGATGGCACCACATGCATGGAAGTTGTGTTATGCAAGGTGGCCATATATGCAAAATGCAAAATGCAACATGCAAAAGGATGTTCAAAAGAGTCTTTCTTAGTCATGCAAGGTCTTTAACTTAGGGAACATTGTGTCTAATGTATCCAAGAGAGGACCAATCAAATAATAGAAAATTAACAACTTAGGGGATGCAGTGTGTCGCATCAGGCCACTAAGAGGAATGCAATATGCTAATATAGATCACTTTCATGAAGGACATTACACCCAATGTCATCCACAAAGTGCCAAACACATTGTATGAAATAACAAGGCTGCACTAAGAACAAAGAAAAATAAAAATGCAAAAAGAAATAATGCTAGTGTATGCCTCCACTTTAAAGGAATTTCTAAACACTGTACTATGAGCAATTAATTTAAAGTAGAAAAATGAAAAATGCGAAAAGAAAGAAAATGCAAGATAGATAACTTGGAAAATCCTATACCAAGTGATATGTTTCCAAGTAAGGCTACGTCAAGCGAAGAAAAAAAATAAAAAGAAAGGGAAAGGGATTACCCCCAAACACATAAGGGATCTATGGTTTTGGGGTCAGTATGTTTGTTGCTGCAATTTTTGTTTAGAGAGCTCAAAACTGTCATCATTCCCCCAAATACATAGAACTGGAAGAAGGTCACAAAGAGAGCGAAAACAAAGAAAAAGAAAGAGTCATTTTGGGTCAACATGGAAGAGACATAGGGTGTGTCGATGGTTTGCATCATCCCCAAAAATATAATAAAACCCAAAAGAAAAAAGACAAATAAAAAGAGCCTTTTGGGCTGACATGAAAGGGACATTTCGGTCTCAATGCCTTGCATCATCCCCAAAAGGAAGATGAAAGCCAAAGTGAAAAAGAAAAATAAAAGTCACGACATATAGAAGAATGAAGAGACAAATAGAAGAATGTCACAAAGAGAGAGAACATCCAACATAACAGTACGGGGGAACACGACACAAACAAGCACACAAAAGAAAAAGAAAGAGACTAGTAAGGAAAATGCACTTCAACCATCAAGCAAGTCATTCACCTCGCAATCTTGTTTAGTGTAAAGTGCGGGTGGGATAATAGCTAGAGGGACAACAAAAATTGTAGAACTAGCGTCAAGGTCAATGCTCATCCTAGGAGAGGTGTCATGTAAGCTCATGGAAGAGGAAAATACTATATTCAAATTGTTATGCACCTCTTCATTTATTTTAGCAATCTCCTCCTCATCATCATCCAAATTAATTACAATATGAGGGTGAATGATAATATTAGTTGAAGCATGCAATTATGGTTGTGATGGAGGTATATGATCATGTTGTGGTGGTGGGGGAGGAGGGTTGCCATGCATTGCTTCTAACAAGTGTGGATTATGATTTTCATTATTTTCTTTGTCACGTGACTTGTGAGAAAGAGCACGATGGTGATGCCTACACTCCCTAGCTCCTCTATTTCTTTTTATTCTATTGTCAAGTTGCATCTAGGAAGGAGCGGGTTGATCAACCATAGGTTTCTTGTCATCCCTAGGGGGAGGAACGAAAGGAACCATAGGTTGTTTAGCCACTTTCTCCTTTGCATTATAAACTTATTTTATGTGAGGAAGTAGGATGGAATGACTTTCATGATCTCTAGGCCTCTTGGACGATGTAGAGGAAGTTTTAGGTGTTGTTTGGTTAGGCAGGTCTGATTTGAGTTGCAACATAGTTTCATCAAGGATGGGATTTTCGGAAGTGGATGGGGACATGTTGTGAAGAGATAATTCAAATATTTTCTTAACTTTAAATTTTTGATAAGCAATGAAAAATAAATCTCTTCGGGGGGTGATGGGTTCTATGGGCTCGGGCCAAAAGGCTTCTAAGTAAAAGTTTCCTTTAGAAGACAAGTGATTAAAGCAGCTATAGTGAACATTGAGTATATCATTGTCAAAGGGAAACTTCAAGAATTTGTGAAGAACCGAGGGGACAACTTTCATTGAGCGAAGCCATGGGTGGCCTAGTCGTAAATGAAATTGGTTTGATTGCGCGATGAAAGAGAATGTAACACCCAATGTCTTGGGTCCTATTTGTAATGGAAGGGCAATCGATCTGATCATAGGGCAAGCAAAACCATTGTGTGTTTTGATCCATGCTTGAGGTTAATCATAAACATCTTGATAAAGATCATGTATTACCAAAAATTCTTCCGTGATCAAATTCTCGCCTTAGGCGGGATCTATTAGTATCCCATTAGTGGGCTTGTCATAGATTCGGTTGGCTATGTAGAGAGGACCATCAGGGAGATTTTTGAGTATGTCTTGATGAGAAAAAGTAATATCAAGAGATGTTTTAGGTTGGACCTTACAAGGGATAACGTCTATCGTGCCTACCATTTCATCCATAGGCTTGACATGGGTCACATTCAGAAGAAGATCAGAATGTTCATCATTTGTATCAACATTCCTAACATCATTATGTAAAGTTTCACTAGCTTTGACAAATGAAATATTATGTTTAGGCATGGGATTGGTGAAGATTTGTAAATTTTGGTTTGGGGGGGTGACAGACTTATTGCCTTTATTATTAACACTAGCAACAGATAGACGACTTGAATCAAAGAGGTCTTGAACAAGATGCTTAAGACGCTTACATTGTTTGATGTCATGTCCATTTTTTCTATGAAAATGGAAATAAGTAGTGGAGTTAAAGGATGGGGGTAAAGGATTATTAGGATTGGTTGCGTGTACATAAGGTAAGGTAATCATTTGTTGTTGTAAAATTTGAGTGATTGTATTGTGGAGGGTATCAAGTAAAGGTGTGAAGTTTCATTTTGGGTCTCCATAATTGAAAGGCACCACGGTCTTAATAGCTGTTATTTGATTATTGACTGGTGGAGGGGTTTGTTGTGGAGGGTTAAATTGTAAAAACCCTTTAGTTTTCTTTCAAAATGGCTGAAAATTGGTTTTGTTGGAAGCTTCAAATTTATCAATTTGACTAGAAGTGGATCGTGTATCGTGACTACTAGTCAAATTATGACAATCATAGAGTGTTGTGCATAAATGCATAAAGGAAGGAAATTTCATCATGGTGATTTTTTCTTGAAGGTGTGTTAGCAAGTTTTCAATAAACATCTTTTGAAGATGCGGATCAGGGACCTTGACATCAATTTGGGAATAAAGCGACTGATAGCATGAGATAAAATCTGTTATCTTTTCATCATTTTTTTTCTTACATCTCATCAAATCGTCCAAGGTATTTTTAAGATTCATGTGCAATTGAAAATGGTTGATAAAGGCATCAAAAATTTCATTAAATGAACAAATTAAATTATTCGGTAAAGAAGAAAACCAATCCAAGGTACTGTCTTTTAAGGTCCTAGGAAACAATTTAGATAACAATTTATCATCAAGAGAAAAATCACTACACAAAGCAGTGTAAACATTAACATGGTTAGAAGGATCACCCTTCCCTCCATATTTGTCAAATCTAGGTATTTCTATTCCTTGTGACATCGGGGTTCACAAGATTTCCAAGGACAAGAGATTGCTACAAACATAGTATGTGGGTGGACCATTCTGGTTTTGGTTGATGGTCAAATTTTTTTGTTGCATGGATGAGACGGTGTGGAAAAGTTATGTTATGAGAGGATCAGTATAAGTTGTGTTAGGTGGAAGAGAAAGTGGTGATGGGGTGAATGTAGTGGTAGGGTAAGTGAATGGAATGCTAATGGATGGTATGGTGGAAGAAGATAAAGCATCTGATTCCACATAGGAGGTAGGAATACTAGTAGTAATAACAAGGGAAGGAATCACATTGCTAACTGGTTGCATTGTAGTTGTGACATTAGGGGAGGCATAGGTAGGTATTGTGACTACCATTGAGGGAGGAGGAGATTGAGGTCCTCCTTGGCTAACCATAGTGGTGGCTGGTTGAGAGACCCTATATGTGGAAGGAACATGTTTTTGATATATCTCAACTATTTGTCTTCACAACATCTAGGCAAGCATCACTCTCAAGCATACGATGGATGTTTTCTATAGTGGGAATAGTAGTGGCATAAATGTTCTCAAAGCTTACTTGATGTTGAAGGTTTGCTAAGTCTACATGAATTTGAAATATCTTTTCTTGTGGGAAATCATCATGCTTATGTTCAGTATTCATGTTTCCTAAATGCAAAGAGTTACTAAGGGTAGTTTCCAAGCCTAGTGTACTAGTTGCAATACTAGGAGTGGAAGTTTGAGATAACCAAAGATCTACAACAAGTGTATTGTCACGATATGCCACGAGTCTCAAAATTCTTCTCACTAAGGTATTAGCAATAGGAAACCAAACACTCATGCAAAGGTTTATAAATACAGGGTGGGTGCAAATGCAATGCTAACAAAGAACACTAAAATGCTTATAACTAAAATTTTGGAAAACAAGACAAAAATGCAGAAATAGAAAATAGAAATGTAGAAAATGCTTTGAGAATGCCAAAAATTATAGTGTAGAATATGTAGGTGGACTAAGTCGCCCAGTGTGGCGTAGTCCGAACAATGATTTTTTTGACAATTTTTAGAAATTTTAACTAATTTTTAGGCTTTTCCAATGCAAATATAGATTGAAAATGCAATGAAAAATTTAAGCTAATATGAAATTTTCACTAATGCACTTATAAAAACCCTAGAATTCAATGCAAGCTTTTCCTAGGATGCAAATGTAAAATTAGAAGTGAAAAATAAGTGTTCTAAGGACTTGTTCACCAAAATGAACCAAATAATTATAGGGGAAAGAGGATTCCCCAAAGGCTTCTAGGGATTTCACCTCAAAGCTAGAGAGAGAACTCTTTCATACTCAAAAATATGAGGGCTCATTCAAGATTATGGGTTTGAATAAGTGATGTGTGTGATGTGTCTAAGTGCTTCTATCTAATGAAATAAACTAACTATGAAATGTAAAATAATGTAATGCAAATGTATTGAAAACACTATGTAAAATGACCTAAAATGTATACAAACTATAACATAACTAAAAGAGGCAGAAGTGGTGCACTTGGAAACTAAAGGTTGATGAAGAGGAGCTCTGGAATCTTGGACAAATTCTGTTGTTGATGCTGACTGGGACACTTACGCTAAGTTGGGTGACTTAGTCCTGCTTCGGGGAAATTCTGTCAGAACCAGTTTTAGGGAAATGGGTGTCCAAATCTACAGATATCACTTTTCAGGCCTGACAGTGGGACAAATTCACCAATGATGGTGACTTAGTCCACCTAAGACTTTCAAGAATCTCGAGACTAGAATATATAGCTACCCACTTATACTTTTGTTTTTGACAGAGACCTATGTTTGAATCTTCAGATGTTGACTTGCAAGTTGTCTTCAAGCTCCTTTTAGGGTTTGTTGACTTGGAATGATGTGGATGGAAAGATGACACCTTTTAACACCTTACTCTTTGACTAATCTGTATACAAATTCTGCAAAACACACATGCAAAGAGGGGAAAAGGGTTATGGTTAGAGAATAGGGGTTTGCCTTAGTCAAACCCCATTTTGGTAATCAAACCCTAGATAATAAAATGAAATGTAAAGAGAAAGATGATTGAATAACATGCAAGTACAACAACTCACCAAGCCCTTGTTGAAGAATTCTGGAGATATGCAAGTGATCAACTCCAATGGATATTGTTTGATGTACTTAGTTCTTGAATGCTTGATGCTTGCCTGAGAAGATATATTGCTTGATTGCTTATGAAGATGGAGGATGAAAATGAGGAGAAAAACCCTTATTTATACTTGTACCCTAATTCCCTGAAGATAACACATCACAGGATGACCTTAGGGTTTAGGAGACAATATCCCGCCAAATTATTAAGTTTATTTTTATTTTTATGTCAAATGGGACTAAGTCGTCCAAGGTGGCGACTTAGTCCACTTGGGAAATTTCAAGTGGATGTCAGGAATTAAAGTGTGATTATTGTTGTTTATCGGGATTGTGTTTCAAAACACACTTAAGTAGGACCTATAAGTGCATTAAGGGGCCACTTTAACATAAGAAAAGGGTCAATTTGTTGATGATAAGCCTAGGAAAGTGTGAGAGCTTGTAACAACACCTTAAAACACTTTGAAATAAGGCTTGGAAAGGGGTTATTTAGATGAATTATTGTAGAAAAGTCCTAGAAAAATGAGAAAATGTGTTACAACACTTCACAATACCTTTGTAAGACATCATTAGGTTTTTGTTGATTTACAAGTGTTCAAGGCCTAATGTGAATGTGTTGGCCACATTACAACATTAAATCTAAGCAAAATCAAGTAAAAATACATCGGAAAGGACCAAATGAGTGAAAAATGTCAAGGATACATTTTTTTGCGACATAATGTCACACTTATCTAGGGTGCAATCCTAAGTGAATGGTTTTTGGCACGCCTGGTGGGACAGGTTTGTGAAGCTTTACTTCATTCTATTGAGGAGGTGATCTTTTCCTCAACATTTCCAGCCTTGAAGAGGTAGTTCTATAGACACCTGGTGATTTTGCATCTTTATTTGGGTGGCTTTGCTAGTATGTACCCATTTCTCTTATTGATTAGATCTATGTGCTTGTTTTAAAATAGTTGCAAAGTATTTCCCTATGCCCAAGTATGCCAAATTTTAATGGAAATCACATGTACACTCCCGCATTTCATGAAAATTCCAACTTTGCACTTCCCAATCAGTAATATCAGGCTGGTAATGTCCCCTTTTTAGCCTCTCAAAGCCCCGTTGTAATGGGTTATTAGCCCTATTCAAATGCTTACCACCCACATATCCTTTCTCAAGGCTCATGATAGCCATATATTCAAACCTAACCACAACAAGGCTCTTTTGTCTTTAACCAACCTTGTTATTCTCATAGCCAACCTTCTAGTGTTAATAACCTGAGCACCAAAAATATACTATTGGACTTTCAAAGGAAAATGAATGAAATTGAAGGAGTCCAAGAGCATAGCTTTCAGCAGGAGGAATTGGTTTATCAAACCTACCAACAATAACAAGAGATGGAGGCACAAAGAAGGCAACAAGAAGAGTGTATACAAAGACAAGCTACTAATAGGAAAGAGAATCTTAGACTTACCCTTTCTCTTGCATAGTTTCCCAAGACTAGAGCAGCCTCTTGTGTGCCCAGTTTCAGGAAAAAACCTCCACCAATTCTAGAACATACTGCTAAGGAGGAGGTATGTAAGCATAAATTTGTAAGTTTCAAGAATCCTAATTAGCCTCTTGAAACTTTGATTGGGCCTCCTATGCCATCAAGAAAATATCCTATATTAGAGATCCCAAGTTTTGACAACCTCCATTCCTCACGAGAAACTATCTATGAGGAGGCCTGAATTCTTACTCCTATTGAGCAGCCCCTCCTTGAGCTTCAACAAGAGATCCAATTCCCTTTTGACCAATTTTCTCCTTCTATTACTATTTCAATTTGTAAAGGTGGACCTGCTGTATGGGATCCTAGTTGGTCAAAATAATATAAGAGGGAGTTGTTCTCGACTAGGAGTAAAGTGGCTGTTGTTGAGGAGCCTACATGTGCTCTCAAAAATGAGTTTCTTGGTCTGTTGCAAGAAAAAATTGAAGACAAACAAGTGTAGAAACAAGACATTAAAAGGGTAAAAGAAATTGATATGATAGAGGAATCAATCCTCTCATTTTATGCCCTCCCTTATTTTTTTAAAGATGAGGAGGATAGATCAGCTATATCTACATCAGAAGAAGCCTCTGAGCAGCCTAAGATTGGCTTGATGAATGTGAACATCTCCATGGTTTTGGAGCAATAGAAATAGACATGTTTACCACTTGTCATAGTGGATGAAGATTCCCTATCCATTGAAGTCTGTAGTTCTGAGGTGGAGGACCTCTTTTAGGATGTTATAGAAACTTTTGTTCAGGTTTAAACATCAAACCTTCATCCCCAAAAGAGGATATTTGTGAGAATGAAGGTGAAATGACAATAAAAGATGTGCAACCATTACATGCCAAGAGTCTAATTCTATTGCAACCAATTTCCAAGAAGAGGAAATCAAAATAAAGGGACAACTTGAAGGATTTAGTTCTTCAATTGAAGTGTCTCAAAAATCTGAGGTATGTGTTGATGAAGTGTGCATCAATACAAGTAATTATGATGTATGTTGGTTCTCTACTATCCTTGAATATAGCAATGTTGAATATGAGGTCTTCATTCAAGATGAAGGTATGACCTTTGACATCAGGGATAATGTGACTAAGTTAGAATGCTTCATATGGGACCAACATACTAAAAATTCCACCATTGAGAAGCCACACATTTTCTTGTAGAGTGATGTTCTTAATGCTCAAATTTATGCCTGAGCTTCAAAATTTTGCATTTGAGGTGCATGAAGAAGGTATTTCTTGTGCAGATTAAAATTTCAAATTTGGCATACTTTGCATCACCATGTGAGATGGAAACTTTTCTTTTTGTTTTAGTTCATGTAATGAGAGGGTCAGCTATGATAGTGATGGCCTATCCTTTTGTGAAGAAAATTCTCTTCCTTCTACAAAAGATTTATTCCTTGATGTTGACCTATCTTCAAAAGGTTTCACTCCTACTATTGTATGTTTAGCTAAGGCACTAATGTCAGATGAATTTGACAATTTCATCATATGGCTCACTTGCAATGACAAAATTTACAGTAAAGTCATCCTTCACCTTGTAGGAATTTTGTATAGCTGCATGCATATTGGCAATAGTTTTCAGTGGTTGCAGTTGGGTGAAGTTTGCAACTATGGTTTGAGGGGGATCAACTCCTTCAAAAGGTTCATCTTTGATAGAGGAAATTTTCCTTTCTTTTCTTTCTATTGATTCATGTACACATTATTAATATTTCTTGCTTTCCATGAAGTGCATTTGGCACACCCTGCATTCTTCTTAAGGGAATGTATGTTAGATTTTCTTGCTTTTCTCCAAGTGTAGCCTACACATATTTTTATTTTCTTTGAGGAGGCCCAACTATTGAAGAATTCTCATGACTTCATGCCTAATGGATATGTAAAGCCATTGGTTTCCATGATTAGCAAGAAATCATCCTACAAAAGTTGTCATTTCATGCCACACTTAGATGACCCATCATTGATAACTGATATGAGAGACCTTATATGGGACATCTTGCATGAAGTTTCCTTGAAGGGTCTAAATATTGGCTATCCTAGGTTCTTGGGCTTTCAGACTTTCTCTTACCTACTTACTCACATGCTTTCTTCATCCTCCTACTCAATCTTCTTTTCCTTCAATTTTCCCTCTAAGTGTTTCAGGTATTGAAATTCAGCCTTACCCTTTATCCCTTACTGTGCCCTTTTGGTAAGGCATAAGCCTTACCTCTAATTGTCGAAGTCCTGAAGAGGCTTTTCAAGATTTGTCTTAAGTATTTAATAGTTGGACTTTGGGGGATGTGTTTCTATCTTACCCCTTCTACCTTCTCTCCCTTTCTTTCTATTAGATTTTAGGTTTCAACCTTTGGCCTTAATTTTTATGCTTTACCTCTTCTTTTGGTAAGCTTTAAGACATCCTCTTGATTCCTAACCCTTGAAATCTCTCTTTTGACTTTTAGGTGTTAGGCTTTTATCTTTCACCTTTCTTTTCATTAGCTCGCTCCTTCCTTCAAAAAATTGACTGTGTTGTTTTCGGACTTTGAGCTTCGAACTTTTCCTTTACCTCTTACCTTTCTTTGGTAAGAGGTAACCATTCTCCATAACCTCTGAAGCCCAACCAGGGTGATATTTTTGGACTTCGCGGTTCACTCCTTCCTATTTCTTCTTCCTTATTTCTTCTTCTTCCTCTTCTAAGCATGCATTATGAGTTAGGCCCAAAGATCAACCTCTGAAAGGTTCCTACTTATGTGGTTCGCTACTTCAACCTTCTTTCTTTGCTTCTTTAGCAAGTAGTACATGGTATTTCTGACCCCCAATTTGTAATAGATTTGGTGTGTTTTTTGGGGTTGACTCCATTAATTCCTAGGCTACCTTCTCACCTGCTCGTTTGACTTTTGAGGCTTGAGGACATCATTTATTTTACATATTGAATTTTGTAGAGGATCTCATGGGAACCCATGCTCATTTATTACAAATATATTTTCCTTTCACAACTTCCTACACTAATCGAATTAGGGAGAGTTACAATTTTTTTTTCCTTTTAACACCTTTAACAGTTACAATATGAGATACACATAGAGAATAATGGAAATTGAACAACAACAACGCATAAAAATAGTGACACCAAATATACCATGGGGAGAACCCTTCCGGGTAAAAAACCCCACCTCCAAAAGCATAGTAATTCTCTATTATAACAAATAGGAGTTTGTACAAAATATCACCAAGTACAAAGCTTCTTCAACAAGTTCTTCAACATGAACACTTGTTTTGGAGTAATATTGGCAACACTTCATTACTTACAAACAAACTATGCATTCTACAACTCAAGGCACTCAATAAATAGAGTGTTACAAGCTTCAAGAAGCATATATAAGGTGAGGAGTGTCCAAATCCACATGGTTCAATATTCAATGCCTTAGACATGAATTTGGACACATGTACAACATTCCCTTACACCCCTTACAAGTGTTAAACATGCAAAAATTCTTCTTCCAAGCTTGGGCACCCAAAACATGCTAAAAATAGCTGATGGCAGATGCCTTACAACTTGAAATAATGGAAAATTTGTGATTATGCTTTTGTATGGTTTAAGACATAGAGAAAACCCACGTCACAATCATTTCATTGAATGGAAACCCTAGAGATCTCAACCTCAAGTATGCAAAGGAGAAAGAGATTTGACGGCTATCCTAGGGACTAATTGTAAACTAATAAGGGTTTCACCACCAAGATAGGGCTTGGAAAGACAAATGCAATGCAAATTAAAATGATTAAACCTAATACAATGAAATCTTTCACTAAATGACCTAAAAATGCATGTAAAATCATAACAAAAAGCTGCAAGATAAAAGGTGTACATTTGGAAATCTGGAGATGACTAAATGAAGGCCTAAAATGTTGAAAACATTGATTTTAAAGCCTATTGGGACTCATACACTAGTTTAGGAGATTTAGTCCTAGATCTGGGTTTCTGTGTAGAAACTAAAATATGGAAAATGGGTGTCTAAAACTTCAAAAACTTGAAAAATGACCTAAACTGGGACTCATATGCCAAAATTGGCATATTAGTCCAGTTAGGGTTTTCTGAAGCTTTAAAGTCTAAATTTTCTCTTTAATGCCTACTCTATACTTCCCAATTGATTTCCGGATCCGAAATCTTGATTTGCAACTTGTAGAAGTCTTCCAAGTATCTCCAATGTAAGGTGACAACTTTGACAACTTTGACAACTTTCTCCAAACTTTCTCTTCAATGTGTCTTCAACCTAGATCTATAAATCACACACAAAAGAGAAAAAAATGTTTTTTTGTTAGTGGAAAGGGGTTTTCCTTGGTCAAAACCCATTTTGGTAATCAAACCTTGAAATGAAATGAAATAGGAATGTAGAATGATGAATGGACAAAATAAGATGTTGCAACTCACCAAAATCTAGCAATAAATTGTTGCAAACCTATATGAAGTGGCTTCAATAGATGTAGATCTTAAATCTTGCTTGAATAGGATAGATCTTGAATGAAATGCTAGCTTGAATCATAAAACCCTACATCACAATTATTAGCTCCAAAACAAACATGATGCATGAAGACTTTGACATGATGCTTGATACTTGAATAATGCTCTTAAACACTTGATGATCTACCCTTGAATTCTCTTGAATGCACTTTTAAACACTTGAATGCTCTTGTGAACTCAAAATTTCTATATGCATGCATACTTGAATGCTTGGGGGTGAAAATGAGTGAAAAAAACTTGTATTTATACTTAATTATGTAAACATTCCTAAAATTACAACACTACAAGTTGACATCTGATCTAGGAGGATACAATCCTGCCAAGAATTCAAATTAATTTTATTTTTGGGCCACATGAGACTCATATGCCCAAGGTTGAGTAAGAGTCCCATTAGGCATAAATTATGGGACAATTTTCAAAAATGCATAAAAAGGTGTTAAATCCAGATTGGGACCCAAAACCCCAGGTGGGACCCATACACCCAAGGTGGTGTATGAGTCCTAAACCACCAAATATAGGCCACACAACCTAAAAACATCTGAATTATGATTGGATGTTGATTTATGTCGGGATCATCCTTGAAAAGATGCATTAAATGAGGCTTGTGGATTCAAAATAAAGCCAATTAAAGCATAAAGAAGCCCAATTATTTCATAAAACCCTATAAAAGTGTGAAAGTGTGTTACAACACTTTACAACACTCTAAATAAGGCATCGATAAGCTCATTTAGTCCACAAGGGCCCAAGACCTATTGTGAATATGTTAGACATATCACAACACTAAATCAAGGCCATGTTAGGGAGTACTTTTTCTAGCCCCCACTTTAGTGAGAGGAGGAACTTGCTTCCAACTGATACTAAAGTAGACCAACACACCAAGAGGGGTCCAAATGCACCAATTCTAGTAAGATAGGACATCTATGATCAAAAGGGTTGTGCAAGCCCCCAAGATCAAGGTCCTATGGCAAACCAACATAGGAACAAAAGAACACACATGAAAATGATATAAAGAGCAATAAAAAGGCACAAGAATACACCGCCAAAGAAAAAAAGAAAAAAAAAAGGAAAAACAAGGGAGTGGATCAAACTTCAACTATTTGTGGACATCACGATGTGGATAAGATCTAGGTTTTTTGTCCGAAAAATGCATGCTCACTCTGAGGCAATGGAACTCTAGGTTGTCCTTTGGGTGAGTAATCCAAGAAGGTGAGACACATGCACTTATGGCTAGTACATGCTCACACACACGTGAGTGGCTAAGGGAAAGTCATGCCTCGATCGAGCTTCCCGTCAAACCATACCAAAGTTATACCTCCTAATAACTTTGATAAGATGCCACACAACAATGAACTTCGAGCTTCATGAGGCAAGCAAAGCTTTGTTTTCTTGGAACTCATGAAAAAACAAGATGGATCCACAGTCATGAGAACTGTGTTATGTAAGGTGGCCATATAACTAAAAATGCAAATGCAACAATAGGGAACGTTCAAAGGAGTCTCACTTAATTCATGTGACCTATCTTTAACTTAGGGAACATTGTGCTTAATGTCTCCAAGAGAGGACTAATCGAAGAATAGAAGATTCACAACTTAGGGGATGCAGTGTGTCACATCAAGCCACTAAGAGGAATATAATATGCTAAGAGATATCATGATCTTGAGGGACATCACACCCAATGTCATCACAAAGTGAAAAAAACATCATGTGAAATAAGAAGACTACACCATGAAACATGAAAAAGAAGAATGCAAAAGAATAATGCCAATGTGTGCGCCCACTTTAAATAAATTGCTAAAAACCCTACTGTGAGCAATTAATTTAAAGTATTAAATGAAAAATTCTAACAACAAAGAAGACATGAGAGCTAACTTGGAAAAACCTATGCCAAGTTATATGTTTCCAAATGAAGCTACGTCATGCAAAAGAAAAGTGAAAAGGGGTTGCCCCCAAAATGAAATTCTAAACACACATAAGGGATCTATGGATTTGGGGTTAGTAGTCATGCTATAATATTTTTAAGAGAGATTGGAACTATCACCATTCCCCAAATACACATAGAATTGGAAGAATGACACAAAGAGAGCGAAAAAAAGAACCTTTCAAATCAACATGGAATATACATGAATATCTCGATGCCTTGCATCATATCCAAAAGGAAAACACAAGACAAATATAAAGATGAAGGAAAAGATTTTGGGTCAACATAGAAGAGACATGAATGTCTTGATGCCTTGCATCATCCCCAAAAGGAAAATACAAGACAATGAAGAGAAAAAGGAAAAGCGAAAGGATTGATGACATAAAGAAGAATGTAGGTAAAAATAGAGGAATGCCACAAAGATAGAGAACATCAAACATAACATTATGCGGGATCACATCACACACATGCAATCACACAAAAGATAATGCAAAAGAAATAATGCAAGAGAATAGTGAAGCACATGCAAGTTAACCTAAAGCAAGTCACCTACATCCCAATCATGTTCATTGTATACCGAAGGCAGACAACTAGCTAAATGGACAATAGCAAGTGCCAAAATAGGGTCATTACCAGGTGTAAACACTAAAAAATATCCTGAATGATATCATGCACTTGAATCAGGTATACTAACATCATTTCCTCCTAAAACCCATCATTTTTTCGCTTAATTGATTAAATTGCCTAGCTATATAATTAATTGCATCATCTTCATCCATTAACCTAATCAATTTAATTAGGTCAATTCACCCCCTATCATGCTAAAATTTCATCTCATTAAATTAAATAAATCAAACTATTTAATTTAAATCCCTAAGTTCTCTAATTTAATTAAATAACTCTAAGTTGTTTAAATTAAATATCATTTCACCTTTTCCCCTTTTCATTAAATCATTTTATTAAATAATGAATATCATTTAATTCTTCTAAATCCCATAATTGCATAATTAACATTGAACTTAATTATCAATTATCTTAATCTAATCCCCCCACTTGAAAGGGAATATTCCTTCTTTGCACATTCCTCCAAAAGGAATATTCCCATGGAATATTCCTTCCCCTTTTGTACAATTAAACTTTGTTTTAATTAACTAATTATCATTTTCCCTCACCCATGAGAATATTCTCTCTCCTCATTTGAAAAAGGGAATATTCTTACTTAGCTTCATATGCAAGTTAACTCAAAACTTCTTGTGCAAGTTAACTTGTGATCTCTTGTATAGGTCAAAAGTGTGTTTGTTTGAAGTAATTTTAACCCTTGATTAAAACATCATCTTGCATTCTCACTTGTTGATGAGAATCCATGATCCATGCCTCCAACTTATTCCATCATTGGCCATCAATTAGCTTTTTCAATCTCAACCCTCCAATTCTCATTTTCTCCCCTATAAATAGGCCACTATTTGGAGACAAATGGATCCATCTTTTAACATTAGAGTTATGTTTTTAAAATCACTCACACTCACATTCATATTTAACACATATTTAGCATCTTTTTTAGTTTAATTATTTGCATATTGGCTTAGCTTTCATTAATGACTTCCATGATCACATAATGCATCTATTTAACTTATTTATTAATTGGGGTTTTGAATCTTTTAGTTTAGAATCCATTTAGAACTGGCTTAGAATTTGCATAGCTACATAATTTTAGCATAAAATCATGTTAAAGTTAGCTTGCATCATGCTTATTTAGATTAAAATCACATTTTCATGTAGATCTCACAATCGTTCCATCAGTTTTCTTCAATAAAAATGACTGGAACAAGCTCATTTATCCACAGGATTGGGAAAGGGTCACCATTCCACATCAACATAACACAACTCCCACAATGGGATAAGTTTTGAATGGATTAGAGTAGACATTTAACACTTTCATAGTTTAGAATGCTTAGTTTTGATAAATGTTTAGTTTAATTTACACTTAATTGATCTTGTTGAGATTGACATTTTTGATTAAGGTAGAAACAGGTTTTGAAGGGACCTGAAACCCTTTACAATCAGATTTTGAATGGATCTGGAACCCTTAACCAGAAAGTTGTCCTAACATAAGGACCATGAAAGCACAGACAACCATGGGTAAAAAAGGCACCCAAAGCCAAAGAACATGGGTTTTTTTATATAAAACATAGGATCCTACAACCTAAATCAAAACTATAAAAAGAACAGCTTGCAGCTAGCCAAAAATGAGCCCCCAACCAAGAACCATCAAGATTTACATTTAGCTCACTACTCTTGTGGGAGTAGAGAGTCATGTCAAAAGAGGGCAAAGAGCACTTAGCTTTCTTGCCCTTAACAATAATCCAACCATCTTCCACTTGTGCTGCCTTATCATGCCAAGCCAAAGCCCCATTATC
Source organism: Sequoiadendron giganteum (assembly GCA_007115665.2). NCBI lineage: Eukaryota > Viridiplantae > Streptophyta > Pinopsida > Cupressales > Cupressaceae > Sequoiadendron > Sequoiadendron giganteum. The sequence goes on along the minus strand of CM021104.1, from coordinate 549,449,705 downwards.
TAGAGAATGAATGCCTACAACCATTGATTCAAAGATTTCATCAATATTCCTCCCTGTTGAGATTGGTGTTAGTGGCTTCGTTATGCTTCAATTCTCCATGGATCAAGCATAATCGAACCATACTAATTCGTCAGTCACATTCTGGTGCTAAAAGGAGGGCAAAACTGATCAAACTTAATCAATTTTTATCTTGAATTCCATTTTTCTGATTTTTACAAGATATAATGACGCCCAAAGAAATTTTAGCTATGCCTTTGCTGGGCATCGCCATACAACGATGCTATCATCATCATAAACAATGATTCCTATTTAATATCTCGACATTTATTAAATTAAACAGTGACACTAATAAATTTTAGAGGTATCAAAATTTGCAAACAGCGATGCTCCAAAACAGTGACGCTATCATCGTCACTAGTTTTCCATAGAGCGACACCCAAATTCACCAGAGTGATGCCCAAATGACTTATAGCGATGCTATTGTGAATAGCGATGCTATTGTGAATAGCGATGCTATTGTGAATAGCGATGTCCTTCTCTGGTAAGAAAAATGTTGATCAATTTTTAGCATGTGCTTTAATTTTTTTTACTTCATTTGATCACTAACATGCCTCTGACTTTGTTCTAGTTTTTAGGCTAATTGGGTTTTGCAAGTTGGATGATAAAATTTAAAGTGAAAAAGAATCTTTGTCTTAAAGTCTTATAATTATAACAAGCGTTTGACACTTTTGAGGCAATTATAACCCATTTTCTATGCTTTTCATTTTATGCTTTAGGACCTCACTAATTTTCAATTGGGTTTTAAAAAGAACGCTGAAACGGGAATAAAATTGAACCCTCACTTCATCATTTTAATTTAGGTTTAAAATTGAACAAAACAACTTAACACTTCATTTGGTGCATAAAATAAACTCATCTTTTCTTTCGGGGTTAAAATTAACGAGTGTTTGCTATATTTTGTGATTTACATCGTTGTTATTGAATGCATATGTACTTCTCTCATGCCACTCGGTGATCTTGAGAATAAAAAATATTCCTTGAAATTTTGTATAATCACCCACATCTTTCAATTTGGATTAAAAATGAACCCCATGATAGTGTAGGGAAAAGGCATGGTGTGTTCTCTCTTCTTGTTTCATCTGAACTGGAAGATTGAACTACAAATGTACTTTCTTGCTATTGTTTATCTTTAGAGAGCCTACCTCCCTGCTTCGAAAGGCGGGAATGATCCAAGCGATAATGAGCTAAAGCCAAGCTCTTTCAAGTCACTATATTAAAATTTATTTGTGACAAAATTCATAAACAATAGGTGTGAATGCATCATACCAACAAGTATCACCCTTAGTATCCATGTGATAAGTCAAAATCTCTTCTTAGGAAGAGATTGGGAGGCCTCTTGATTGAAATAACCTTGAGCTAATCTTATCGCATGTATGGCCACCTTGAATGAAAGCCCTCACTAAGAACCATTTTTGAGAAGCCAAAAACCTTCATGCTTTCTGGTGTAGGAACGGTCGTTCCGAAGCCGCCCCACATTTGTAATATTCATTGTTGAAACAAAAAAATCCTTAGGATCTTTGGATCTTTAGGATTTGAGATTTGGTGGTCCTGAGAAGTGTCTGTTGTGGAGGGGAGCCAGTGTCGCCAAATATCTAGCTATTCACATTGTCTTAGTGTTTGGAGAAATCCGAGTGAGGATTCAACAAGTAGTATCTTTTGAACCTAGGATGGTAAATGCTTGTGAGTCAGTTTAATACTTTGCTTGGTTCCAAAACATTACAAACAAACATTCACAATCTTCCTCAAAATTTCAAACCCTTTGGTTTAAGTATGGATACCTTTTGAAATAGCCTTGATATTAATGTTTTTCCTAAGATTTCTAAATATCTTGACTTAAATCTCAATCCATACTTCCCAAAGTCAACATAAGAAACTATGGCTTGAACTTCATCCTTTTCACAAAATGGACATTGTGAAATTTATGATGTTTTGACATAGACATTTAGTTTGAAAACATAATCAAGAAAAGTGTTTATGGTAAAAATAAACTCACTTAGTCAAGATAAATTTGAAAAATTGAACCCCACATGACCATTTGGACACCAATTGCTCCTGTTGAACAACTTGATCTTACACCTGCTATTATTTAGCCAAACTTTGAACTCATTAAAGGGGAACACATAGATATAATTAGTAGTTTGAGAAGCTTTACTTTTGAAACAAAAGAAACACCCACTCAGTGGAGAAATGACACAAACATCTTAGACGAAGAAGAGGAACAAATTGATATTGAGGAGATGGAAGGCCCATATTACCACCACCCACATGACAATAAATATCCTCTTTTCTTCTATAGACTTAGAATTCTCTAAATGATCTCATACAAAATTAGAATCCCCAAGAGAAGGTCTACAGGTCATCATTTTAAACTTAGGCATCTTACTTCAAAAGCTCTCAAAAATTACCTTTCAACACTTCACCAAAACAAAATCAAGTCGGTATACAACTTCTACAAACGTGTTTCAAGGAACAATCCAGACTTGTATATGTTTTTTTTTGGTCAAAACCTAGGTCTTTTTCATGGTAATGAACCTATCTAAAACATTGGGTCTTTAGGATTTGAAAACTTTAGAGGTCTAGCATGTTTCTCACTACCTTGGTCTTATCCTGAACAAAGGTTCACTTTAGGTCAACATTAGGTAAAACACTTCACTCACCCCTTCATCAAAATTCATCCTTCACTTCACCTATCTTTGTAAATTTTTTGAATACACCAACACTTTTTTACTTAAACATCTACCAAACCAACCCCTAACTTAGCTACCTTGTATGTGAAATGAATCCTTTTCCAAGAATTTGGTTAAGTTAGTTATCATCTTTGAACTAGTTTATCTTGAAGGTCACAAATCTACCCTAAAGATATACGAGTTCACTAGCATCCTTTATCCAAACATCAAACATCAAACTCTTAAGTCAAAAGTGTTGTCCCAAAATGTTTACAAAGGTCACTCTCCATATCATTCGCCTCTTCATCCCCCATTACCATCATTGCTCCAAAAGGACTTAGAGCATCCCTTTTACCTAGATTTGAGTCAACTAGAGAGTTTAAACACTATAAATCTCAACACAATTCTCCCATAGGTGACCCAAAATTTATGGTAAAGACAAGATCACAACACAAGAGAATCATGGAGAAAACCAAAGTCACATTCACCTCAAGTGATCCCAATCCTTTAGAATTCGATCCTATAAGTCAAGTTACCCCATCACAACAACCCTCATCTCCATCAGGACCATATGAGATTGAAGACATTACAAAAAACCCATTTGGAATTACTAAGGAAGAAATCCTAGAGTGCAAACAACAACATCAAGCCGTATAAAATGTTGCTTCAAATGGTTTCCCCATCATTTGTTGCATAACATTTGAAACAAGGCTTAATAATTCCATCACTAAGGATAAATTAAACAACCAATCCTATTCTTGCAACTAGTCTTGCCAAGGACTTTGTTCTAACTCTTCCATTCGAAAGAAATACACTTGAGGGTACTCTCAAAACCAATCCATCCATTATTTGGACACCAAAATTTGGTGCATCTACCATTCTCGAACACCCCCAACATCAACATAAAACACTTACACTTCATGAATCCACAACAACATTAACATATCGAGGGTACCCATCTTCATCCATCCCCACAAGTACCATAAGTGTGCCCAACATCCCACAAAGAAGTGTGGACCAAGTGTCTCAAATTGACCCACAAGGGCATGCCAACACCATAATGCAAAATCAACCCTTAACACAAATAGGGACATCTTTATCCAATCCCCCAACTAGTTCATCTACACCATTGGTTTCAAAAAACACATCCATCCCATCCATCATCAACCCAAATCTAAACAATCCCTTGGTACCAAATCCCATCAACCCAGGTAATAATTTTCCACATTCCTAGCGGGTGAACCCACAAAAGTGGTTTACAATTTGAGTGAGGAAGGAAAACTTCCAAAAAACTCACCCATGCAAAAAAATTACATTTTGGGGGGTTTGAGCGAACTCAAGGTTCGAACGTCGAACCAGGGTTGGAGCGAATCCCTTTGCATGTGGGAACCCATGTTTCCCATTATGGAAAGGTGGTTCGAGCAAACCAAGGTTCGAGTGAACCCTTGGGGGTTCAAGCGAATCCATTAGGTTCGCTCGAACCCCCCTTTTCCCACCTTCCCACCCTTCGACACAAAAAGACTCCAGATTTTTGCCTTTCGAAGCTCGGGTTGAGGATGAAAATGGAGGAGACTTCACAGACCCAATTGGAAGATGGTAGTCCTCAGAATGAGCTATCCAATGAATATAATTTTAATATATTTTGGTTTTATTATGTATGTGTTTTTTTAGTTTTATTAAACATAGGTTTTTCACCGAAAATCAAACTCTCTGTTATGCACATGTGGAAAAATAGCAGATTATGAAAATAAAATTTTAAAAAATATGTTCGGGCTAGGTATTGATGTCCTTGATCCATTAAAAAAATAAAATTGAATTTTGATACATACATAAAAAATTATGTTGTATACGGTCCGCTTATGTATGAATTGTAATTGGTTTGACTTTGAAACTTGATTAAGGAAAAAATATTCAATAAAACACTTTATAACCAAATGAAAGTGCTAGATATTATAGTTACAAATTGAAGTTCGAAAAAATAGAATTTTATTCTTTATACAAAAAAAGTTATGTTGTATACGGTGAGCATCACTCCTTAAAAATGCTATTTTAAAAAAAAACTAGTTTTCGAAGGAGATGGAAAAATAAGTGCAATCTAATTCCAAAAAAAATGAAAAAAATATTTTTAGAATCTAAAGACAAAATGTGATGAGACTCTAGTTTGCATCATCTTCAAATTCCTCACGGTTTAGCCGCTATAGGTGCCTGAATGTGAAGATTTTGTTAAAAATAATAATTTCAGTGTCTAGTTTGGCGAAAAATTGTAAACCACTATCGTGGGATCACCCTACTAGTGCAAGTAAATCCTCACGATATTGGACAAGGGAGCCTTTTCAATCAATGAACTCAAGGTCCTAATATGTCATTACCATCGCAAAATATAATGACACCATCCTCATCTTTCCCCACAGTGCCTTTTACTATGAAAAATCAAATGGGACCTCACACTTACATTGCTTCATCTCAATCCACTATCCTCCAAAGAATGTTGAGTCAAGGGAATCCCCAACCTCTCATCAACAATTTTCTACCCACTCAAAACATCAACACCAAAAATACATCATAGATGTCCCAACAACCAACTAATCCTACGGTGCAAGCACAACATGCTTATCAACAAGCTGTCCAGCAACACCAACAAAGGCAAGCAACCTTAGCAACAACAAAAAAAACAACAAAAACAAATAGCAACCTTAGTAGCACAACAAACAACCTTTTCCCAACAATAAAATCAAGCCCATCAAGAAGCCTAAGTAGCACAACAACAACATCAAGCCCATCAAGTAGCCTTAGTAGCACAACAACAACATCAAGCCCAACATCAAGTAGCCTTAACACAACAACAACAAAAATCCCAATATAAAGCAACCTTAGCATAGCAACAAAAACAAGTCCAAGAACAAGCCCTCATGGCACAGCAACAACCAACCCTTGCAGCTCAACAACAACATCAAGCCTTACTAGCTCAACAATATGACCAACAACAACAACAAAGTTCATACTATAATCCTCAATTGAACATAATCAATACAAACACATCAGGAACATATACATCAACACCACAATCACCTTCACAAAATCCCACACTATCATATACACCATACAACACTTTATCATATCAGAATCCCACATAATCCATCCACCATCCCACAATACGTAAAATATGTTCCTCTACCAATCCCACAAGATGATCTAGCATCACAACTTAAGGCGTTATCACAAGAAATGCAGGATCTTCAGATGGGCAAGATAAAGAAGCCCAATACACAAAACTTATGTCCATATCCATTTGATCGAAACATCACCATGGTACCATTCCCTCCCGGCTTTGAAATCCCCAAATTTGATAAATACAAAGGGAGAGGAAGTCCTGTAGACCATGCCAAAGAGTTTAATGTTATGTGTGTGGAGGTGGCTTACAATGATTCTTATTTAATGCACCTCTTCCCTCGAAGTTTAACAGGTCCTGCAATTGGATTGGTTTTCTCAACTACCTCCCAGTATCAAAAACTTCCAATAAATTACCGATAAATTCATTGATCACTTCTCCTTTAAGCTTGATATGGACATAAGCCTAGAAGAGTTGTACACTCTCAGACAAAACAACATAGAATCTTTTGCTAATTTCTTACAATGATGGAGACAAATAAAGAGCTAGTAAGAGCAAGTGGCCTCTTCTCGATGAAGAACAAGTAGGGATCATCATAGAAAATCTAGATCCGGATCTATCCTTCCACTTGAAAATGTAGTGCATCAAATATTATGATGAGCTTGTCCCTATAGCCCTTAACATCGAGAGAGCTCTAATTTCACAAGGAAATAATCAAGCTTACAATTTCCCATCAACTAGTTCAAATGACAAGCCTCGTGTCTAGGCTAAGAATAAAAACGTAACACATGATAGTGTGGTAGATGCTAAGGTAGTCTTAAGTGCTCCTAGACCAAACAATAATCAAGTTTCTAACATTCAACTAGTTGTGCAACAAACAAAACCTCCTTAGAACAAACAAATCAAAAACATCGAAACACAACAAAGGTGAACCCTAACAAGAACACCTTTCCTAAATGTAAGTACACACAGTTATTTGAACCTATCGAAGCCATCATGAAGAAATTGGTCGAGTCAAACTTGATAACGATACCCAACTTTATGTATCAACAACACAATCCAACCATGTGTCACACATATCTACATCACATAGTCAGCTACATAGGTCTCACATCATGACTGCACCTGGTAATACCATCTCCCCTTAACATGACAACCAAACCATCAAACCAAGTGACTAAACCAAGCCACCAATCTGAATCTGTAATAACACTGAAGTATCTATGGGCATAGATAACCCATATCCAAGTCATAAATGCAACCTGTAAGTATAGACCACCTGCAACATTACACAACTTATAGATACAACAATGCAACATACAAATCTAACAATATACTAATATCCATGTCAAATAAGAGTAATCATAGTGAGTGTACAATGACTCCAATATCAAATCACCAAGATCTAAATAGTCATAAACTCACAAAATCACCATAGTAAAAAAAACCCATGTAAATAGCTTAGATAGAAATAATAGAAAATAATTCATGCCAAAACATCTCCAAACTTGATTAACTATAAGAAGTCCAAAATTTGACTCTATATGCACAAGTTATGACTTCTCCAAGCTTAAAGGAAACATCCATCCTCTAGCAAGAAAATCATTGTCAAAATAATTTTTTTTGGAAAAACCACTAATACCATAGTGAAGTACATGGAATCACCTTTCCAACGAGTATAAGAAGGACACCCTTGGAAAAATTTACTACTCCTAGAAAAAGTTGCATAATTTTCCTATAAGGAGGAGTTGGGGTGGCCTCGTGGCCCCACTAGGGTAGCACCACTCAAACCTGATGCCATATTTTATTTTGGTTTAATTTTTAACTTTTAAAGTTTTTAATAGAAAATCAAACTGGTGGCATTTAATTTTTTTGGTAGTATTAAAACTTTTAACCACCCCATGGGGGAGGGGCTAGCGTCTGACAAGCTAGCTGATAGTGTCATATGGCCTATCATGTCGGACTAGTAGGGGTACAACATGGGGGTTTACGGACCCAAATCCCATTTTAGTTTTTTTATTTAAATTTTTATTGCATGGTTTTAATTTTTTAAAAGATGCAAATATTTTATTTATTTATTTTCCTTGACCTACAAAATTTGATGGCCATATGGCTGAGGGGCCATTGAACCAAAAAAATTGCATTTTTCCTTGTAACCAAAATAGGCCAAATTTTATGTTAATCTTCATCTCTCGGACCTCTTGAATCAAATGGTGAAGTCAATTTTGTCTCAAAATTTCATCTACAATATTTCCCCTATAAAACCCCCATGACGAACATCCATAAAACAACCCTTTTCCAACAAATATTCATAAACCCAGATCTACAAAAAATAATCACAAATCGACAACCCTGAAACCCCAAATCTACAAAAAACCACCTACACAAAACCCTCATATCTTGCAATTTATTCATTCTTTCCATGTAAGCCCTAGATTCAACTATGCACCAGATCTACTCCAACAAGGGTTATACAAACTACAACCAATGTTCAGATACCAAATGAAAGGAAATATGCATCCACCCAAAATAATTTCCACATAACCTAAATAGAGAAATCTATGCAAACAAGTATTTTGAATCCACATGCAAAAGAATAGACAACATACCATCAAAGATGATACAAGATATACCTTGAGAAAACCCTCAAGAGGGAAAAACCTAACCTCCAAAAGCATCCATCACTCATGTATGATTCAACAATAAACATTAAAATACATCTTCAAAGCCCTCCATGAACACCTTTGAAACATTAAGCTCTCTACAAGCACTCCATGTGAACAAGCATGTAAGCACACATCCCATGCCATGCTTGAACCCTCATAAATACTAACAAGAGATTCTCTCAACCCCTTAGCCAACAAGCCAACTATCCAACCTTAGAAAACTACTCATGTGTTCGCTTTTATAGAAATAATCTCCCACAAAACCACCAAGTGGTATTACATAAAACCATGTGACTAATATCATGATCTTACAAAACCATTAACCCCTCATTTAATATTGGTAGTAATTTTTCTCAATATTAAATATTATTCCCATGTGTAATGCCACATTAAATATTTACCAATTTGTTACATACAACACATAAAGTGGTCCCGAGCTAGACCCATGTGATGCATGCAACCCTAGATTCTCTAGGTGCACCACATAATAAATAAATATTACATTATAAAATTATACAAGGTGGACGACACACATTTTCTAACAAGTATAGGGATGAGGGTTGAGGGATACTATTCAAGGGGTAAAAGTACAAATCTGTGTCACACTTTCAACCAACTTATCAACACAAGTGAATTTAAGTATTTCTAACTAAAAATCTATTTTAGCCAAACATATGATCTTGTAAGGTTCATTGTAGCTAAGTTAGATATGCCCACAACTTTTCCAACTAAAATTGTTGGCTAAATGCATATGTAACACCACTTTGAGGCTAATTTACAAAAAAAAAAAGATTTATTTGAAAAAATTACGTTTCAACAACTTCTACTTATGTAAATAACATTTTTAGAAAATATAAAAAATCCCTTTTTGTAGATCCATAAGTGTAGTTTTCAAAAATATATATATTAATAATTTACTTATTATTTATATTTTCCTTTTTATTTTTACTAAAAGTAGGTTATCAACATAAAATATTAGTTTGATTATCTCGTCAAAAAAAATAGTAAAACTTATTCAAAAAATTGAAAAAAATATGATGGACTAGATAAAATAATCTATATCAAGATGGTATATTTTTTTTCCATTTTAGATAAATAGATAATATGAAAGTTGATGTCGAATGGAAACAACTATGTTTTAATACATGCACATTTTAATATTTATTTTAAATAAATTTTTATCAAAATTGGCAAAAAATATATCCATGCACTAAAGTTTCAAGTTATAAATACAAAAAAAAATTGAATGAAAAGAAATAAAAATTACTATAAAGATTGATGACTCATGTAACTTCATTTTCAACATTTTTAACAACTAAATTATAGTGTCAATTTATAAAAAAACTATATTCAAATAATTTTTTAATTTAAAAAAAAAAATACAAGTATAAAATATAGTAAATTTTTTTTTTTATTAGTTTACATCATTTCAAAATTCAAAACATATATGTCACCCTATATTAACCCTATATAGGGTTATTAGTGTAAAATTACAAAGTCGTGTCACACTTTTAAAGGATATATGTCAAAGTAAAATTTAAAAGTGTGACACTACTTTGTAATTTTACCTAGGGTTGAGGGTATAGGGATTAAGGTTTAGGATATTGGGTATAGGATTTACAGTATAGGGTTGAGGGTATAAGGTATAGGGGGGTAAGTGCACCAATCTGTGACACAATTTTGGCTCTTAAGATGCCAATTTTTTTTTTCTTCTGAAATCAGGAAAATCTGATTTGCACGAGAAAATGAAGATAGTTACGCTCAAAATTTCAAGATGCGGCAAGAAAAAAAGTTGAAGTGCTCCGAGTCTAGTTTCTAAGCTACTATTGTTTTTTGAAATTAATGAAGATTAAGGGTCTCAAAAAGGGGGGGGGGCCCAAAATAGGTCCTGATTTTATCAAAAAAAATAGCATAGCGCTTGAGGGCTCCCCCCTTTTTGGTTAACTTTTTCTTAGAAATTCAAAAATCCCAATAGTGAGAAATTAGGTAACACCATGTAGTTTATCCTCCTTCTTTCGGATAATTTTTTTAATGAATATATAATATTTTATGAATTTTCAAAGTGGACACATCCTGAAAAGCTGAAATTTGAGCGTGCTCGCCCCTAATTTTTTTACAAACTAATTGAAAATTGATTTTTTTTTTCATCATGTGTAGAATGGAGTCTAGTTTCAAAAAACATAATTTGTTTCACATTTCGATGAACGTGTAAAAACCTATCCTAAACCTAGCACATGTTGGTTTTTGACCAAAAACAAAGGCGTTTACAATAGAAGCCATGGATCAAAACCTTAACTAAATCAAAATGAATTTTTTTTTATATATTTAGATAGCTGAGATAGAGGTTAACACTATCACAGTTTTTTTTATAAACTTTCATTGAAAGACATGCAAATGAGATGGGGAGCACGGTCAAAAATATGAGAAAATTTAGCAAATCCTGTTAATTAACATGTCTAAAGCAGGCCTTTTGGCGAGCGCCAAATGGCTTGCTTTGCACAGAACTAGATTTTTGCTTTCTCTGTCAGGGAAATATAATACATGAAATAAACATTTAAGTATAAGTTGAAATTTACATATGGACATTTACTTTCTTATACTTTAAGTTATATTTCATGTATATATAGGCAGGATGTTTGAGAGTGGTTTCAGATCTCTAAGAGTTATAATGCAAATTCTAGTTTTTGGAAGATCTTAAAAATTTCAGACTTAGTCAAATTTCAGTAATCAACATGTCAAATTTCAGTAATCAGGAGGTCAAATTTTAGTACTCAGGAGGTCGAATTTTATCTATCTCACTCATTTTCATCTCTTATTCTCTAGACCTCTCTCTCTCTCACTATCTCCATCCATTTACCTAACAATATCTTCCTTGAGCTCAAGAACTATGTCTCTACATGTCCATCTCTCTCTCCTTCCCTCTCCAATATCCATCTCCCTCCCTCCTTCCCTCTCTACATTTTTATATCTCTCATCCCTCTCCTTTAATCTCTATATATCTCTCTCTACTCTCTACACCTACCTATCCCTCCCTCCCTCCCTCTCCTCTCTTTCTCTCTCTCTTTGCTTCCCTCGCTCTCTCCTCCCCTCTCTACTCTCTATCTTGTCATTCTCTCTCTCCTTCCCTCTCTAGTTCTCTCTATCTCACTTCTCTCTCCTTCCCTCCCTCCCTCTCTAATTTTCTCTATCTCCCTCTCTCACTCCTTCCCTTTCTACTTCTCTTTATGTCACCTCTCTTTCTCCCCCTCTCTCTCTCCCTCTCTCTTCCTTTCACCCACCTTTGCTCTCTACTTCTCTCTATCTAACCTATCCCTCTATACATCTCTCTCTCTCCCCCCTCCTTCCATCTCAATCTCTCCACCTTCCTCCTTATCTCTCTAATTTTAAGCTCCATCACACATCTCTATCACCTATCTCACTTCTCTCTTTCCCCTTCCCTCTCTACTCTCTTTCTCTCTATCTCACCCCTCCTCTCTCTTATCTCTCTCACCTCTGTCTCTCCATCCCTACCTCTTCCTCCCTCTCTCCTTCCCTCTATTTTTCTCTTTATCTCCTCCTCCCTCTATATACCTAGACCCCTCTCTATTTTTGTCTCACCTCTCTCTCCTTCCCTACCTCTCCCTATATCTCTCCTTTCATATCTACTTCTCTCTACCTATTTGTCCCTCTATACCTATTTCTCTCTCCCTCCTTGCCTCCTCTCTCTCAATATCTCCACCTTCTTTTCCTCTCTAATTCTCTCTCTATCTCTCTCCTCCCTCTCTACTCTCTCTATCTCTCCTTACCTCCCCCTCTTTCTATCTCTCCTCTCTCCCTCCCCCTCTTTCTATATCTCTTTGCCCTGTCTACCTATATCTCTCTCCTTCTATCTATCTCAACTATCCATCTTTACCTATCCCTCCCTCCTCTCTCTCTTCCACCAAAATTCACTCTACATATCTCTGTCTAGCCTAACCCTATATACCTCATTTTCTATCCCTCTCTCTTTCCCTCTCTCAATCTATCTACCTTTCTCATTACGCCTCTACTTCTCTCTATCACCTCTCTCTCTCCCCCTTCCCTCTTTACTTTTTTTTTCTCTATCTCACCCCTCTCTCCTGTCTTCCTCCCTCCTCCTCCTCTCTCTCTCTCTCTCACCTATCTCTCCCTCCCTACCTCTTCTTCCATCTCTCCTCCATTCTCTAATTCCCTTTATCTCCCCTCCCTCTCCTTACCTCTCTCTCTCTCTATTTCACTCTCTCACCTCTCTCTAAATCCTTATCTCTCCCTCGATCCCTACCTCTCCATTTGTCTCTCCTTCTCTCTCCACTTCTCTATATCTCCCTTTACTCTCTCTACCTACCTCTCTCTCTCCATCCCTACCTCTCCCTCCAACTCTCCTTACCTCTCTACTTCTCTCTACCTACCTATCCCTCTATACCTCATTCTCTCTCTCTCTCCCTCTCTCCGTCCTTCCCTCTCTCAATAAATATATCCACCTTAGTTCTTCTCTTTCTAACTTCTCCCTCCCTTCCCCTCTCTCCTTACCTCTCTATTCTATCTCTATCTCAACTTTCTCTACCTACATATATATCATTCTCTCGTCTCTCTCTCTCTCTCTCTCTCTCTCTCT